>OZ004339.1:34016818-35216818 GCA_963924445.1 Philereme transversata | reverse complement strand
ACAGAATGACACGAGGCTAGGAATCTTGTCATAGGGTTTATTATGCCTAGGAATAATGGGGTTTCGGGTAGGAAACGCATCAGGGACGGTGAATTCGATAATAGTCTAATAATCAAATTAATTTGGATCATATTGTGGGATGGGAGGCGTTAGGAAATACTTTCCATTACGTTCTATTTATTCTAAAGATGTACGGACAGATTGGCATCAGTATTGCATTTTAAGAAATGATTGGCTCAGGATTGTATTAAACTAAAGACAAAATAACCTTTCACGTTTGATGTTTGTATTGGCAGCGATTTGTTTAACTATTTCTATATTCTATTTCTATGGTCGTAAAAGGAACGGTGGGTTCATTTTTAAACATAGCTTATGTTATAACAAAGACACAAGAACGTGTAGCCAATTGACGGTATAATATTTTTTAGATTAAGTTATCAAGTAAAGAAAAAAATGTGGGTAGGAAGATTGGATTCCTAAGTTTGATATCTGTTGTTATACATCTGTTCAATCTGTTATTGTACATTGGAAAGGAAATATTTTAATGTAACATACGGTATGAAAATATATCAGTATGTAGAACAAAATTCATGTAATAAACTAAACTTAAATGAAAGGGCAATTGTGATTTTAAGGATGGTGGTTTAAAAAAAAAATACACTTTGTAAGATTGAATACAATGTTGAAATTATAAGATGGAACTTATGAATTATGACAGTGAAATGTGCGCGGATTCAAGGAAGTAATTTATCTCAGTAAGTTGATCTGCTATTGATAGAATCTTTGAAGGCTAAAGCGCTGGGCTTAATTAGTAACAGATGCATGAAAAAGGTCTGTTTTATATTCTACGGAGCCAAAGAAATGAAATTCCGTTAAGATCCATCAGCATTGTTTAGTGAAAAGATACTAGAAACATGAATTGAAGTAATATTCATGGTCAAACTACAATAAACTAAAGACTTTGATAGCTAATTAAAGCAGTCTTATCTATTTCATGCAAACTAGCCGTTCGGAAAAGTACTAATTAGTATTGATAGGTTGCCTAGGTATGTTTTAAGGCAGAGTGTTTTGTCAGATAGATATTAGGGGGCGGTTATTAGGATTAGAATCGAAAAGAGTTGGGTTCTAGAATAGGCTACGAAGAACCAAAATCGAATGGGTTTAGTTCTAAAAATAAGAACTTTACTGATTCGCAAGATAACCAAAAAAGAATCTACACCTTGCAAAAGATTATGACCTCTAATTCCCTTAATAACGAGTACGAACAACAGACTACCTACATACAATTTTTATGTTGTCTCAAATGTAAGGTCAAGTATACCTAATAATACTCTTAATTTGTGGAAGAGAGATGTCCAGTCTGGTAGTCGAGTCTTTGGTTGTCTTCAGCGGTGGTGGGACTGCGGACCTAAGATATTTTAACAAGTGTCTTAGCCACAATTATAATTGTCGATAAGCAGATTGTAGGTAGATCAATACGTTCCCAGTGGGTAGGCTATAACTTTGGCACCAAGCTTACAATAGGTAGATCACAATTATCACTAACTAGAGATCTATGGGCATGTCGATGTGTAGAGATAGGTTTAATTCTCTCATAAAGTAGGTAGTAAAAACACATATGGCTTTTTTTGCTACTTACCAAGGGCTTTTGACTGCGTCAGCTATAAAATTCTTTTATTGAAGTTGGAACACTACGGTGTTAGGGATAGAGAGCTATCTATTCTTACGTCGTACTTAGATAATAGGAAACACATTTTAGAGTGCAACGGGCAAAAGTCTGGAGCACAAAATATTGCAATGGGTGTGCCACAAGGGTCAATTCTAGGACCTCGCTTATTTATCATTTATGTAAATGACATCGTAGTTTAATACGGGTGCCCCAAAAAATAGTGGCAAGCGAAAGTCCAGAGATAGAACACCTCTTGCGGTACCCGAATCACCCCCATCAATGTTCCGCGATTTTTTATAGTTTTCGAGTTATGAATTTTTTTCCGAATTTTTTTAAATTTTAGACTTGAACAACTTCAAAAATTCTTTTAAAAAAGTAGAAATTTTTCTTGAGATTTTTTTTATGCTACTGAATTTTTATGAGTTATTCTTTTATGCATAAAATAATCAGCTACGTGACTTTGATCAAAACTATGAAAATGTTAGTGTAAAGTCAAAAAATTACATTCAGTGAATTATGACTTAAATTTTCAACTTTAAATTAAAAATCTAAACAAGTAATTTTATGGTTTTTAAATAAATTTTAAGAATTTTCCAGCCTCTCAGCTTTTATAATCATTAAAAAAGGAGTATTTAATGGGCTACTTTGGCTAAAATCGGCCTTCAAAGATGGCGACGTGGAAAATTCTTAAAATTATCTACCTGATTAGAAAATAGATTTTGGCCATTTTATCATTCCTAAGCTTAATTCGTTTGTTAACGAACCAAAAATTCCTGCAGGGAAGCTATTTAGAGTTTTTTTTTCAATGTTTAATTTAAGTTTTATTAATTTTGCGCGATGTGTTCTCACCCATGATCCGGATTGTAAACGTGAGCGCAAATCTTTTACCTGTAATAACAATAGGCCGATAAGAGACCGAATTATCGCTATATCTGTAACTCTCCTAGGTGACAACAGAGCAGCGCGCAACCGAAGCTTTATTATGTTTTTGTATTCAAAATGCATTCTCGGAATTTACAATTTGAGTCGCAGTTGGGCCATGAGCATGACAAAGTGAAGTGGAGGGGGTTGCGGCGCGAGGGTTGATCTATTGTGTTCTGCTGGGCCAGTCGATTGCCTGCCTTTGCGCCTTACGATACACACTCTTTACTATACGCTCAATTTATTATTATTTGATGAACTTTGCTTTCTTTACGGACTTTGAGTGTGATTACGATTTGGTTTTGTGTATACGGATTTCGACGAACTTTGCTTTCTCTACGGACTGAGTGCAATTACGATTTGTTTTTGTGTATACGGACTTGGCCTTCTCAACGGACTATTTGAGCACATTAATTTGGTGAGCTATGTTTTTTCACCAAGAGATTGCGCCGAGATGCATTACTTTCATGGCTATTCAAGAGGAAACGCTTCAGAAGCTGCGAAATTGTACAAGGAGTAAGTACAAAATAGAGGTGATCCTCAGCCCGAAGCTTGGCCTGATCATCGTATGATTTTAAGGGTCCATAACTCTTACATGGAAGGCCGCATACCAAGCAGAAGAACCGGGCGTCCATCTCAAATGCATGACCCAGGTACTGTGGAATCAGTATGTAACAGCTGTCAAATTAAACAAGGCAAATAGTTTAAGACGTATATTTTACGTATAAGAAAACGGTAGAGCGGGGTGGATTCTTATATTAATTATTAATTATATTATATAAAGCTCGATTACCACTCACTGACTGACTGACTCATTGACATGTTTGTTCTCCCAGATGCCACCTCGTAGGGTGAAAATGTTTGGTGGGATCGTATAGAGGGAGTTCCGATGAGTTGGGAATAAATCCTAAAGTACCCCTTTTGTCCCCCATTCGCTCCCATCGACCTCGTATCTCGGAAAGTATAGGTCTTAGAGCGTTGGTGCAAAAACTAATGTTGCAGAGGACATTTTTTTATATCCGGTTCCATGAAAAAAAAATTGCCTTTCATACAAAAAAAAAATTGTCCCATACAAAATATTTCTGTATGAATACCGTAAACCGTATATTTCGTTTGCCGTAATTTTCATACTGTTTTTGTAGGGAGCCCACGGCTTGTGTGTACTATAAAATTACTGTAAATTTGCTTGATTCTATATAATGGTGGTGGAGGGACATGAGGTAACTTTCATAGTTTTTGCAAAGGTCATCATCATCATTTTGGAACATCCATTTTTTTTTTTTTTTTTAGTATGCAACGTTCATCATGTTTATTTTGGAACATCCACATTTTTTTAATTATCCACAATGATCACTTTGGAACGTCAATTTTTTTTTTTATTATGCAACATCCACTGTGATCATTTTGGTAAATCATTTTTTTTAATTATGCCTCATCCACAATGATCACTTTGGAACGTCAATTTTTTTTTATTATGCATCATCCACTGTGATCATTTTTGAACATCATTTTTTTTTCAATTATGCCTCATCCACTATGATCACTTTGGAACGTCAATTTTTTTTTTTTTATTATGCAACATCCACTGTGATATTTTGGTACATCATTTTTTTTAATTATGCCTCATCCACAATGATCACTTTGGAACGTCAATTCTTTTTTTTTTTATTATGCAAAATACTTTGTGATCATTTTGGAAAATCAATTTTTTTTAAATTATGCCTCATCCACAATGATCATTTTGGAACGTCAATTTTTTTTTTTTTTTTTTATTATGCAAAATCCACTGTGATCATTTTGGAACATCAATTTTTTTTAATTATGCCTCATCCACAATGATCACTTTTGGAACGTCAATTTTTTTTTATTATGCAAAATCCTTTGTGATCATTTTGGAAAATCAATTTTTTTTAATTATGCCTCATCCACAATGATCATTTTGGAACGTCCATTTTTTTTTTATGCAAAATCCTTTGTGATCATTTTGGAAAATCAATTTTTTTTTAATTATGCCTCATCCACAATGATCATTTTGGAACGTCAATTTTTTTTTTTTTTTATTATGCAAAATCCACTGTGATCATTTTGGAACATCAATTTTTTTTTATTATGCCTCATCCACAATGATCACTTTTGGAACGTCATTTTTTTTTATTATGCAAAATCCTTTGTGATCATTTTGGAAAATCATTTTTTTGTAATTATGCCTCATCCACAATGATAATTTTGGAACGTCAATTTCTTTTTTTTTATTATGCAACATCCACTGTGATAATTTTGGAACATCAATTTTTTTTAATTATGCCTCATCCGCAATGATCATTTTGGAACGTCAATTTTTTTTTTAAATTAGGGCTCATCCACAATGATCATTTTGGAACGTCCATTTTTTTTTTATGCAAAATCCTTTGTGATCATTTTGGAAAATCAATTTTTTTTTAATTATGCCTCATCCACAATGATCATTTTGGAACGTCAATTTTTTTTTTTTTTTATTATTCAAAATCCACTGTGACTTTGATATCCTTAACTTCTTAACTTTGATATCCTCTACGATTGCTTGTTCCACTTCGATATCCTCTTTTATTCCTTCTTCATCTTCAATATCCATTGGATTGCTTCTTCATCTTTGATATCCTCTTTGATGGCATTTTCACTTCGGTATCCTCTGTAAGGGCTCCTTCCTCTTTGATTTCCGTTTGATTGCTTCTTGCACTGCAATATTTTCTTTGATTGCGTCTTCATATTCGATATAGTTTTTGATTGCATTTTTACTTCGATATCCTGTGATGGCTTCTTCCACTTTGATATCCTCTTTGATTGCTTCTTCCACTTCGATATCCGCTTTGATTGCTTGTTCCATTTTGATATCGTCTTTGACTATTTCTTTCACTTCGATATCGACTTTGATTGCTTTTTTCACTTCGTCATCCTCTTTGAATACTTCTACCAACTCGGTATCCTCTTTGATTCCTTAGTCAACTTCAATTTCCTCTTCGATTGTTTTTGCTACTTCGATATCCTATTTGATTGCTTCTCCCACTTCAATATCCTCTTTGTTTACTCCTTCCACTTCGATATCATCTTCGATTTCCTTTTGATTGCTTCTTGCACTGCATTATTCTCTTTGATTGCGTCTTCATCTTCGATATCGTCTTTGATAGCATTTTCACTTCGATATCCTCTGTGATGGCTTCTTCCACTTCGATACCCTCTTTGATTGCTTCTTCCACTTCGATATCCTCTTTGATTGTTTCTTCCGCCTCGACATCTTCTATTTTTGCATGTTCCACTTCGTTATCCCTTTAAAATGCTTCTTCTACTTTCATATCCTCTTTAATTGCTTCAGTTACTTCATTATGCTCTCTACAAAATTGTGGTCTTTCATACAAAACTTCAACCGCTCGTATCTTCTAAACGGGAAGAGATAGCCCTAGCAAACTTGTACAAAATATTGGTATAAATTTTTGGTGCAACTGTTTTTTTATTGTCATCCTTGACATCCTTTTTGAATGCTTCTCTCACTTCGTCATCTTCTTTGAATGTTTTTTCCACTTCGACATCATCTTTGACTGCTTCTTTATCTTCGATATCCTCTTTGATTGCTTCTCCCACTTCGATATCCTCTTTGACTGCTTCTTCCATTTCGATATCGTCTTTGATTGCTTTTTCACTTCGTCATCTTCTTTGAATGCTTCTACCACCTTGGTATCCTCTTTGATTGCTTACTCAACTTCAATTTCCGCTTTGATTGTTTCTGCCACTTCGATATCCTATTTGATTGCTTCTTCCACTTCAACATTCTCTTTGATAGTTTCTTCCACTTCGATATCCAATCAACAAATATATGATTTTTCTTACAAAACTTTAATCGCTCGTATCTTCTAAACGGGAAGAGATAGCACTAGCAAACTTTGACAAAATATTAGTACAAATTTTTGATCATTATCATTTTACAACATACATTTATATTATGCAACGTCAATCCTGATCATTTTGGAACGTCCAGATTTTTTATGCAACGTTCATCATGATCTTTTTTGCAACGTTCAATTTTTTTTATACAACTATTATCATGATCATTTTCGAACATCCAATTTTTTTCTCTTTGATTGCTTGTTCCACTTCGATATCCTCTTTGATTGCTTCTTCCACATTGATATCCTATTTGATTGCTTCTTTAACTTTGATATCCTCTACGATTGCTTGTTCCACTTCGATATCCTCTTTTATTCCTTCTTCATCTTCAAGATCCATTGGATTGCTTCTTCATCTTTGATATCCTCTTTGATGGCATTTTCACTTCGGTATCCTCTGTAAGGGCTCCTTCCTCTTTGATTTCCGTTTGATTGCTTCTTGCACTGCAATATTTTCTTTGATTGCGTCTTCATATTCGATATCGTTTTTGATTGCATTTTTACTTCGATATCCTGTGATGGCTTCTTCCACTTTGACATCCTCTTTGATTGCTTCTTCCACTTCGATATCCGCTTTGATTGCTTGTTCCATTTTGATATCGTCTTTGACTATTTCTTTCACTTCGATATCGCCTTTGATTGCTTTTTTCACTTCGTCATCCTCTTTGAATACTTCTACCAACTCGGTATCCTCTTTGATTCCTTAGTCAACTTCAATTTCCTCTTTGATTGTTTTTGCTACTTCGATATCCTATTTGATTGCTTCTCCCACTTCAATATCCCCTTTGTTTACTCCTTCCACTTCGATATCATCTTCGATTTCCTTTTGATTGCTTCTTGCACTGCATTATTCTCTTTGATTGCGTCTTCATCTTCGATATCGTCTTTGATAGCATTTTCACTTCGATATCCTCTGTGATGGCTTCTTCCACTTCGATACCCTCTTTGATTGCTTTTTCCACTTCGATACCCTCTTTGATTGCTTCTTCCACTTCGATATCCTCTTTGATTGTTTCTTCCGCCTCGACATCTTCTATTTTTGCATGTTCCACTTCGTTATCCCTTTAAAATGCTTCTTCTACTTTCATATCCTCTTTAATTGCTTCAGTTACTTCATTATGCTCTCTACAAAATTGTGGTCTTTCATACAAAACTTCAATCGCTCGTATCTTCTAAACGGGAAGAGATAGCCCTAGCAAACTTGTACAAAATATTGGTATAAATTTTTGGTGGAACTGTTTTTTTATTGTCATCCTTGACATCCTTTTTGAATGCTTCTCTCACTTCGTCATCTTCTTTGAATGTTTTTTCCACTTCGACATCATCTTTGACTGCTTCTTTAACTTCGATATCCTCTTTGATTGCTTCTCCCACTTCGATATCGTCTTTGACTGCTTCTTCCATTTCGATATCGTCTTTGATTGCTTTTTCACTTCGTCATCTTCTTTGAATGCTTCTACCACCTTGGTATCCTCTTTGATTGCTTACTCAACTTCAATTTCCGCTTTGATTGTTTCTGCCACTTCGATATCCTATTTGATTGCTTCTTCCACTTCAACATTCTCTTTGATAGTTTCTTCCACTTCGATATCCAATCAACAAATTTATGATTTTTCTTACAAAACTTTAATCGCTCGTATCTTCTAAACGGGAAGAGATAGCACTAGCAAACTTTGACAAAATATTAGTACAAATTTTTGATCATTATCATTTTACAACATACATTTATATTATGCAACGTCAATCCTGATCATTTTGGAACGGCCAGATTTTTTTTATGCAACGTTCATCATGATCTTTTTTGCAACGTTCAATTTTTTTTATACAACTATTATCATGATCATTTTGGAACATCCAATTTTTTTCTCTTTGATTGCTTGTTCCACTTCGATATCCTCTTTGATTGCTTCTTCCACATTGGTATCCTCTTTGATTGCTTTTTTAACTTTGATATCCTCTACGATTGCTTGTTCCGCTTCGATATCCTCTTTTATTCCTTCTTCATCTTCAATATCCATTGGATTGCTTCTTCCACTTCGATATCGTCTTTGATTGCTTTTTTTACTTCGTCATCCTCTTAGAATGCTTCTACCACCTTGGTATCCTCTTTGATTTCTTCCTCAACTTTAATTTCCTCTTTGATTGTTTCTGCTACTTCGATATCCTATTTGATTGCTTCTTTCACTTCAATATCCTGTTTGATTGCTTCTTGCACTTCGAAATCATATTTGATTGCTGCTTCCATTTGGATATCTTCTTTGATTTGATTGCTTCTTCCATTTCGATATCGTCTTTGACTGCTTCTTACACATGGATATCCTTTTTGATCGCTTTTAACAGCTCGAAATCCTCTTTGATTGCTTCTTCGACAAAAACAATAACACGCGAGTTGCGTGCAACTCGCGCACTACGCAACCTCTAGTTATATTATATAAAGCTCGATTACCACTGACTGACTGACTGACTCATTGACATGTTTGTTCTCCCAGATGCCACCTCGTAGGGTAAAAATGTTTGGTGGGATCGTATAGAGGGAGTTCCGGTGAGTTGGGAATAAATCCTAAAGTCCCCCTTTTGTCCCCCATTCGCTCCCATCGACCTCGTATCTCGGAAAGTATAGGTCTTAGAGAGTTGGTACAAAAACTAATGTTGCAGAGGACATTTTTTTATATCCGGTTCCATGAAAAAAAAATTGTCTTTCATACAAAAAAAAAATTGTCCCATACAAAATATTTCTGTATGAATACCGTAAACCGTATATTTCGTTTGCCGTAATTTTCATACTGTTTTTGTAGGGAGCCCACTGCTTGTGTGTACTATAAAATTACTGTAAAATTTGCTTGATTCTATATAATGGTTGTGGAGGGGCATGAGACAACTTTCATAGTTTTAGCAAAGGTCATCATCATCATTTTGGAACATCCAATTTATTTTTTTTTTTAGTATGCAACGTTCATCATGTTTATTTTGGAACATACACATATATTTTCAATTATGTCTCATCCACTATGATCACTTTGGAACGTCATTTTTTTTTATTATGCAAGATCCACTGTGTTCATTTTGGTACATCATTTTTTTAAATTATGCCTCATCCACAATGATCACTTTGGAACGTCAATTATTTTATTTTTTTTATTATGCATCATCCACTGTGATCATTTTGGAACATCATTTTTTTCAATTATGCCTCATCCACTATGATCACTTTGGAACGTCAATTTTTTTTTTTTTTTATTATGCAACATCCACTGTGATATTTTGGTACATCATTTTTTTTAATTATGCCTCATCCACAATGATCACTTTGGATCGTCAATTTTTTTTTTTTATTATGCAACATCCACTGTGATCATTTTGGTACATCATTTTTTTAATTACGCCTCATCCACAATGATCACTTTGGAACGTCAATTATTTTTTTTTTATTATGCAACACATAATTTTTTTTAATTATGCCTCATCCACAATGATCACTTTGGAACGTCAATTTTTTTTTTTTTATTATGCATCATCCACTGTGATCATTTTGGAACATCATTTTTTTTAATTATGCCTCATCCACAATGATCACTTTGGAACGTCAATTTTTTTTTTTTTTGTATTATGCAACATCCACTGTGATCATTTTGGTACATCATTTTTTTTATTATGCCTCATCCACAATGATCACTTTGGAACGTCAATTATTTTTTTTTATTATGCAACATCCACTGTAATCATTTTGGTACATCATTTTTTTTAATTATGCCTCATCCACAATGATCACTTTGGAACGTCAATTATTTATTTTTTTATTATGCAACATCCACTGTGATCACTTTGGTACATATTTTTTTTTAATTATGCCTCATCCACAATGATCACTTTGGAACATCAATTATTTTTTTTTATTATGCAACATCCACTGTGATCATTTTGGAACATCATTTTTTTTAAATTATGCCTCATCCACAATGATCACTTTGGAACGTCAATTATTATTATTTTTTTGTATTATGCAACATCCACTGTGATCATTTTGGTACATCATTTTTTTAATTACGCCTCATCCACAATGATCACTTTGGAACGTCAATTTTTTTTTATTATTATGCATCATCCACTGTGATCATTTTGGAACATCATTTTTTTTAAATTATGCCTCATCCACATGATCATTTTGGAACGTCAATTTTTTTTATTATGCAACATCCACTGTGATCATTTTGGAAAATCAATTTTTTTTGTAGAACAAATTTTTGGTGGAATCGTTATATTACGGTCATCATCGCCCTTGCCATCATTTTGAATTCTTCTCTCAGTTCCTTTTCGTTTTCGAATGTTTCTTTCACATTGATATCCTCTTTAATTGTTTCTATAACTTCGAAATCCTCTTTGATGGCATTTTTACTTCAATATACTTTTGAATTGTTTTTTTTCTATTTTCTTCAATTACTTCTCTTACTTCAATATCGACTCTACAAAATTATGGGTTTTAATACAAATCTTAAATCGCTCGTATCTTCTAAACGGGAAGAGTTACGCCTAGCAAACTTTTACAAAATATTGGTACTAATTTTTGGTGGAATAGTTTTTTAATACCATCATTGCCCTTGAGATCCTTTTTGAATGCTTCTCTTACTTCGTCTTCGGCTTTGAATGCTTCTTTCACCTCGATATCCTCTATTTTTGCTTCTTCCACTTTGATATCCTTTTTAATTGCTTTTTCTACTTATATATTTTCTTCAATTGCTTCTTTTACTACAATTTCCACTCTACAAAATTATGGGTTTTAATACAAATCTTAAATCGCTCGTATCTTCTAAACGGGAACAGTTACGCCTAGCAAACTTTTACAAAATATTGGTACTAATTTTAGGTGGAATAGTTTTTTTAATACCATCATTGCCCTTGACATCCGTTTTGAATGCTTCTCTTACTTCGTCTTCCACTTTAAATGCTTCTTTCACCTCGATATCCTCTATTTTTGCTTCTTCCACTTTGATATCCTTTTTAATTGCTTTATCTACTTATATATTTTCTTCAATTGCTTCTTTTACTTCAATTCCCACTCTGCAAAATTATGGGTTTTAATACAAATCTTAAATCGCTCGTATCTTCTAAACGGGAACAGTTACGCCTAGCAAACTTTTACAAAATAATGGTACAAATTTTTGGTCGAATATTTTTTTTATTACCATCATTGATCTTGAAATCCTTTTTGAATGCTTCTTTCACCTCGATATCCTCTATTTTTGCTTCTTCCACTTTGATATCCTTTTTAATTGCTTTTTCTACTTATATATTTTCTTCAATTGCTTCTTTTACTTAAATTCCCACTCTACAAAATTATGGGTTTTAATACAAATCTTAAATCGCTCGTATCTTCTAAATGGGAAGAGTTACGCCTAGCAAACTTTTACAAAATATTGGTACTAATTTTTGGTGGAATAGTTTTTTTAATACCATCATTGCCCTTGACATCCGTTTTGAATGCTTCTCTTACTTCGTCTTCCACTTTAAATGCTTCTTTCGCCTCGATATCCTCTATTTTTGCTTCTTCCACTTTGATATCCTTTTTAATTGCTTTATCTACTTATATATTTTCTTCAATTGCTTCTTTTACTTCAATTCCCACTCTGCAAAATTATGGGTTTTAATACAAATCTTAAATCGCTCGTATCTTCTAAACGGGAACAGTTACGCCTAGCAAACTTTTACAAAATAATGGTACAAATTTTTGGTCGAATATTTTTTTTATTACCATCATTGATCTTGAAATCCTTTTTGAATGCTTCTTTCACCTCGATATCCTCTATTTTTGCTTCTTCTACTTTGATATCCTTTTTAATGTCTTTTTCTACTTATATGTCTTCTTCAATTGCTTCTTTTACTTCAATTTCCACTCCTCAAAATTATGGGTTTTCATACAAAACTTAAATCGCTCGTATCTTTTAAACGGGAAGAGATAGTTCGAGGAAACTTTTACAAAATATTAGTATAAGTTTTTGGTGAAACCTTTTTTTATTTTTATCATTGTCCTCAACGTCTTTTACTCAATTTCAATTTCCTCTTTAATTGTTTCTGCTACTTCGATACCCTATTTGATTGCTTCTTTCACTTCAATATCCTCTTTGATTGCTTCTTCCACTTCGATATCATCTTTGATTGCTGCTTCCACTTGGATATCCTCTTTGATTTGATTGCTTCTTCCATTTCGATCGTCTTTGACTGCTTCTTACACATGGATATCCTCTTCGATAACTTTAAACAGCTCGATATCCTCTTTGATTGCTTCTTCCACTTTGATATCCTCTTTTATTGCTTCTACCAATTCGATATCATCTTTGATGTCCTTTTGATTGCTTCTTGCACTGCAATATTCTCTTTGATTGCGTCTTCATCTTACATATCGTTTTTGATAGCATTTTCACTTCGATATCCTCTGTGATGGCTGCTTCCACTTTGATACCCTCTTTGATTGCTTCTTCCACTTCGATATCCTCTTTGATTGCTTCTTCCATTTCGATATCCTTTTTGATTGCTTCTTCCACTTCGATATCGTCTTTGACTGTTTCTTCCACTTCGATATCGTCTTTGATTGCTTTTTTCACTTCGTCATCCTCTTAGAACGCTTCTACCACCTCGGTATCCTCTTTGATTGCTTACTCAACTTTAATTTCCTCTTTGATTGTTTCTGCTACTTCGATATCCTATTTGATTGCTTCTTTCGCTTCAATATCCTCTTTGATTGCTTCTTCCACTTCGATATCGTTTTTGACTGTTTCTTTCACTTCGATATCGTCTTTGATTGCTTTTTTTACTTCGTCGTCCTCTTAGAATGCTCTTACCACCTCGGTATCCTCTTTGATTGCTTACTCAACTTTAATTTCCTCTTTGATTGTTTCTGCTGCTTCGATATCCTATTTGATTGCTTCTTTCACTTCAATATCCTCTTTGATTGCTTCTTCCACTTCGATATAGTTTTTGACTGTTTCTTCCACTTCGATATCGTCTTTGATTGCTTTTTTTACTTCGTCATCTTCTTAGAATGCTCTTACCACCTCGGTATCCTCTTTGATTGCTTACTCAACTTTAATTTCCTCTTTGATTGTTTCTGCTGCTTCGATATCCTATTTGATTAATTCTTTCACTTCAATATCCTCTTTAAATGCTGCTTCCACTTGGCAATCCTCTTTGATTTGATTGCTTCTTCCATTTCGATATCGTCTTTGACTGCTTCTTACACATGGATATCCTGTTTGATGGCTTTTAACAGCTCGATATCCTCTTTAATTACTTCTTCGACTAAAAGAAAAACACGCGAGCTGCGAGCAGCTCGCGCACAACGCAACCTCTAGTTATATTATATAAAGCTCGATTACCACTGACTGACTGACTGACTCATTGACATGTTTGTTCTCCCAGATGCCCCCTCGTAGGGTGGAAATGTTTGGTAGGATCGTATAGAGGGAGTTCCGATGAGTTGGGAATAAATCCTAAAGTACCCCTTTTGTCCCCCATTCGCTCCCATCGACATCGTATCTCGGAAAGTATAGGTCTTAGAGCGTTGGTGCAAAAACTAATGTTGCAGAGGACATTTTTTTATATCCGGTTCCATGAAAAAAAATTGTCTTTCATACAAAAAAAAAATTGTCCCATACAAAATATTTCTGTATGAATACCGTAAACCGTATATTTCGTTTGCCGTAATTTTCATACTGTTTTTGTAGGAAGCCCACGGCTTGTGTGTAGGTACTATAAAATTACTGTAAATTTGCTTGATTCTATATAATGGTGGTGGAGGGACATTAGATAACTTTCATAGTTTTTGCAAAGGTCATCATCATCATTTTGGAACATCCAATTTTTTTTTTTTTTTTTAGTATGCAACGTTCATCATGTTTATTTTGGAACATCCACATTTTTTTTAATTATGCCTCATCCACAATGATCACTTTGGAACGTCAATTTTTTTTTTATTATGCAACATCCACTGTGTTCATTTTGGTACATCATTTTTTTTAATTATGCCTCATCCACAATGATCACTTTGGAACGTCAATTATTTTTTTTTTATTATGCTTCATCCACAATGATCACTTTGGAACGTCAATTTTTTTTATTTTTTATTATGCAACATCCACTGTGATCATTTTGGTACATAATTTTTTTTAATTATGCCTCATCCACAAAGATCACTTTGGAACGTCAATTTTTTTTTTATGCATCATCCACTGTGATCATTTTGGAACATCATTTTTTTTAATTATGCCTCATCCACAATGATCACTTTGGAACGTCAATTATTATTATTTTTTTTGTATTATGCAACATCCACTGTGATCATTTTTGAACATAATTTTTTTTCAATTATGCCTCATCCACTATGATCACTTTGGAACGTAAATTTTTTTTTTTTTATTATGCAACATCCACTGTGATATTTTGGTACATCATTTTTTTAATTATGCCTCATCCACAATGATCACTTTGGAACGTCAATTTTTTTTTATTATGCAACATCCACTGTGATCATTTTGGTACATCATTTTTTTAATTATGCCTCATCCACAATGATCACTTTGGAACGTCAATTTTTTTTTTATTATGCAACATCCACTGTGATCATTTTGGTACATCATTTTTTTTAATTATGCCTCATCCACAATGATCACTTTGGAACGTCAATTTTTTTTTATTATGCATCATCCACTGTGATCATTTTGGAACATCATTTTTTTTTAATTATGCCTCATCCACAATGATCACTTTGGAACGTCAATTTTTTTATTTTTTTATTATGCATCATCCACTGTGATCATTTTGGAACACCATTTTTTTTAATTATGCCTCATCCACAATGATCACTTTGGAACGTCAATTATTATTATTTTTTTTGTATTATGCAACATCCACTGTGATCATTTTATACATAATTTTTTTTCAATTATGCCTCATCCACTATGATCACTTTGGAACGTCAATTTTTTTTTTTTTTATTATGCAACATCCACTGTGATATTTTGGTACATCATTTTTTTAATTATGCCTCATCCACAATGATCACTTTGGAACGTCAATTATTTTTTTTTTTTATTATGCAACATCCACTGTGATCATTTTGGTACATCATTTTTTTTAATTATGCCTCATCCACAATGATCACTTTGGAACGTCAATTTTTTTTTTATTATGCAACATCCACTGTGATCATTTAGGTACATAATTTTTTTAATTATGCCTCATCCACAATGCTCACTTTGGAACGTCAATTATTTTTTTTTATTATGCATCATCCACTGTGATCATTTTGGAACATCATTTTTTTTAATTATGCCTCATCCACAATGATCACTTTGGAACGTCAACTTTTTTTTTTTTATTATGCAACATCCACTGTGATCATTTTGGTACATAATTTTTTTTTATTTATGCCTCATCCACTATGATTATTTTGGAACGTCAATTTTTTTTTTATTATGCGACATCCACTATTCTAATATTCTCTTTGATTGCTTGTTACACTTCGTCATCCTCTTTTATTGTTTCTTCCGCCTCCACATCTTCTATTTTTGCATGTTCCAATTCGTTATCCTTTTAAAATGCTTCTTCTACTTCATATCCTCTTTAATTGCTTCAGTTACTTCATTATGCGCTCTACAAAATTGTGGTGTTTCATACAAAACTTCAATCGCTCATATCTTCTAAACGGGAAGAGATAGCCCTAGCAAACTTGTACAAAATATTGGTATAAATTTTTGGTGGAACCGTTTTTTTATTGTCATCCTTGACATCCTTTTTGAATGCTTCTCTCACTTCGTCATCTTCTTTGAATGTTTTTTCCACTTCGACATCATCGTTGACTGCTTCTTTAACTTCGATATCCTCTTTGATTGCTTCTCCCACTTCGATATCGTCTTTGACTGCTTCTTCCATTTCGATATCGTCTTTGATTGCTTTTTCACTTCGTCATCTTCTTTGAATGCTTCTACCACCCTGGTATCCTTTTTGATTGCTTACTCAACTTCAATTTCCTCTTTGATTGTTTCTGCCACTTCGATATCCTATTTGATTGCTTCTTCCACTTCAACATTCTCTTTGATAGTTTCTTCCACTTCGATATCCAATCAACAAATTTATGATTTTTCTTACAAAACTTTAATCGCTCGTATCTTCTAAACGGGAAGAGATAGCACTAGCAAACTTTGACAAAATATTAGTACAAATTTTTGATCATTATCATTTTGCAACATACATTTATATTATGCAACGTCAATCATGATCATTTTGGAACGTCCAGATTTTTTTTATGCAACGTTCATCATGATCTTTTTTGCAACGTTCAATTTTTTTTTATACAACCATTATCATGATCATTTTGGAACATCCAATTTTTTTCTCTTTGATTGCTTGTTCCACTTCGATATCCTCTTTGATTGCTTCTTCCACTTTGGTAATCTCTTTGATTGCTTCTTTAACTTTGATATCCTCTACGATTGCTTGTTCCGCTTCGATATCCTCTTTTATTCCTTCTTCATCTTCAATATCCATTGGATTGCTTCTTCCACTTCGATATCGTCTTTGATTGCTTTTTTTACTTCGTCATCCTCTTAGAATGCTTCTACCACCTTGGTATCCTCTTTGATTTCTTCCTCAACTTTAATTTCCTCTTTGATTGTTTCTGCTACTTCGATATCCTATTTGATTGCTTCTTTCACTTCAATATCCTCTTTGATTGCTTCTTCCACTTCGATATCATCTTTGATTGCTGCTTCCACTTGGAAATCCTCTTTGATTTGATTGCTTCTTCCATTTCGATATCGTCTTTGACTGCTTCTTACACATGGATATCCTCTTTGATGGCTTTTAACAGCTCGATATCCTCTTTAATTACTTCTTCGACTAAAAGAAAAACACGCGAGCTGCGAGCAGCTCGCGCACAACGCAACCTCTAGTTATATTATATAAAACTGCATTACCACTGACTCACTGATTGACTCATTGACATCATTGTTCTCCCAGATGCCCCCTCGTAGGGTGGAAATGTTTGGTAGGATCGTATAGAGGGAGTTAGGTCGAGTTGGGAATAAATCCTAAAGTCCCCCTTTTGTCCCCCATTCGCTCCCATCCACCTCGTATCTCGGAAAGTATAGGTCTTAGAGCGTTGGTGCAAAAACTAATGTTGCAGAGGACATTTTTTTATATCCGGTTCCATGAAAAAAAAATTGTCATTCATACAAAAAAAAAATTGTCCCATACAAAATATTTCTGTATGAATACC
Source organism: Philereme transversata (assembly GCA_963924445.1). Lineage (NCBI taxonomy): Eukaryota > Metazoa > Arthropoda > Insecta > Lepidoptera > Geometridae > Philereme > Philereme transversata. Next base: position 35,199,045 of record OZ004339.1, on the reverse strand, counting down.
GTAAACCGTATATTTCGTTTGCCGTAATTTTCATACTGTTTTTGTAGGGAGCCCACGGCTTGTGTGTACTATAAAATTACTGTAAATTTGCTTGATTCTATATAATGGTGGTGGAGGGACATGAGGTAACTTTCATAGTTTTTGCAAACGTCATCATCATCATTTTGGAACATCCAATTTTTTTTTTTTTTTTTTTTAGTATGCAACGTTCATCATGTTTATTTTGGAACATCCACATTTTTTTAATTATGCCTCATCCACAATGATCACTTTGGAACGTCAATTTTTTTTTTAATTATGCAAGATCCACTGTGTTCATTTTGGTACATAATTTTTTTTAAATATGCCTCATCCACAATGATCACTTTGGAACGTCAATTTTTTTTTAATTATGCATCATCCACTGTGATCATTTTGGTACATCATTTTTTTAATTACGCCTCATCCACAATGATCACTTTGGAACGTCAATTTTTTTTTAATTATGCATCATCCACTGTGATCATTTTGGTACATCATTTTTTTAAATTATGCCTCATCCACAATGATCATTTTGGTACATCATTTTTTTTAATTATGCCTCATCCACAATGATCACTTTGGAACGTTAATTATTATTTTTTTTATTATGCAACATCCACTGTATTCATTTTGGTACATCATTTTTTTTAATTATGCCTTATCCACAATGATCACTTTGGAACGTCAATTATTTTTTTTTTATTATGCATCATCCACTGTGATCATTTTGGAACATCATTTTTTTTCAATTATGCCTCATCCACTATGATCACTTTGGAACGTCACTTTTTTTTTTTTTTATTATGCTACATCCACTGTGATATTTTGGTACATCATTTTTTTTAATTATGCCTCATCCACAATGATCACTTTGGAACGTCACTTTTTTTTTTTTTTATTATGCTACATCCACTGTGATATTTTGGTACATCATTTTTTTTAATTATGCCTCATCCACAATGATCACTTTGGAACGTCAATTTTTTTTTATTTTTATTATGCAACATCCACTGTGATCATTTTGGTACATCATTTTTTTAATTACGCCTCATCCACAATGATCACTTTGGCACGTCAATTATTTTTTATTTTTTTATTATGCATCATCCACTGTGATCATTTTGGAACATCATTTTTTTTTAATTATGCCTCATCCACAATGATCATTTTGGAACGTCAATTTTTTTTTATTATGCAACATCCACTGTGATCATTTTGGTACATCATTTTTTTTAATTATGCCTCATCCACAATGATCACTTTGGAACGTCAATTATTTTTTTTTTATTATGCATCATCCACTGTGATCATTTTGAAACATCATTTTTTTAATTACGCCTCATCCACAATGATCACTTTGGAACGTCAATTATTTTTTATTTTTTTATTATGCGATCATTTTGGAACATCATTTTTTTTTAATTATGCCTCATCCACAATGATCATTTTGGAACGTCAATTTTTTTTTTTTTTTACTATGCAAAATCCTTTGTGATCATTTTGGAAAATCAATTTTTTTTAAATTATGCCTCATCCACAATGATCATTTTGGAACGTTAATTTTTTTTTATTATGCAACATCCACTGTGATCATTTTGGTACATCATTTTTTTTAATTATGCCTCATCCACAATGATCACTTTGGAACGTCAATTATTTTTTTTTATTATGCAACATCCACTGTGATCATTTTGGTACATCTTTTTTTTTAATTATGCCTCATCCACAATGATCACTTTGGAACGTCACTTTTTTTTTTTTTTATTATGCTACATCCACTGTGATATTTTGGTACATCATTTTTTTTAATTATGCCTCATCCACAATGATCACTTTGGAACGTCAATTTTTTTTTATTTTTATTATGCAACATCCACTGTGATCATTTTGGTACATCATTTTTTTAATTACGCCTCATCCACAATGATCACTTTGGCACGTCAATTATTTTTTATTTTTTTATTATGCATCATCCACTGTGATCATTTTGGAACATCATTTTTTTTTAATTATGCCTCATCCACAATGATCATTTTGGAACGTCAATTTTTTTTTTTACTATGCAAAATCCTTTGTGATCATTTTGGAAAATCAATTTTTTTTAAATTATGCCTCATCCACAATGATCATTTTGGAACGTCAATTTTTTTTTATTATGCAACATCCACTGTGATCATTTTGGTACATCATTTTTTTTAATTATGCCTCATCCACAATGATCACTTTGGAACGTCAATTATTTTTTTTTTATTATGCATCATCCACTGTGATCATTTTGAAACATCATTTTTTTTTTTTTTTAGAACGCTTTTACCACCTCGGTATCCTCTTTGATTGCTTACTCAACTTTAATTTCCTCTTTGATTGATTCTGCTACTTCGATATCCTATTTGATTGCTTCTTTCACTTCAATATCCTCTTTGATTGCTTCTTCCACTTCGATATCGTTTTTGACTGTTTCTTCCACTTCGATATCGTCTTTGATTGCTTTTTTTACTACGTCATCCTCTTAGAATGCTCTTACCACCTCGGTATCCTCTTTGATTGCTTACTCAACTTTAATTTCCTCTTTGATTGTTTCTGCTGCTTCGATATCCTATTTGATTGATTCTTTCACGTCAATATCCTCTTTGATTGCTTCTTCCACTTCGATATCGTTTTTGATTGTTTTTACCAATTCGATATCATCTTCGATTTCCTTTTGATTGCTTCTTGCACTGCAATATTCTCTTTGATTGCGTCTTCATCTGCGATATCGTTTTTGATGGCATTTTCACTTTGATATCCTCTGTGATGGCTTCTTCCACTTCGAAACCCTCTTTGATTGCTTCTTCCACTTCGATATCCTCTTTGATTGCTTCTTCCACTTCGATATCCTCTTTGATTGCTTCTTCCACTTCGATATCGTCATTGACTGTTTCTTCCACTTCGATATCGTCTTTGATTGCTTTTTTCACTTCGTCATCCTCTTAGAACGCTTCTACCACCTCGGTATCCTCTTTGATTGCTTACTCAACTTTAATTTCCTCTTTGATTGTTTCTGCTACTTTGATATCCTATTTGATTGCTTCTTTCACGTCAATATCCTCTTTGATTGCTTCTTCCACTTAGATATCGTTTTTGACTGTTTCTTCCACTTCGATATCGTCTTTGATTGCTTTTTTCACTTCGTCATCCTCTTAGAACGCTTTTACCACCTCGGTATCCTCTTTGATTGCTTACTCAACTTTAATTTCCTCTTTGATTGTTTCTGCTACTTCGATATCCTATTTGATTGCTTCTTTCACTTCAATATCCTCTTTGATTGCTTCTTCCACTTCGATATCGTCATTGACTGTTTCTTCCACTTCGATATCGTCTTTGATTGCTTTTTTCACTTCGTCATCCTCTTAGAACGCTTCTACCACCTCGGTATCCTCTTTGATTGCTTACTCAACTTTAATTTCCTCTTTGATTGTTTCTGCTACTTTGATATCCTATTTGATTGCTTCTTTCACGTCAATATCCTCTTTGATTGCTTCTTCCACTTCGATATCGTTTTTGACTGTTTCTTCCACTTCGATATCGTCTTTGATTGCTTTTTTCACTTCGTCATCCTCTTAGAACGCTTTTACCACCTCGGTATCCTCTTTGATTGCTTACTCAACTTTAATTTCCTCTTTGATTGTTTCTGCTACTTCGATATCCTATTTGATTGATTCTTTCACTTCAATATCCTCTTTGATTGCTTCTTCCACTTCGATATCGTTTTTGACTGTTTCTTCCACTTCGATATCGTCTTTGATTGCTTTTTTTACTACGTCATCCTCTTAGAATGCTCTTACCACCTTGGTATCCTCTTTGATTGCTTACTCAACTTTAATTTCCTCTTTGATTGTTTCTGCTGCTTCGATATCCTATTTGATTGATTCTTTCACTTCAATATCCTCATTAATTGCTGCTTCCACTTGGAAATCCTCTTTGATTTGATTGCTTCTTCCATTTCGATATCGTCTTTGACTGCTTCTTACACATGGATATCCTCTTTGATGGCTTTTAACAGCTCGATATCCTCTTTAATTACTTCTTCGACTAAAAGAAAAACACGCGAGCTGCGAGCAGCTCGCGCACAACGCAACCTCTAGTCTTCTTATACTTGTGGCAAGACAACAGAGTTTGACAAATAACTACTTGGCTTACCGAAGGTATACACTTAAAATTAGAGGTTACAAGATGGTATACAATAGAGAAGTTGGTAAAAGGACGTGAGCTGGAGGAGCACAGAATCCTGAGGCTTATGGCCTATCAGCGCAGCAGTTTACAACGTGGTGAGCACAGCAAGTACAATTGTTACAGTTCAGTAAAGTAGAATGGGCGCCACCTGACGACAAAGTGCGTCAGAAATAAAGTATGGTTCCTAGGGGTTCTCCCCGGGTTAAAATATAGATGAGATACACCTAATGTGATGTTCCGACGACCGCTCCTGGCGACTGCTCGGAGAGAAGAAGTGGGTTGAGCTGCGGCGGGTAGGCGTCGCAGGAAATCAGGCTCCCGGAGTGCGTCGGAGTAGCTGGTTGGGCAGCCGCTGCCACGTGCAAGGTCACGCCGGGGTCGGGCGGACGGAGAGCAGTCACACCTCTTACGGCTTCGAGGCGTCGTCGATGGGGACCGTTTCAGGCGTATATTATTCGAGAAAGGGGAAGCCGTGGAACGTGAACCGATATTGGATAGGTAGAACCGTAATGGAGTTTGAAGTAAAAGAAAGAAAAAACCGACTACCTGGTTGGGAACAAAAAAATGCGAATTAATTAAAGAGAACGGAATTAGACGGGGATTACCCATAATCCTTGAGTAGGCGAGGCACTATTAGTTACCAGATTTAGAAGTATGTAGCACAGAATTTAAATAAAAAGTAAAAAGATGCACTGTCGAAGCAAAGTTTGAGGTTAAGTTTGTAGAATGTAGAATGCAAGTTGTCGCTGTGATATTCTGGTGGGAAAGAACGAGAAAAGTCGGCGTAGGCTTATATAGGCAGCCGAGTTATCGTTCAATTAGCAATTAGTGCAACCGTTAATTTAAATAATATCGTTCTTGGATTCAGTGACACGACAAAATACCTGGGGATGCCCTATCGAAAAACGAATGACCATGCGTGAGTCAAAACAAAATATTGTTTAGGCCTTTAATATTTGTAAATATATTATTTAAAATTTGTATTTGCATTTATTTTACAAGAATGGACAATGACATATTTATTTTAGTAAGCAAAGAGATTATTTAAATTAAATTCGCAAGATTTTCAGATACAGATAATAAAAACTCATATAGATAAACAAATATATGGACTATGGTATGTAAAGTGTAGTACAACGCCATCTGCCGTAATCATGGCGAACTATTACAAGAATTACGTTTGGATTAAAGTATATTGGAAATGAGATCCCAAGCGTTGAGTTGTCCTGTTAATACGCCGCCATGTCGCTAGATGTCGTGTTATGTGGTGTTAAGCTTGTTTGCAATGTGAAATGTTTTACTAATTATTAAGAGTGTAACGTGATGTAAAATCATACACGTTACAAATATTGCAAGAAGTAGCAAGAGATCCTTCTGTCAGTGTGAGAACAATAGAACACCGAATCGGAATCCCGAAATCACGGGCACACCGAATTCTTCAACAAGAAGGTTTTCACCCATACCACACAATACAAAATACCATACAAAAAGTCCAGCAGCTTAAACCCGCAGACTACCCAAGAAGAGTGGCGTTTTGTCAAGAAATGCTGAGGCATCAAGCTAATGATGAATTTTTTTTCAAAACTATTTTGTGGACCGATGAGTCATTTTTTAAGCGCTGTGGGAATTTCAACATCCACAATTACCATTCCTGGAATATCGAGAATCCACACCTAGCACGCGAATTGAACTTTCAAGAACAATTTAGTGTCAACTTATGGTCAGGTATCTTAAACGGACAGCTGATTGGTCCGTTCGAACTACCTGACCGATTGAACGGCAAGGCCTACCTGAATTTCTTGCGAAATAACCTTAACGGCCTATTAGAAGATATGGACCTGTTAAAAATTAGGCACATGATTTTCCAAAATCATGCCACTTCGTGTGAATTGTCGGAGAACATTTGGACGAAAGATTCAGAGGCAGGTGGACCGGCCGTGGAGGACCTATTGCGTGGCCACCGCGGTCCCCCGACTTGAGCCCGATCGATTTCTTTGTGTGGGGCTACTACAAAGAATTAGTTTACGCCAAAGAAATCAGCAATTTGGCCGAATTAAGAACAAAATTAAGACAGGCTGAAGAAAAAATTAAGGCAAATAGAATAGCTTTCATACGATCAAAGGAAAACTTTTTAAGACGATGTAGGATTTGTATCGACCAAGAAAGTCGACATTTTGAAAACTTTTTGTAAATAAATAATTAATAAATATTACTTGTTATTTTATTTCATAAATTTAGCTAAACTAAAATAAATAAAACCTTCAAATATTAATTAAATCTTACTTTCCTGCAGTCATTTTTGGTTAGTTAACAAACGAATTAAGCTTAGGAATAATAAAATGGCCAAAATCTATTTTCTAATCAGATAGCTAATTTTAAGAAATTTCCACCTCGCCGGCTTTGAAGGCCGATTTTCGCCAAAGTAGCCCATTAAGTGCTACTTTTTTTTAATGATTATGAAAGCTGAGAGTTAGGAAAGTTGTTAAAACTTATTTTAGAACCATGAAATCACTTTTTAAGATTTTTAATTTAAAGTTGAAAATTTAAGTCATAATTTACCGAATGTAATTTTTTGACTTTACACCAACATTTTCATAGTTTTCATCAAAGCCACATAGCTGATTATTTCATGCATAAAAGAACAACTCATAAAACTTTAGTAACTAAAAAAAAATCTCAAGAAAGTTTTCTACTTTTTTTAAAAGAATTTTTTAAATTGTACAAAGAGAAAAATTTTAAAATATCGAAAAAAATTCGTAACTCGATAACTATAAAAAATCGCGAAACATACATGGGGGTGATTTGGGTACCCCAAGGGGTGTTCTATCTCTGGACTTTCGCTTGACACTATTTTTTGGGACACCCTGTATAGTTAAATTATTTGATATTGCTATTCTTTGAGATGTAAATTTGTACTACGTACACAATGTTTTATGTTAGTTTAAATTAGTTTATTTCTTTTTTATTTGTTTATATTGCTATATTCAAATTGTTATTAAGTATGTAAAATATTGACTTTTCCAAGTGTACTGTGGTATCTGTGTGGAATAAATGAATCTGATTCTGAATCTGCTATCCACTTCCTTCAAGTTTGTTAGTGTCGCAGTGATGAGTCAATAAGTTTGTAGCTTCCGCAGCTTTTCCGATCCCATACTCTTCAAGTTAAATAGAATCACAATGATAGCCATAAAAAATGCAGCTAACGTAGCGTCCCCCAGCCCACTCATTTAAGTTAGATAGAGTGGCAAAATTGAGTAATAAAATAATCAGCTATCGTAGTGTCTTCCAGCTAAAATAGTATCTTTAACTAAAATAGGGTATTTTAATAGGAATAGGATTTGAATGAAGATGAATAGGATAATGATCTGTCAAAAAATTATAAGTTACCACAGCATCCCCGAGCGCCCCCTCTTTATAACAAGTAGGATCGCAATAATGAGTAAAATTTTGCCGCTACGCAGCGTTTCCCCAACGAACTAACTACAAGTCACGTGGGAACAACGATGAGTCATAAAAAAATAGGCTACCGCAGCATCCACCTGCTCAATCCTTATAAAATAAATTGGGTCGCAATTATTAGTCATAAAATAGTCGTGCAGCATCCCCCAGGCCACCCTCATTAAGATAAATAGTGTTAAAAAACGCATTGTGCCCCACTCAACCCACTACAAGTTAGGTAGGGCTACAAAATTTGTAGCTACCGCAGCGTTCCCACTTTTCAAGGTCCCAATGATGAGCCATAAACATTGTAAAAACTGCAGCATCGCCTAACTAACTGACAACAATAGAAATAACCTATCTAACAATAGGGTTCAAATGATAAGTCAAAAAAATTGGGGCGAGCGCAGCATCTTCCAGCCCACCCTTTTTAAGATAAATAGGGTTGAAAATAGTCGCAATGATGAGTGATAACAAATTTTCAGCTACCGCCGAGTTTTTCAGCCTGCTCTTTCTAGGTAGAGCCTCACTAGTCTTTTAAATTAGCTGTATGTATTTTTACACCATAGAACAACGTGCGCGAAACCGCTGGTAACAGTTAAGATTTTTTTATGATTCATCATTGCGCCTATATCTTATGCAGAGAGTGGGCTGGGGTCACTATGGCTAGCATTTTGCATGGCCCACTATTGCGAGAATATTAAACTTAAAGGGACTGCAGGATGCTTAATGTATCTGCAATTTTTTTTATATTTATGTGATAAAAAGTAGCTATGTGTTAATTAAGGTTAAAATCTAAATACATACCAAATGTCAACGAAATCTGTTTAGCCGTTGCGACGTGATTGAGTAACAAACACACAAAAAAAACAACAACTGAACATCATCACATAAATTAATGTGTTATGTTGTGATAAATTAGTACACATTTAGTAGCGTAACGCGTATGAAGTCGCGGGCAACAGCTAGTACCTTATAAAGACGTGCCATTTGACCGGACGTGCCATTTACCTCTCTTGAACCCCAATATCTCAACTATTGTGCCCCGAGCCCGCGGCGCACCAGGTGGACGCTAAGCTTTACACAACATCAATAGAGGCAATACTAACATAAGTTCAGAATGTGAGATGTCTCCGGCGCGAAGCCGGCGAAGCTGAGCCGAGTCCTGTGCGCAGTGTGTTCCGAGAAGTTAAATTACAAAGCTCAGATATGGAGTGCGCATGCTTGCCTCGCCACTTCCTACAGACCTTACATTCTACAGAATTAGTCGAGTTGTCTACTATGACAATTTTGCAATTTGTACACATTTTCTTGTACGTATCTATGTAGATAATGAAATCATTATTTCTTGTCTGATTCTATCCTGACTTGGTCGCGGAAGAACAGGCGTTAAAGTTGACTTTACAAAAATATTTAAATGAATAATAATATTAAATTTGTTAATCATAAACAGCAATGGTAATGTTAAATAGTGCAATTGTAAATAAAAATTGTGTCTAAAACGTAATTATGAGCGTTAAAGTCTTACAATCACAATTTTAAAGTAGGTATGTGCACGGAACTAAGTTTATATTTTGAATCAAGTCGATGATCAGAACAATATCATAAACGCACATCAAATCATGGCTTCGTTTTTGTCCAGACATGTGTTTAAATGCTTTATCAAACAGCCTTCGAACATGCGCCTAATTGGATTTTATTACAGTGTGTACGGCTCCCCACAAGATGGAAAGACGACCTAATAAAGGGTGGTGGAAGCCGTTGGGCGCATGCCGCAAAAATTTTGAAATCTATAGGGACGCCCTGCGTTCAGCTTAGCAGCTGATGATGATTCCGTTATGGTTGTGCGAAAAACATAGTCCTTTGTCAGGCAAAAATACTTGCAGTGACCCAACCTATGTAGTTGGGAGTAAGGTCATATCGTCGGTAGAGATTTCGGAGTGTGCAAGCTAATCCGTGTGACGGATCGCTTCCCAGAGTTTGTTGCAAGAACCCTCTCAGGGATGTGACATACGTTAGTGCAGACATACGTAGGCTTTGGCTGAATGTGTGATCACATATTGTGTATGCTCGTGGGATGCAGCCGGTAAAACATATTTATTAGAACTTGAGCGAGCACAAAGAGCCCTACTTAAAGTCATGTTATACTTACCATTTAGAACCTCAACAACTGTATACGAAATAGCTAATGTTCTTTCTGTTAATAGCTAGTGCGTCAATTGTATATCCACCAGTGCATTTCAACAATTCCCTCCACAGATAACAGACGGGAACGATTTCCTGTTGCCAGAGTTAAATCATGGATTGCCCAACAGCACTTTAACTTTCAAGCACCAAGATTTTATAAATATTTCCATTCTAAATATAAGGTAAAAGACCTATCTAACTATCAGTTAAAACCTAAACTTAAAGATTAGTTAAGTACATTAACATACATTGAAACAGAAAATTGATTAACAATCTTACAATAGATTTATCTGTACTTCATATTTTTTTTTAGTTTTATCCTTACACACAACACACACAACACATTTGATATTATACATATAATTGAATAGTTTAAAAATAAATAAATAGATAAACACTTAATTATACACGAGGATTAGTAATACATCTACCTAAATTATATTGACTGTTTATCTATCATTGTAACTATTGTACCTCTTATGTATTTTATTTTGTTATTTTGTCATTTAACGTGGGAAGAAACTGACTCCTGACACGCTAGTTCAGGAGCCAGGGCTTCAACCAGAATTGTAAAAATTGATATAAAACAAATAAATTATTTTTGATTTGATTTGATTTGATTTATATATATTTTGTGGTGACATGCCGCCGCCACCGGCTCGATCTTGCTTTATAGTCCTAGTGTTGGAAGTTCTTTAGAGTTGTGTCGTAATGGATAGTTTTTTTAATCAAGAAGCAATGCATACCGGCGCGGCGGCAGTGCAGGATGGCTAGAAACCGTCATTTGATACTAAAGTTGGTCAAGCGCGTGTTTGACCACGTACATTGAAGGGTTCCGTGTCGGTACGGCTGTAAAATATAAAGTTAATTTTGCAGTTGATATTGGTAGTTTTGTATGAACATTAAATGAACTGTGGCTCTGCGAGTGGGTCATCCTCTCGGATTCCTTCCGCAGCCTCCTTCTGGGACATCACCTCCTCACAGAAGGTGACTGTGGCATCCCAGGCTCTATCACTGCCAAGCATAGCCTCGACTATGCTAGTCAGCGGGAGATCCTGGCCTACCGTTGCTACTAGTGATTGGCGCTGCGTTGCCCACGCACTATAAAGCTCCAGCGTGTGCTGCGCTGTGCCCGCTGCGGCACTGCAGTGTTTGCACTCTGCCGTCGCTTCCTGTCCGATTCGGTACAGGTACTTTGAGAAGCAACCATGCCCCGTAAGCACCTGTGTCAATCGGAAGGTAATTGACTTTCTCCACACTACACAAAGGTTAACTGGAAGAAAATTCTTTGCTCAAGTTTCCCGATGTCAAATTAGCTAAATTATTTTCGAATAAAAATGGTTGAAGCGGCCTCAACATCGACTCCATTTTATCACAATTATCTCTTGATCCACTTTATTATAGAAGTTTTCCACACTTGTACAGAGATATTGTTCCATATTCTACACTTTTGAGTTAATTTCTACTCGGCTGCGCCATGTTAAAGTATTTATTTGACAATAATATTCAGAGCATGTAAATGAAAAGACAGTGATCCAGCCATGATTGATTTATTGCAAGTCTACTCACAACTATTAATAAGATCTCGATATACCCACACATGCCAATGAGGAACGTATCGCTTTAACCACCATTATCCTCTGTGGCCTTCGCAGAAGAGCTCTGTTACTGGCAGTTACAGCGTCCACCCACACCAGGGCACCATACATAGCCATAGATTTGATAACCCCTGCAAAAAAATGGCAGCAAGAGGCTCTGAGTCCACCTATGTTCGGCAGGAGGCGCGCTGAAGAGCCTGCCGCACTTTGAACCTTTGGGACCAAACGCTTGAAGTGCTCGGTAAAATTCCAAGCACTGTCCAAAGTGAGCCCCAGATATTTCAAGTGTCGGAACACCATGACCTGCACACTATCTAACAAGACGTAGCACCAGCTGGTGGCCTACCCCTTTTTCCGTGGAATGAGATGGCCTCCGTTTTGTGGAGTGCCATTTTTAGACCCAACAATCGAATGCAGCTGACCAAGAAGGAGGAGCCCACAGACGTCAAACGCGCAACCTCTTCATAGCTGTTTCCCCGCACGATATAAAGTGTATCGTCTGCATAGCAGATAATATGCGTCCGGGGAAGCAGGAACCGATGTTCCACGGCAAAGGGTCCATCACTGAGCCCTGCGGAACACCGGGGGGTCATGCGTCTGGAGCAGACCCTGCCTTTGTCGTTAAGGTAGAGCACATCTCGCTGTCTGAGATAATGCCCTACTAACCGTCGGAGATAAAGAGGCACTTCGTGATATCGGAGGGCCTCTTCGATGCATTCGTAGGGGATGCTGTTAAGTTAAACACTATCAACTGATTTGCAATTTGATTGGCGAACGAACAACCGCCTGTTAATCTTCGTTCCAACAACTGGGTGTTATTAAACATACATTATTATGCCAAATTTCAGCGTTAGTGCACGAGTACAACGGCTGTAAGCAGCCAGACGGACAGACAGACAGACGGACATGGTGGAACTTTAAGGGTTCTAATTAATCGTTACGCTGGCTTCAACTGGGCTGACTCGTTCTGAATGGTAATCATCTCTTTCCATGTGACTTGTTATTTATAGATAAGCATCATTGTAACTTTTGTTAAACCTTTCGCTGAGCTGATTAGAGTATTGAACGGCAGGTTCAACCATACAAGTTCGAGAGAGTGCGGGTTGTTGTTCTCCGAAGCTCAGATTTCCCTAACATGTGTACAAAATAGGAACCGATCCACCGCAGCTTCAATACGGATCATCGTAATTAGCCCTAAATAGGAGTCGTTAGTGCTTTGAACTGCATTCTCTTTGAGGCGCGGACGAGTCGCCTGCACGCGAGCTGCACGCGGTCGCCGGCCGCGGCCGACGCACGGGTGCTGCTATAAAATTCACAATAATTACTGGAGCGGTAAATCCGATTACGTGAAGCCTTCCTGATTACCTCATTTACGCTACAATCGAAGCATAAAGGACAATTTGGGAAAATATTATGAAAAAGCTTTAAATTTAAAAGTGGTGGTATGAAATATAATTTTAAGCGCTTAACCCTTAGATTCTCGGTGAAATATAGCTAAATAGTTATAATGGTAAATTCATTTATTCACCTATAAAGAGTACGTTACAAGACCTAAATTTAAATATTTATTTCGTTTATCTTAGAAGACATATTACGAGAATTTGAAGTAGTTTTTATATTAAAATTGATTTTAAACAAAATAGAGCATTCATCCCAATGTATTCTACAGTTACGAACTGAAAACGTACCTAACTAATATCATATAAAAGAAAAGGCGGATGCCCCTCCTCGGAAGAGTGAGGAGGTAGCACCTCACTCTTTGAAAACCCCTAACCAGAGGTCCAGATTTAGAACGTTCGTATTTTTATGCACGATAAACTGAGTTAACCCTAACCCTGCTCAAGCCGGATCCGAACGCTTGGGCCGCAGGGGGGCAGCATCCGTGACTGATTACTGAGATATGCACGGATCGACTACATGCCGGCAAGCCATATCATGGCGCGTGTAAGATTACCTATTACCTAGGTACGTATCGAACGCACAAAGGAAACTTCTCTACCATAAAAAGGCGAGTGCTCTTTTATAAAAATTTATATATTAGTATATCTATTTATAAAGACACAGGTCTTTATAAATAGCACTGGTGCTAAATATTTAAAGAACATAAATACAAACGAAATATTAAATAATCACAGAAATGCACAGCCCAGGCACGCACCACAGTTCGATTCAATAACTAAACACAATGATTGGTTACTAATTTTCAAAACGCATGATATGAACTTTTATAATTACCTAATACTTCTACCTACATAGCTCATATCACAGGGACCTGTCCGCACGCAGTTTGTATGTAGATTATCTCGTGTGATGTGTGCATTTATTATTATTACACTATTACATACAGGATGTCCCGGAACTGTTCCTTTGATTCCGACCATTCAAATGAACCATTTTCATACCTTTTCATAGAAAAAAACAATAATTTAAGCATTTTATTTTTGAGGATTTTTAGAACTTTATAGTTAGACTTTAAATCAGCTGTTTTATATACAGCACCTTCCATAGAACTTACCTTATTTATACAAACGTAATGTTTGACTTAAAGTATTTCACCTAAAACAGCTTATAAACAGAATTTAAACCGAAATCAGCTGATTTTTGGCACGAGATTATTTAATGAAAATCATCGAATTCACAAAAGTCGTGTGTGTTGTAGTTCACATTAAGTGTCGAGAATCGCCCTACTTCGAGTTATATACTAGTTCTGGGACATCTTTGACTCAGTGTATAACTGATATACACTACGCTATAAGAGTTGTTTGAAGATAAGAGTTAACTTGAAAGTACATACCGTCTCATACCAGGAGCGAGTGCTCTCCATTATTCATGACAAATCATCATACTTCGCTCAAGCAAACAGTAGGTACGTGCTCGTAAGTCCCTTTATCCGCGTATTTCCATTGACCCACACACTTTCATCTGAACACTAAAATTATATTTACTGTACAGCTGTACAAGAACGATTTTCTTTGAACAAAAGATTTTCAAGTGTAGGTACTGTAAGAACGCGGGCGAAGTCTGCTGCATAAAACTCCGCTTTTAACTGAGACCACAAAATTTAGTGTAAATGTTCAGCTGCGGTGTTTGCGGAGCTACTGGGATTTTAGTATGAGAGTACATACATACAAACCAAACAATCAAGAAAGTAAAGAGGCGTTTCATAAAATGATAAGATTAAATATGGACTAAGATTAGGAACAAATGCCAAAAAAACATTGAATGCTGGACATTTCACCCAGCGCTATCTAGCCCCAAACTAAGATTTATATTTTTTTTTATATAATTAGTATTAGTATGTATGTACTCGTACGTGTAGTATGTTAGGTACACCATTACACCCCAGGTAATGTCTACACAGTCCATTCCATCCAAAGGTTGTCTGGTAGAGATCGCTAATTAGCGATAAGACCACCAATTGTATCAATAGATTTACGTAGTTGTTTTTTATATGTATTTGTTTCGTGGTGTGCAATAAAGTATTATCTAATCTAATCTAATCTAAGCAAAGCTTGTACAATGGGAACCAGATTAAGTGATAGAATACTTATAACTTTTTTTTAAATATATGCTTATAGTATACAGAAAAACACCCAGACCCGGAAGAAATATCTGTAAATCGTGCAAACATTTGTTTTGCGGCGGGAATTGAACCCGCAACCTCCAGCGTCTCAGCCGGAAGTCGCCCACTCCGCCACGGAGGCCGTCAAAGAAGGAGTAAATGCGTCTTCCTTTACTAATTTATATTTCCACAAGTGTACATGTCCCGATTGTAATGAGCGGGGAGAGACGAGTGGCGTGCCCAGTGCCCACTCTAGAATAACTGCATCTACTTACGACTTACAGAAGTAAGCTATTCTCTATGTAGTGTGCCCCTAGCTGGCATATCCTGATTTGTTCAAAAACACGCCTTCGTTTCGATTACCAACGACTCTCTACAAAGGTCCTTTTTCTCCGAACCGTATACCATATCTTCGTCTGTTTAAAATATTTATCCTACGGCATTTATGATAAGGTTCGTCTTATGATAAGGTTCGTCAGTTTCCAAAAAATTTAGTTTGACTTTTACACAAAAGCCGAATAATAGTTTCTCCTAAAATACCATTTTATGCAACAATGGGCAATCTCGTCCATTTCTCAACGGCGTATGGTAATGCAAAACGCCGCGCGCCGCCGGTGAACTCGACAACACATTTTCGAGTCGAGCGGCGAGCGGGCGCGAGGTGACGCCTACCGACTACCAGCTGACCCTAACTCCCAACTGCATCTTACAAAACAATGGATAATTGAAAGGTGCTAGCGTTAAATCGGCTCTGGGAGCCCCGAGCGCGGGTCCCGGCCCCCGCCACCAACCGGCTCTATGGCGAACGAAGGCGGAAACTATTGTTCTAAATGAATCTTAACTTTTCAATTTAGAGCGCGGCTACGTCCATTAAACTCTAAAGACTGTAGCCGACTCAACTTCGATTGCCTGTTAACGTTCTCATAAAAGGAGCTTTTTAACTCGTTGTTGAGAGTTCCTGCCGCCCGCCGCCTCGACCCGCCTCCATCGAGCTTTCTGATTGGAATTTTTATTGAGAATTAAAAAAAAATAAAGTTTGCCTGAAAGAAAACTTTGTTTTTCAATGTCTTCTGGTTCCAAGTTTCCAACCTTTTAAAATAATGCATTTTTCATCTACTGCTATTTTTAATAGGATATAAGAGGTATATAAATAAATAAAATAAATATTGCTGGACATTTCCCACAGCGCTAACTAGCCCCAAACTAAGCAGATAGAGTATACCTGGGTGTCTAGTGAATAGGTTTCTTCTAGACAAGCGTGTACCATCGTAGACTGCATCATCGTGCGCCATTAGGCGAGATCGTGGTCAAACGCAAGCAACGAAAGCAATGTAGGTATAGGAAAAAAAATATATTATCGAAATAGCTTTTGCAGTGAAAGGTTTTCGCGGTCATGTTTTTATAACTGACTAGCTGTTACCTGCGACTTCGTACGCGTTACGCTTCGAAATGTGTAGGTAACCTAGAAATAAAACTAAACTCGCTGTTGCAACTTGAATTGACATCCCATTTTTATCCCATGGAAACTGATTTATTGGATAAAAAGTAGCATATGTGGTAATCCAGGTTATAATCTACGTATATACCAAATTTCATAGAAACCGGTTTCGCCGTTGCGATGTGATTGAGTAACAAACAAACACATAAATAAACAAATATCCAAACTTCCACATCACACCAATATTTTAAATGTGAAAGTTTGGATGTTTGTTTATTTATGTGTTTGTTTGTTACTCAATCACGTTGTCCCAAAGAATACACCCTCCAAGTTTCAGGTCTCTACGATCAGCGGTTTAGGCTGTACGTTAATCCGTCAATCAGTCATTCAGGACAAAGCTTTTTATATGTGTACTAGCTGACCCCCGCGGCTTCGCACATGTGGTTTGTCAATAAAAACATCACCCTCCTTTTGCGCAGTCAAGTAAAAAGGAGCCTATGGATACGACTCAATCCCAGTTATCATCTTTTTAAATAGCAAATGTTATTGAAATCGGTCCAGCCGTTTAGTCGCAACAAACAGACATAGAGACAGATTTACTTTCGAATTCCCAATGTTAGTATGGTGTGTCTATCCTTACTTATATATAGGTATATTGTAAATACGAAAGTAACTCTGTCTCTCTGTTTGTTACGTTTTTACCATTTAACGGCTAGACAGATTTCGATGAAATTTGGTACAGGTATAGATTATGCCCGGGATTGAGACATAGGCTACTTTTTATCCGACTGCGCAGAAAGAGGGTAATGTTTTCATTGACAAGCCACGCGTGCGAAGCCGCGGGCGGGTTCATCTAGTACAAAAAGAACCAGTGGGCAATTTCCATTTTACAGCTGAGATTATATCCCTTCCCTTCAGCACAAATAACAAGTTCTGATAATCTTCGAACGTCCTGATTTTTCTCACACAGCTAAGAATCACCATAGATAAACTATTAAAAAAACCGCATCTGAAACGGTGCATCCGTTTGGGAACTACGTTCCCACAGACAGACAGACACACAGACACAGACTTATAACTAATAACAGCACTTTTTTAGCGTCATCGGTTAAAAATGATCATTTTCACCAACACAGGTGTTTACCGGGTTGCAGGTTAGTGCGCTACCAAATTGGCACCCATGTGTACTTTTACACTATAACTTTACGTTTTTATGCTTTGTGCTTACAAACGACATTAATTTAAAAAACACATTCAGAACCGTATTAACTGATTTTATAGGTGGATTGGAGAGGATTTTTGTAAATTTATCGAATTGTGTCTTGTCATTTTTATGTCGATTGTCAATTTGGATCTGAAGTGTGACTGAGACAGCACCATAACTCGGTAATGAGAACGACCAAAGAACTCGGAGCTGAGAACCATGGAAAGGAATAATAAGTGGCACAGGTATCATCACAGAAGCGTAGCTAACCACGCAGTATCAGTACCTACCTGCCTACTATAGTCAGATCCTGTTTTGGACTGGACCTACATTTGCTGTTATGATGCCACAACTTCTATAAGTTTTTATTTTCATTAACAACTTTGTTACAGGAAGCAAAGTATGCAATGAACAAGAAGGAAGTTAATTTACTGGTGGAGCCAACTCCTTTAATCACCAGTTAGGAAACAAATGCAGCTTCCGGATCAAAGTAAAGATATTTATTTGTATGTGGAAACTGTATAGTGAGAGAAAGAAATTAAATGTGTTTATAAATGTAAAAGAAAAGTTATTTTATTTTCTCATAACACTTCTGAGTGGCTTAGGTTACATAGTGAAAGCTCTTTGAATTATTATATTAACATTAATATAAGCCTGTTGTGAGTAATGAATGAATGAACTTATTGCAATACAATAGTATTTATTTCAGAAAAGTATGTCCATGTTTTGTTAGTAAACAATTAAATTTAAATACTAAAAACTATGTTAGTGATACACATTACAATACAAACATAACAACTAAACAATGAGTCACTTCGCCACTAATGTAGTAAGGACATTCAGTGGCTCACAATCAGACCAGAGATGTCCTCGGGGACAGAAAATGCTAGATAACATTCTCTTCCAGTTAACCTTTGTGTAATATGGAAAAACAGTTTATTGTATGTAGTGCATGATGAGTAGAGGGAGAAGTTTAATTAAATTCCAGGACAGCATTAACAAACCTAGACAAACACAAGGTATTTCAATAATCTTTGTAATACTTAAATACCAGTAATCCCTAGTTATTCATAAAGAAAATAAATAATAGATGTATTTACAGGATAACACTCATTTTGTAGCTTTCATTCATGAGAGTGGGGCTTGTACACTTTGGATCTCAACGGGGGAGACATACTTGAACTCGTACTATTCCATAGTCAGATAACAGTGATGGTGAATGAATTGCAATAGTAATCTGTAGAGTCAGGTGTTGCGAGGGACATACAAAACGGTTCTCAGCATACAAGGGGGTAAATCATTCTTTGAGGTGATTGTGTGATTTAGGATCATATAAGATGCTATAAAGAAGACATAGTAGGTGGACATCTCGACATTCTCTGATCACTGTAGTTGAGTGCGGAAGACTGATATGTTTTGCAACCACTCCAGGCTTATTTTAGCTGATCCTCCGTAGCGTCGGTATAGAGATAGGAGAGTAAGGGTCAATCCTTCTGGTAGAAGTCTTGCTAGGAGACATAATTCAATCCCAGCACCCTCAATCTATCGTCCTCTGCGAGCCGTTCGTCATCACCACTCATCATACTCTGTAAAAACATGTAAAAGTAAGGTTATTTTAAAGTTAAAATGTTCATTGATTAGTTCTGTAGATTTTAAAATAGGTATTTGATTGTAAAACGATTACTGAAATCAGTAATTTGCGATGCTCGTAAAGGGCTAACAAGTATAAAGTATACATCGTTTTTAAGACCTGATTGTACTTACATTTGATTACGCAAACAAATATCTTGCTCAACATTGTTTTCGTCATATTCAGAATGGAAATATCATTTTATTGCTTGATTCCTCAAAACTAGTGGAATTCATTGAATTTTTTTCCAATATTTCTTGGAATATCAATCAAATAAACACAAAACCAACAGAAGTCGGTAGCAAATCAAACACGCCTCGTAGTTTTGACAGTCAGCTGACATCTTATAATTTTTATAGGAACGCTAGTCGCCTTGATTCTCATACATTTTTGCCTACGAGTCGTAATAAAAGTCCCTTCCATCCGTAAGTTTCAGATCGGCCGGTTAATGTCATCTGTCGGTTGATTTTAAATTTTATAGGAACGCTTTTGACATACGCGCCGTTGATTTTTTAACGAGTCGTAGCAAATACGAGGCGTATATCGGATATAGAAACCGGCCTTTAGAGATCTAGCTTCGCTCGATCAATAAAATATGAATACCGCTGTATCCGCTGCGACTTTGCCACGTATGCATATAAATACTACTTGAACGTGTACCAGTTGTCGAAGTGTTTGACGAACTGGGAAAAAGTGGTGAGCGGTGACAATTTTCTTATTGAATAATAACTTATCAATAAATGAATCAATGTATTATTGTCGATCTCTCCTGATCCGTCTTCAGACCCTGGTGAACAATTATATCGTTAAATGTCTCACAGAAACTATTTGAAAGAACCCAAACGGATCGTGTCTGGGTATTGGGGTTCTGCTGCTATCCATTAAGTAGTGCTGTAGATTACCTCCTGGTCCATCATCAGACCCTGGTGGTTATAACATTATAAAATGATTCATTATTTACCTTGATAAATGTTTAAGCAAAGTTCTTAAACTGGCGGTCATTTACTGACGGAATTTCGTTTTTGAATATCGAACAGGATTTTCGAAGGCAAGCAAATCCATACAAAATCGGAAATAAATCGAACGGAAAATTACGTAGGTACGTGTGTGATAAGGTCCTTAATTTTGTATGGATTTGCTGCCTTTAAAGTACCGATTAGAATTTCCGAAACGGAATTTCGATTGTATGTGACCGGCCTTAATGTTCAAAGTCGAATCGAAATGCTCACAATACGTAAAAACGTCGAGCACGATCGAGCCATGTATTCATTGAGAAACAATGTTTCGGATACACATTTTCTGAAACATCACGTACCTACCTACATGTTTCCAAGGCCAATGTTTCGGAAACTGTGTCGTCCACATTATCAGTTGTTTATGGTCATCGACTTCCCGCGCGACATTTTTCTTGATTTTATTTTTGTAGACGAGCAATCCCATAACATGCGCTTTATTTCAAATATTTCTTTTCGTTATTTCACACTGTCTCCATGTTTCAAAAACAAGTGAAACACGCGTCCACATATCTGTTGCCAAACTGATTTGTTGCCCGGCACAGAAACATGCCGAGAAACAAGTAGTGTTTCTGAAACAAAATGATGTTTCTAAAACAGTATTTACAAACAATTGTTTCTCAGTGAATACATGGCTTATACCTACTTGCGAACATGTAACTATCAACGTACGTGTAGTGTAGTGTACAGGCACCATTATATATTACATTAGAATAACGAAACTACACGAAACCATTCAAAACTAAATATATGTATATGAATGAACATTCTAAGAAACATGTAAAATAAATGTTAGTTTTCTTCTAGATTAGGACGAAAGCTGTAAATGCGAATGTTTTTTATCACAAATTCGATATATTCTAAATTAAAATGTAGGTGCGCAAGGTATTCGCACGCGTTGTTTGTCAACAAAAAGTACTCTATGTTTGAATCCAGCTCATAATCTATCAACACACCAAATTTCATCGAAATCGGTTCAGCCATTACGACGTGATTGAGTAACAAACAAGCAAACATCCAAACATTCGCATTTATAATATTAGTGTGATGAAGTGCGATAAAGTAATTAAAAAGGCATCGCTGCCTTGTTTCGAAAATGAAGCCATTTTAATGTCCAATAGAAACCGGTTTTAATTCGACAGAGGTTGGAGTCCGACACGAGCTTTGTCGCTCAAACAAATCCGCCCTAACTGCTTCCCACGCCACGTTTCCGCCACGAGAAGGAAACCTAGACTCTATGCTCGCAAGATAAAGTTGAGAGTAAACCTAGTAGGTTAATTGGAAGGTGAAAAACTGAACTAGTCAGGTGAGCCAAAGGGTTACCGCAAAAACGAAATTGAACCGAAGTGGGTCGCTTCAACCGCCGATTTGGGACCGCTCGATTTACATGATTTCTCAACTTTTATGGTTCAATAGTTGAGCTTTGTTGAGTACATACAGATACAGGCATAGTAAGTCGACGCGGCCGGCGGCGGTCCCTTATCGGGAGGCCGTCGTCTGTTCGAACGTGGCGTGTAGCTTAATTAGTAAACGAATTCTGATATCGCTTCAGCTTTCAGTTGCAATAGCAATGGTGGGTTTCACTGGTCTGTGTTTTTGCGAATGCAGGTTATTAGAAACGAATGCATGTATAATTTTACTTCAAAAACCATGGATTGTAACGAAATTACATTGAATTGAAGTGTTACGTATAAGGGCCGGTATACACTGCAGCAGAACGAATGAAAGTGGTTGAAACTTGACCGTAATCTATACATATGAAATGCTGCGTCCTGGATGACTGATTGACGGATCAACGCACAGCCTAAACCACTGATCGTAGAGACCTGAACCTTGGAGGGTGTATTTTTTGTATGACGTAGGCATCCAATAAGAAAGGATTTTTCGAAATTTTACCCCTAAGGGGGAGAAAAAGGGGGGCAAAGTTTATATAGGACAACGTGATTCCTTGGACCAATCTACTTCAAATTTTGCATAAACCTTTTCTAACAGAATTGATGGAAGACGTGTTTCGTATTTTATTGAAAGTCATCCCCTAACGAGGTTAAAAATGGGTAGAAAGTTATTTTGGCGGTGATTTGCTTCGAGGTTGATATCAATACTCCTTAGTGCTTTTGATTTAAAATACTATTTATTTTGACACATGTTTGAAAACTCAATCCGATTTTATTCAAAATAGGTTGAACTCACTTATGCAAATCATCTTTAAAATTGGAATGCTCGAAAGTCACCATACTAAATGAGTACCTCATTTGAAGGGTTGTAAGCTTAAAGAGTTTATGCACTTTTAGGACACGGCCTCATAGGGACGTAGAGCTTGAAATTTGAAATGGTTAGGACTACGAGTAGAACATTTTGGTCAGAAGAAAATACACACATCAAAAAAGGCTAAGCAACACATAACTTGTTTAGTATTCTTTTTTTTACTTCGTTTTAAACTTTCATAGAATATCAAACCTTCTTTAAATAGTCAACATCTTTGATAAACAAATAAATACTGTCAGTTTTTTTTTTCAGTAAATTATGTTTTTAAACAATAAAAACATTATTGTGTCCATTTCAACGGCATATCATAGATGCGGTTTTATTTCTTATTTAACGAAAAAAAATTAGTAACCGCAGTAATCATTGGTTGTCTGTTGCGAATAATAGTCTACGAGTTTTTACTGTGTAATGGAGCGTCGTCATCTTACCACGGGAGAGATGCAAAGAGCTTTAACCAGGTTTAATTCTCCCCAATCGGAAACTCTGGTTAATATGCCCTCGATATCAGACACAAGTTGTCTTCGGCTTTTTTCCACAACAGAACGAGGGATTTTGGCAAGGCCCGTATAAAAAGCGTTCGCAGCACTATCATCCGCATAACAATGAATGCTTCCAGTGGTCAGCATATCATTTATATGCAGCAAAAACAGCGTTGGGGACAGTATAGAGCCTTGCGGGATACCGGCATTAATGTCCATGAAATCAGAGCTACTGCCATCAACAACGGCTCTAATGCTTCTACTGGACAAAAAGCTAGCAACCCACTTGCATAAACCCTCGGGTAGTCCGTAAGATGGCAACTTCGACAGAAGACCGCGGTGCCAGACCCGATCAAAGGCTTTCGCTATGTCCAGGCCTACAACCAAGGCTTCACCTTGACTCTCAATAGCTTGGGCCCACCGGTGTGTGAGATACACTAGAAGGTCACCCATCGAGCGACCGTGGTGGAAGCCATAGTGACGGTCGTCTTCGTTCTATTAAGGGTCACAGATTTCTCGTAGCACCGTCATTATAATTTTGTAAACAAGAAGATGATAGAATCTATTTGTATTTACAGAATTTCTATTGTTTCTTGTTTGCTTATTTATGGTACCATTCACTAAGTAACACTGGGTCAAAATCACACGTCACAGTATATAAAAAGGAGTAGGATTTTTGTTCCCGTTCTCTGCTAGAGAAATACGTTTCTCTTCACTTATAACGCTATATTTACGTCGTTTTCACTAGATAACACTGCCGCGTAAACTTTATAATCATATCAAAATATTTATGTAAAAATGTTTACAGATTTTAAATTTTGAGTATTTTATTTACAATTTTAATACGGAGCGGATGTTTACTCTGTATAGTAACAGAGTCTGCGTGGCAATCGGTTAGAGGCGTTAGAGTGCACTATGACTGTGATTGGTCGGATCATTTCCCACTAGCATTAACATGTAATTTATCAGTAATTAAACCACAGTATGTGACAATTTTTAATAAGCGCAATGATATTTTGTGGGGGGAGAGGGACTATAATCAAATTGAAATTTTTAATAAACTGTGCAATAATCGATTAAAATTAATTGACTTTCCATTGGAATTGTCTGATTGCTGTGATAGTTCTTGCAATAATGTAGACCATTGAATAACTATTGACCAAATTGTATAACAATATTATTGACATTTTGTGTAACGCGGCTGTGACTAGTGTGGGATCGAAATCAACTGTTAAAAAGCAAAAGCGCGTGGTTGTGGGCTGAAATAAATATGAGGAAGTGCGCATGAGGCCGCCCGGTTTAAATTCCAAGTCTGGCTGCTTCATGATAAACCTTCAAAAGTTCTCATTTATGATGAAATGTCTGAGTCAAGGCGTATATTTAAATCTAAGCATAAATGGTGTCAGCAAAATGCAGAACAAATAAATATGGATATTCTGGCCTCACACCATGCTAAGAAGAAGATCAAGGACTTTTGGAAGAACACGAAAAAGCTAAGTCCTAAGCCTAATGTCCCTCTCAATGTTGATGGTAGAACGGAACCACACGATGTCACCAACATGTTCAGGACTCACTTCCAGGTGGAACCCTCGCGTCTGATGGGCTCTCCACCGCTGGTGCTCAATACTGAGAATCGTCTACCCTCTATTTTACCACCTGGGGGATTTACAGCTAAGGAGGTGGCTAGGAGTTCATATCGACCAGTTCTTGAACTGGAAATCTGAGATGGATAATATTGTTAATGCTATCAGCTCGGCATGTTACACTCTTAGTAGCCTTAGAGAAGAGATAGGGATCTCACAACTTAAACTAGTCTATTATGCTCCAGTAGAGTCAAGATTAAGATATAGTGGGAAGTTTTGGGGTAACAGTTATGACTGTGACATAAAAAGAGCGTTTGTCATGCAAAAAAGAGCCATTCGGACACATTCCACAATGAGAATCATGTAAAGAGCACTTTCAAACACTCAATATTTTGACAGTTCCCAGCTTATACATTTTAGTAGTCCTAATGGGCATGGTCAAAAATCCACCTAAATACGAAACCCTAGAACAAAAGAAAAACAGAATAGACACAAGACGAAAAGATCTTGATACACCTCTATGCCCGTGGTTGAATGTTGCCAAACATGGCTCTCGGTATCAAGCTGTAAGACTTTTTAACTCACTGCCTGCTGATATGAAAGTTATCGAGAGTCCTTTCACTCTCAAGTTAAGACTTAAAGAGGTATTGTTGGAGGGTGTTTCTATACAATTGATGATTTTATAACATTTATTAATTAAATAGTGTTTTTCTGATGTGTAATCTGTGACATAATTGTAATAATTTTTAGTAATTTTATTTTAATTTTGTTGACATTTATTATTTTTCTTTTGACTTTTCTTTATGTAGGTTCGTTTTATTTTAGTCGATTAATTTGAATTTTATGACATTTGTTAATAATGAATAGTGATGTAATTTGTGATTTCGAATACAATTGTTAATTGTTTCCTGAATAAATTAAATGAAATAAAATCGTCAATAACTACAGGTGATTGCCAGTGAGATGATTTTTTGGTGTGTTGGTTCTGATTATAAACAGATTCATCGATTTGTACATCTTCTTCATTTAAATTAATAGAGCGTCTTTTAGTTTTTATAGGAAGCGATTTTGGGGTATCGCCAAGGTTCGCGGCGGATACCAGTGGCGATAGACGGGATATTCTCATCCTTATGTTTCTAAGCTTTTTCATTGATGGTGTAGGTACAGGTATTATTTTTCGGTGTAAGTGCGGGACTGCCGGTTACTGACTCTGATGAAAGCTTTTTTAAAGTTGTATCTGAATTTCTTTGTCCGCTGCATCTTTTTTAAGGCCATTCAAATTACTGCACAGGTTTGCTATTTCGTCGTGGGCACTGTCCAGTTCTGACTGAAGCTGTTTAATTTGCTGTCTTATTTCCTGGAACTCCGCGGAATTAAGAACCGAGCAAGTGGGCGCACTTTTAGACGATTCATCTAGAGCGTCCAAATCAGAATGTGCACTATTTAACGTCTCGTCCATGGACATCATTGATAAATCCGCTGACTTTACTCTTCTTAATGACCTTCTAGTCGTGACATTAAAGTCCATGTTTGTATTTTTCCGCCTTTTATTCCTTATTATATTAATCCTACCAGTCGTTGTATGGTCTCAAAATGCACTGTCAAATAATATTGTGACTTGACTCTGTATTGTGTTTGTGTACTGTATTTGACGTGTTATTAGTAATAAATAATTTAAATTTGAATTTGACCTGCAACCTTTATAATAAGTAGGCGCCTGGCAGCTACAATTAAGTCATACAACGTAACATTTCACCATCACAAAATATAAGTTGGACTCGAGGACCGGTCACTGTTACAAGTTGCAGACGCGCGCGGAAACATAGTCGCGCGCGCTGCGCGTGTGCCAGGCGGAGGGCGGGCACCTCACCGTCATAGACAGCGCCGCGGAGGCCAACGTGCTGAAGGAACTCTTCGCGCAGCCTGCTCTACACGCCTTTCCAGAATTCCGGCTCAATCTGAATTAAAGAATGGGGGTACATAAATTCATGATGGACTATCCACGGTAAGATCACCTTCAATTCACCATCGTCGGCCGGTTAAAGGAATACCTTTGGTAGGTAGGTACCTACTATAGATAAAGTAGGTACTTTAACCACTTTTAGCGGATAGTTACCTAATGTGCGCGTATTATTAATTACGGAATGTTGCTCTCTTTCAAATCAAATTCAAATTGTAAGTTGTATTCTCATCAAAAGTTTATAATTCCAGGTAAGCGGTTGGAGGAGTCCGGCTACGCTCAGTAGAGCCAGGGCCAGCCCGACAACGCGAAAGCGTCCGTGGGCCGCGCCAGCAGGCAGGCCTGCGGTGCATATTCCACACAGGCAAGCTGGACGACATCTGGTGCGATGAGCCTCTTGCGTTCATTTGCGAGAAGTTGCCTCAGAGATACGTGGCACATTCACAGACAATAGTTTTTTTAAATTAGCGAATAGGCTCAATTCTAGCTTGGCCAACTGTATCTGCTAATATTATACTAGTGGTTCGCCCCGAACTGAGATCTCGCGAGTCTCACTAAAAACAAAAAAAACTGGCACTCCGCGAGGGCTGACAGAAGTGAAAATTTGAACAATTATACGTGTGTATTTTTTTAATGGTAAGGATTTTTTTAAACCCTCTGGAACGGTGTCGGTAACGGTAACAGTATCACGAGTTCAATGGTTTTTTCCCATCTCAAAAAATGCCCAATGCGCCTAAAGCAGTTTTCACCCCAAAAAAAATATTATTTATAATCTCTGACTATCAAAATAGTGCCACGAAATAAATAACTGAATAACTTGGCCTACAGTTTTATTCAGGAGCTCATGTTAATTGAAAACACTTTTTTCAGGTAGAAATGGCAGTTATTCTGGATTTAAGACTTTTCCCTATATTTGTGTCACTAAAGCTACACCCATACCAAATTTCAGCACTGTGGGGTCACTGGTGTACCCAGTGAATTTTGTCAAAGTTCAGTTTTTACTATGGCAAACACTAAGATTTAAACTAAAAAGATAAAGACCTTTCATTAGACGTGCCACTTGACCAGATAGTTCAATTGTGTCCCCCCTCCTCTTGAGCCCCAATACCTCATCAACCACCCACATTTTTAGCTCATTTAGTCACACATGGAGTGTGCCATCACTACCTACCTACGTATCAAACTACACGATGATCGGATTAACGCTTCAAAAGTTATCCTTGGACAAACAAACATACTTACATACATACATACAACGCCGATATTCCCATGTTGATTTGCAGATCTCGCTTCGCTCGATCAAAAATGATTCTCTTCCAGTTGTCATTTTTATATTGCGGATAATAAATATGTCGATACAGCAGAAGTGAACTAATGATTATTTGGCGGTTAATAAGTAGATAATAATGAACCCTTAAATGTAGAGCCTAATGTTAAAAAAGGATTTTTTATTGTTTTGTGTACTTGGTTTATATAAATTATAGAATGCTACTTAGTTCCTGTTGCTGATCTCCAGTTTATGTGAATGATGTAATTAAAATAATTTTGTACTGGTTTACTTGCAATACAAGTGGCCCAATATTATTTATAACGACTACAAATTTAAGGACGGACGGACAGACAGACGGACAAAGTCACACCATAAATATTCCGTTTTTCCATTTTGATTTGTGAAAAAGAAGAAAGCGAGAAATGATTCCTGTCGTGACGCTGCAGGTTTTATTTTAGAATGTTTGTAAACTGGTGTGGTTGTAGTGAAACCTTCAGTAACACCAGTAGACATCTTAGGGTCCAGACAGAGAAGCAGGTCTCGCAAATGGCTCCAGCCGCCGTTTACCGCCGCTCCTACCGCATTCAGGCACTCCACCTTGTCGTACAGATTCATTAGCGCCATCCTATTGCTGCTATTGTACTGCTCATCGAACCACAAGTACTGCCGCAAGTGCGACGGCACGTACTCCCCACATCCACATCTCAGATATCTCAATATAAAACAAAATAGTAAGGAAATCAGTAAATAACATTTCAGCTTGTTCCGATTAGCCCGTAAATATCGTCTCAAAATCATTTCTGGTTTTTTGTCACACTGACACTGATAGTAGACCATACCTGATTGAAGAGTTTCAAATGACTGATTTTGTTTTGGACTATTTACCTACGACCATGTCAAAAGCGCCAAAAGCTTATAGCGCCTCTACACGATGGGCCATCATAGGCGATCATAGACGATCACCATCATGTAGAGGGCATTATTGCCTGTAATCGCCCATGATCGGTGACGATCGAGCGTAATTGCCGCTATGTCGGTTTTTCGGACAAACATCAAAGGAGTTTGCGGCCATGATTGTAAGCGTGGCCTTACGATCGCCGATCACTCAGTTCGTATTTGTTTACGGTACGGTGCGAACGCGAGCGTAATATAGGTATAATGTGTTATATAATGGTTATATACACTAAATAAATAAATAGCGGCAACTGCTACTGTTTCGACGTCCATAGTTAACAAATGTAGCTGCGCAATCATTGCACATTCTGTAACTGTCCATCATGGCCCATAGTGTAGATAGCTGCAAAATCGTGGTGGCAATCATTGCGCATTCTGTGGTTGTCCATCATGGCCCATAGTGTAGATAGCTGCAAAATCGTGGTGGCAATCATTGCGCATTCTGTGGTTGTCCATCATGGCCCATGGTGTACATACCCAGAGGCTACATTACAAACGCATCCATCCCTAACCCTCTTGTCACAGAGAAATGATTCATAATGGCTTCGAGAATACTTCCCAACTACCCCAACACCGACATTATAGCGCCTTTACAAAAGATATCGCCTTCACATAAATAGTTGAACAATAAATTGACGTGGAGCAACCGCTATACTGTCCGGAAACTCATCCGGAAGAGATAGGTATTCTCCATGAGCATGGGCGGGCGTGTGTTCAGTGGTGCACATACGTATCTACAGTTTATTAGGGGGTTCTATTCACAAAACATTCATATCATTATCCTTATTAATCTTCTGACATGGTAACATGCACTAAGACGAGTCGACAGTGGTGACCTAGACTCAAAAACAAAACTTGCGGATACAAACATTAGTCCTAGAATCGAACTCACAGCTCCATTGTTCCAAATATCAATAAGCTTAATAATATTAGGCACCTAGTTAAATAGATAGATAATTCTTTATTAGGTACACGCCATAAAACCTTGACCCAGCTTTGTAGATGTAAGTGGGTAGATAGCTAGCAGTAACGAAATCGAATCAATACTACATAACTTACGTAGGCATATACAGGGTGTCTGGCGGCAGATTTATGTTTTTAAACACGATTATTTTATAAAGTAATAAAGGGTGCGGGGGGATGGTGGCATCATTAGAATCACAGATTGTGCGGATTTATCAGTCGCGATGCCGCAGTGGTCGGGTGACCATCGCGCGTTCGCCATCGAGGCATTTTTCAAGAGTAACGATTCTTACGTGATTGCTCGTCAACAATTTTGTTCACGCTTCGGTATTCGGCGGATAAGTGACGGACCGAGTGTGAATTTAATTCGTTCCTGGGTGCAGAGGTTCCGCGCAACTGCTTCGGCTTTGAACACCCCACGGCCAGGGCCTAGTCGATCTTCAAGGACCCCCGATAACATTGAACTGGTCGAACGGAGTTTACATGAAAATCCACGACTTTCAATACGGAAAAGGGCGGCTTCATTGGGACTTCCAAGAGCCATCATTCAAGAAATTTTGAAAAAGGATTTGAAGTTCCACCCTTTTAAAATTCAAATTATTCAAGAACTCAAAGAAAGTGACTTTCAATGTCGCAAAATTTTTTGTGAAACGGTGTTGAAGCGTTTTCGCACGGTAAATTCCATTTTTTGGAGCGACGAGGCTCATTTCCATTTAAACGGGCATGTTAACAAGCAAAATTGCCGTTACTGGTCTCCAAGAACCCGTAACCCTCGAATGAAACACCAAAAACCATTGCACTGCCCCAGGGTAACTGTTTGGTGCTCTTTATCCACGAACGGGATAATTGGACCTTTTTTTTTTGAAAATGCCCGGGGCCAGGCGACAAATGTCAATAGTGAGAATTATCGACGCATGATTACGGATTTCTTTTTGCCGAACCTGCGAGCTCATCCACCGTTCTCATCACATACGTGGTTACAACAGGATGGAGCGACCGCACACACGGCAAGAGCTTCGATGAATTTGCTTCGAGAAGCTTTCCCTCACAAACTGATTAGTCGCTTTGGAGACATCCCGTGGCCACCGAGATCGCCCGACTTGACTCCAATGGATTTCTTTTTATGAGGCTAACTCAAAGAGAGAGTATACACTAACAATCCGCGAACAGTTACGGATTTAAAAGAAAACTTTCGTCAAGAAATCGGCGCAATTGAACCGAGCTTACTGCAGCGTGTGGCGCGGAACACGAGGCTCCGTTTTGAACATTGCGTGCAACTCGATGGAAGACATCTGGATGATGTACCTAATCTTTAAAAAATGAATCCGCACTTTTACACTATCTACCTTTACTTTTAATTAAACGATATGTCAAACAGTTATTTTTTTATGAATTTTTGAAAATATAAATCTGCCGCCAGTCACCCTGTACAACAGCAAACCAGTCCACTGGACCTGTGTAGGTATTTCGTATCGCGTCTGGCTCTTCCAGGCGAAACGGGGCGGTGGCGGCGACGCGACATGGCGGGGCGGTTGATTGCAAGGGGGTTGTGGCTGTGGTTGTCACAGGTGAACGCAAATTGTCGACGTCGACCGTCGTCACCCCTCACGGGGCAGATTAGACTCCGTATATTACAACCCGCGGCCGGACTATTATGTACGCACTTGATAGGGCTTTCCCGGAGCTTTTGTGAAAGCCCATTGTGGGAGCAAATGTAGCTAGGTAATATTTTATGTTTTATGTATTTTATTGAAAATGTTGGAAGTAGTATATTATTTGTTTATAACATTATTATCCATGTAGATACCTATACCTACTAGAGAAAGTTTACTGTGACCTTTGCACTTTCCTTTGTAAGTAGGTAATATAATAATAATAATATAAAATAGCACACCGCGGGGAGTGCCGACAGAAGTGAAAACTTGAACAATTACGAGATACTTATATACAGAGGTGTCGGTAACGGTAACAGTGTCGCGAGTTCAATGGTTTTTTCCCATCTCAAAAAATTCCCATCGTGCCTAAAGAAGTTTTCACTTCATATACAGAGGTGTCGGTAACGGTAACAGTGTCATGAGTTCAATGGTTTTATTTTCCATCTCAAAAGATGCCCATTTTGGGGTAATTTTTAAATACTTGAATAGTCATATGGAAGGTGTCTGCATAACTATGTGATGTTTTGTGTATGGTAGAGGTAATTTGTTTTTATTTGTTAATGTGTGGGGTCGCAAGTATTCTTCTTTAGGATGAGGACATAATATTTTATGTGTTCTTACAAACTTACAAATTTCAAAGTTGTACATTGATGTTAATATTCAAATGTTTTGTCTTTTAAAGTGAGATCTGCAACTTTCCATTTCTGATATATTTACTAAAATCCTAATGCATCGCTTTTGCAAGATAGTTTGTTAATGCCAGTTCGGTTACCCCAAAGTATAAATAGGGGAAGGTTGCTGTGAATGGACCACTTAACTTTACGCCCTCATATCTCAAAATGTATAAGTAATTAAATGAAACTGGTTTATTATTTTTATTTCTTAGGACCCTAATTTATTATAATTAAACGCACAAACAATTCGGGCTAATACTTTCTGATATATACGAAGAAACCTAAATCTTTGGCTGTTGCCTTCTTTGGACCATGGGCACCTTCATTGAACCACTAGGTTGCCATCAATGGACTTCAAGAAATTTGTTCTAGAGGTCCAATCATGGCAACTAATTATAATCATCAATATTACCAAGTTATGACATTTGAGGAGAGACCAACCATACACATACCATCAAACATTTTACAGTTATAATTATATTTTACATTTGGCACTTTAAATAAAAATATAGAATAAAATAAATTCTTTATTCAGTTAATAATACAATAATCAATAAGACAAGTTATCAAAATCGTAGTGAGATCAACGATATAAAAGTATAAAAGTATTGTTGCTCTCACTACGATGGAAGCAACCTTCCATCTCAAGAACGTGCTTACACATCTCATTTTCTAGTTCTGGTGGAAGGTCACTTTCAGATCCTGGTATTTGGACGTGTTCCATGGCTTTTTGGTTGACTCCATCTAATCCTCGTTTTAGTGTTGCTTTCGGGATTTCATATATTCCGCTTGCCTCATTTAAACCAACGGTTTGTTTTCTTACTGATTCTATAGCAAGGCTTATACTTGTTTCAATCCATGCAAAATATTTTAGTTTTTTTGACGGCATTCTGAAATTTTAAATAAAATATATTAATAATTGCGGTTAGGTATCTATAGTTTTTTTGCTCATAATTATGAGCAAAAAGTTACAGTATAAAGTTGCTATGATTGGACCGGTCCAACGGTGGAACTCTCTTGCGGTCCATTGATGGCAACAAGGTACTAATTAAGAAAAATAAATCCAAACAATACATGGACATGACAGGACAAAATTGAATAACAGACATGGAATCACAATTAAATTGTCGAATATTTCCTAATAGTGCACGCAGACAAATATTAATACAATGATACTTACATGAAGTTGTCCTGAGTCAAATTTTTAGATTTTGACCGTCTCAAACATACTTACACACGTCACTCCTCGCCAGGTGTCGCAGAGTCACTGAGATAAAAGTGGGGTGCAACTGAGTCGCCACGGACTCGTTTTGACAAGTTTAGTTGTTGCTAGCTTGCACAGTTTTGGAAATACCTTGGTGGTCCAATGAAAGCACTGGTCCAATGATCGCAACCTTCCCCTACAATAGATGCAATGGTCAGTTTTTACTAGCCCGTAGGTACTGTCACACTGCTGGGCAAAGGACTCCCTCTCTTCCTTCCACTTATCACGGGCTAAAGCCAGATCCCGCCAGTCTCTTTGGAAGGCGTCCAAGTCATCGCTCCAGCGCTTTTTAGGCCTTCCTCAGCGTCGCTTTACGTATTTAGGAGTCCATATGCTTGTTTTCTTGGCCCACCTATCGGGTTACATACGGAAGACATGACCCACCCGCACAGTCCCACTTCAGCTTTGCAGCCTTGATGCCTACGTCAGCGATGCCAGTCTTCGAGCGCAGCCAAGAGTTTGGAATCCGGTCGATCCGCTTTACACCCAAAATGCTGCGCTCCATCGTTCTTTGGCAAACTCCTAGTTTGAACTTCTGAGACTCGGTCAGTGACCAAGACTGGGCACTGTAGGTTAGGACAGGCAGAATACACATGTCAATGAGTAGCCGTTTTAGCGATAGCGGAAGGTCACCCTGCAGTTATATATTAATTATTAAGTATTATTATTTTTAGTGCAACCATTTGTAATGCTCCTATAAGTATTGTATGTTGTTGCTGATAAATTTATTTTTATTAACTGATTTTAAGATCACTAAACTGTACATGCATGATGAGAGACTGATGACACCCTGATGAAGGTTCACGAATTGAACCGAAACATTGTCGGTCGAAACACCGATAAGATATGATGATAAGAGAAGATGTGATAAATCCCGTATTTATAATAAAGACTGATGACATTTATCAATGATAATTAAGTTTAACAGAAGCTAATTACGAAGTAACGTAAGGACATTATTAGTGAAGACCATAGACATGGTGAAACCATAAATTAAACGTAAAAAAATAGGTATGTATTATATGATCACTAGAAAGCGCAGCGTAGAACGGCTGGAAGGACGACCTAATACGAGTACAGGTTGCTGGGAGCCGTTGGGCGCAGGCCGCACAAGACCGGTCGCTCTGCAATCTATGGGGAAGGCCTATTATGTTTAGCAGTAGACGTCCTATGATTGATATACTGTTGATGATGATGGTGATGAGGTCTTCTTCTTCTTTCGTGTCGATGTCTCAAGGCTATAGCCATTTTGACCAGTACGTCGCCACGTTCATGGCATCGTCGGAGCAGGTCATCAGTTGCTCCATCGTGCAGGTGGTAGGGCAGGATGGGCATGTAAGAACGTGTGCCATTGTTTGGAGCTGGGCACCACATTGGCACTGCGTCGCCGATTTGTCTATCCCCCATTTACTAAGATTACACCTGCTGCGGCCGACTTGGGTACGCAGTCTGTAAGGGTCCTCCACACTGGCCAAGGTAGGTGTTGACCAGGGGGTAGTTCCTCTGCAGGCGTAACGTAGCCAGATGGGGGGGCTTTATTTAGTTTCCACAGGGTAACACGGCCATCACTTGCATTATTTGTGGTGGCTTCAGTGGATCGCAATAAACCCCAGCGACTACGTAGCCGTTTTCTTGGTGGAGTAACGCCATGCAAACAGTGTCGGACATCACATTCCTGTTTTGCCTTTTCTGTGGCACAGACAATGTCTCGCCGGATGTCAGGTGGCGCTATACCTGCTAAAGGGTTTAGCTTGTGTAACGGGGTAGGCTTCAGACATCCGGTTATTATTTTATTGGTCTCGTTTAGTGCAGTGTCTACTTCTCTAGCGTGGCTTGAACGATGCCACACTGGACATGCGTACCTACTCCCCAGCTGAGAAGCAGAGGGAGAGACCAGTTGTTCGGAGAACCGAAGGTGAAGCGCTCCAGGATGTTGTGGTGAGCCGACGAAGAATACTATATCGTGAGCAGACTTTGGCTTTTGTTTTCGGGCAATGGATTTTGAAACCAAGTGTTCTGTCCAGGGTTACTCCTAGATACACCGGGTTTGAGTACGGTGTTATGGATGTATCTCGCCAAGTTAGCTGAAGTAGACGGTTGGCTTGGTGGTTCCTCAGGTGGAAAACACAGGACTGTGTCTATAAAGACAGGATTTGATCGAAAAGGATTTGGCCTCAAAGCGTTGGCGTCATAGTATTCACCTAGTTCTTCCAGAGATTTGATGCATCAAGTGTACTTCAGCTTTTTCAAAGCTGTTTGTTTGCGTGGCTAGAGCCAAGTCATCTGTATACAAGAACCTCTGGGTGTTAGGGGGGCAGGGTTGGCCGTTCGGGTATATGTTAAATAGGGTTGGAGCCAGTACACTTCCTTGCGGTAGTCCATTTTTTTGGCATTGCCATCGACTTTTGTCTATATAGAGGTGGACTTGGAAGCGCCGGTTTTGAAGAATCAGTCCCAGTATCTGAACCAAACCGAAGTCGCCCGTAATCTCACCCACCTTGTATTACAGCCTCTTTATATTCACGGTATCATATGCAGCTGTCAGGTCTACTAGAACAACCCTGGTAATCTTTTTATCTTCATAACCGGTTTCTATGTGTTCAGTTAGATTAAGGATCTGTCCTGTGCACGACTTTCCGGTCCTGAAACCTGCCTGGTGGGGGATAAGTATAGGCTCAACTATTGGCGTGAGACGGTTTAGTATCATCCTCTCGAAAGGTTTAAATGTGTGTCAAAGAAGCGAAATTGGTCGATAACTTTTTGGATCGTCAGCAGGCTTTCCAGGTTTGAGTAGAGCAACGACTCTGGCTTGTCTCCACATTTTCGGTATTTGAAAAATACTAAGGCAGGAATTAAAAAGAGTCAAAAGCCAAGATATCGCTGCTGGGCCTAAGTGCTTGAGCTGTTCCACAGTGAGGTCGTCGACTCCAGCAGCTTTTCCATTTTTTAGGTTTTTTATTGATTGTATTATGTCAGTAAGTGTAAATGGTTGGCAAATTAGTGAAGGTAGTTTTGGCTTTAGGAAGATATTGTAGTTTCTGAGTAGTTTTCCTGTTTAGGAGGAGTTGGTGAGCTACTTGGTTTGCGGTAACTTTTCCAGGGTTTTTTGGTGGAGGGGGGTCCCCTGTAAGTTTCCTTAGAGTAGACCATGCTTTATTGCTGTATGCGTCATGTCAATTTCAGTTATAGTTTTTATCCATTGCTCTTTACGGGTTTCCTTCAGCATTGTTATTAGGGTTTGGCCAGTGGTTATGGTTTCTACGGCAAATGGGTAATATTCATACAGGGATTCGTATTCCGCTAGTAGTTGGGTGGAGTCTCTCTGAAGGCCCGGGAGGTAATTTGAACTACAGCCTCTGGGAATCACCTTTCGAGATACCACCCGAATAGCATCAATAAACTTTTTGTAGTTCTGTGGGATTGGCTCTACGTTCAGCGCTTCGTCGACTTTTTCAGAAAACTGCTGCCAGTCTGCTTTAACAAAGTTAAACCGACGACTAAACGGGACTGTTGTCGGTTTTACTGCTGCTTGCAGGAGACAAGAGATCGGTCTATGTTGGTGATTAGGTGAAATCCTGTATCTGCGCCTGAATAAATGGTAAGTTGTGCATGCTATTTTATCAAGTAATATTCTGAATGAAACAATATTTAGTAGGTACAATACGGTACTTGTAGGTATTATATAAGTATTGTAGGTCTCTCTCTGCTCCTTCTAGTTTGCCCAGGATCTTGAGATTTAATCCTTTACAAGCTCTTCTAAATCCAATCTCGGTATTAACGCGCCTCTGAACAGGATAGTCCGTGTGGCAAAAGTGTGGCTCTTAGCAAATGAGCGGACATGTTTGTTGGAACTGTACGAATGTTTAAAAACAGCTTAACCCAGGTTAATCTGTGAATCGTTCTTGTTCTTACACTACTATATGATATTATTAATTTTAATCTAATTTTAAATCTTTTTTTAATAATGTACCTACATAGTTAAGTAGTAGGTAGGTACATAGGTATATGATTTTATTGTGTTTTAAATTTTTAAATATTAATGAATTACTTAACTTATTTTAATTTTTTAAACTTTAAGTAGTTGTTATGATATAATGAAATGTATTGTTTGCTAGAAGTAAGTGCATGTCATCTTAATAAAATCCAATTAATTTACTCGCTCGGCATAAAATATTAATGCAATGCAGTCTTTCATATGTATGAAAATATAATAATAAGCTTACATTTAGATATGTAATGTGATATTATAATGTAACAATGAAATATTCTTAGGTAATAATAAGAAGGTAACTAATTTCAGAAATATAAGGTGTGAATAATACAGGGTGCATGTCATTTAGATTACCTACTACACAATACTTTAATCATAAGATGTTTGTTCTATCATATCGTCTGCTTACTGGTAAAATATGGTAAATACACTTTTTATCAAAAATGACTTAACAATGCAGGTATATGTAATTTTCGACGCTCTTTCTACTGGTAATATGTGGTAAGTGATAGGACTGTTTAGTGGCAAATTACAAAATTAAAAGTGTTATAAGTGCAGAATATTTTTTAAAACTCTACTGAGAAAATGACGTAAATTTACTTAACAATAAATTAGACGTCAGGAAACACAAGTAAAAGACGATGTCTCACCTTATGTTTTTTTTGTGTAGATTTAGTATTCAAATCTTTTTCTTGTTCATCTAGGTAAATTGTGTTAAACGCATTTATTTATTAATAATCAAAAAAAGCTACAGGTAAAAAGTGAGAAGCAAATTTATCGTATTTTTCTTGACATTCTAATGTTAATAATGTTCGTCTTTGTCACCGGTAAAATATGCTAAAGACACATAGGTTTTTTCACCAGTATAATTATTAAGTATTTGCTGCAAGTAAAGTCTACGAAAATGTAATAACTTCACTTACCACTTTTTACCTGTAGGAACTCCATCGAACTTTGCATTTACATCTTATTATGCGAATGACAAGTGCGCACGCGCTCCGTGAAAAAAAAAAGATTTGAGTGTGTTCTAGTGATATTTAAGTTTAAATGAAGCTGAAATAATGGAATCTAGAGGCAAAAGATTAGTATCAATGATACGTAAAACTCCACCTTTCACTGGTAAGTTATTTTTGATTGTATTTCTCATTTTGAGGTTATATCATGATTCAAAACGAAACAAATGAGAACAATCGTTAAAATTCATGTTATAAGTAAGGAGTAGATAGTAAATAGAGGCAAGTAAAAGGTTTGTAATAAGAGAAAGGTATTAAACACGGCAAAGAGAGCATTCGTCGTGTATAGGTACTACCTACTTACTCACTTTGGTGTAGAAAAGTAGGTAGATACCAGGTAAGTAATGTGTTCAACCATTCTTAATCGATTTCATCTGCTAGTCTCTACTTTTTAAAAATAAATTTATACCTACTTATCTTTTTTAGATTACGAAGATGGTGAAAAACCGGGCTGTTCATCCACTCCCACATGCGTTTTGAGTGAAGATGACGATATAGTGAGACAAGAGATGCAACAGATGTTTGATAGCGATGATTCCTGCCAAGACCCTGATTATCATCCACTTACAGATTTAATAGAACTCAAAGATTTGGTAGGACAGCCATCTGCCAGTACTGACAGTAATAATGAGTATTTGAATATTTTGAGAGACTGGGATGAAGAAGAGTTAGGCACTAATGATAATAAGAGCGTCCAAGCAGAAGTTGGTTCAGAGGTACGGGTAATTGCAAGTTCAGTTTTAGACCTAGTGTTGCAGAAAGTTTTTACCAGTACTAAATCTCTGAAACGCTGGAAAAAATCTGACCCGAATAACTGGAAAATTAATATGGCAAAAAAAAGGCGATCGGATGGTTTACCATACAAAACTAAAAGCGGGAAAGAAAAAAATGCAAAGGTCCCAAAAGATGTTGACTGTAGCAAATGCTTTTTCAAATGCAACTTACCTAAAATAGCTAGAGAGATACTATGCAGACATTATTGGAATTTGAGCTATGTAGAGAAAAAGAATTTCATATTGAGCAACATAGAGATTGAGCCACCGAAAAGAGTCCTTGCTGTCAAGAAGAGTAATAAAAAACAACGAAAATTCACCACAAAATGCTTCTTCACCCACGAGGGATCCAAGTACCAAGTATGCCAGAAATATTTTTGCTCAACTTTGGCGATATCTCCCACTGTTATTGTCGGTGCTATTAAAAAACGTAACGAGTGTGGCTTTTTCGATTCTAAAGATCTTAGAGGGAAAAAAGAACCTCCCAACAAAACCAACGAATCTGCTGTAAGCTTGGTCAAGCAACATATCGAATCTTTTCCTACTATGGAGCCACATTACATACGAAAAACATCTAAACGATTGTATTTAGATGCCTCTTTGTCCATTGTCAAAATGTACCAGCTTTACAAATCTAAATGCAATGAAGACAACGTCACTCCAGTCTCTGAAATAACCTACAGAAGAATTTTCTGCAACAATTACAACTACAGCTTTTTTGTGCCAAAAAAGGACCAATGTTTAATGTGCTCTAAATACAAAAAAACAACAATGGAGGAACAACTGAAAATGAAGGGAGATTATGATGAGCACTTAGCGCGGAAGGAAGCTTGCAACGCTGAAAAAAATAAAGATAAAGAAAGAGCTTCAACTGAGAAAGGTTTCCACTGCCTTACTTTTGATCTTCAAGCGGTACTGCAGATTACTAGTGGCAGAAAGTTATGTGTGTACAATCTCTGTTTTTACGAAGCTGCTCTGCCGAATAATGCCTATTGCTTTGCATGGTCTGAAGTGAACGGGAAACGCGGAAGCTCTGAAATCGGGAGTATTTTATATCACTACCTGGTAGAATGTGTTCCGGATGGCGTTTCAGAAGTCTGCTTTTATTCAGACACATGTGGTGGTCAGAACCGAAACCAATTTGTTATGGCCATGCTGCTTTTTGCTGTCCAAAACATAGAATACCTCAAACAAATTGAACACAAGTTTTTGGAGTCTGGGCATAGTTATATGGAAGTAGACAGTATGCACAGTAGCATCGAATCTGCCAAAAAAAATGCGGAAATTTATTGCATGCCAGATTTTCTTTCCATTTTCAAACGAGCTCGAGCAGCTAAAACTGTCACTATCGATGGCGTTAAACTCACAAAACTACCGTACCAAACCAAAGAATTTAAGTACAACGATTTCTATGATCTCAAAAAATTAGCCGAAGAAACCATCACTAATAAGTCAAAAGACTGCAATGGTCAGCCTGTCAAGTGGCTAAAAATTAAAAGAATGAAATACCTCAAGTCAGAACCAACGAAAGTATTTTTCAATTATGACATGTCGGAAGAATTCCTTTACATAGATATTTTGGGAAGAGCCCCGGCTACAAGCAAAAGACCCAAACGGCGCAGGGACAAGGAACCGCGTGAAGCCAGTCTTAAAAAGCTTTATACTCAGCCTGTGCCTATAACAAAGGCCAAGAAAATTGATCTCATCACGTTATGTGAAAAAGGCGTTATTCCTGAAGAATACCATGGCTGGTTTTCATCTCTGCCTTCCACTAATGAGCCAGACCGGCTGCCAGAACCTGCAGTGGATGAAGATTCATCAGAAGAATGAGATTTTAGTGCTCCATTTCTATTTTAAGATTTTTTGATTCTTTTACTATGTTTGCTACATAGCGTTTTGATTGATAAGAGTAAAATAATGTCATTGTCCACATTTTGTTTTATTTTATGGGTTCTTTAAGGTACCGAAACTTATAACTATGGGATGTAGTACTGGTAAGTAGATCATTTCCTTTAATTTGTACAGGTAAAATAAGGTGAATGCAGACCATTTTCTCGATAATTCATTGAATTTACTATCTGTGCACAAATTTTCCAATATAATGTCTATTTTTAGTAAAAAATATCTACTTTTCACAAAAATAACAAAAATATATGGCAAAGTACAGGTTTTATTTCACAATTTTCAGTTACAGGTAAAACCAGATAAGTGCACACCCTTGATCAACAAAATTCATTTTTTTGTTAAATTCTCAGGAAAGAGGTAAATTATAGGTTCATAGAAAGGAAAAAATATGTATTTCCAATAATATATTTGATAAAATTCTGCGACAATTGAATTATATGATTGTCAAAATTCGATTCAAACTTTCAAAAGCCAATATCTCCGTTCAGCTAAATGTGTATTTACCATTTTTTACCAGTAAACAGACGATATATTATGATGTTGAAGAACTAATTTCGTGTCGCAAATAAAGAATATGAATGAATATGAATATGAATTATAGTAGCACTAAGTTCTACCATTGGTAAATGTAACCGCTAAATATTGTTCGTGTACGACTATGTTGATGATTCCTATATATAGTTAGAGAAAAACAGAAAAAACGGAATAACAGTAGAAAGACTATTTGGTGACAAGTAGCGACATCTATTGTGGACGTTCATCATTAAAGGACTATTTCGTTCGTGTAACCTCCTCTTTTACCTATATCTTGCAATAACGTCAATCTAGAAACTCATTTTTTTTTTAACTCTTATGGAATAAAAACACTTCTTGATTACAGTTTAGACGATGAATCGGAGAAATCAGTAAACAAAGGATATTTTATAAAAATATAACTTCGTTCAAAAATCTGTAAATGTATTCTCCTTTGCATTAAAACCAACTTAATAAAAATAATCTAAAATCATCTAATTTATTAATAAAAATAATCAAGTAAAACATTTGCAGATATAAAATTTATTTAAAAGTATTTGTGATAAATTCAGTATTTTGTGATCAAAGTTAAAAATATATACCATGACTGACATTATATATTTTCGTCCGGAAATTATTAGCTGCCTGTCAGTCAGCTGTAAAAGTACTGGTTGGTTGGGAAACTTGGGAAGCTGTCATGTCAAATGGTGAATAGCAAAGCAGGAGCGGTAGTGAGATTAATTTCTAACAAATATGTCTTTTGATTTTCAATATCAGAGTTATAGGTAATCCCCACGCGTAGCTCTAAGCTCTAGCGTATACAGGAACGGCGGCCAACGCTGGCGTGGCGATAAAATGAGTTCCAGAGATAGGGACACAAAGTCGTTTCAGGACAAGTTGAAAGTATTCTTCAAGAAGGGACAATCGGGTGAGTTTTGCGGGTTAATAGTTTCAGGGGGTTACGGTTCAAGAGTCGTGGAAGATTTGCGTTGACGGTAGATGTGTTTTTGTCGTATACAGCCCCGCTACCGGCGCGGAACGAGCTAGTAGTGACAGGCGAGCTGGAGCGCGAACTGGGCCCGGAGACGCCGCTGCACCGCCGCCTGCGTGCGCTGAAGGACGTTGCCGACAAGGCGCTGCGCGTCCGCTTCCAGGAGGTGAGCACCATACCTATCACACTCTGTTCATCTGCCTTCTAGGCCTCTCATCTGATTCAATACTTGTGCATTATTTCCTTGTTTTGGAACTATTTAAGTGGTGCTTTTCAATGTAGATATTTTTTAAACCATGGTGCTTCTTGTTTATTTGTGAAACTATTTTATACAATATGTTTATTACCATCTCAAAGCATAAGAAGAATAGCGGGATTAATTGATCAAACTGCATTATTTATACAGTTCACAGGTAAATCAAGGTAGCTTGTTCTTAGTTTTTCCTCCTGAGTAAGATATCTGAATGGATGATAAAAATCCAAGTATTGCTTGGAAGTACAGACATACTATTATATCAGCCACAGTTTCCTTCCAACTGACATGTACATATCTAGAAACAACATCATTTTAATCTAAAACTGGCTGAGATTTATCAACATTTCTTAATGAAAATAAGTTACCAAGCACAATGCTGACTAATTACTAGGTGCTAACTAATACCTATTTCATTGATCGAGCGAAGCAAGATCTTCAAATCAACTTTGGCAAATCAGTGTTGTATGTATGTTTGTTTGTTTGTTTGTTTGTTTGTTTGTCCAAGGATAACTTTCGAAGAGTTTATCCGATCATCATGAAATTTGGTATATAGGTAGGTAATTATGGCACAATTTAGGTGTGACTCAATGATCTAAAAATTTTGGGGTGTTGTTGAGATATTGGGGTTCAAGAGGGGTAAAAAAAATGAAAATGAGACTATTAGGTCAAGTGAGATGTCAAATGAAATGTCTTCATTTGTACATATCGACCCCTTTTTTAATTTTAGTAAGGTTTTTGTAGTTTTTGAGATATTAGCCATAATAAAAACTAAACTTTGACAAAATTCACAGGGTACACCAGTGACCCCACAGTGCTGTCATTTGGTATGCGTGTAGCTTATGTATCACAAATATAGGCAAAAGTCTGAAATCTAGAATAACTGCAATTTGTACCCTAAAAAAGGGTAACCAATTAACAAGAACTCCCGTCACCTGTAATTGGAATGAAACTGTAGGTCAAGTCAGTTGGTTTTTATTTTGTGGCACTTTTTTGATAGTCAAAGATTATGAATAATATTTATTTTGTTTTTATGGTAGACTCACGAGATCTCAGTTCGGGGCGAACCACTAATAAATTTAATTCTATTTGAGAATTACAATTTTAAAGTTATCCCAAAAATGTTGCTTTTTATGAATATAAAATTTAAAATTGATAAACAGGTGTTCTCTTCTTAAAGTCTTCTCGCTTAGGGATTTGGATATTATAATTTGATGTTGATAAAATATCATGAGCGGTCTGAAAATGAAACTAAATTAATATTAACTTAATAACAATCTGACTGAATTTATAATGTTGTTGAGGACAAGCCTATTGGTACTGATATCAATACTGTGCATTGTACTGGATACAATGCTTGCTGTTTCACTGAATGGGCTGTTGCCATGTCACTGAATTATTAATGGCATTCACTGTTAGCAAATTTATAAACTGTGGCAATCAGACCCATTCTACATTTAACTTTTCAAGGTGAATAATGCATAGAAATATCCTTGAAGTCTTTTAAACAACTACAATTTTATTCACTTTTTAAACCTAAATCAATACCTCTATTCTACAATCTTGTAATTGTGTTAGAATGGAACTTAAACTAGCATCTCACTCATCTTCAGCTATACATAAATAAACACTTTCCTATCAACCACCACCACAATGAGTCCATGGCAGGGATGCGAGACATGCGGCCTCGATTCCCTGCTGTAGTTTGAAATGCAAATATTTTTTCTCTAGCTTGGGTGCTGTTGATAAGTTCTTCTCAATTATCTGTTATTTAGTAATT
Source organism: Philereme transversata (assembly GCA_963924445.1). Classification (NCBI taxonomy): domain Eukaryota; kingdom Metazoa; phylum Arthropoda; class Insecta; order Lepidoptera; family Geometridae; genus Philereme; species Philereme transversata. Next base: position 35,154,456 of record OZ004339.1, on the reverse strand, counting down.
CTATATACGAGATAATGGAAAAAATTTCAGGGTGGAGTTGAAAAGATATGGATGTGCACTCGCGATCTGCTGGAGGACAGTAACGCAGAGGCGCGGCACGCGGCGCTCGGGCTGCTGAGAGACCTCGCGGAGGGCCAGGCCGACCACCTGCAGATCATGCGCACTAACCTGTTCCACTACCTGCGCGACACGCACCCCGCGCACTCGCCCGATGACACGCAGCTGCGCTTCAAACTGCTACACACGCTTACTAATACTGGGAAGAATATCAACTGTTTTGAGGAGCAGGTTTGTATGATACGGGAGAAGTCCTTTGGCCAAACATTGGTAGACCAACTCGATCACAAATAGCTTACATTTCTATTTCGAAAATATGAAGACAAACATGTTTATTGGTTAGAAACTAACCGCTAATTGGATTGTTATTGTAGAGGTCCTACCCAGGCTTCATTGATAGACTCGGTGCAAAAGTGGACTGTATTTATTTTTCTTCTTAGTTGCTAGTTTACAAGGTATAAATCGCGTTCTTGAATGATCACAAATTTCTGCTTGAAAACGGTCTATCTTTATACAAAACTACTCCTCGCCCTAGCCATGGTGCGGGGATCGTAATTCATGCTTTCACAAATCATGTTATACAATTCTTAATACATCGAAGTTTCCAGCAAAGTTAGACGGGGACTTACATGTAGCTATCTCACTCTTTTGACCTTTACAAGTTTAAACTGTTACAATCTTAGCTACCTGTTAACATTTGAATCTGATTCGATCTTATAACTACCTAATACATTTCAAATCTAGATTCGATCCTTCCCCGTCTTTGATCGTCCGTTACAGTCTCCCCCCGGCGCAGATCCTCGCAGCCTTCTTATTCAATCGGGAGGACGATCAACCTTCTCACTGGCCTCCGGAAAACGCCTCCCCGCGTCCGCACCTCAGCGCTCCGAACTACTCCGTCCGGACCCGTAATCACGCGCTCGATCTGGCCCCGCGGCCATACGTTCCGAGGTAGCAAACCGTCCGCGATTATGACGACGTCCCCTTCTTTGATGTTCTCTTGCTGTCTTCTGACGTCGCCTCGCGGCGCCAACGTAGGCAAGTACTCGTCGATCCAGCGCTTCCAAAAGGAGTTTGCCAGAGCTTGTGCGGCGCGCCACGTTCTTCTGTCGGCTACGTCGCAGTCTCCCACATATGGCAAACCTACTGCCGTCCCCAATAAAAAGTGGTTCGGCGTTAAAGCTTCCTTTTCCTCTGGGTCCACGGGTACATGCGTTAAAGGCCGCGAGTTTACGGTGTGCTCGATTTCTGTCATTAGCGTATTCAACACCTCCTCTCGCGGGGCACGTTCATTTAAAGTGATGGCTAGGGCTCTCTTCACCGTTTTTATCATTCGCTCCCAGGCTCCCCCCTGGTTTGGAGCACCAGGGTCGATGTACCACCACTCGATCCGCTCTTTGAGTGCGTACTCTTTTAGGCCTGGGAGCCACTCATCGTACGCCTTTCTTAGTTCCACTTCCGATCCGTGGAAGTTCGTTCCATTGTCTGACACGATTGTACGAGGAGTCCCCCGTCGGGCAGCCATTCGCCTGATAGCCATAATAGCCGAGTCGGTGCTGAGACTCGCTATAAGCTCCACGTGTATAGCTCTCGTTACCAAACACGTAAAGAGCATACCCCATCGCTTCTCACGGCGCCGCCCGATCGCCACCCACATAGGGCCGAAACAATCGATGCCGCAGTTAGTGAACGGCCTCGTGTTCATCTCTAGGCGAATCCTCGGCAGGTCACCCTTTACTGGCTTCTTTGGGTTCGCTCTCCTTATCTTACACAGCGTACAATCGTTCAGAACCGCTCTGACCGCCGGACGCAACCGCAGTATCCAAAATCGCTGGCGCAGATTATTCACGATCTGTTCTCTGCCCGCGTGCTTATTCTTCTCATGTTCCCGCCTGATCAGTAGACGTGATAAGCGGTGCGCTCCGTCCAGAATGGGTGGATCCTTCAGGTGATCCGGTACTGTAGCGGCGTTGATCCTACCGCTCAGCCTTATGATCTCATCGTCACCGTACTTAGGGTCGAGTTGGTACAGCCTGCTCGTTCGATCGACGCTCATCCCTTTCTTCAGGCGCTGGACTTCGTCAGGGAAACATGCTCGCTGCGAGTCTCTGATGAGCAGGCGTTCTGCCTCCCGCAGTTCTCCCATCCCAAGCTGCCCACCGCGTCGTCGACATTTCTTTAAAAATGTGAGCGCGTGGGCCAGCGTGCGAACTAACCGTTCGTGGGATGAGAACCTGCTCATATCGATGAGCGTTGATCCCTGGCTCACGTGCGCTGCACATGTTCTCTCTTCGTCTTGTTCTGGTGGCGATGAAACCTCTACAGGCCAACGTTCTTCGTCTTCAAATAGAAACGCCGGTCCCGTAAACCATCTATCGTCGCTCCGTAGCTGAGTGTTCCTCGATCGCGTTGCGTCGTCTGCTACGTTAAGCGCTGTGGGCACCCACCGCCATTGTTCTGGGCGAGTTAACTCTGCTATCTCCCCGAGTCGGTGCGCCACGTACGGAGTGAATCTCGTTTCGTCGTTCCTAATCCAATGTAGCACCGTCTTTGAGTCGCTCCAAAATGTTACATTTGTTTCTAAGTCGTGGCTTTTGACAATCTCCGCGGCAAGTCTAGCGGCGATTAAGCTAGCCTGCAGCTCCATTCGTGGTATGCTCTGTGCCTTTAGTGGCGCAACCTTTGCCTTTCCTGCTACTATAGCGATGCTCACGCCGTCTTGGCTGACATTTCGCCAAAACGCGACCGCAGCGAACGCCTGCTCGCTGGCGTCACAGAAAACATGAAGTTGTCGCTGTATTATGTCTGGTCTTGCGTCGTAACATCGCGGCAGTCTTAGGTCGGCGACGTAGCGTAAATTATTTTGCCATTCAAAAAATGTCGCCGCCTCCTCGGCTGGCAAAGGTTCATCCCAATCCACGTTCTTTTTCCACAACTCTTGTAACATGATCTTTGCCGTAATCGTGTATGGACTCAGCAGGCCTAGTGGGTCGAACAACGACATAACTGCACCCAATGCCTCCCGCTTCGTTGGCGTTCGTGCCACATTCTTAACATCTTCAGGTACGCGAGGCATGGCAGTGTTAAAGGTGAGTTCATCCGTGTCGGTAATCCAAAGAATACCCAATGTCTTGCCATATACATGTGCATTGGCCGCTAGCTCTTTTGGTGCATGCGCTCGGTTCTCCGGGTTAATACTATCCAGTAAGCCTTCACGGTTTGAGCTCCAGCTTGCAAGTTCAAAACCCGCTTGTTGATGCACCTCTTGTACTTGTGCTATAGCTCTGGCGGCTATCTCTTCCGTTTCAAAGCTGTCCACCCAGTCGTCCATGTAGTGGTTCCGAGTTATAGCGTCAAACGCTAGCGGGTGTGTCCGCTCGTGATCTTTCGCGTTCCTGTTCCTGACGCTATGAGCCAGAAATGGAGAACTTCTCGCTCCGAATATCATGGACTTCATCGTGTACTTCTGCGGTGGATCTGTTCGGTTGTCGCCGCGCCATAGAAAGTGTTGGGCTGTACGGTCCTCTTGTCGTATGGTCACCCTCAGGAACATGTCCCGAATGTCCGCAGTGACCGCGATCGGCTTCGTTCTGAAGCGAAACAAGACGCCATGTAATGTCTGTAGTAGATCTGGTCCGTCCAGCAGCGCGTCATTGAGACATGTTCCATTAGCGCGCGCGGCTGCATCGAAAACCATTCTAAACTTCCCCGGCTTGTTGGGGTTTGTCACCGCGAAGTGAGGGAGAAACCAGAGACGTTCGTTCTGACTCTGTTCCTCCTCGCTTTTTACTGCATATCCCTTTTCTAGCAGCTTCTCCACTTGCGCGGTGTATGCACTTCTAAACTCCGGCGATCTGTCCATCTTACGTTCGATCCCATGTAAGCGTCGTATGGCCATGTCGTAGCTGGGCGGCATCTTCACCTCATCGCTGGCCCAAGGTAGTCCCACTTCAAAACGACCGTTCACTCGTCTCGCTGTTCTGTCGAAAATGCTTTGAGCCCGCTCATCCTTTGCGTTTGGCTTTCTTTTAATTGAAACGCCCAAAGCATCTATCTCAAAGTGTGCTTTCACGAGCTTGCTTAATTCCTCGTCTTGGTCGTTCAAAGTATGTCCGTTCTGGACACCTTGGCACGTATGGACGTGTAGTACCGTCTCCTGCTGTCTTATTGTGCTCCTGGGGATTGATCCATGGATTACCCATCCCAGCTGCGTTAGTGATGCAGCTGGCTGGGTTCTCTTCCCTGTCAGAAGCTTCCTCGTCACAATAAGATGCCAGTTGTCGGCCCCGATGAGTATGCGTGGCTTCGCTGACGCATAGCACACGGCTTCTGGACGGAGTTTCTTCAAATGCGCGTATTTTAACACATCGGTACTGACGAGTTGATTTCCTAAGGTCAGGTTCTTCACAGTGCGCGCTGTGATCCGATGTGAGTCCGACTTGTGTCCTCGGATCACGATATCCACTACCCGGCTCTCGGGTTCCCTCTGACTAGTCGTAGCCCCCACGATGTTCAAGGCTTTTGTCGGGCCTTCCGTTCCGATCATCGCGGCGATCTCTTCATCGATCAGAGTTATCGTTGATCCTTCGTCCAGTAACGCATACGTATTCATTTCCATGCCGTTACTGCCCTTAATCACGACTGGACACACCTTCAGTAGGACTTGATTCCTTGCTGTTACATGCGCAGATGCAGTGATGGCTGATTCTTCGGTCTGGCCCTGCTCACTGGCACCCTCGTTCCTTATTTTCGGCGCATGTAACAGTGCGTGATGCGGACGTGTGCATTCACCTACTCCGCATCGCTTGCTCTTGCACATAAAGCGTCTATGCTTGCTGTTCAGACAGCGAAAACATATGCCTGTCTCTTTGGCCCATTCCCATCTCTTGTCTACTGGCATCGCCGTGAGCTTTCTACACTCGACGGTTCTATGGTCGCCCCCGCAGCAACGGCACTCGTTCTTGTCCGTTGCTACGTTCTGTCTCGTTGAGGCTTCCTCCTCCGATGCCGCGTTCTGTGTAGCGTACACCGACCCACGATTTCGTTCGTTCACCCTGGGTCGCTGCTCTATGGGTCGGGCCTTTGAGGTGTTCTGCGAAGGCGTAGCTGTATACGCGTATCGCATTGCGCGATCTGCCTCTCTCATCAGGAACTGGGACAGCGTCAATATTTCTGGTTCATTTCGGCTGCCAAATTCCTCTGCATAGTCGCACCATTTTGATCGGATGTGCGGTGTCAACTTCTCGGCTACCTGTCGCGCAAACATCGGGTTCTGCAGGTAGCCGCGTTGGTCCATACAAGAGATGGCGGTTACTACGTTCTGTAGTTTGATGGCGAAAGCGTTTAACTCGCCTGCAGTGGCGCCCAGTCGCGGTAGCTTCTTAATCTCTTCTAACGCGTTGTCTATAATCATCTCTGGGCGACCGTAACACTGCTCCAAAGTCTTCATTATAACTGCCGGTTCGGTTGCAGTGTATAATAAAGCCGACACTGCTTGACGGGCTTCGCCTTTCAGGCATGTTCTAAGCCTCGCTAGATTCTCAGCCGATGAGATCTTGTGGATGGTCGTCGATTCCTTCATGGCTGCCTTGAACGGTAGCCAATCCCCCGCAGCACCTCCGAATACAGGTAGGTCGTACGTCTGTCTCGGAGGTGGTCTACGGTGGGCCATCTTCTCTATGGCTTCCGTTAACCGATCAATCCCTCTGTCTCGCGTTCGGTCCGGCGTGAGTGATCTGTCTCGCAGTTGTTCTGGCTCCCCCCGTTTATGATGGCGTTGGAGCCAGTCCTCTATTCTATGTTCTGTGTCTAGGGCTCCGTTCCGTGCACCCGTGCCCTGGATGCTTTCTTGTTCATCTTCTTCCCGTATTGTAGCGACTTCGGCAATCAACCTCTTCCTTATAAGTTCCGCTTGAATATGGAGCTCTTGCCTCTTGATCTCGGCAAGTCGTTCTTCAGCTTCAAATTCAATTTGCCGTATCCTTGCCATCGCGCTGGCGCTGGAGCGTTGCGAGCGGACGGACGGGGCACGCCGGCGTTCGGGCTCGGCGTGTGCGGTCACTCGCGGTGCTACCTCGGTCGCGGGCGCGGGCGCGGTCGTCTCTGACGCTACGCGAGCGGAGGAGGGTCCCGCTTCAGCGGGTCGCGGCTCAACGGGAGCATTCGGAAGCGCGGGTTCGGACGGGGACGCGGGGTAGTCTTCGTAGACGCGAAGTGCAGCCTTCTTCCCCCTCGTCACTGGTGGGCTCCTGGTGGTCATCTTCTTCAGCACTTGATGCCCCTACCTACCTAGCGGTCCCTAACACTAACACTAAAACCGCCCTAAGGCGTTTACCCGCTATTCCGACCGTTTGGCACCGTTAGGTGGCCGGAATAAACGGGCCGTGGACCAGCCACGTGAGGGGGTGGGGGGTCTTCACTCTTCGGGTGACGTCCTCGTTCGGTTGTCTTCAACGGACGCGGGCTTATCTTCAGGCACCCCGTGCCCTTGCGCCGGTCTTGACAACGTCGCACGTCGCACCGTTGGGTGATCTTCAGGCACCCCGTGCCCTTGCGCCGGTCTTGACAACGATGCTCGTCGCACCGTTGGGTGATCTTCAAGCCCGCGCCGTCTCTTCAGTGGTTATACGATGTAACTGTTTCTTGAAACCCAGTGGAGCGGGTCTTGTCGGCTCCGCAGGAACAACTGGTCCGGTCGTCTCAGGAACGGCTTATCCGGGTCGGAGGACCAAAACTTGTAGAGGTCCTACCCAGGCTTCATTGATAGACTCGGTGCAAAAGTGGACTGTATTTATTTTTCTTCTTAGTTGCTAGTTTACAAGGTATAAATCGCGTTCTTGAATGATCACAAATTTCTGCTTGAAAACGGTCTATCTTTATACAAAACTACTCCTCGCCCTAGCCATGGTGCGGGGATCGTAATTCATGCTTTCACAAATCATGTTATACAATTCTTAATACATCGAAGTTTCCAGCAAAGTTAGACGGGGACTTACATGTAGCTATCTCACTCTTTTGACCTTTACAAGTTTAAACTGTTACAATCTTAGCTACCTGTTAACATTTGAATCTGATTCGATCTTATAACTACCTAATACATTTCAAATCTAGATTCGATCCTTCCCCGTCTTTGATCGTCCGTTACAGTTATGGTAATGTAGTTTGTTTAATTAAAAGTAAGTGGCTGTGATTTGAACCAGAAACTGACAGACCTTCAAATAAAATTTGAATGATAGTTACACCTAAGCAACGTGGGATTTAACATTAAGTTGCAGATTTACTTGCTTATTTAGCTTAGGATTTTATTAAAAAAGTGAAAGAAATATACAAAATGTTTGTAAGGATGTGCCCAGTTTATCTGAATGATACGTTTTGACCATTTCCAGATTGGGCCTTTCCTTTTGGAATGGCTGCCTCAGATCCAGTCGCCGCCGCAAGTGGTGGAGTTCCTGCAGCTCATCATCAATGTGGTGAAGTTCAATGCAACCTACCTGGATGAACACATTGTGCATGGCATTGTTAAGTAAGTATCCACAACTACAGATTTACTTGTCAAATCAATCATAAACAGATGGAATGAAACAAGCTTGAAAACTTAAAGAGAGTCTGTTTTACCAAATATATTTCGTATTTTACAAACTTCTTGCATATTTTGAATAATATTTGTTGGTTCACAAACATGAGAGGAACCACAGAGGACATACATATAATCCATGGTAAATCCATAGTCTGGGAATATATTAATTTTTATAGACATCAGTTGCAGCCTCAGGCTTATTTTATTGAAATTGTATCAAATTATATTGTTGTATGTATGCCAACCAAATAAACATTATAAAGTACTTAAGATCGTTATCCTCATAGTCTGTTGCACACTTGCAGCTCAGCGTGTCACCTGTGCGTATACTGCGCGGACGGTAACGTGGTGTCCGCCTGTCTCATGCTGCTGGAGGCCGTCGTCTCCTACTCGCTGCTGCCGCGCACCGCGCTCGGCACCTTCGTGGCCGCGTTATGCCGCACCGTCAACATGGAGCTCTACTGCCAGGCCTGCTGGAAGGTACCGTATACTGCGCGGACGGCAACGTGGTATCCGCCTGCCTCATGCTGCTGGAGGCCGTCGTCTCCTACTTGCTGCAGCACCCTGTATGATATTATATCTTTGATGAAAACTGGACGTCCTATGGCTGATATGATAGATCTCAGAAAGGAAATGTTGCATTGACAGCTGATGCGGTCGGTGATGGGTGGCGACATCGGGCACGCGGCGCTGCAGGAGATGGTGGGGACGTTGCGGGGTGCGGGAAGCGCGGGGGACGCGGCGGACGCGAAGCTGGTGCGTGGTGCCGTCTTCTACATCAACATGGCGCTGTGGGGCCCGCGCCGCGTCTCCACGCTCAAAGTCTCCTTCCTCGCCGTGCTACCTGCATTCTTGAAGGTAACTCACTGTGCACGCACCAGGGGTTAGTTAGTGGCGGATGAGTGTGGCATCGTCTTCCGGGAGTGCATAGTTAGTTCTGATATTCTGTTTGTGCAGGCTCTGGAAGGCAACCAGCAGGTGGTGACGTACGAGGTGGTGGCGGGGGTGCAGGGTGCCGTGACGCGCACGCCCGCCGAGCTGTGCGAGCCGGCCTGGGACGTGCTCATCCACATCCTGCGCGTGGCGCTCGACCAGGACAGTGAGTACCCGCTGGATGAAAGATAATCTTGCACTGGATCTATTATTATTTATTGAAATTAAAAATAAACTCACTCCAAAAAATATTAAATGCATATTAAAACGACATTGTCTAAAACCTTTACTTTATCACGCCATTAGATCAAATATTGTAATAAATGCCTACAATTAAGAATAACAGAGGTACTTTTGACCAGAACCCACATTATCGAGAACCTGGTGTCTGGACCAACCTAGTATAGGTTTTAAGACATCATCGAATCAATGTATATGTAACCAGCTTTTTGTATCTGTTAATAAATAAATAATAATAATAATAATTCATTACAAATTACATAATGCTACAAATTCTTTACTTAGTTAAATCCACATACATATAGGAAGGAAGGAGAATTATTCTAGTGTGAACCTCATACAAGTAGGATGCACAAAGATGACATATAATGGTGTAATGTTTGTGAAAAATGGTTTATGTACGAGCACTTACCAAAACAGACCATTCCCTCAGAAGAGTACTCTATTATAAGCGACGCAAACCTTGTGCAGATTAGTGAAATGATGTTTGTACACAGAGAGCTACGACCCTCCCAACGAGATGATCCACAGTCGGCTGCACGCGCTCATTACCACCATAGAGCAGATGGCGGACAGCGGACAGTTCGGGGGCGATCCGGAAGCGCTGCTCGATCTCGTCGACTGCGCAGGACACGACCGACCGGTACCCTAATGTTTCAATAACCCTAGCTTTCAACATGATACTTGTCATTCTTGTACATTTTCTAAAGAAGGATAAAGAGAGAGCCCAAAATCCACCCTTGTGAAACACTTGTAAAACTTGTTGTTCTTGGTAGCTTAACTAGATTACGAAATCTTTTGACTTATTTTAGTGTAATATAGTGTCCAGTGTTAGTGCTATTCGTAAAGAACACAAGAACAAAGCGTCTTCCCCTTAAATAGAGACCGTAAGAAAAGTGTCAATCAACACATTCTTAATCATAATTCTGTTGTAAAACTAATATTCTGAAATGAATCCATGGTTTCTGTTGTCCGTCAGGATTTTAAATCAAGAGGTAGATACGCGATAAACACCCGTTAAATAACAATAATTACTTATAATGATCGCAAAACTTTGAAAAGTCGTTGGTATTTTCATTCAATTCTCATATAGAGAGTGAGTAACGCGATGTCGTGTGTTCCGCGCAGGAAGCCTCCACGATGCGACTGGTGAGTGCGCGCGCGGCGGCGCTGTCGGCCACGAGCAGCGAATGGGTGTGCGCCGCGCTCGCGCTCGCCGACAAGTACCTGCGCCACGAGCCGCGCCGCGCCGTGCGCCTGCACACGCTCGACCAGCTGATGGCCTTTATACGCAGGCATAGGTATGTTACTCCTCCAACACATACTGACAGTATTACATAAAGCACTCTAAAAAACTCGGCCGCATCAGCGCATCGATGAAAATCACGATTGTGATCGTGGTCGTTTTTCTCGACATGTTGACATATCTCAACGAGTCTTAGTTCTGTTTATGTGTTAATTTGAAGGATTTTTGCGCTTTGGTTAAAACTGTAAGCAATTGTTGAATGGAATTAATAAAATGTCGCACGTCGCTTATTGCAGATATGTGTACGGCAGCGAGCTGGTAGAGCTGGTGGGCGTGCCCGTGCTGGGGCAGTGCGCCCTGGACGCTGACGCGGGGCTGCGCGCTGCGGCAGCGCAGGCGCTGACGGCGCTGGCTGCCGGACCCACGGTAGACGCCTGCACCGATCTCATAGACTTGCTGGAGAAGGTACCTTCCTCGAGGTTGCGTTGTAAACTAGCTATGGCGACGATTTACAAGTTTAGGTCGAAAAAATATTTTTTTCCGTTAATTGGGAGCTAGTCGCTGACCGAGCGCCGTTGACAGGAGAGCAAGAACCGAACCGAATGAAACATACTACTCCAAGCCTTGTTTTCTTACTTCTGATCAAAAATTTACCTTGCCGGTGTGACACGACTTCAGAGTCATTTTCATTAACGGATTAATATCATTATCTCTATATAGACGACCTCCGTAGCGCAGTGGGCGAACAGCCGACTGAGACGCAGGAGGTAGCGGGTTCGATTCCCGCCGCGGAATAAATGTTTGCATGATCTACAGATATTTGTTCCAGGTCTGGTTGTGTTTCTATATATTATAAGTATGTATTTATAAAAAAAAAGTATATAAGTATTCTATCAGTTATATGGTTCCCATAGTACAAGCTCTGCTTAGTTTGGGGCTAAATAGCGCTGTGCGCTGTGCGCATCATAAATTAAAGCGACGACAAACCGATTTTGGCGATGTAAACAATGCAATCTCTAAGGTGGTAAAATGGTTCAATGTAAACAATCTACTTCTAAATGAAAAGAAAACGAAATGTATTAGATTTATACTACCTAATGTTACACAAGTTAAAGCAGACATAAAAATCAAAGACGAGGAGTTGGCTCTTGTGGACACCACCGTATTCTTAGGTATAACCCTAGATAATAAGCTTCAATGGGGCCCTCACATTGATGGGTTGTCTAAGAGACTTAGTTCTGCGGCATACGCAGTCAAAAAGATCCGTCTTTTTACAGACGTAGACACAGCTAGACTAGTTTACTTCAGCTACTTCCACAGCATTATGTCATACGGTATACTGCTGTGGGGGAGTGCTGCAGATATAAACACCGTTTTTGTGCTGCAGAAGAGGGCTGTTCGTGCAATTTATAATATGGGCCCCAGAGAATCATTACGCCATAAGTTTAAAGAAATAAATATTATGACATTCCCTTGTCAATACATCTATGAAAATCTAATGTATGTTCACAAAAATATTAATTTGTTTAAGAGAAATAGCGATAATCATCATTTTAATACTAGAAATAAAGATAAACTCGCTGTTGCCACTTGTAGACTCCATAAAGTTAGTAAATCGTTTAAAGGGCAAGGTGTGCGCTTTTATAACAAACTCCCAAGGGATGTACAAAAATTGACAATTAACAAATTTAAAAACGTAATTAAACAAAATCTTTATAAAAGAGCCTACTATAAAATATCGGATTATTTAGATGATAGAGAAGCTTGGGATTGAAACTGCTCCAACTCGTTCAAAATGTTACAATTTAGACGTAATTTCTTTTCTGTATTATGTATTGTAAAAGGATCATTAAAAAAAAACAACCAGCCTTGTTTTCTTGCCTTTCTTTCCTGGCTTGGTCGCGAAGGAACAGGCAGTAAAACTGACGTTTCAAAGTGATCCTTGTGATTTTAATGAATAAAAATATTTGAATTTTGAATTTTGTGTAAAAAGTCCAGCAATATTTATTTTATTTTAAATCTATTTTCATGTGAAAACAAAAGTCGTATATAAAATAAAAATGTCGGTTGGGGAAAAAGTCTTTTCGCATTATAGTATGTATGAACTTGTAATAAAATCTCTTTGGCTATACTATTTCTATCTGGCTGGTTTTGGTATCATTCAAAGTTTAAATTTTAAAGAAGATAAATTCAAATTAGGAAAATGTGTGATTTTTATTTGTTTTTCGTACTGTAAAGATGAGTGAATCTAATGAAGAAATTCGATACATTTTAAAATTTTACTACATAAAAGGTAAAAATGCAACGCAAGCCGCGCAAAAAAATTGCGATGCTTATGGACCTATGGCAGTGTCTGTGAGAGTAGCACAAATTTGGTTTAAGCGTTTTCAATCCGGAAATTTTGATGTCAAAGATGCACGTCGGTCTGGTCGCCCTATTACGGATAAAATTGATGCCATTTTTTAAAAAGTGGAGCAAGATCGGCATATCAGTAGTTACGACGTAGCTGAAGAACTGGGAATTGACCACAAAACAGTTTTGGCGCATTTGAAAAAAACTGGGTACACAAAAAAGCTCGATATTTGGGTACCCCGCGAGCTCACTGAAAGAAACCTAATGAACCGTGTACTCATTTGCGATTCTTTATTACGACATAATGAAACCGAACCATTTTTGAAGGAGCTGATAACTGGTGATGAAAAGTGGATCACGTACGACAAGAACGTGCGAAAAAGGTCGTGGTCAAAGGCCGGTCAGGCTTCACAGACTGTGGCGAAACCCGGGTTAACTCACAACAAGGTGATGCTGTGTGTGTGGTGGGATTGGAAGGGCATTATTCATTATGAGCTGTTACCACCAGGCATGACCATCGATTCTGAACTCTACTGCGAACAACTGATGAGATTAAAGCAAGAAGTTGAGAGAAAGCGGCCGGAATTAATCAACAGAAGGGGTGTGGTTTTTCATCATGATAACGCTAGACCTCACACATCTTTAGCCACTCAGCAAAAATTAAGAGATTTTGGCTGGGAGGTGTTAATGCATCCGCAGTATAGTCCTGACCTTGCACCTTCAGATTTCCACCTGTTTCGTCTCTTCAGAATTCTTTAGGCAGTGTCAGGTTAACATCACGAGAGGACTACCAAAACCACTTGTCGCGGTATTTTGATCAGAAGCCCCAAAATTTCTATAGCAATGGGATCATGTCCCTACCTACAAGATGGCAAATAGTTATCGAACAAAATGGTACCTACATACTTTAGTTAAATGTAAATAAACTATATTAAAAAATGTTTTAAATTTTCTTTAAAAATGCGAAGAAACTTTTTCCCCAACCTAATATATTAGATCTGTCGGATAGCGTCACTGCGAGGTGGTGGAACAGGCACTGAGACCTATTATTTCAGATCCTGAACCGTCCGTTCGAGATGTACGTGACGGACGTGCCGATCCCGCCGGACGCGGACACGTCCGACCTGCTGCTTGCCGTCAGCGGCCTGCTGCAGCTGCTGCACGATAAGGTTCATCTCTTCTAAATCATGATACGCTCTTAACTAAACTATAACTGACTTTTATAATGGACTTGCTTTATTGTTCGCAGTTATTTATGCAGTATTAGGGTTCCAGACCAAAATTATAAAAACGGGTACCTTATGGTTGGACTTTGTCCATCTGTCTGTCACAGCTGATTATATCAGCAACTATTGAAGCTATTTACTTCAATGTTATTTATAACCCGGAATAGTTACAAATAACACTGACCCACTTCTATTGCAAGTAAAATAATTTATAAGTTTGTTCAACATTTTTATAATATTTGCCAAAGGGGCCAAAATGGTGGAAGTCAAAATCTGTATGTCGTATAGTTTCGATGTTATAATTAAAATTATCGAAAAAAAATACCATTTCCCTACCACCTCCGAATTCAAAACTTATAACATTATTCTATTATTGTAATATTATTCTATTATTATAATATTATTCTATATAATAATATTTGCAGTTACTAGCGGCGCCCGCTGCTCTGCCTCTCCGCTGCTTCCTCGTCCTGCTCGACCACCTGGACCACCACTACAAGCGACCTGCGCTGTTCCAGCACCACCCGGATCTCAGGATAAAGGTAACATCACACTCTTCCCTTACTGGTAGACCCGCACTGGCTCTTGCGAGTCACCTTTGAAGGTTTGAGCGTCCACCGACTTTAGGGGTTTCCTTATGATCATAATGATGATGCAACCCCTAATAAACTTTTTAATCATTTCTTCGTGAGGAGGTTGGAATGAGTAGATGCATCTTCCAATTACCAATTTATATTTCCACAAAATTCATGTATTAACTGAATGAGCGGGGAGAGATGACTGGCGTGGGCATACTTACGAGAGTCAGCTATTCTGTATGTGGTGTGTCCCTACACCGACAAATTCTTTCTACCGCTGTTATCTCACAAAACAGATATTCGACATGCTATTCGGTCTCCGTGCGAATTCTTTCAACTGCGTGGGGTTCTGCTACGAGGGTCACGGAGGCGGCGGCGTTCCGGTCAGCGGCGCCGCGTCGCTGCGCATGAAGCCGCTGTGCTCCCCCTTCCTGCTCGCCGAGCCGCCGCTGGTCCGGGGGCAGCAGCCGCAGCCGCCCAAGGATCTACCGCCGGTACATTAATGATTACTATAATATCCTGCCTCTATAGTTTCTGTAAGTATCCCTGCGCGTTCTGATTGTGAGTATTGCGCAGGGTTCGTGCGTGGTGCCGGTGGGTCGTGCGGCGCGGGTGCTGGTGGGCGCGCTGACACGCGAGGCCGAGTGGGCCGTGCTGAGCGGCGTGCTGCGTGCGCTACCGCCGCTGCTGCAGGCGCGCGCGCTGTGCGTTGGGCGTCGCGCGCAGGACCTGGACCTGCTAGCCTCGACGCTGTGCTCCATGGTAAGCTGCGACGCGAGGCCGAGGGGCATTGCCCTCTGTGCTTTCTTTGCTCGCTAATTCGCGTGATGTGGTTTCGTCAGATCTCGGACCGCAGCCTGTACTTCCCGGAATGCCTGCGCGTGTCGCCGGCGCAGAAGCTGCTGGTGTCGGAGTTCCACGGCGCCTGCCTGCCGGGCCTGGCCGCCATGGCGCCCTACCACAGCTACCTGGAGCCGCAGACGCAGCAGCGGATAGTGCGCTGTCTGCTTAAATACGGCATGGGTGGGTGTAACCTCACTAAATAATATCAAATGTGCACCATATTAATGAATACTCCAAAATGTTAAAAGTCTTGACGACAATGATTTCAAATTATTTATCAAAAGTCATTTAATTAACAAGAGTTTTTGTCGTTTGGACGATAACTTTTTTTATTATACTGATATGTCTAAGAACATGTAATTTGTCAAAAGATGAAGTAAATGAAATTATAAAATGAAAAGCAAACGCTAATGATGGCTAATTAGAGCAGTTGACAGCGGGGCCGCGTTCAGTCACAGGTTTGAACCTGTCCCATTTAGTTTTACTAGGAGGTAAGTTGAACTCTGTGTAAAAAAGTAATGAATAACGTTGCCCCTTTGTTCTAGTTCTGCGATCGCCGCAGCCGTACATCAACGCGCTGACGATATTTACGCTTGAAACGAGAGACACAATGGTCAAAATGCTACCGGAAGTACTGCTAGATCTATCCAAGATATCCGACACGCAAGCTATCGCCAGTCCTATGCTAGAGTTTCTATCGAGTAAGTAAATCAATATTTATAACACTTTATAAAATTATGTTTTGACTTTAGTTAAGCGTTTGACCATTGAGCAAGGCATATCATATTCTATAATACCTAAACAACAGTAGAATGTCATAATATATTAAAACCTGTTAAAATATTAGTGGTGCACCACAAGGCCTTATTAGAGTTGTTATTTGAAACTTGCAGCTCTGACCCGGTTGCCGAAGGTGTTCGCGTCGTTCGTAGAGGACCAGTACATGTCCGTGTTCGCGATCCTGCTGCCGTACACGAACCCGTCACGCTACAACCACTACGTGGTGTCTCTCGCGCACCACGTGATCGCCGCCTGGTTCCTCAAGTGCCGCCTCTCGTATCGGAGGAACTTCGTGCGATTCATCATTCACGTAACTATATTGTTTTATTATTTTGTTGTGCCATGTGTTTCTGATTGTACTTGTGTTTTTACAGCTGCCATGAAGCTGGGCATCCTTAAGGACAGCTTCGTAGTCTTTACAAAGCTCAAGTCCGGTCTGGTATGGAGTACTGCTGCCACCTTTGGGATGGTTCGGCTAAATACCAGCTCGCTACCTTAGACTCGATAGAACGTAGGGCTTTTAGGCTTATAGGTGAGCAATATATGGCAGTGACTAAGACCCAAAGTCTCGAACACCGCCGTAAAGTTGCAAGCCTATCGATCTTTATATAAGATCTCTCTCTCGCTAGGAATCCGATGCACCCGCCGCGCCCTCACCGCCCTCACCGCCTCGCCAATGTCCTTTCAATGTCGCAATTCCGACAGAAGTGCAAGACGGAAATACATGCCACATAAAGGAGGCTTATACCCAGCCGTGGGAATACAAGCTGAGAATGATGATCAATGTTGACATTATATTGATCTCTTGCAAACTATGTTAGTACTATACTATGTAAAGTTGTCGATGTTTTTGTTCCAGGGTCTCCACAACTACATTATAATGCCATTTGAAGAGCAGCTGCATTCTAGAAGCAATCACTTTCAACAAGGCGCCGCCAACGAGGACTCGTCGAATAGGCAGCGGAGTTCTAGCCTTGTGAGTGAGGCAGCTTTATGTCTTTTCACTGTAACACTCCTTTGGATATTCCCATCGGCTCAGCCAGTATACAACACTTTGTCAGCGCCAAGCAGCGCGTATAATCTACAAAAGTTGACCCGCATTTTCGCTCCTAATCGGCGATGCCTTAGCTAAATCGGGCACGCGTTGCTTGTTGTAACGGTGCTTGTTGCACGCAGGGGTCTCGAGCGGTCTCCCGGCCCGCGGGGCTGACGCGCGGCGGTTCCGCATCCGCCGCCTTCCACGTGGAGCTCACGGAGACCTGCGTGGACCTGCTGGCGCGCTACACCGCCACACCATGCAGCTCCAAACCTACCAGGTACTCCTTGCACGGGGAGCTCACGGAGACCTGCGCGGACTGCTGGTAATGCAATATTATCTATTGTTTCCAGGAGTGAAACAGCGCAGTTCTTATTCGACGGCGGGCAATCGATGACGTGGCTGGTGGGCCACAAGCTGGTCACCATCACCACCTCCGGCTGCCATCAGAACTCGCTCAAGCAGGGATTATGCGACAGGTAATCCTTACAGTATCCTAAGGACTTCCTTCTTTTGAAGGCTGAATCTCCGAAATCGTGATTGATTTTCCAACGTGTTGCACAAATAAAAATAGAATGTACGTGTTGCGATTACAGATGCGCAGTGCTATGCAAACAGCACGCGGAGAGCATATCGAGTCCCTTGCCGCCGCTCCACACCCCCGCTCCCGCCGGACCTACTCCTGAACACAACGACTCGCAACCACAGGTGCGGGATAATATACGTATACGCGCGACCCAAAACTGGTATCTCGTGCAGTCCGCCGGGGTTTTATGTAATAAGAATAAATATCAGTTGCAGACGGAACAACCGCAACTTCAATCTCAGATACAAGTGCAAGTGAACGACGCCGACAGCGAGCCGAACAGCCAGCCGAACCCGCCCGAAGTGAAACGGTAAATTGTTGCACTAATTGCAGTAACATGTCTTGCAGTGTGCCGTTCGATTTAGTGGGGTTATAGGCTGGGTTGTTGACACTTTGTAAACTCCTTCACTTCAACACTCTTTCTATTACATTATACGTATTCATTCTCCGGAGTGAAAGTATTCTTTCTTTGTGAAAGTGCTTTAATTGATAAGCACTGTTACCTCTCCATATTTTTGAGAGTATTATTACACGCGTAGCCTTATTATGTAAGCCAGTCGCTGTCGTTCGGGTCCCTTTTACACCGACAGTGCCGTCCTTAAGACCTTAAAAGTTATGTATTTTGAAAAAGTCTATATATAAGATCCTGAGCATATTAAATATCCCTTACATTAGAAACAGCAGCACAAAGCGTCAACAATCTATGTATTTGTAAAATTGAGTGATAGCTTAAACGTTTAGTAAAAGCACGCAGACGTATCGCCTCCATACTTCTCGTGTTGGGCTATGGAAGCGCGCGGATTACCTTTGAACTGACTACTAACAGGAGTACTCTCGCTTCGCTCTACTGCCCTGACTAACTGCGCGTACTAAGGCGCACTTTCATTCGAACCTGAACGACTTCAGTAGCCTATTCATTGTTAACTTATCCATACAATATATTAATGAGTAAGTATAATTAATGGTATAGTTAATCCTGGATCAAGATATTCCAATGTTATTAATTTGGTTCTGTTGTTCGTTGGTAATAATTTGACACCTGTTAAATCCGACCTATTATTTTTCCACGAGTATAGTCCAGCTTCATCTGAAAATCTTTCACTCAACCAAGAACTTTATAATTACATTCTTAACTCTCAAACCGATCGCGCGTGACCGACATAAGTCGACCGAAAACAACCGAATTGAACAATCTTACCGATATAAACTGATTGTCCGCGTTAGGTTTCATTTGTATGTAGCCCTTCATCTTCCTGTGCAGCCGCTTGTGCGACCGATCGAAACACGAGCGGTTAGCATAGCAAGGGTCATCACTTCTCAAAGGCCGGTTCAATAAAACTACGCATTGTTACTTTTCTTTAATACATTTTAGACGACAACTGAGAGCCTCCATGCGCACTCCCATCGCCTCAGCAAATGAGCCAGTGAGGGCTGACACAGTCAGGTTAGAAGGGGGGTAATGCACAATACACCCCATCAATTAGCCTGTAATCACATTTGATTATAATTAATGGATTCATTTCTTTCGTTTAAGTTTATACGCCGGGTGTTTTCGTGATATTGTTTCGATGAAGGGTATTTCGCGCAGTACTCGTGGCTGGTAACTAGTGTTGTATTGTGGTGCCGGACGCAGCTACAGCAAGTGGTCGCTGCAGCACTCGCGCAGCACAGACACGTCCAGCTCGCTGTCCATCTCCGACCTGCACGGCAGCGGACACACCACCAGGTGCCCTCTCCCTCCTCCCTCCTAACGTCACCTCCCCCTCCGAGTTGTAGATAAATGCGCTCGTGCTTCGTCTGCTGCAAGGTTATCGCATGACAGATACTACGCCTGGCACGGCTTTGAGTTTCCGCTTGCTTACACTATACGCATACTTATTTAGAACATGTTGACTAGTTCATTATATTCACTTATTTTAGTGTTTGTAGTGACACCGGTTGGTTCATGCAGGTTATTTGAAAAGCTATGTTCATAATTTCAGACAAAACTCATCGGAAAACAGCAAGGCAAACGATCCTCTCGTAGAAATTCTGAATCACTTCACGCAGAGGTTCGAGCGGATATCAAAAGAAGTGGTGAGTCGAACTCCAATCGCGTCTCTAAATCTATTACATAGTATCATTTTGAAACGTTCGCGATCTCTGTATGTACCTTTTTTATTTGTTATCCCGTTTCGACTATGTTGCAACAGCCGTGGTCACGGGCAGACCGCGGCCACGTATCCATATCCCCCAATTATTAGTAAGATTTAAAGAAAGTGTTAGTATTCAATTAATCATTCAACAGTTACAACATTATGACTAAAATAAAAGATTATTGAGATTATTACTGCGGGCCAATTCGCGTGATACAATTTTAAAAACATCACGACGGTTGCCCCAAACGAGATCGAATATATCATTTCGATATAATGAAAGTGTAGAATCGCTTGTCAGTCCACTCATAGCATTGTATCGTCATTACGTGAATATAATTTACGACATTTAATATATCGAGGCCAGGCATGTTTTAAACGAATTGGCCTTCTGAAAGTTAAGCTCGTTAACTCGATAACGGCTCCGTAAATGCGATTTACGGTCCTAAGGCCGTAAGTTAAATTAGAATGTGGTTCATTTGATTGCATTCATAATAAGCTAAAATGAAATGCAATCTCCATGACACATCCTTATTTCTAAAGAGGCCACAGTCCGGTAGTGAAAAAAAAATGAATTTCATTGCGCATAACTTCTTTTTAGCCACAAACTGTTATGAAAAGACTAAATTTCCTCGCATTCGTGGTGAAAAGTTATGTGTTTTTTATTTGATCGAGTGAACCGGGATCTCAAAATCAACGTGGGCAAATTGGCAATGTATGTATCTATATATGTATGTTTGTTTCTCCGAGGATAACTTTCAAAACGTTTATCCGATCATCGTGAAAGTTGGCATATAGGTAGGTAGTGAAGGCACAATTTTGGCGTGACTAAATGAGCTAAAAACGTGGGTGGGTTGTTGAGATATTGGGGTTCAAGAGGGGTAAAAAAAACAATTTGGGACTATTCGGTCAAATGGCACGTCTAATAAGAGGTCTTTGTGAGTAGATTTCGACCTCGTTTTTATTTTTAGTTTAAACCTTGTAGTTTTTAAGTTATTAGCCATAATAATAACTGAACTTTGACAAAATTCACAGGGTGCACCAATTACCCCACAGTGCTGAATTTTGGTATGCGTATAGCTTAGTGACACAAAATAGGGAAACGTCTGAAATTCAAAATAACTGCAATTTCTACCCAAAAAAAGAGTAACCAATTAACATAAACTCCCGTTACCTGTAATTTGAATGAAACTGTGGGTCAAGTTAGTTGGTTGCGCATTTCTGGGCACTATTTTATTAGACAAAGATTAAGGCCTGCTTGCACAACGATCCCTAAACGTATTTAGCGACTAAACAAGTTCAAATTTTACGTATTTGTATGATTTGACAACTCCTTAAATCATATTTAGCCACTAAATACGTTTAGGCATCGTTTGGAGACTCGAAAGATCTCAGTTCGGGGCGAACCAATAGTGTATTAAAGCGTTGTACTTTTGCATTTGTGCAGGACAGCGAGGAGGCGCTGTGGTGGCGCTACGGTGCGGGCGCGGGCGGCGGCGGGGGCGCGGGGGGCGCGTGCGCGTGCTGGTGTGCGCAGTGGGCGGAGCTGCACGTGCGCGCACCCACCGGGGACGTGTGCTGGCTGCTACGTCTGCAGAACCAGGTGTGTACACGCTCACCTCCCTCCCTCCACTCTACTGTGCGACATCAGCTCTCCGATTCAATCGAGCCGTGTACCCGTGATTTAGCAATAAATAATTCCATCGTGTGATTTGTAGATGAACTGGGACTACCTGCTGGAGTCTCCGCTGCAGGACGTGGCGGCGCTGCTGAACCCGGTGGGCGTGCCCTCGCCCTCGCCCGGCGGCGCGCCCTCGCCCTCACCCGGCGGCACGCCCCCGCACACGCCCGCGCCGCGCACGCCCTCCGCCTCCAGCGGGCTGGGCGACTCACGGCAAGACGTGAGTTAACTGTTGCACAACTATCTCCATATTCCTGTAGCATCCATAGCCATACTCATTTATAAATTACAAAATAACTCTGCCCGTCTGTCCCTCGATCCATCTGTTTGTTACGTTTTCACGACTTGACGGCTGGGCCGATCCTGATGAAACTTCACAAGGAAATACTGTGTATCATAAGAAAGGACACAAGTTAGTTTTTTGGGAAAATTAAAGTTTTTTTTACCACTAGTGGTTCGCTCCGAACTGAGATCTCGCGATTAAAACAAAAAAATATTATTTGTAATCTTTGACAATCAAAATAGTACCATGAAATAAATAACCTATAACCTACAGTTTCATTCAAATTACACGTAACGGGAGTTCATGCTATGTGGTTACTCTTTTTTGGGGTACAAATTGCAGTTATTCTGGATTTCATACTTTTGCCTATATTTGTGTCACTAAAACTACACGCATACCAAATTACAGCACTGTGGGGGCACTGGTGTACCCTGTGAATTTTGTCAGAGTTCAGTTTTTATCATGGCTAATAACTCAAAAACTATAAGAACTTTACTAAAAATAAAAACGGAGTCTAAATGAACTAATAAAGACCTTTCATTTGATGTCCCACTTGACCTAATAGTCTCATTTTCATTTTTTTTTTACCCCTCTTGAACCCCAATATCTCAACAACCCCCCAACATTTTTAACTCATTTAGTCACACCAAAATTGTGCCATTACTAACTACCTATGTATCAAATTTCACGATGATCGGATCAATGCTTCGAAAGTTATCCTCGGACAAACAAACATACATACATACAACGCCGATTCGCCCAAGTTGATTTAGAGCTCGCTTCGTTCTATCAATATATTGAAAACATTTATTACACTTGCGCCATAGATTTAAAAATAGAAGTTGACACATCGTAGCTTCCACTAAGCTACAGGTAAAAAGGTCATATTGTGTGTGGAAGGCGCGGAAAAAAAACATTTTGGTTTATAGGTCCACAATGATCATGTTCCTATTATTACATGGTGGAATACAGTAAATGAGTATTGCATTATATGTTAGCAATAAGACGATGCATCTCTTCGTTCCATCTTCCTGAAGACCGTGTACAGTTTGGGAATACTCGTCAACACGAGCACCTCAAACACCTTCTCAAAGCAAACTACTGAGGAGACAAAACCATTGACACATTGTCATGTGTCTACGGATGGAAATAACTGGGGTTCTTAGGAACTAAACTTTCTATCGCGCATCTAAATGGCGAACTTCAGGGCGTGTTTAGTTCACGCTATTTACCCCCTGGCAATAAGCAAGATCAGTTGTCAACCCAATGAACGCATATGATATGTACCGTCAGGTATCGGAGCTGTCGCAGCGCTCCCGCAGCGGCTCCGCGTCGTCGCACCGCACGCCGCGCGCCGCCCCCGCCTCCGCGCCCGCCCCCTCTGACCAGCAGGACCTGCACAAATCCAGGTACCACAACATCCTACTAGTAGCGCCGTCCAGTTCACTTTATTCACCAGTCATAATCGACTGTTCAATATGGAATTGAAACGCATTTTATGCATTTGTTCGGCGTGTAATTTCTAAAAAGTTGAAATACCATTACCTAGTTGAAGATAGTCTGTTGTTGCAGTTCCGACTCGGTGGTGGCGCACGCGGCACAGTGCACCATGTCGACGCAACAACCCAGGTAAAGGACATAATAACTAATTGTACCGTCTTACTAAGCAGGAGTATTTACATATATTACTTGTGCCCTGCCCTCTCTCTGTAGGTTAGTTGCGATATAATAGGTTGGGGAAAAAGTCTTTTCGCATTATAGTATGTATGAACTTGTAATAAAATCTCTTTGGCTATACTATTTGTATCTGGCTGGTTTTGGTATCATTCAAAGTTTAAATTTTAATGAAGATAATTAAAAATTCAAATTAGAAAAATGTGTGATTTTTATTTGTTTTTCGTATTGTAAAGATGCGTGAATCTAATGAAGAAATTCGATACATTTTAAAATTTAACTACAAAAAAGGTAAAAATGCAACGCAAGCCGGGAAAAAAATTTGCGATGTTTATGGACCTAGTGCAGTGTCTGTGAGAGTAGCACAAATTTGGTTTAAGCGTTTTCAATCCGGAAATTTTGATGTCAAAGATGCACGTCGCTCTGGTCGTCATATTACGGATAAAATTGATGCCATTTTTGAAAAAGTGGAGCAAGATCGGCATATCAGTAGTTACAAAGTAGCTGAAGAACTGGGAATTGATCACAAAACAGTTTTGGCGCATTTGAAAAAAACTGGGTACACAAAAAAGCTCGATATTTGGGTACCCCACGAGCTTACTGAAAGAAACCTAATGAACCGTGTACTCATTTGTGATTCTTTATTACGACGTAATAAAACCGAACCATTTCTGAAGAAGCTGATAACTGGTGATGAAAAGTGGATCACGTACGACAAGAACGTGCGAAAAAGGTCGTGGTCAAAGGCCGGTCAGGCTTCACAGACTGTGGCGAAACCCGGGTTAACTCGCAACAAGGTGATGCTGTGTGTGTGGTGGCATTGGAAGGTCATTATTCATTATTAGCTGTTACCACCAGGCAGGACCATCGATTCTGAACTCTACTGCGAACAACTGACGAGATTAAAGCAAGAAGTTGAAAGAAAGCGGCCGGAATTAATCAACAGAAGGGGTGTGGTTTTTCATCATGATAACGCTAGAACTCACACATCTTTAGCCACTCAGCAAAAATTAAGAGAGTTTGGCTGGAAGGTGTTAATGCATCCCCCGTATAGGCCTGACCTTGCACCTTCAGATTTCCACCTGTTTCGGTCTCTTCAGAATTCTTTAGGCAGTGTCAGGTTAACATCACGAGAGGACTGCCAAAACCACTTGTCGCGGTATTTTGATCAGAAGCCCCAAAATTTCTATAGCAATGGGATCATGTCCCTACCTACAAGATGGCAAAAAGTTATCGAACAAAATGGTACCTACATACTTCAGTTAAATGTAAATAAACTATATTAAAAAATGTTTTGAATTTTCTTAAAAAATGCGAAGAAACTTTTTCCCAACCTAATATGTGATAATTGTGTACTGAACGGTGGTATCGCGTGTGTGCGCAGGATGAGCACGCAGCCGATCAACATCCCCGGCTCGCCGCAGCGGCAGAGCTCGGCCAGCTCCAACGACATCGAGGATATGCTGCTCATACCTGAGGTACACCATCTGACCCTCCTCAGAACCCGAATCAACTATTATTGTACACTGTTTTCACTAAAAACAGATACGTGCACGATGATCCCTGGTGAAAGTGGATGGATTTTCGCTGTAGATATATCGATTTACCCTTTTTCTCTACTTTTTTATTATCAACTTGCTTCTGTCCGCGGCTTCGCACGCCTTGTTTCTCAATAAAAAGTCTGTGTTTGAATCCAGGGACATAATATTTATATAACAAATTTCATCAAAATCAATGCAGTCGTTATGGCGTGATTGAGTAACAAACAAAAAATAACAAAACATCCAAACTTTTGCATTTATAATATTAGTGGGATGGGTCCTGTATTTATTTTGAATGTGTCCTTTAGTAAGAGTTATGTTATTGTTGTATGGGGGGGGTGCAGGGCAAGTCTCGGCATCCAGTGCGCCGCTCGAACTCGTCCCCGGAGATGTCGTCGTCGTGGAAGATAGTGGTGCGCCAGGGGGAGGAGCTGCCGCTCGACCCCGAGGAGATGATCCTGCTGCCCAGCTGCGAGCCCACGTACGCACACACTTATTATTATTCTATCTAGCCCCAAACTAAGCAAAACTGACAACTGATGTTAATGTTGTGATTGCAGGAATCCAAACACATGTACAGTACCGATGCACGCGAAGAAGCCGGTCAAGAAAAGCGACATGCGGGTGTCGTGCGAGGCCATCCCGGAGGAGATCTCCGGCACCTCCCCCCTCCCGCAGCCGCATCCGCAGCTCTGCACCTTCAACTCGGACCCTGGTTAGTAATATCCGCACATTACTTACTATATTCATGTTTTACAATCTGTTTCTCCCGTTTTGGTCTCGTAAATGTCAAAGGTCAAATATTTGTAACAAACAGGATGATTTAAAATGACGGTTCATCGTCGGATTCATAAATGTTCAAAAAATTTAAAACTTAAATTTAATTTTAATTTTAAAATTTTAAACTTTAATTGTACAGAAACTGCTTGTTGAGTCACTCCTAAACTATCTGCAAGCTCCACTTGTGTTTGACTTCGATCTTCATCGAGTAATGCCTCCAATTCTTCGTCCTCGATTTTTTTTGGTTGTCCGGGTCTAGGCTTATCTTCAACGCTGAAATCACCATCCTTAAAACGTCGGAACCATTCCCTACATGATTTATCAGTTGGAGCATTATCACCATAAACTTCCACAAGCACTCTATGCGCTTCCGCTGCACTTTTCTTCCAAATGAAGCAAAAAATGAAAACCTCCCGCAGATGCTGCTTAGTTAACACAAAATTTGACAAATTCAAAAAAATTAAAAACAAGTTCTTTTACGAAATTCGAAGTGATGGGAACGGAATGTTATTGACAGATGTCTAACCTCTCTGAAACCACCGAGATCAACTGTCACAATAAAACATTCATGACAGCCAGAGCCATCTTTTTAAAACGGACCGAACTAATTTGTACACCCAATGGTTCATAGCACGTAACTTACCTACGTCACTCATTCATTTGTTGCGTAATGATCGAGTACGACACATCAAACCAATTGTCCACGACAGGTGTGTCTATCGTGAAGAGCACTAGATACTGTAACATGACATTGCTTTGTGTTAAATGTACTGCTAATAAATAATAATTCTGTTGTGACGGTTTGGCAACGTCGCAAATAAGGTATATACAATCTGTGAGTCGTGCGTCGTGTCGGCTCGAGATGTAGCCGCGCCGCCATGGCGTCCGCGCGTCCGGGTGAACTACACTCTAACCTTGTTACCAAAAAAAGTTAAACAAGTGTTTAACGCATGTTTATAAAATTCTTACCAATATGTGTATAGGATTTTTTTAAACATGCTCTTTTTCAAGAGTCTCTTATATTTTGAAAATGACAATCCAGAAGGATACGGGGACGCGATACCAATTCATTTCTCGCAAGTTTCGAATAACGCTTTTAAAAAAAGTGAACTAATATGGCTCTATTGTTGCTGTAATTGGTGTCCAGTATATTAGTATTAACCCGCACTAACATAGTCCTTCACTAAGCAGCCATAACCGGGTTGCGCGTTGCAGGCACGGCGGGGGAGTGCGGCTCGCTGGCGCCCCCCGCACCCCCGGTCGCCCCCGCACCGCTCACCGCCGCCAGCAGCGCCAGCGCCGCCGCCGCCGTTGCCGCGCACAACAAACATCACCAGCTACAGAAGGTTGGTTCTTTAAGATAGTCTCACAATCTATATGTGGAAACTTTTTAAGGTTAGTTATTTCTGTCACCTATTTACTATATACGTTTAATTTAAAGCTGTTGTTTCTCTAAATAAATAATATACTTTTTTGTTACCTCTGATGTTGGCAGATAGAAAATGCTATTAGCATTAAGCCTATCTTTTGTGCATGTAATTTGTATTTTTGTGCAATAAAGTATTCCAATTACTAAACCTAGAAAACTTAACTTTTATGAACATTAACTTTAACATTTCAACATCAGTCTTTTAAAATTATTCGTATAAAAACTGCCGCCATGTAACCCTTGCGTGTAAACTCACTGTGTAAACAGTTTGTAGTCATTATTAGTTTTTATTTTTCTGAGCGGGTTCAACTGCACTTTAGTTAACTACCTTTTTTTTGTTGCAATTTCTAAATGACCGGATAATTAACACTTTAAAACATAACACTGTAAAATACATTCCACACCACACACACTAGGTACACTATACACACATAAACACACACACACACTCCAAACGCGATCAAGCAAACAGTGTAGCTCAAGGGGCACTTTTTACATTAATTTAAATATTCTAAAAAATATAATACGCACTTTTTCATGTAAACTATTTCTTGTTATTATTTTTTCATGTAAAAATTTAAATAAATATATACCTAGTCAGGTCATAAATTCTGTCACATGTTTAATATAAAATAATTGAAACAAGTTTATTCATTATGTAACCATTTATATACCCAAATGAACTTAACAAAACATAGATTCTTATGACACTAAAGTTTATTCAAAATGACCTCCGTGATTTTGAATACAGACCTTCAATCTGCGCGGCCAGTCGTCTATCGCTGCCTTAATCAAGGATGTCTTGAGTGACTCCAAATTGGGATGAGGCTTTGAGCACGCCTTTTCCTCCAAGTGTTGCCATATCTTGTAATCTAACGGATTCAAATCTGGACTGGAGGAGGGCCAGTCTTCGTGCCGGATGAAGTCGATTTCACGCGCCGCCAGCCAGTCTTGTGTGCTCTTCGCTCTATGAGCTGGCGCCGAATCTTGTTGGAATACCCAGTGCCTGTTATTGAACATGGTATGAGAAACAGGTTCCACAAGGTTCGTCAGGACTGTATTTTGATACACAACTGCATTCGTTTTTACACCTTTCTCACAAAAATGTACCTCTGTTAAGCCCTAATAAGAAACTCCCAACCATACCATGAGCGAGGATGGAAAATGACCTCGTTGGACACGCGGAATACGGTTGCTCGCTTCTTCACTACTGTGTGCGTACACCTTATCATTTTGTTTGTTGTAGCTCTCTTCTACGGTAAAAATTTATTCATCCGAAAAAAGAATTTTCCGATATTTTTTTCCCGCGTACCGCTTCAACAAAGCGCGGCATCTCTTCAGTCTCAGGTCCATTAGACGAGCATTCAAACGATGTCCTGTTTTTCTTCGATATGCCCGAAGCCCTAAGTCTTCATTTAACACCCTTTTCACCGTGCTTAACCCCATCTGAAGGGCCAACAGTTTCT
The DNA here is from genome assembly GCA_963924445.1 of Philereme transversata. Classification (NCBI taxonomy): domain Eukaryota; kingdom Metazoa; phylum Arthropoda; class Insecta; order Lepidoptera; family Geometridae; genus Philereme; species Philereme transversata. Next base: position 35,126,014 of record OZ004339.1, on the reverse strand, counting down.
GCTTACGTTTGGGATTTCTTTGAATTCGCGCCTTCACAGCTTTTATCACTGCTGGAGTCCTAACAGACCGAGGGCGACCACTTCTTGACCTGTCATCTACACTAGAGTCTTCATTGTATCGTTTGATGGTGCGATAAACGAATCTTTTGGTTATATTCAAATTTTTCAGTAAGTCAAAAATTTGAATTGGCGCGTAACCGCAATGATGCAACGCAATAACTGCAACACGGTCTTCTTTAAGCGTCCACTCCATATTTAAAAATGAGTAAAAATCTAAAAAGTATACATTTTTATTTTCATGAACAATTCGAAATTCGAATTCTATAAACTTTTTTGTGGCCAGCATTCTAAAAGAAAAGTTTTTACTGTGTGACAATACTTATGACCTGACTAGGTATGTTAAAGTTAACAGGCGAGTTGCTTTGCCGCGTCAAATTTATAAGTTTAGTATTACATAATGTAGATTCAATTTGGTTTAAGTCCAGCACTATGTTAATTAGTTTATAATATACGGTAATGTAACTGTGAATCTAAGTATTAATAAATAAAATAAAAAATAAATAATAATGGTTTAACAATAAAATATACCATTTCCTTTCTTGTTCGTTTCCTTTTATGAGTTATGTTATGAGTACAAGGAAATTGAAATGTATTAAATCCAAACACTCAAAGCCGTAAAGGACATCGACGTTTAAAGATTTCCAATATCAGTTGGACGATTCGGATCAGTTAGCGTGTCGGTCCACAGACGATAACGCACGGCTGATCGAATCTTTGTTTAAAACTGTGTTGTGATTATCAATTTTTCTTTTTCAACTTTAATAAAATTTGGTCATTGCAATAAGTGGGGTGGTAGAAGAAAAATATGGTTATAATATGAATTGTTTGTATTAGACTGCTAGCGACGGCACCGTACCGTCCGGACGCGGCGGCGGCGGCGGCGGCGGTGGCGGTGGTATTGGCGGCGGTGGCAAGGATCGCGACGACTTGCCGCCGCTCGCGCGCTCCAAGCGCTCCAACACCATCTCCGTCATGAGCCCCACCAGGAGATATAGGCCCACGAACAGCCACGTGCACATGGGCGGCGGTGCGGGCGGCGGCGCGACAAGCGGCGTCGCGGCGGGCGGGGGCGGGGGAGGCGTCACACCCTCCTTCGTGTTCCTGCAGCTGTACCACAACATGAGCACCTACCCCATCACTCCGCCGGTGCCCGGTACGTCGTCCAGGAATGTTAAATAAGTTTCAGAATCAGAAATATAGTTAAACTGTTGTAGGACGTACAATAGAAATGCAGGTGTATAATATGTATGCAGGTGAGGCGGCCAGCATCCTGAACCCGCTGGCGGAGCGGCCGCTGCGCGTGGCCGGCGTGCAGCACGAGCGCACCATCAAGAACCTGGACCTGCTGCCGCCCGTCGAGACCTACAAGGTACGCCCGCCCACATACATACTATTTACAATTACCTACTTACCACTAAAAAGTTAAACGCTTATTGCGTGATTAAAAAGTTCCATATTTTGTATAGGAAATTTTATTCACACGCTAAATTGTGTTTAATTTTTTATTTTTATTGAAACAGTGTACAGTCAACATTGAGGGGATTCCCTTACCTCTTATCCTTCTCAGAAAATGAAATATTCAGATATTGTTTGTGTTTCGCGTCTCTGTAAGTTCATGCAGTAATGTGTGTGATGGCGTGCGCAGGTGGGAGTGCTGTACGTGGGACCGGGGCAGCAAGACAACGAATGTGCAATATTGAGAAACGAATACGGAAGCGTCAGGTAACCTTTCTCTTCTTAAGTAAAGATTTCCTTTTCATACTCACTTCACTACAGTACAACGCGTCGTTGTAACGTTCCGGTGTTGTTCAGATACGCGGACTTCCTCCGCCAGCTCGGCTCGCTGGTGCCGCTGGGCGCGGGCGGCGCGGGGCTGCTCGGCGGCGAGCCGCTCTTTCTCAACTTGGAGACCGGCGGCAAGGACGGACAGTACACCTACGTCTGGCACGATGACGTCATGCAGGTACCCGCTACTAACCCGACCACCCAAGCCCAAAAGCTAGCGCATGACACATGGTACTTATCAAATGTTTCAATCTGGTTCCAGGTTCAATTCCACGTGGCGACAGCGATGCCCAACTTACAATCTGACCCGAACTGCAACGAGAAGCGGAAATACATCGGTAACGACTTCGTCTCCATCGTGTACAACGACTCCGGGGCCGACTTCCACATACACACCATCAAGGTACGCGGTCGGGGGCTTCGCGGCGCGGGAATCAGTTGAATGTCGCGTGTTCGATGTGATTGTGCGGTATCGTTGCGTTCCAGGGTCAGCTGAACTTCTGCATAGTGGTGGTGGAACCGATGGCGCACGGGATGACCTCCGTGCGGATGAAGTCCAAGGAGGAGCGCATCCTGCGCGAGTTCCTGCCGCACGTGGGGCCCGCCGTCGTGTCGGACGGCAACGCGGCGCTGCTGGCGCGACAGCTGGCGCTGCACGCCGCGCTGGCGTCGCACATCGCGCAGTCGCTGAAGCTGGGCGCGCAGCCGTACGCGTCGAACTCGCTGGAGCGGCTGCGCAGCATCAAGCGGCTGCGACGGCGCGTGGAGGCGGAGCGCGTGGCGGCGGCGGCACGTGCGCCCGCGCCCTATGCCGACCGGCACTCGCTGCACCAGCGCGTCGCCATCGACGACTTCAACGACTACACCTAGGCCCTTCCGCACCACTGATCCTCCCTCGGCTCACTGATCCTCTGTTGGAACGTGAAGCACAATAGAGGAATGGACACTTTTTTATGTACTTCATTGATATACCGTATACATTGACCACTATCGTTATACATAGTAGGCTGTGATGAATTGTTTTGCAGAGTCTCGTGTACGTGGCGCGTACGTGGCGCGTGCGTTGAGCGGGAACTTGGCAAGTTGTTATCAATGGTTGGTTCTACAAGTATATTCTGTTTGTATAGATGAGTTCGTGTTATAGTGGACGCAGGAAGCGATGTTAGGTTAGACCGTAACATACAGGAAGTGTGATCATAAAATACATCTGTGTGCGTGCGGATGTTTTCGCTCGTACTGAACTTAACTTTTTTTCCTATTTTGTGGTATGATCTTCGTAGGATGCACTTTGCTCTCCAAAGAACTATCCTCGTATTCATTAAATTCTACTTTTTATTTAATATTTATCTTCGTTGACAATTATCGGATCTGAAATACATTTACGCTACTTAAATATGGCTAATCAAATGGTGTATGTTACGGTAGCTTAGAGGCAGCCTAACTTGTAACTTAGATACTATACTAATTGTGTTCGGTGTGGGGGGGGGGGGGCTGGCTGGCTGCGTCCAATCCTTGCACTTGGCCCGTATGCCAGATCTTAACCGGCACTCAAGCATCGATCTCTGACAGTTTTATCTTGGAAGGTGTCGTATAATCTGCGCATGAGTGTTGAATGCCGGCTGGGCACAGTTGTAGAGCGCGGCATGGCGCGGCGCGGCGTGGCGCGAGCAGGGCGGTAGTTGTATACGCGATCTGTACAAGCAAGCCGGAAGCTAACTTATAGAATATTCTCTTATTTACTTGAAAAACTATCTCGATTGTGTTTGTTGGCAGCCAGTACTAAACTCTTATTTTTTTTATTTAGTACGAGAGCGCCTTAAGTTGGTTAACACTTTGTGATTTTAAAATGGTATTTTCCATGATGATAACATGAAGATTGCATGTTTACCGGTTAGTGAACCGATGTATCCTCAAATCCAGCGAACATTTTTTCCCATACAAATCCTATCTTGGATTGGGGTTTGCAAATCCTATTTTGTTAATTGATTAATCTCGCTGACTGTACTACAGAGAGTCCCAGAATATGTACAATAGTCGAATTATACAAGATAGTTGTAGTAGATCACATTTTAGGTTTAACCAACGTAATGTAAGAGTTTCTGGGGCACGTTATACCCGGAGAGACACAGTCGGACAGGCAGCTATGAACGTATACAACACCTTTGCCCGCATTTTATGAGCAAACTGCTTTAGACGGCAAATCAGAATTCTATTATTTTTTTTTATTGAAAAAATCCTCTTAGGGCATTATGTTTTATTTTCAGGTATATAAGTATATGGATTATTTTTGTTTAACGAACTCATTTAATTAATAAAAAAAATGATTCAGTTAAATAGTAAATGTGGTATGGCGGCGTAATAATGCGGCGATGTGTACGGGTCGCATGTACAATGAGGGTAGTTCTGTGGTTCGGCCTACACGAGTCGCATCGATAGTGTATATCGCTTCGCGCCGCGCGATCGTCCGAAGCGATACGCACTCTGCGATCGCCACTAAATATATTGCTGTTTCTTATAAATTTTAATCAAATGTTATTTATATGCTTAGTTATTCGGTTGAAAATGTCAAAGCTAAAGATGATTTGATGAACGTTTCTGTAAAGTGACCGGTATAATCACATATAGATCACACTCCACACGACATCAACACCACTTTTGTACGAATGAACTATCAAGCACATTACTATTAGAGAGCCGACTCTCAAACAATACTGAACATAATAATATAATGTACTCATTCATTTTTTTATAAAACTTTTAGTGAGATGTGATAGTAGTTTAACATACTGTTTAATGTAATATAATGATTTTGTACGGATTTGCTTGAGAGGTCGCGTTCGGCGAACGAGAGGCCTGAGGAGCGATGCCTCGGATATATTACTTATCATTTATCTGCCTTGGACAGTGCAAGTGGATGTGCATCGGGAATGAACATAAACACTAACCCGGAGCTACCTTTCACTCTTCACAAGCGCCAATCAAAGAAATTGATATCGGTTTGAGCTTCGATTGTCACTTGTGTGGACTGGGATTTATTGAAGCGTAAACTTATTTCATATAACATTTTTGTAAAATTCTTAACAGATTACGTCTCGATTAGAAGCTGTCATAGAATTGTATTGATTGTACTTGTTGTGCAGAGTTTAGATATATTGATTGTTTTTGAACCCCGCTGTAGAACCGTCGCGCGTCACCTGCGTGTTAGTAGCTGGGTGACGCTCATTCAAAACGATGCGAAAGAGTTAAGTCAGTTTTAGTAGCGCTTTCGTTTAGTTTTTAATTTGTACTTGTCAATGGCAATGAATGATAGGTACAGCATACAGATAACGCAGCAGAGCTGGTACCTGCTAATGCATCCAACGTGTCACTTTTCATTTGCTCCACATGATAATTGTTTTTATTAAATTCAATGTTCGTATGGTTCTGAATGCGAATAAACGTGGAGGTTATTCTCCGTTAAGGGTACAGGAACCAGCGAACACATCGGTCGCGTTCACACCTGAACATGTCTTTGCGAATGGATGACGACAGCTCATTCCGAGGCACTCGTACCGAGCTTCAAACTGCACATACTCTATGTTAACAATATTGAGTGTCTATTAAGTATGGTATGTTTGTAAGTTGTCTGTGGCTTTGAATAGTTTTAATTTAGTCTCATCCGATGTTGAACTGAATAAATGTAAAATAATGTTAAGTGAGTCAGTGGGACAAGTGTTCTTGGTATGAGTTAGTCAGCGGCGGCTGCGGCGGCGGCGGCGGCGGCGGCGGCTGCGGCGGCGGCGGCGGCTGCGGCGGCGGCGGCCGAGCCGAGCTGACAGTTGAGGCATTTCTTGTTGAAATATATTTTATGTAGCAATTTATTTCCTGACGAAAGATTTTGTAATCAAATAAATGATGGCTATTTTTTTATCTTTTTAATTTTGCTTAATCAGAAGACGAGCGCTAGGCGTACCTTCAGACGCTCCTAGACCCACTAGACACTGCAGCGCGGTATTCAAATGCAAAGAACGTACAACATCGACATGCTGGGAAAGCCGATTCATTACGTACCTACAAATTCCAAAAAATATTGTTAACTAATTGAACACTGATCCTGCCCTATTAAAAACCTACTTGTTGGCAATCCAAATCAGACCGTTGGGCCCCATCTGGCTTCTGTGACAACTCCAGGTAGTGTCCCGCAGTGCCCGAAAACAAACTACAACCTATTCAAAATGAGACTGGCCGATTACCAGAAGACTACAGAATTTTCGCTATTTCTGTCATCAATTTTCGTGGTTGTCATTCGTTCGTTTTGTGTTTAGATACTTATATTATTAGGTTGGGGAAAAAGTTTCTTCGCATTTTTAAAGAAAATTCAAAACATTTTTTAATATAGTTTATTTACATTTAACTAAAGTATGTAGGTACCATTTTGTTCGATAACTTTTTGCCATCTTGTAGGTAGTAGGGACATGATCCCATTGCTATAGAAATTTTGGGGCTTCTGATCAAAATACCGCGACAAGTGGTTTTGGCAATCCTCTCGTGATGTTAACCTGACACTGCCTAAAGAATTCTGAAGAGACCGAAACAGGTGAAAATCTGAAGGTGCAAGGTCAGGCCTATACGGCGGATGCATTAGCACCTCCCAGCCAAACTCTCTTAATTTTTGTTGAGTGGCTAAAGACGTGTGAGGTCTAGCGTTATCATGATGAAAAACCACACCCCTTTGTTGATTAATTCCGGCCGCTTTCTCTCAACTTCTTGCTTTAATCTCATCAGTTGTTCGCAGTAGAGTTCAGAATCGATGGTCCTGCCTGGTGGTAACAGCTCATAATGAATAATGCTCTTCCAATCCCACCACACACACAGTATCACCTTGTTGCGAGTTAACCCGGGTTTCGCCACAGTCTGAAGCCTGACCGGCCTTTGACCACGACCTTTTTCGCACGTTCTTGTCGTACGTGATCCACTTTTCATCTCCAGTTATCAGCTTCTTCAAAAATGGTTCGGTTTCATTACGTCGTAATAAAGAATCACAAATGAGTACACGGTTTATTAGGTTTCTTTCAGTGAGCTCGCGGGGTACCCAAATATCGAGCTTTTTTGTGTACCCAGTTTTTTTCAAATGCGCCAAAACTGTTTTGTGGTCAATTCCCAGTTCTTTAGCTACGTCGTAACTACTGATATGCCGATCTTGCTCCTCTTTTTCAAAAATTGCATCAATTTTATCCGTAATAGGGCGACCAGAGCGACGTGCATCTTTGACATCATAATTTCCGGATTTAAAACGCTTAAACCAAATTTGTGATACTCTCAGACACTGCAATAGGTCCATAAACATCGCAAATCATAAACAATCGAATAAAATTCATAAGAAATGTTTTAGTCAAATTTATATTCAATTATTTGTCGATAACCATTGATAAAAGATGTCAAAGTTGAATTAAATCAAACTGAAAATTATACGTTTTATAACATCAATTTATTTATGTATCCGGAATAACAAAGTGAAACAAACAAAGGTATAGCATTTATTATGGTTTTATTGCTTTTCAAAATATTCGCCACGATGATCAATACACTTTTGCATACGTTGGAACCAATTTTCGTAGCACTTTTTCCATTCGGATTGAGGTTTCTTCAAAACGTGCATTTTGAACGCATCAACGGCCTCTTCACGGCTCGAAAAACGTTGATTCTTCACGGTTAGGAATAAATAGAAGTCGTTGGGGGCCAAGTCGGAGTGTAACCCCCCCCCCCTGAAGAAACCCCCCCTATTTGAATCATCACGACCCCCCCACACCCCTGAAGAATTTACACCCGTTTAACCCCGACAACAATCTAAATCACCCGTCTACCATACAGTCATGACCTACCTACTTTATAAATTATTCAACCCTATTACATCTGCTATAAGAGTGTATTGTTATTAATAATTTTGGCCTCGTGATTTATCTAGTATTGCGGTAGGAACCCATGCGTCGCGATATCCGTAATAACTCAGTTTCTTTTAAGGAATTTGAGTCTAGTACCAAAGATCATGCTACCTACTTTATGAGAGAATTAAACCTATCTAAACACATTGACATACCCATAGAATTTTAGTTAGTGATAATTGTGATCTACCTATTGTAAGCTTGGTGCTAAAGTTATAGCCTACCCACTGGGAACGTATTGATCTACCTACAAACTGATTATCGACATTAATAATTGTGGCTAAGACACTTGTTTAAATATCTTAGGTCTACAGCCCCACCACCGCTGTGAAGACAATGAGATTCGACTACCAGACTGGACATCTCTCTTCCACAATTTAAAAGTATTATTAGGTATACTTAACCTTATATTTGAGACAACATAAAAATTGTATGTGGGTAGTCTGTTGTTCCTACTCGTTATTAAGGGAATTAGAGGTCATAATCTTTTGCAAAGTGTAGATTCTTTTTTGGTTATCTTGCGAATCAGTAAAGTTCTTATTTTTAGAACTAAACCCATTCGATTTAGGTTCTTCTTAGCCTATTCTAGAACCCTACCCTTTCCGATTCCGATCCTAAAAATAGCCGCCCCCTACTATCTATCTGCCAAAACACTCAGCCTAAACATACCTAGGCAACCTATCAATTAACCCGTTCTTAAATTCACTACCAGAATGCACTAAAATGTAGAACTTAGCAAAACCCCATAATGAAGCTAGACGTATTTAGTACTTTTCCGAACGGCTAGTTTGCATGAAATAGATAAGTGCTTTAATTAGCTATCGAAGTCTTTAGTTTACTGTAGTTTGACCATGAATATTACTTCAATTCATGTTTCTAGTACCTTTTCAGTTAACAATGCTGAAGAATCTTAACGGAATTTCATTTCCTTGGCTCCGTAGAATAGAAAACAGACCTTTTTTCTCGCATCTGTTTCTAATTAAGCCCAGCGCTTTAGCCTTCAAAGATTCTATCAACATCAGATCAACTTACTTAGATTATTTACTTCCTTGAATCCGAGCTCATTTCATTGTCAAACTTCACAAGCCCATCTTATAATTTCAACATTGTATTCAATCTTACAAAGTGTATTTTTTGAAACCACCGTCCTTAAAAGCACAATTGCCCTCTCATTTAAGTTTAGTTTATTACATGAATTTTGTTCTACATACTGATATATTTTTATACCGTATGCTATATTAAAATATTTCCTTTTCCAACGTAGAATAACAACAGATACTCGTATCAAACTTAGGAATCCAATCTTCCTACCCACATTTTTTCCTTTACTAGATAACTCAATCTAAGAAATATTATACCGTCAATAGGTTACACATTCCTGTGTCTTTGTTATAACATAAGCTATGTTTTCCAATGAATCCACCGTTCTTTTATGACCATAGAAATAGAAATAGAATATAAAAGTAGTTAAACAAATCGCTGCCAATACAAACATCAAACGTGAAAGGTTATTTTGTATTTAGTGTAATATAATCCTGAGCCAATCATTTCTTAAAATGCAATACTGATGCCAATCTGTCCGTACATCTTTAGAATAAATAGAACGTAATGGAAAGTATTTCCTAACGCCTCCCATCCCATCATATGATCCAAATTAATTTGTTTATTAGACTATTATAGAATCCACCGTCCCTGATGCGTTTCCTACCCTACCGGTTAACAAGGTTCCTACCGACTACATTGTTAAACTAAAAGAAAATGCCACGGTAAGATGTCAATCCCCAACGTTAACTATCTTATTAAATAGGCACCCCGCAATTCAAAACAATTATTCCCGAACCAATATATGGAATCCAAATTCCACATTCTGTATTTCAGGAACAATCATTTTAACCGTCACAAATTTTTCCTACCCTCAAAATAAAATAAATCTCGGCTCCTAAGATTTTCCATCCAAAATTCACCCCATTTAACCCTCAATGTAAATAACACGGATATCCAATAATTACATTTAAATTCACACAAATAATTTACTCTGTTTGGATCCACTTCAATACATTCCTGCACGAATCTGATTACCAAACATTAACACAAGAACAATAATTGCCAATGGCAGTAAGTAAAAATTCCTACCCTCAAAATAAAATAAATCTAGGCTTCTAACATTTTCCATCCAAAATTTACCCCATTTAACCCTCAATGTAAATAACTCGGATATACAACAATTACATTTAAATTCACACAAATAAATTACTCTGTTTGGATCCAATTCAATACATTCCTGCACGAATCCGGTTACCAAACATTAACACAAGAACAATAATTAAAATGGCAGTAAGTAAAAATTAACAAGCACGTACCTTGGTATTCTCTGGGTGTCTCCGCAGGCTGCTAGCGGGAGAAGAACCACGAGGGAAAGAGTACGAGGCAAAAGCCCACGAGCAAAGAGCGCGACCCAAGAGCCCATGAGCAATGTCCCCGACGAGAAGATACCGAGATATCACCCCTCCCGAGAAGAGCCCGAGAAAGCGCCCCGAGAAGGTCACGAGAAAACAAGAGCCGAGAAGATCACGAGACCAAAGAGCTCCGAGAGATTCACGAGAAAAAAGAGATCCGAGAGATTCACGAGAAAAAAGAGATCGAGCGCAGCCGCTCCGTCGTATTTAAGGCCTTCAGTCCCTTCCCCCCGTACTTCAGCCCTCGAACCGCCGTCTCCAACCTCTAGCGGCGAGTAGCGAAACCTCTCTTCACAGATGATAAATTATTTTATACAAATACTAAACTTATTCAACAGTAACCAAATGGCTTCACGTAATTCAAAGAAAAAATGCACAATCAATTATTTTCTATTAATAATATTATTATTTTGTAATATCACGAAGTTTCATATTAATTCACCCCCGAATTTATGATAGCATAGACAATATTCCGTTCTATCCAGCTTCGCCTTCTACTTGCATACCCATAATGCCGTGTATTGAAACCTATTTCATAGAGAACTTGATAGTCTGTCGATCCCCTACCGGTGAGCAGTGGAACTCTGCCCATTGACAAATTGCTAGTCAGTCGACCCCCTTCCGGCGAGTAGCGCAATTCTTCCCATAGACGATAAATCATTTTGTACAATCTCCACGTCACTTCATTCAACAGCTACTGTCATCTAGCATCGTGGTAGTATTTCAATTTACAATTTATCTAGATCAAACACCGCATACAATAGATGAGTAATCCAAGAGATGGCACAAGGCGTTATAATATATTGAAGCTTTTTCCAAATCCCAGATTGATTGAAATACGTAATGACTGAATGAGCAAGTATGTGCTTTTCATAAATATTAATATTTTATAATATTACGAAAACGAATGTTTATTTCTGAATTTGTTACTGTGGAGGAACCATTCCGGTCCGGCCCGTTACAGGAGCTGTACGGCGGATGACCCGTTAATTCGATCTTTTGACTTTCCAAATACAGAGTTGTTTCAGCCGATGTGTGGCAGCTAGCATTGTCATGATGAAAAAGGATTCTGCGTTGTCGGTTGTTCTTTCTTATTTTTTCAAGGACTTCTGGCAAGCAAATGGTCGTGTACCATTCAGAATTAACCGTTTTACGATCCTCTAGTGAAACTGTAGCCACATGTCCATTTATACCAAAAAAATAAGCAACCATTTGCTTCAAAGTGATTTTTGAACGAATTGACTTTTGTTGGGTTCGGCTCATCTCGGAACACCCAAACCGTTGATTGTTGTTTAGGGTCCGGATCATACGCATATATCAAAGATTCTTCACCTGTGTAGATAGATAGATATAGATAATATATACATTAAATGTATATATCGAAATAAATTTTATTTCGACACAAGTAACAAACACAGAAACTACATACAGTGGAAATATAGAAATACAGACAATTATAAAACACGTTTCTTAAACAAAAAATAAAACTAAAGTTACGTACCCAGTCACTATGAGCCCTGTGCCGAAAAAGGGGAATGTCTCCTCATTATGCTGAACAATAAACTTATTGGTCTAAGAGCCGGTGGAGATCGACCTTCACCGATCTGATAACCAGATGAGACATATTTTTTATCAAATATAATGTATAAACAAATATGCCTATAATTACTTGCCTATCTAAAAGTGTTCATGGCTATTTTTAATTAAATTAATTTTAATCGATTTTTTATCATCACTTTCATTCTTTTGATAACCAAATGAATTTTATTTCACTGTTAGTTTTTAACACACAGAATATGCCTCAGTAGGCTTGCCTACTCATTTCTGTGTATATGTGTACCTGGCAAGCCGATGTGAACAGGTAAGTCAATATAGGTGACTCCATCGTTCTGCTAACTTATCGAAAGTTATATCAAATTTTAGATTATTTTATTACAAAATCAGTCAATATAGACTTGCCTGCAAAAAATCATACTTAAAGTACTGTTGCCTAGCTAAAAACTCTTAGAGTTTTAGCCATCTGATAGGTGCGAGAGAGAAAGTAGAGCGTCCGAAGTCCGTGTGGTAGAACAGGACACAACATAGCAGCTGCAAACTACCTGACTGTTGAATGTATCAGAGTGCGCATGCTCGTGTACATGTGAGTGACAGAGACAGCATTTATTTACACTTGTCATTAATTTTGAACTCCCATTTATTCCAACTAATTTCGATCACAATTTTTATATTATTTCACACTATACGTATTTACAGCTATGCAAAAATAAATAAGTTAATATATTAATAAATAAATAAAAAAACTAATTCAACAAAACTTTTTATCATTTTAAAGCTAAATTGTAAAATTAAAATATTATAAAAAAATCTATATTTTTTATTTAAGATTAAATAGAGAATAATCTAATTATTATTTAAATTAAATAAATGCCGTAAAGCGGGAAAGAATAAGTGTTACTTTTAAAATATTAGAATAAAAAATAAAAAAAAAAATAATCAATATAGAAAAAAAATTTAATACATTTATGTTGTTAGAACCATTTATTACAAAGCATAAAAAATACATAAAAAAATGAAATTCAAAGATTTATTATTATTTTTATTATTCATTATCTGAATCATCGGAAGTTGAATACTGATTATCAGATTCTAATTCTTCTCCATCTCCATTATCCATGACTTGCGTGATGTCATCAATTTTCAAGGGTTTGGTCTCCAACAAATCCAATTGGTTTAAAATTATCATCTTCTATGAGCCAACCACAGTTTTCAGGGCGTAATTTTAAGCAATCTTGATCAGTCGCATGAAGCCACATAGAATTGACATAAATCGTTCGTAAAATTTTTTGGGTTAAAGAAGACCAGCATGGTGGCAAATTGTTAGAGTCATAGCTTTTAACCTTTTTCAAAAAGTGCTCACTATCTTCTTTTGCGGAATAACTTTTCATAAAAATGCGATACCTGGCGTTATTCACACTAGTGCAATTTTTTATACTATACATTTGAGAGGTAAACTTTTGAACAGCCTGCATTTTTTCATTTATGAAAATATCAGCTTCATCTAGTAATGACGCAAATATGATTTGGTATGATTCATTTTTGGAGAACAGTTTTAATGGCCGAACTTTACCTCTCTGATAAAATGCCGCTGTGTAATCACAGCCAGTATACGCATGGAAAGCTGGCAGCTGCTATGTTGTGTCCTGTTCTACCACACGGACTTCGGACGCTCTACTTTCTCTCTCGCACCTATCAGATGGTTAAAACTCTAAAAGTTTTTAGCTAGGCAACAGTACTTTAAGTATGATTTTTTGCAGGCAAGTCTATATTGACTGATTTTGTAATAAAATAATCTAAAATTTTATATAACTTTCGATAAGTTAGCAGAACGATGGAGTCACCTATATTGACTTACCTGTTCACATCGGCTTGCCAGGTATCTATACACAGAAATGAGTAGACAAGCCTACTGAGGCATATTCTGTGTGTTAAAAACTAACAGTGAAATAAAATTCATTTGGTTATCAAAAGAATTAAAGTGAAGAAAAAAAATCGATTAAAGTTAATTTAATTAAAAATAGCCATGAGCACTTTTAGATAGGCAAGTAATTATAGGCATATTTGTTTATACATTATATTTGATAAAAAATATGTCTCATCTGGTTATCAGATCGGTGAAGGTCGATCTTCCACGTCTCCTCTACTATATTGCTCAGAGCTGGTTTACAGCCATTAAACCTGCATTGGCGTCACGGACGCAGATATTATAGACAGCTTTTGACGCACCCTGATTGTACCCTTGTAACATTTTTTTAAACCAATCAACACGAGCCCGTTTTGTCAATTTTTAAGTTGTGCCAAAAACCAACGTGAACAAATTTTTTTTACAGCTAAATGTTCGTGTAATATTTTATATCTACTCGTCATACTTACGCCCAGAGACGCCTCTATCTCGCGATATGTAGCATGACGATCTTGCATTATTCGTTCCCGTACAGCATCAATATTTTGAGGTACAACAACCGATTTAGGGCGACCTTTAACTTCGTATGTAAGCATAGACCGCCCACGATTAAACTCACTAAACCAGTGATACACGGTAGTTTTCGATGTGCTTCGTCCCCAAAAGTCGATGTGAGTTGATCGATGCACTATTTTTGAGTTAGCCCTCGCCGAAAATCGTAAAATATCATAGCACGAAAATTTTCACGAATTAAATCCATGTTGATAAAGACACGCAATTTTCAAAATGACGCCACAAAGGAAAAACAAATGACAACTACATGAAACAAATTGTATTCTTCAGCCAGAGTTCCATTTTAAATGTAAGAATTACTTTTTTGATATTGTTCTGTAACTGGCCGTTCCGGATACATAAATAGCAGCCCTCGAATTGTAGGTGGGTAGGTAGGTACGCGTATTTTTCTCAGGGCGTGAATAGTTACAAAAACATTGTATTTGAGCGCCGTTCCCGAGAGAGACCTAGCGCTCGTCGCCATCTGCCCTCCCTACTCCTCGATGGACTTTCTGGCTGACACCAGCAACGCGCACCAACTGCTAAGAGAGTGAGTCACTTACCTTCATATTAATAAGGTGCCTATTACCTAAGATATGCAAGGTGGTGTTTTAACAACTCAAATGTGGTTTGCTTAATTGTGCCCATCATCTTATCAGTAGGTATTGTAGCTGATTGATGATAATTCAAAATGATTGTACAAATAAGTACAACCGAGTAAACAGGGAAATGTGAGATTTGGCGCAGTTATGGAGAGTAATGCAGAAAGCACTCGGAACTTGAAATTAAAGTTTTTTTTAAACTTAGAATTAAGTTTAAACTTCTGTGAGAACAGTACCTATTATAGACTTCGCGAGCCCATACAACCCATGCAATAACCGACACATTCCCCTTTCCCCTGGCTTTTATTATAATGCAAATACAAGTCCAAAAAGTAATTTGTATTGGACAACAAATTTTAAAATTTGACTTCGTTCCAATTTTTAGAGAAAATTCTAGGTGCTTGAATTTTCCAATAGGCTAACCTATGTAGTTCAACTTTTATGAATGAAGTATGAAGTTCAACTTTTGAGCAAAATATTGGTATAAGTTTTAGCGATTACTCGTGTTCCCTTGGTCCTAGGAGATCGAATCTGGTGTCTACGGGTTCGTCTCGTGAAAGCAAATATATTTTCCGGAAAAAATTAAAAATTTAAATCCTTCTGTACATAACGCTACAGCAAACTTCCCCCCCCCCCCTTTCCTCCTTCCACTTCCCCCTTGATTTTTTTAACATCTTGTGTGGAATGAAGTCCTTAGAAATTTGATTGAAATCCGTCGATAAATAACGCTACAGCAAGCTTCCCCCTTTTCCCCACCAATTAAAAAACGCGATCGACTAAAACATTTCAATAAAATCAGGAACTTATGTGCCAATTTTCGTCAAAATCGGTTGAAAAATGCGACCTGTAGGCGAGAACAGACAGACAGATAGACAAAAGCATGTTTGGCCAATCTCGAAACTGAGACGCTTTGCTCGCTTAGTAAAAAAACCCGTTTAATTTCAACCACTACGGTATGGTATGGGCAACTAGTTTTAGTAAATAAATTGTCAAGTAGTTTTTTTTTCAGATTTGAGCCTTCGATGGAGAAAGTTTCCCTGGAGGTGGATGAGCTGCTCAAGATTTCCTACAAGTACAAGTGCAGTTTCGTCTCTACACCACTGAGAATGTTCTTCACATTGCTTGCAGTGCTGAAATTTGTTATATTCATATTGTTCTTTACTTTATCTTTATTTTATTTTACCTATTGTATGCTCAATATGGAAATCATTTATATTGTCTTTCCTTTTTTGTTGTAATAAACTCTAAAGGTAGTAATGTAACTAAAACGTATTAAGTAACTAGTGACGCTATAACGAGCAATTTCCTTTGTTAATCCGTGGAGAGAGAGCACTGGTGACCTGATACAGGTTTTCTAAACCTATCTCAGGCACCAGTCCCTCACGAAACAGGTTTTTATTTAGGTTTACTAATTGTAATCAATAAGTTAACTTCCTTCCTACCTACTGTAACATAACTTGCCTACTTTTATATCTTTTGTAAAACCTATTTGTGATGGGAAAATAAACGTTTTATTATTATTATTATTATTCATTGTTATGATATCCTACACGGGTTCCCGGAAACAGATCCCGTACAAGAGTATTGACGAGGATGATAATGACACAGTTGGGAGCAAGAATGAGATATTTGAGAACAAAAATGAGATGTTTGAGAGAGGTGTGAAAGTAGTGAGGAGTATAATGAGAAGACAAAGTGTGAGGATTGCCTGTTGGATATGTATGCTTTAGACAAGTTTAAATTTCATTAAATGGTAATCTAGTTTACAAATAGTGTTTGATTAATCAATGGTTTAGAGTCACAGTGAAATAACTTTATTCTAAATAAATACTAACAAATAATAAATCTAAGTTGAATCACATACTATTATTCTTTTTTTTCTTCTAATTTGCGTCTCCATACTTTGACTTTGCCTCTGAGCTCCCGTAACCTCTTCATCTCCTCTTTAAAGTCTTGATGTTCATCACGGAATAATCCATACTCTCTGAGCTTCAGCATGAGAGCCGCCGTCTCCACGTGTCGCGGATAGTAATGGATGATCTCTACATTGGTGTGCAAGGGTCGTTCAGAAAACATTTTGACTACCTTCATGGATTTATCATTGGTGGGTATGGCTACTTCCCCAAATATCCTGTTCGACAGGCGATTCATCCGACGAGCGTAATTCGTCGTATTTTTTATGAGCTGAGTGTATTTTACATAGTTAGTGGCCATTTTTTACCTGTAATTATTCAAATAACAGTATTAGGTTATTAAACATTTTTACAAAACACGGTAGTCATTTTTTATATTTTGTTAATGTAAATAAGTATTAACCTGTGCTTACAATGCTCTTTGCCTAGGTAGAATTATTCGTAGATTTTTTGTAGTTATTTAAAACTAAAAAGTATCAATAC
This sequence comes from Philereme transversata, assembly GCA_963924445.1. Lineage (NCBI taxonomy): Eukaryota > Metazoa > Arthropoda > Insecta > Lepidoptera > Geometridae > Philereme > Philereme transversata. The sequence goes on along the minus strand of OZ004339.1, from coordinate 35,108,782 downwards.
TCCGAACCAAACACAAATTATTTAAGTAGGTGTACACAATGTCAAACTGTCTGTCATACATGCAATCAATCAATACAACAGACAGTGACGTTGAGTTGAATACTACAAAAAAACTGACAGAATAGAAATTATGACTGACGTAAGCTTCCACAATTTCAATTATTTTGTCACGCCCAAGGAAGTTGCACTAACATGGAAGACAACAGTTGGCACCTTAGAGCATTAATTAAACCAACCGGAGGCGCCATTGACAGGCGTTCCCCTCTGCCAAAGGTACAAGACCGCCGGTCATACCGGTTATATAAAACTAGTTGCCGCGCGCCCCGCGCCATTCAGCGGATCACAGTGAGTGCGTAACCAGCGTTGCCATATATACGGATTTGTCCGTATTTGTACGGATTTTGGAAGCCCAATACGGATGATTTAGACTTACGGATTTTTAAACGGATTTATGCTACAGGCAGATTAACTTTACACAGACTCTTTTAGGGCAGATGCAGTCGATGAAGAGGACATTTAGATGTTTTCATTATGTAACCCATAACTATCATATTTATTTAAAGTCTCTACTGTTTCCCAATTTAATTGAAGGTGAAAATATACCAGCCCTAGCTAGACACAGCATGGCGACATCTACGGAACAACACAGAGTTGCACTCCACGGATTCTGAAGACATGGAAGAATTTTGGGTAAAGATAATGACAGCTTGTAATCCCAATGATGACATCTATTACCCGATTTTGACTATATTCAACTCAGCGTTGATGAGTTTGCCACACTCGAGTGCGGCGGTAGAGCGAATTTTCTCCGCCGTAAATCTTTTAAAGACAAAACAAAGAAATAAATTAGGCACAGATACGATAACAGGCTTGTTACATACTAAGCAACTTTTAGGTAAATCACCCTGTTATGATTTAAATATCTATGTAAATATGTTAAAGATGATAAATAAAGATATGTATAAATAAAATAATTATTAGTTGTTTCATTTTTATACGGAATTTATACGGAATTTCACTCAGAATTGTAATACGGATTTTGTACGGACTTTTGGAACGAAAATACGGCATCCATGCCTTATCCATATGGCAACACTGTGCGTAACGGCGTGAGCTGAAAATGCCGAATAGTAACGTGTTTTCGTGTAACAATAGATCAGAAACATCTAGTGTACAAAAGGATAACATTACTTTTCATCTGTAAGTATTATTACGTTTAAATATTATCAAATAGTACATTAAATTTGCAAAAAAACAAAAAAATATTGTCAATCTAAAAGTGTTGTCACTTAATGGTAGTAGGTCTACTTTAGGGCAATTTTTAAAGTTGACTGTATAAATATTTAATTAAAAGTTCTTTTTCACATTCGTTAATATTAACATAATTTATTCAATAAAGATATGGTACTAACCATAAATAACGTGAAATATAATTGTAGATGCTGACTGAATTAACGATGAATTAGAATAGAATAGAAAAACGTTTATTTTGCTTCACAAGTGTACATTACAGCTTAGATAAATGAGTTTATATTAAAGAGCAAATTTGTGAGCAAAAACAGTCCCCACTCAGCATTGTGCTATAGTAGCATACTACTTGTAGCGGACGCTGAGCTATAGATAAATTTAGGGAAATGATATGTTTCATTGCATTGTATAAATGTAAAGATTAGATGCGGTCGCTGCCGCCGAACTGAGCGCGGCAGCCGGGTTTTTTTTTTCGAATGGACAATACTCGCCGTTGGCCTCTAAGGCTGCCTGTCCATTGACGCGGAGAGAGGCAGCGGAGCGGAGAAACGAGGAAATATTAACCCATAATTCGCAGATGACGCTCAGCCCAGTAAGTTTTTAGGCAACTAGCGCAAGGGCACTACTTAGGTACGAGCCTCGCTTGGGCAGTTGCCGGGGTGGGGATAGGAGAGAAACGCTCGGGTACATGTCTGTACCTCGTATAGGCGGCGACTGAAGGGACTCGTCGACCTCGCCGGCGAGGTCGGTGTTTCTGTGAAGTGTTTGCTCTGTCTGATATAGATGACTCAGACATCGCTTCCGCATTAGCGGAGGTGATTTCGTCATCCGGGTCTCCGAGAACGTGTCTCGGATGACGGAGGATTTCGTGCGGCAGCCGGGTTTTTTTTTTTTTTTCGAATGGACGAATCTCGCTGTTGGCCTCTGAGGCCGTGACAGCTTAACCGAACTTTTGGCGAGCGCAGATGGCGCTCAGCCCAGTAAGTTTTATAGGCAACTAGCGCAAGGGCACCACTTAGGTACGAACCTCGGCTTGGGCTGTTGCCGGGATGGGGATAGGAGAGAAACGCCCGGGTACATGTCTGTACCTCGTATAAGCGGCGACTGAAGGGACTCGTCGACCTCGCCGGCGAGGTCGGTGTTTCTGTGAAGTGTTTGCTCTGTCTGATATAGATGACTCACCTTCCGCATTAGCAGAGGTGATTTCGTCATCCGGGTCTCCGAGAACGTGTCTCGGACGACGGAGGATTTTGTTGGCGGGCGGATCCAACGGGTAAACCGGAATGGTGTGTACCAAAGGGTTCGGATGATTAGAGGCAAGTTCATAAAACCGCTTGGAAGCGAGCTTCATGAACCTGGCTATTGATTCTAGTTTCAAATCGCGATGTAGGTCTTTATTGCGAAAGTACCAGAGCGAGCCTGAGGCTTTTCGCAAGAAGCGATTTTGAATAACCTGAATGGCACCAACTTTAGGAGAGTGGGCAAATACTACAGATGAGTATGTCATAATGGGGCGAATGCACGCTTTGTAAAGAGTCACCTTATTTTTAAGGGACATTTTACTTTTCGCGCCTAGAAGTGAGGACAATCGTCCTAGGGTGAACTTTGCTTGGTTGCACCTCTTAGTGATGTGCAACCTAAAGGAAAGACGCCTATCGAGGATGACACCCAGATATTTGGCTGATGGGGCCCAGCGAATGGGCTGGCCAAATAGAGAGATCGGTTTGGGAGTGAGGTTTCTCCGTGAGAAGTACACTGCTGTACTTTTCGACGGGTTTACCTCGATCCGCCACTTGCGGAACCAAGTGGCTAATGAGTGAAGGGCAGCCTGCAGCCTTATACCCACCCGATCAGGATTCCGATTGGATGTGTACAAGGCTGTGTCGTCTGCGTATAGGGCTATTTCCACTTGAGGAGTGCGGGGGATATCGCTGGTGTACAGCGTGAACAGGAGGGGAGCGGCAGCCGGGCGCCACCGTTATGTATATTTATAGTGTGCGAGCGAGAGGGCGCGATACACCCGTCCCTCTCCTACACTATCTTCTCATCTTATCTTCTTATCTTATCTTCTCTTCTCATCTTAAAGCCTACTGCACGAGCCAGTGGGGCGCAGATTCAGCCTCACAGAGAGGCCATGGTTGAGCGCTTAAACTTGTCCTTAAAGGCGGTCTCCGACTGGGGCGATGCCAACCTGGTTAAGTTTAATGCTAATAAAACCCAGGCGTGCCTGTTTTCTGCGAAACGGAGCCCATTTCATCTGGCTCCTACTTTCCGTAATGTACCCGTGCCGATTTCTGACCACCTCGAGCTTCTTGGTATCTCATTAACACCCACTCTCAATTTTGGCTCATACATTGAGTCGAAAGCCCAGCTGGCCGCTAAGAAGCTTGGAATACTTGCAAAGGTGAGGCAATACTTCACACCGGGACAGTTGCTCAACTTATACCAAGCACAAGTCCGATCATGTCTGGAGTACTGTTCTCACCTCTGGGACGGATCAGCGAAGTACCAGCTAGAGGCTCTAGATTCAATTGAAAGAAGAGCCAAGAAGCTCATTTGCAATGACGAGTTAGCAAAAGCAAGGCTCCACAGCCTCGAGCATCGTCGAAAGGTTGCAAGCCTCTCGGTTTTTTATCGGATACATTTCGGAGAGTGTGCTGCGGAGCTTTTCAACCTAATCCCACCATCCCCATTCTATGATCGGACAACCAGACGCTCCGCGTTGCGCCACCATGGTAGACATACCTCCCATACGCACAAAGCGGTACTCTTCCACCTTTATTATGCGCACCGCCAAGGAGTGGAACGCCTTGCCTGAGTCTGTGTTTCCTGATAACTACAACCTAGGGATCTTCAAGTCACGAGTGAATAGGTTTCTTCTAGGCAAGCGTGTACCATCGTAGACTGCATCATCGCTTACCATCAGGCGAGATAGTGGTCAAACGCTAGCCTATAATTTATATTAAAAAAAAACTATAAATAACGTAGATATCGGCCTATAAAGGCAGCAGCCAAACCGATCTCTTTATTTGGCAAGCCCATTCGCTGGGCCCCATCAGCCAAATACTTGGGTGTCATCCTCGATAGACGTCTTTCCTTTAGGTTGCACATCACTAAGAGGTGCAACCAAGCAAAGTTCACCCTAGGACGATTGTCCTCGGCGAAAATTAAAATGCCCCTTAGAAATAAGGTGACCCTTTACAAAGCGTGCATTCGACCCATCATGACATACTCCTCTGTAGTATTTGCCCACTCTCCTAAAGTTGGTGCCATTCAGATCATCCAAAATCGCTTCTTGCGAAAAGCCTCAGGCTCGCCCTGGTATTTTCGCAATAACGATCTACATCGCGATATGAAATTAGATTCAATAGCCAAGTTCATGAAGCTCGCTTCCAAGCGGTATTATGAACTTGCCTCCCATCATCCGAACTCTTTGGTACACACCATTCCGGTCTACCCGTTGGACCCGCCTGCCAACAAAATCCTCCGTCGTCCGAGACACGTTCTCGGAGACCCGGATGACGAAATCACCTCCGCTAATGTGGAAGCGATATCTGAGTTATCTATATCAGACAGCAAACACTTCACAGAAACACCGACCTCGCCGGCGAGGTCGACGAGTCCCTCCAGTCGCCGCCTATACGAGGTACAGACATGTACCCGGGCGTTTCTCTCCTATCCCCACCCCGGCAACTACCCAAGCCGAGGCTCGTACCTAAGTGGTGCCCTTGCGCTAGTTGCCTAAATAACTTACTGGGCTGAGCGCCATCTGCGCTCGCTAAAAGTTCGGTTAAGCTGTCACGGCCTCAGAGACCAACAGCGAGTATTGTCCATTCGAAAAAAAAATATATATAAAGGCAGCGGCGGCCGCCCTCAAATTTCATTAAATCCTCCGTCGTCCGAGACACGTTCTCGGAGACCCGGATGACGAAATCACCTCCGCTAATGCGGAAACGATGTCTGAGTCATCTATATCAGACAGAGCAAACACTTCACAGAAACACCGACCTCGCCGGCGAGGTCGACGAGTCCCTTCAGTCGCCGCCTATACGAGGTACAGACATGTACCCGGGCGTTTCTCTCCTATCCCCACCTCGGCAACTGCCCAAGCCGAGGCTCGTACCTAAGTGGTGCCCTTGCGCTAGTTGCCTAAATAACTTACTGGGCTGAGCGCCATCTGCGCTCGCCAAAAGTTCGGTTAAGCTGTCTCGGCCTCAGAGGCCAACAGCGAGTTTAGTCCATCAGAAAAAAAAAACCTTAAATTTCATTCAGTATTGTGACTTCGCCGTGAACAGTTCTAAGAAAATAAATAAACAAGTGAAGAAAAAAATCGAAGGTTTAATTTTAAAATACAGTCCACAACACTACTATAGCGCTGGTCTACCGTGGTGCCATTTTTGTGTGTGTTAGCAAATTCATTGCTTCTATTATTTTCAACATATATTTATATTTAATGCTATAAATATAGTATGTTTAAGTTTGTACTTTATTAATTATTAGTATTTTATGATCTTCACTTGTTCCGTAAACAGGCCACTTTTAATTTGATACTCTGTCAACACTGTACTAGGAAAGCTAGTGATGGGACAGCACAAAAACAATTTTGTCGATATAAACATTATAAAGTGTGTTATTTTTATCATTTATTTTTCAGACATAAAGAAACAGAAACGTCCCTCGCTCTCGATACCTCGGAAGAAAGTGATATAATTTCAGAAATAGAGATCGAAACATACTTGTCCCCTTTTGGAGAAAAGGTTGTGGAATACATAGCGGGATACGTAGTATTTTCCACTATTCAAAGAATTAAATGCTGTACATGCGTAAAGGGCTTATGTGGAGAGCCTAATAAAAAAAGTATAACGTACCAAAAAAGTAGAGGTGGTCTAATGTACGCATCGAAGGAAGTTATTGATTTATGTCGTCTTAGCGAAGTGGAAATCCGGAAGCACTTGTCTCATGACAAAAATGTTAGCCGCTCTTGTACGCCCCAATGGGTTACAAATAAAGTGTAACAACATTCTGTTGGTAGACAACTGTTCAGAAACATCGAAAGTCACTACTTTGATAATGATTTTGTTATGCATAATATTGAACTTGCGAAAACGGTCATACAAAAGTATACCAACATTATAATAAGTTACTTGTCTAAAAAGACTGACCCTAAGAAATGTATTAGGCACATACAACACAAAACTTATTCATTTTAAGAATCAATAGTGTTTCTAAAAATAATTAATAAACATTTTGCTAATGCGCGCGATAAAGCTGCAATAACTGTAACGTTTATATATTTTTTACAAATAAACTATTTTATAAAAGTTGTGTTTTTATTCTCTGTTTCACCACAAAATATCTATAAGTTTATTATTTATTATCGATGTGTTCCTGGCACTATCAATGTTTACTTCGAGCTGACGTCATCTCTTTCACGGACAGGTTGTCTGTGTGTGTGTTTATACTTGTGTGAGTACCTATAGTTTAAGCTGGTGTTTGATAATTTTGTAGTGTGTGGTGTAGTGACGTATCGAAAAAATGCATTTGTGTTAACAGTATTTGTGTACGTTGCCTCGTCCCCCGCGCCGAAAACGGCAGACTTTTTTGTATAGAAATTAGTGCGCATGGCGCCTCCGGTTGGATTAATGCTCTAAGGTTGGCACGAACATCTTCAGGGATATGCCCCACTGCACGTGTGGCCACCAGACCACCAAGGACCATGGCGTCCACTACCCTAAGAGCTCCTGGACCCCCCGACTTTTCCGACTTCACTGATCATCGGCGACGTCACCGGCGAAGAACAATAAAAAAAAATAACAATCTTAGACCAGCGTCAGGCCAAGACGTGGCTACTTACACCGCGTCGCAAAATAGGCCAACGAAAAGCTCCGAAGAGCCACCTGCCACAAGACAGGAAGGCCCCACAGAGCTGAGCCCAGAGATCCGGAGATAGTAAACTCCGCGAGTTAAAGCCAGAGCGATGGGCTACTCGCCTGTGCTCCTTACCTGCAGCTCAAACGCAATAGTTGTGCGTCCACCACGCACACTATTACGCGATTGAGCTTGTAGATGACCGGCCCCCATAATACCTAAGTCAAATTGCTGTCACTTCGCTATCGCTAGTTAGGTCATCCCTTTCACACGTACAGTTCGTATCTCACGTGTGAAAGGAATGGCCTGACTAGCGATGCGAAGCAACAGCAATTTAGCTTAGTTATTAGGGGCGCCGGATTGATTGATTGACATGGAAGATATCACCTACCGTTTTACTGTACGTTAGCTGTCGACTTGACATTAACATAATTGTGACAACAACTACGCTACAGAGGCCATACAACCAATGTCCAATAGTATAACACTAACGTGGAAGCCAACCAAGGTACCTACATAACGCCTATAACCCGAATTTATCCTTTTTTTTATCAATCACAGTCACTCACGCACATGCACAATCTACACAACGGTAAGTAAAAAATACAATAAAATTAAACATTCTCAATTTTAGTGTGCATGTAATCAAGTTTATTTTCCATTATATATTAAATACCATATCGTGATAAATTTCATTTCATTTCATTTAATCATTATTTTAAATTAATTTCTTTATAAATCTCGACTTTATTTGCAAGTATTTAAAATCAGTCCTCAGTCCAGATGCACATTGGGAATATGGGTACATAGTTAGATTTTTTTTACATTGTTACGTTTAGCAAAATCAACTACCTAGGTACTTAACCCGCCAAGGATCACGCCAACACATTTTTGTATAGTTGTGGAAACATGCTATGCTTGACCATTTATTGTACCTACATAATACATTAGTCATGGTAAATAGGCGTTTGTCTTACTTGGTTCAACCTAAGTTCAACCATTCATAGATTCAACCAGCGAGCGAGCTAATAACCTAGACCGCGGCAAACTGGTTCGTCGTCTCGCTCTAGCACGGCGTTAGGTGCGCACTGCCATGGGTCCTGCGTAGTGCGTTGCCAGGCCTGTAGTCGTTCCATCAGCGTCTGTTCCAGTTGCGCCAGGGACGGCTTACCTGCAATAGAATAACAATAGCATAAATAGTTGAATAAGATGATAAGTTACGAATTGGCTTTATACGGTGTGTGTCACGGGAGAGTCTTGCTTGATTCGGGTCATAAACTTTTTCTAGTACCCTCATAACAAACAACTAACCATGCAGGTTGCGTCTCTCAGCAATGTCAGCGCGCAAGTCGAACAGCTCCCACTCTGGCCGGTAGTAGTAGTCGCGCAGCGTCTTATACCACGGTAGGGGCTGCTTACTGCGCGTGCGGTTCAGAATGTCCTATCAACAGAATATTTCAATTACTTAATAACGACAAAAATGGCAGCTGTATTATGCTTGTGAGAAATGGATATGGAGATGTTGGGTGGGTGGGAAAGCTGATTGCTCGAGAGAAGCGAGATCTCCAAATCAACTTGGGCAACTCGGCGTTGTATGTATGTATGTATGTTTGTTTGTCCAAGGATGACTTTCGAAGCGTTTATCCAATCATCGTGAAATTTGGTATATAGGTAGGTAATGATGGCACAATTTTTGTGTGGCTCAATGAGTTAAAAATTTTGGAGGGGTTGTTGAGATATTGGGGTTTAAGAGGTGTAAAATAAATGAAAATGAGACTATTAGGTCAAGTGAGACGTCAACTGAAAGGTCTTCATTAGTAAATTTTGACCCCGTTTTTATTTTTAGTAAAGTTTTTGTAGTTTTTGAGTTATTAGCCATAAAAAACAAAACTTTGACAAAATTCACAGGTTACACCAGTGACCCCACAGTGCTGCAATTTGTTATGCGTATAGCTTAAGTATCACAAATATAGGCAAAAGTCTGAAATCTAGAATAACTGTAATTTGCCTTTAATCCACGTTCGTAACTGATCTTTGATAACCAGATACGAACATGGAATTTAATTCTTGCTTGATAACCAGTTACCTACGAGAACGGAATGTACTTGCCGTTTTCGTAGCCATGTTTCATAACCAGCTACTAAAAGGTTTTTTTATCTCTGTTCATAACTGGTTATTAATTAATAATATTTTATCCACTTTCGTAGCCATGAGACTGTGATTAAATATAATCAATTGCTCGATTTGACCGATTATTTTGCGTCGATATATCGATATTTCGAATAATAGTCGATGGTCGATATGCCAATCCCTATGACTGCGCGTACGTCATTCACAAACAAGTACCTACACACACAAGCCGTTTCCTGTGATCTGTGTCTGTGGCCGTTTCGTTTGTTTTCTCGCGTATTTTTGTTTGTTTGCTGACTTAAAGCTTTTAAAATGGACTCCGATACTTCTTCTAAAATTGATAGTAATTATCAATATCATAATTTATCTAGGAATCGTTATAATTACAATAATAAACTATTTAAGTTGTAGTTGAATACAGTGATGTAAAACTGGTTGTTTGTGAAAAATAAAAACTGATTTTTCTCATTATAGTAAACTTTTTTATAACTAACTCCTTAGCTCTTTTATTACTAACTAAGCCTAGAATCATTAACAATTAGTTTCAAGTGTGTGCAGTGACAGCATTTTTTACAAGGGAGAGTGGGCATGCCCCTTTGGTTTAAGCGTTTTCAATCCGGAAATTTTGATGTCAAAGATGCACGTCGCTATGGTCGCCCTATTACGGATAAAATTGATGCCATTTTTGAAAAAGTAGAGCAAAATCGGCATATCAGTAGTTACGACGTAGCTGAAGAACTGGGAATCGACCACAAAACAGTTTTGGCGCATTTGAAAAAAACTGGGTACACAAAAAAGCTCGATACTTGGGTACCCCACGAGCTCACTGAAAGAAATCTAATGAACCGTGTACTCATTTGTGATTCTTTATTACGACGTAATGAAACCGAACATCTTTGACAGATCGTTTGACAGAACAAAAAAATACATGAACTCAATTATATTATATAAAGCTCGATTACCACTCACTGACTGACTCACTGACTCATTGACATGTTTGTTCTCCCAGATGCCCCCTCGTAGGGTGAAAATGTTTGGTAGGATCGTATAGAGGGAGTTCCGATGAGTTGGGAATAAATCCTAAAGTACCCCTTTTGTCCCCCATTCGCTCCCATCGACCTCGTATCTCGGAAAGTATAGGTCTTACAGCGTTGGTGCAAAAACTAATGTTGCAGAGGACATTTTTTTATATCCGGATCCATGAAAAAAAAATTGTCTTTCATACAAAAAAAAAATTGTCCCATACAAAATATTTCTGTATGAATACCGTAAACCGTATATTTCGTTTGCCGTAATTTTCATACTGTTTTTGTAGGGAGCCCACGGCTTGTGTGTACTATAAAATTACTGTAAATTTGCTTGATTCTATATAATGGTGGTGGAGGGACATGAGATAACTTTCATAGTTTTTGCAAAGGTCATCATCATCATTTTGGAACATCCAATTTTTTTTTTTTTTTAGTATGCAATGTTCATCATGTTTATTTTGGAACATCCACATTTTTTTAATTATGCCTCATCCACAATGATCACTTCGGAACGTCAATTTTTTTTTTTTTATTATGCATCATCCACTGTGATCATTTTGGAACATCATTTTTTTTTCAATTATGCCTCATCCACTATGATCACTTTGGAACGTCAATTTTTTTTTTTTTTTTATGCAACATCCACTGTGATATTTTGGTACATCATTTTTTTTAATTATGCCTCATCCACAATGATCACTTTTGGAACGTAATTTTTTTTTTTATGCAAAATCCTTTGTGATCATTTTGGAAAATCAATTTTTTTTAAATTATGCATCATCCACACTGATCATTTTGGAACGTCAATTTTTTTTTTATTATGCAAAATCCTTTGTGATCATTTTGGAACATCAATTTTTTTTATTATGCCTCATCCACAATGATCACTTTTGGAACGTCAATTTTTTTTTATTTTTTATTATGCAACATCCACTGTGACCATTTTGGAAAATCAATTTGATTTTTATAATGTAGCATCCACTATGATCATTTTGGAACATCATTTTATTTTAATTATGCTTCATCCACTATAATCATTTTGGAACATCATCTTTTTTAAATATTCCTCATCCACAATGATCACTTTGGAACGTCAATTATTATTATTTTTCTTATTATTTCTTATTGGTTCTTGTTGATCTATCTGCCGCATACGATACTGTTAATGTTAAAAGACTTCTTCGCAAAGTCGAAAACCTGACTTGTGATCTTGGGTTCGTTCAAATTCTGGGTGAACTACTTCATAACCGTCGCTTCCAAGTACACTTCTATCAGAAAAAAGTAGATGGCGCTGCCTTAAAAACGGGCTCCCTCAAGGGAGCGTGCTTGCACCAACTCTCTTCAACATTTATACGAATGACCAACCCAACAGTCCATCTACTACACGTTTTCTATATGCAGACGATTTAGCGTTGACGACCCAAACTTCCACATTTGAAGAGGCTGAAGACAAGCTAACACTAGCCTTGGCTGAATTAGAGAGTTATTACGAAGAGAATGGCTTGAAGCCAAATCCATCTAAAACCCAATCCTGTGCCTTTCATCTGCGCAACCAACAAGCCAGCCGGACCCTAAATATAACCTGGCAAGGAGTTCCTATCCAACACGAAACCTTTCCAAAATACCTGGGGGTAACTCTGGATAGGTCACTGAACTATAAAGCACAGTGCTATAAAACTAAGATGAAAGTTGGTACCCGAAACAATCTTCTGCGTCGACTTATAACTACCAAATGGGGTGCAGCCCCAGACGTACTCCGCACTACTGGCCTGGCACTGTGTTTTTCATCCGGCGAATACGCTTGCCCAGTCTGGAGCCGGTCCGCACATGCAAAGGTCGTCGATGTCGCGTTAAACGATACATGCCGGATAATAACAGGATGTCTGAAGCCAACCCCTCTAAACCTGCCCCTTTGGCAGGCATATCGCCCCCTGGAGTGCGACGAGATGTGGCTTGCTCTATTGAAAAGCACAAACAAGAGTATGATTATCGACACCCCTTATATGACCATAACATCCCGCAAGGCCGCCTTAAAAGTCGAAAGAGCTTTCAACGCTTCACAAGGGCCACGAGCGAAGACCCGGCTGCTACTAGACGCACTCTGTGGATAAAAAAAAACTCCCCACCGCCTGATTTTACCACCCCACAGGAACAGTTACCACCCGGGCATGATCTGCAGTGGCCAGTATGGAAGTCCTTAAACAGGCTCCGCACCCAGGTTGGCCGCTGCAGACTTAGTATGTGCAAATGGGGATTCAGGGACCCTAACTTGACGCAGTGTGACTGCGGTGATCCCACGCAGTCAATGCAGCACTTGCTAATGTGCCCTTTATGTCCGAACACATGCACGATGGAGGACCCAATGGCCGCTTCGCCTGATGCCATTTCTGTGGCCAAACACCTGTCCACCATACTATGATTGGAAACGTAGAACTCTTGACACGCTAAGAAGAAGAAGAAGAAGATTATTTTTTTTGTATTATGCAACATCCACTGTGATCATTTTGGTACATCATTTTTTTAAATTATGCCTCATCCACAATGATCACTTTGGAACGTCAATTATTTTTTTTATTATGCAACATCCACTGTAATCATTTGGGTACATATTTTTTTTTAATTATGCCTCATCCACAATGATCACTTTGGAACGTCAATTATTTTTTTTTTATTATGCAACATCCACTGTGATCATTTTGGAACGTCAATTATTATTATTTTTTTGTATTATGCAACATCCACTGTGATCATTTTGGTACATCATTTTTTTAACTACGCCTCATCCACAATGATCACTTTGGAACGTCAATTATTATTATTTTTTTTGTATTATGCAACATCCACTGTGATCATTTTGGTACATCATTTTTTTAAATTATGCCTCATCCACAATGATCACTTTGGAACGTCAATTATTTTTTTTATTATGCAACATCCACTGTAATCATTTTGGTACATCATTTTTTTAATTAAGCCTCATCCACAATGATCACTTTGGAACGTCAATTTTTTTTTATTATGCAACATCCACTGTGATCATTTTGGAAAATCAATTTTTTTTTGTAGCACAAATTTTTGGTGGAATCGTCATTTTACGGTCATCATCGCCCTTGCCATCATTTTGAATTCTTCTCTCACTTCCTTTTCGTTTTCGAATGTTTCTTCCACATTGATATCCTCTTTAATTGTTTCTATAACTTCGAAATCCTCTTTGATGGCATTTTTACTTCAATATACTTTTGAATTGTTTTTTCTATTTTTCTATTTTCTTCAATTACTTCTCTTACTTCAATATCGACTCTACAAAATTATGGGTTTTAATACAAATCTTAAATCGCTCGTATCTTCTAAACGGGAAGAGTTACCCCCAGCAAACTTTTACAAAATATTGGTACTAATTTTTGGTGGAATAGTTTTTTTAATACCATTATTGCCCTTGAGATCCTTTTTGAATGCTTCTCTTACTTCGTCTTCCGCTTTGAATGCTTCTTTCACCTCGATATCCTCTATTTTTGCTTCTTCCACTTTGATATCCTTTTTAATTGCTTTTTTACTTATATATTTTCTTCAATTGCTTCTTTTACTACAATTTCCACTCTACAAAATTATGGGTTTTAATACAAATCTTAAATCGCTCGTATCTTCTAAACGGGAAGAGTTACGCCTAGCAAACTTTTACAAAATATTGGTACAAATTTTTGGTGGAATAGTTTTTTTAATACCATCATTGCCCTTGACATCCGTTTTGAATGCTTCTCTTACTTCGTCTTCCACTTTAAATGCTTCTTTCACCTCGATATCCTCTATTTTTGCTTCTTCCACTTTGATATCCTTTTTAATTGCTTTTTCTACTTATATGTTTTCTTCAATTGCTTCTTTTACTACAATTTCCACTCTACAAAATTATGGGTTTTAATACAAATCTTAAATCGCTCGTATCTTCTAAACGGGAAAAGTTACGCCTAGCAAACTTTTACAAAATATTGGTACAAATTTTTGGTGGAATAGTTTTTTTAATACCATCATTGCCCTTGACATCCGTTTTGAATGCTTCTCTTACTTCGTCTTCCACTTTAAATGCTTCTTTAATTTTGCTTCTTCCACTTTGATATCCTTTTTAATTGCTTTTTCTACTTATATGTTTTCTTCAATTGCTTCTTTTACTTCAATTCCCACTCTACAAAATTATGGGTTTTAATACAAATCTTAAATCGCTAGTATCTTCTAAACGGGAACAGTTACGCCTAGCAAACTTTTACAAAATATTGGTACAAATTTTTGGTCGAATAGTTTTTTTATTACCATCATTGCTCTTGACATCCTTTTTGAATGCTTCTCTCACTTTGTCTTCCTCCTTGAATGCTTCTTTCACCTCGATATCCTCTATTTTTGCTTCTTCCACTTTGATATCCTTTTTAATGTCTTTTTCTACTTATATGTCTTCTTCAATTGCTTCTTTTACTTCAATTTTCACTCCACAAAATTATGGGGTTTCATACAAAACTTAAATCGCTCGTATCTTTTAAACGGGAAGATATAGCTCTAGGAAACTTTTACAAAATATTAGTATAAGTTTTTGGTGAAACCGTTTTTTATTTTTATCATTGTCCTCGACGTCTTTTACTCAATTTCAATTTCCTCTTTAATTGTTTCTGCTACTTCGATATCCTATTTGATTGCTTCTTTCACTTCAATATCCTCTTTGATTGCTTCTTCCACTTCGATATCATCTTTGATTGCTGCTTCCACTTGGATATCCTCTTTGATTTGATTGCTGCTTCCATTTCGATCGTCTTTGACTGCTTCTTACACATGGATATCCTCTTCGATAACTTTAAACAGCTCGATATACTCTTTGATTGCTTCTTCCACTTTGATATCCTCTTTTATTGCTTCTACCAATTCGATATCATCTTTGATTTCCTTTTGATTGCTTCTTGCACTGCAATATTCTCTTTAATTGCGTCTTCATCTTCGATATCGTTTTTGATAGCATTTTCACTACGATATCCTCTGTGATGGCTTCTTACACTTCGATATCTTCTTTGATTGCTTCTTCCACTTCGATATCCTCTAAGATTGCTTCTTCCTTTTCGATATCGTCTTCGACTATTTGTTTCACTTCGATATCGTCTTTGATTGCTTTTTCACTTCGTCATCCTCTTTGAATACTTCTACCATCTCGGTATCCTCTTTGATTCCTTAGTCAACTTCAATTTCCTCTTAGATTGTTTTTCCTACTTCGATATCCTATTTGATTGCTTCTTCCACTTCAATATCCTCTTTGATTACTCCTTCCACTTCGATGTCATCTTCAATTTCCTTTTGATTGCTTCTTGCACTGCAATATTCTCTTTGATTGCGTCTTGGTCTTCGATATCGGCTTTGACAGCATTTTCACTTCGATATCCTCTGTGATGGCTTCTTCCACTTCGATACCCTCTTTGATTGCTTCTTCCACTTCGATATCCTCTTGATTGCTTCTTCCACTTCGATATCCTCTTTGATTGCTTCTTCCACTTGGATATCGTCTTTGACTGTTTCTTCCACTTCGATATCGTCTTTGATTGCTTTTTTTACTTCGTCATCCTCTTAGAACGCTTCTACCACCTCGGTATCCTCTTTGATTGCCTACTCAACTTTAATTTCCTCTTTGATTGTTTCTGCTACTTCGATATCCTATTTGATTGCTTCTTACACTTCAATATCCTCTTTGATTGCTTCTTCCACTTCGATATCGTTTTTGACTGTTTCTTCCACTTCGATATCGTCTTTGATTGCTTTTTTTCACTTCGTCATCCTCTTAGAATGCTCTTACCACCTCGGTATCCTCTTTGATTGCTTACTCAACTTTTAATTTCCTCTTTGATTGTTTCTGCTACTTCGATATCCTATTTGATTGCTCCTTTCACTTCAATATCCTCTTTAATTGCTGCTCCCACTTGGAAATCCTCTTTGATTTGATTGCTTCTTCCAGTTCGATATCGTCTTTGACTGCTTCTTACACATGGATATCCTCTTTGATGGCTTTTAACAGCTCGATATCCTCTTTTATTACTTCTTCGACTAAAAGAAAAACACGCGAGCTGCGAGCAGCTCGCGCACAACGCAACCTCTAGTCTTAACTTATATAATTTAATCGCCACTAACTGTAACAATGGTGAAATTTTGTTATTTGACATAAATAATTGTATCAACAAATTTGTATTAAGACCCAAATACCAGTTTTTATCTAAAAAAAACAAAAACATATTGTAATACAGTCACTAACAGACGTCTTAAAGGCTGATTTTACCATAAAAGTGACTGGAATTTTCCTGACACCTGACACTAAGCATTTCACATTAAGTTATTATAAAGTCGTTAGTATGTTCTATAGAAAATTTGCTAAGGTTGGAGGCATCTTAATTATGATAAAGGACAATATTAAAGCCAAAGACAGAAAAGATATAGTTTGCATTTCTACTGAGCGTATATATGTGAAATTGCATGTGCAGAGTTGGATTACCATATTATTCTTTGTGTTCACTCACCATCATCTGCTAACTTTGTAATGTTTATGAATAACCTGGAAGAGGCTTTACGAAGACTTTCAAATAAGAATAAAAATATATAAATAAATAAAATAAATATCGCTGGACATTTCACACAGCGCTATCTAGCCCCAAACTAAGCAGAGCTTGTACTATAGGAACCAGATAACTGATAGAATACTTATATACTTTATTTTTTGTAAATACATACTTATAATATATAGAAAAACACCCAGACACGGAACAAATATCTGTAGATCATGCAAACATTTGTTCCGCGGCGGGAATCGAACCCGCTACCTCCTGCGTCTCAGCCGGCCATATTGATGTCTTTGTTGATTGACTTTAATATTGGCCTTTTGACAAATTCTTCAGAAAAACAGCAATTTATTTAATTGTGTAGATCATTTAATTTATACGAACTATGTATTTATGGAACCGACTAGAATAACTCTTCTTACGGCTACCTGCTTGGATAATATATTCTTTAATTTTGACTATTCTCATAAATTACTAATTGATAATTTACGGTCGGATCATAGCGGACAGAAAAACGCATGGAATTATTCCAGATCGCCATAGGAGAAAAGGTCGCAAATTTGGACCTTAATTTAAAGGACTCGAACCTGCATTTTGAATCATTATTAAAGGTTATATGTGGTGAGTTCAATAATATATTTAAAACTAAAGAACTAAAAATAAATAGAAAGCCAAAACTCGCTGACTGGGCTACTCGAGGTATTCGTAAACAGGAAAACTCTGTACGACCGATACAAAAAAAGAAATTATACCAAAGATGAAGAATTTATGGAGTTTGTTAAAAAGTATTCCAAACTATTTAAGCAAATATGTAGTTGTGCTAAGTCTCATTAAACAAAAAATATGTAAATCCAATAATAAGATTAAAACCACATGGGAAGTTATAAAAACAGAAACTGGAAAATGTAAAGTTCGAGAAACTATAAATGCATTAAGAAACGTCAATAATACCGTCATCCACGATAAGCTTGATATAGCAAATACATTCAAAAACTTTTTTACAGAAATTACATTAAAATTAACGAAAAGATTAAATGGATCCACACATATGACAAAATCTTTCCTTGTCGATGATGTAGATAATTTATCACATACCAGAAGTTTTTAATTTAATTGAAGTAACATTACTTCAAAAACGATTGAGAAGGTATTCAAGTCGCTAAATATTAAAAAAAACAGAAGATATGTAGGGGTTGTCAGTAAAAGTTTTAGATGGTATAATTGACGAAATATCTCCTAATTTAGCTGACATTTTCAACTCCAGTATCGATAGTGGCATATTTCCCAATTTGATGAAGTACAGCAAAGTAATACCAGTGTACAAAGCTGGGTGTAAAGAAGACCCTTCAAATTACAGACCGGTATCGATTCTTCCTTCTCTCAGTAAAGTATTTGAGAAGATTATTTTAAACCAATTACTTTCATACTTTAACATTAATCAACTGCAACATAACCGTCAATTTGGCTTTACAAAAGGGAGACCCACTTTAGATGCTGGGTTACAATTAACTTCTCACATATTGAATGCTTGGGAGGACTCAAAAGATGTAATTGGTGTCTTTTGCGATCTTTCAAAAGCGTTCGACTGCGTCGACCACCAAACGCTTATAATGAAATTAGAAAACTATGGTGTAATAGATAACGCACTGAAATTGCTAGCGTCATATTTAGGTTCTGTCACCTAAATACGACGCTAGCAATTCCTCATATTTAGGTGACAGAGAACAGCGAATAAAAATAGGAGACGTACAATCCTCAGGGGTCTGTTAATAAATTGGGGGTACCACAAGGCTCCATATTGGGCCCATTCTTGTTTCTTGTGTATGTTAATGACCTACCACATATGATACAGAAAAAAACAAATAATAAAGATATGCTTTTTGCCGATGACAAATCCATGGTATTTAATGTCAAAAGGAGAATTGCTGGCGTACATTTTATTAATGACGCACTAGAAATTGTAAGCAAGTGGTTTTCTGTAAATAATTTAGTATTAAATCCATCTAAAACAAATTGTGTCAAATTCTCATTAGTAAATGAAAATCAAATTAGTACTAATAACATAATTTTAATGAACAGTAACTTGGATTTAGTCAAATCCACAAGTTTCTAGGTATAATAATAGATAGTACCTAAGTTACAATGGGTACCGCATATTACAAAACTAGGGAGTATATACAGCTGAGCTAAGCTTAAGCTTAGTTCAGCTGTATATGCTATTAGAGAGGTAAGGAAGCTGACAGACGTGGAAACTGCTAGGCTTGTTTACTTCGCTTATTTCCACAGTATACTAAGTTATGGAATTCTGTTGTGGGGGTCAGGAGCAGATGCAAAGACAGTTTTTATTCTCCAGAAAAGAGCTATCAGTGCAATTTATAACCTTAACACACGAGCATCCCTCAGAGACGTGTTTAATAAAATAAGAATATGAACCGTTCCTTCTTTGTATACTCGTATGTACGAAAATACCATGTAGGTATGTACGTAAAAACATACATAAGATTGAAAAGCGTTCTGATGTTCATAATATGAACACTAGAAATAAGGACAAATTATTTAATTCGGCATTTAGACTACAAAAGACAAATAAAGCTTTGATTTTATTATTTTAATTTTCTTCTGACAAAGCCAGCATACAGCCGCAACTAAAATATTATTGTATTATTAATTATTAAAATAATTTATTAGGTAAATGTTTTCCTAACATTTGTTATGTAATGAAGTTGACATAACTAAGTGTTCTATAAGTCCCTATGGTTTGAAATAAATAAATATGAAATATCAATGACCAACCTGGAAAGTGGGAGACACGTACAGGTCCTGGTCGATAGGGAAGGGCATGCCGTAGTTCAAGTTATGGATCAACTTGTAACGATGCGTGCGGATGGCGCGCATCGGGTAGTACATTGTGACTTCGTGATGTGTTTGGGACGCGAACACAGCGTCATCTTCCGAGTATGGAGGTTCTGTTAGGGAAACATTAATCCGTCATGGCCCTATCGAAATGCTTTTCACCACGACCACACCTACATTCATGCTTCTTAGAATAAAAACGAACCTTTATCCAAAATCGGCAGTAAACTCTTCGGCTTATCCTGCCACAACTCAATATCATTGCTTTTATCTTCTTCCCTCTTAACTCCAAACCAATCCAGCACAGTCGGAAAGATGTCTAGCAAACTAGCCATAGCACCAGTCGCCTGGTTTCTCCTACTAGTTGCTTTCGGAGAGACGATGATGAGGGGTTCTCTCAACCCAGGGTCGTAGAAGTTGGTGCGTCCTGATGGGAATGGAATGCCATTGTCTGAGGTGTAGATGACCAGCGTCTCGTTTAGAAGGCCGGATGATTCAAGTTCTTTCATAACTAGGGCTACTCCTGGAAATAGTACATTGATTTAAATAGACGGTTCAATCAAAGGCCAACCAGATAAACTTAATGTACTTAATAATGTATATATTTTAGAATGTATACCTTGGTCAAGTCTTGACATGGTTGTGTACTGAGCCGCTATGTCTCTCCTGGCTGGTTCCGTATCCTAAAACAACTTTAGGTACAATGCGCCGGTATGCGAGGCAAGCGGGGAGGGACGGCGCGCGGACGCTATACCTCGCCGTCCCTCCCCACCGCCAAAATGGCCTGAGAACTATCTACTGCGCAGGTATGACCACGTGATCAAGTCTCATTTTTTTGGCTGCGCGCATTGTAAGTATGTAAGGTCTTTTGTTTAATCGATTAAAATATATTTTTTGTCAAAAACTAATTGAAGACATTGTTTTATAATTTATGATAAAAATAAAGTAGGTACCTACCTAACCCACTATGTTACTTACTTGCACGTGGAAAGGTAGTTGCACCTCGTCCCACTGGTAGTACCAGGGTTGCCAGTCAGGGATGCTGCCCATGCCAGGCTCGCCCGAGCCAAAACGCTCGCAAAACGTACCAAACTGCGGCTCCTCGTGCCCGCATCGGTGCGGATCATGGAAACCCACGTACAGGAAGAATGGTCTTTATAAAAAGAAAAGAGGATGATTCATGAAAGTTCGGAGGATGAAGGTGGATCAAAACAGATATCTATGGCATGCCTAAGGGTAGGTATCTCGCGATAATTTTAATAGAGTAATAGTTTCACTGGCCGTAAGAGCTTACTTGTCCTCTTTTCGTGCATTGTCCAGAAACTCGCGCGTCAACAGCTTTATGTGCGTGATGTTGCGCCCGACCTGGTTGATATGGTTATTCTCTTCTGTTTGCTCGAAGTCGAAGCGATAAGTGTTGGCGGGACCAACGTGCTTCTTGCCGATAATTCCTGAAACATGAGTTCGATCACATTTATCTAACCCAGCTAACCTCGCAACGCAGGGCCAGAGAGAATTAAAACGGTATAAGCATAATCTCGGTTATACAGAGACAAGATCAACAAGAGCATTCATATTGGGATTGAAATTGAATAACAGCCTTTGTGAGATTAAGAATGGAGCATAATTATTTACAGGGTAGGGCATAACAACTGTAGGTACTTCCCTGTGTAGAGCCCATGTTCACGCAATATGTTGGGCAGACTGGAGACGCCGTCGAAGGAGCTGAAGTGGTGCACGCCTTGGTGCAGACCGTACATGCCGTTCTGGTGGCTGGGCGCGCCTGTCAGCAGGGCTGCACGGCTGGAACACAATCATTTATTTATTGACATCACATCCTGACGACCTCCGTGGCGGAGTGGGCGAATAGCCGGCTGAGACGCAGAAGGTTGTGGTTTCGAATCCCGTTGCGGAACATATTACCTATTATGTTTGTTTGATCTACAGATATTTTATTCCGGGTCTGGGTGTTTCTCTATGTATACAGAGTGGGGCAAAATTTTACCTCATTGAGAGCCGCTACCTTTTCTTATGTAGGTTTTGATCCTAGGAAACTATAGGTTAATTTTGAAGACAAACAACAGCATTTTCAGTTTATTGAAAAAAATACAGTTTGTCTAAAAAGTTTGTCAAAAAAAACTCTATTTCCCATCAGGAACTTTTTTCTCATGTAACTTACCAAATCAAATCGTAAGATTTTGTAAAAAATATTAAAAAAATTTACTTAATACAATTTTTATGAAGCGCCATTCGCCACAACATTGAGTGCAGTCCATGCATGCCATATGCCATTCAAACACTTGCAGAAGTTGTAGAGAAATACTTTATTCCTAATTTGAGCGATAAGACCGCCCATTGTACCACCACGTATTTAAGTATTCTAGGTTAAGTTATTGTAATTTGGTATAGGTAACAATAAAGAATTATCTATCTTTATAATTCAAATTATTTTTTCATAATAATCACCGATTACCACTGTATGTCCGAGTAAAGTTAGCGGGAAAATAAAATTCCCTCCCACCCTGTTTAAATTAAGTACCTAAACTTGTATAAATTAAAAATAGAAAAAATACTATTGTATCAGTTATCTGGTTCACATAGTACAAGCTTTGCTTAGTTTAGCACTGTTTCAAATGTCCAATCATTTATGTAAAAATAAGAAAAAAGCTTTAATTTTATTTTCCAAGCCCAGACTAAAAAGAATCACCTTATCAAACCGGATAAATGATTTGTTGATCTATTATACCGGACCAGATAAATGATCCTTAAATGTACATTATATAGCACAACTTAAGCACCTAGCGTTATAGTTTCGAGTTTTGTACCTTGGTGAACAGCTGCTGACTGAGGTAAAGGCATTGTTGAAAATAAGTCCACGCTGAGCCAGCGCATCTATATTTGGCGTTTGGCATATTTTATTCGAGTATGCGCCGAGCTCGAAGCCACCGTCGTCAGCTGAACAATAAAAGACATAGGTACTAAATCGTATTTTAAAAAACATATTTACACATTCAAATTAGAGCACCCACCACCCTATAAGGACATGCCATAATATATATAGGTACAGACAGATACAGACACACGGGTCTAGCCTAACTACATTAGTTAAACCTGTGTGTACCTACAGTGTAGGTACACACACACACACATGTAACCTGTGAGTAAGTACTAATCGCCTAACAACAGGTGATCCATGGGCTTGTGCCGGTATCTCGTCTTGAAGATTCAAGATTCATTTATTCAAATAAGAGTAACATTACAGACAAATCCAAATCGCTACCATAATACACAAGAATTCATAAAATTTTATTAAAAACTAACACAGACAAAAAAACAACAATGGCCATCTATCTGTAAATATATCTCGAGTTCTGTGTGCGAAGCGGTAAGGGGATTACGTCATATCATATTAATATAATAAATTCAAAAGTAACTCTGTCTCACTATCTGTTAGTTATGTTTTCTCGACTAAGCGGCTGAACCGATTTCGATGGAACCTGACAGACTACTTTTTCTTGACAAACCACGCGTGCGAACCCGCGGCCGGAAGCTGGAAGTGGACGTTCCATAACCTTCTAGCTGATAGAGGATGAATAATGATTATGAAAATAAAAGTTCGGCTACAGCATAAAAGACTTTTCTTTTCATCATCATCTACGAGTATATACAGCGCCATAAATGAGTGCAAAGTTTGATCACACATTTGCCACACTGCCAGGGGTGGCAGTGCCAGCCATCTTGTGTCCACAGACCACTTAGCTTGTGTCCAATTTTCAAAGTTATGTGAAGGCGTCACTTTGTGTGTTGTGTTGTGTCATGTGTGTGAAAGTGAATTGTCAATGTCGCCGTGTCAAAATTAATTTCCGCGGAACTTGAAGTAAAAAAAAAGATACATAAATCGCCTTTGTACATGACCTCTATTTCTGTATTTCTTAATGTATTTTCTTGTGTGCAATAAAGAATACATAAGGGTACAGACAGACATAGTATTTATATTCTCTTTGGTTGGGGTACAGTTGGCAACAGTGGCGAGAGAGGGGTAGAGAGGGGTCATCAAACTTGAAAAATTTAACTTGACCAATTAAAAATTTTGTAATAGATGGGTACAAATACGTATTAAAAATGAACATACCGAGCAATATTAGTACATTTCTTGTATTATGAGATAACACCCCCTCAGCTGCTAACAAACATGTAACAATCAATACATAAACAAATCCCGGCGCGTTAGCCATCGTCAGCACTGTACTGTGTTATAACTGTTAGGTATATGGATAAAACTGTTCTGTTATTCTGACGTGTCAAAGTGAAGTGGTGACCGGTTCGCGGCGCAGGCCGGTGTTCTACATATTGGCCTCCTCCAGTTGGCTCCAAAATTCAAATATAGCCCGTCTCTTTTCTAAAATGACGAGCCGAAAGAACATTTTGTATCTATTCGACGTCGACGGGACTCTGACGAGACCCCGGCAAGTTATCTCTGAGGACCTGAAGCGTTTTTTATTGGACGACGTAAAGTCACAAGTCTTCATAGGACTAGTCAGCGGCTCAGACTATGTTAAAATAGCTGAACAAATGGATGGTGGAGAAGTCGCAAGTAAATTCGACTACGTTTTTTGTGAAAATGGTGTAGTCCAATATAGAGGCGGCAAGCTGATTAGCTCCGAGAGCATCCTCAGTCATTTTGGTGAAGAAAAGTTACAGAAAGTTATCAATTATGCACTGGGGTACCTGTCCAAACTGGAGCTGCCTGCTAAAAGAGGTAATTTCATTGAATTCCGGTCAAGTATGATTAACATCTGCCCGGTGGGGCGCTCATGCAGCCAGATCGAGAGGGACCAGTTCTCAAAGTTTGATATTGAACACAAAATTAGGGAGAAATTTGTGGATACACTGGAAGCAGAGTTTAAAGGCTGTGGCTTGAAGTTTGCTCTCGGAGGGCAGATCAGTGTGGATGTGTTTCCAGATGGATGGGATAAGACATTTTGCCTGAACCACATAGCTGACCAACACTTTGATGAAATACATTTCTTTGGAGACAAGACTGACCTTGGGGGTAATGACCATGAGATCTACAATGACTCAAGAACAACTGGATACAAAGTGACATCTCCTGATGATACCAAAGTACAAGTGAAAAAGAGCTTGAACTTATAAGTAATGTCTGTATTACAAAAATGTACATATTGTAAGTCTACTTAACTATTTTAATTTTGTCTAAGTAAGTAGGTACAATAAAACATCAAAATATTTTTTATTATTGTTTTATTTAATATGTACCTTCTCTTATGCTAGGTACACCTATGTATTCTAACTGTAGGTCTAATCTATCTCATTCTATTGTTATATTTTCCTTTCTATTATCTGTTCTGTTTTTTTTTGTGTATAATAAATACCTATATTCTCTTCTATTCATAAATTTGGCGTGTAATATATTGGCAAAAATTATTATAAAGTGTCTTGGTTGCATTAAATTCCAATACACTTTAAAATAAAAGTACTTACGTAAAAATACTAGTATGTTGTTGATAACACACTATCATTTTGTAAACATCTCAACAGAAAATGAACATGTTATCAATGATTTATAAGTTATAATACCTACTATAATTTTTCGAAATATACTTATATGTTTCAAAGTACATAAAAAAAAAAAGTAGTAAGTAGTTTGACGACATCCGTGGTACAGTGGGTGAATAGCCGACTGAGACAAAAGAGGTAGCGGGTTCGATTCCCACCGCGGAACAAATGTTTGTATGATCTGATAGATATTTGTTCCGGGTCTGGATGTTTTTCTATATATTATATGTATTTACAAAAAAAGTATGTAAGTATTCTATCAGTTATCTGGTTCCCATAGTTCAAGCTCTGCTTAGTTTGGAGCTAGAGAGCGCTGTGTGAAATGTCCAGCCATATTAATTAAATGTCCAACCTACATACATAAAAATAAAGATAGATTATCAGGGGTTATGGTTAATTATAAGATTTAAAACATGTTTTAAAAATGTCCAACATGCTGTATAATTCATAGAACGATTACAAAAATATTTGTGATTTAACACATATACCAAATTATTATACATAGTATCACTGTTATGCCATATCACAAGTTGCATTGGAATTACAGAGGAATCATATTCATTCTCACATTTTCCCTTAACCAAGATTAAGAGTCCATATAGACAAAAACATTAGAAAACTTGGTTCATAATACAATAATATTGTGTTAGCATCCTTCATAGATAGGCTTTCTCTTCTCTATGAAAGATATCATCCCTTCTTGCCTATCCTTAGTTGGAATGTTGACTTCATAGAATTTCTGTTCTACTTCATAGCCTTCCTTGATGCTGAGCTGGATGCCCTGGTTGACAGCTTGCTTGGCACAGCGAAGTGCTATTGGAGCATTTGGAATTATTTCTCTTGCTAGATCCAAGGCTTTTTCATAAGCTGCATTTTTAGCATTGTTTTGAGACACCATGTGGTTTACAATACCTGAAAATTAACATCTTTAATAATGCTACACCTCAAACTTATCTTTTGTTAAATTCATATGTCCCACCCACTTCTGGGCAAGTGCCACATCTTATACAAATCAAGAGTTACGATTTATCTATATATTATTATGGCACACAAAAAAGAGAATACTTACAATCAAACAGATACAAAATAAAAATATCAACTTTTAGACCTAGATTGTATCCCAAAGCATGTGCACACAAACAAAATAATTACCTACTACTCTTCCTTACCTAACTCTTTAGCTTCACTTCCACTCACAACCCTAGATGTGAATATAAGTTCCTTAGCAATATTGAGGTTGATCGTTCTAGGGAGGCGCTGGGTGCCTCCAGCTCCAGGGATCAGACCTCGGCCAGTCTCCACAAGTCCCAATTTGGCAGTATTCGCAGCTACTCTGATATCACAGGCCAGAGCCAGCTCCAGGCCCCCACCGACTGCCACCCCCTCTACAGCAGCTATTGTTGGCATTGGCAGATCTTCTATCTCTATGAATGTCCCTCTTAAGCGACGTACGAATTTACAAGCTTCTTCATCTGACATCTTGAAACGTTCTTTCAGATTAGCCCCTGAAATAATAACATTATTTTAATAAAGTTTTTGGTCTGAAGCAATACTTGATTATAAACCAAGCTATGGTTACCAGCGCAGAATATCCCGGGCACTAGACTGTGCAGTATAACAACCGACAACTTTGTGTCTTCCCTGATGATTTGGTTGACTTCCCTCATGGCTTCGAGCAGCTCGAAGCCCAGTGCGTTCCGATCCTTGGGGCTGTTGAGGCCGTACATCGCGATCCCGCGGTCTGCACCCGTTAGCCTTTGGAATACCACGGGTCCCACATTTTCCGTTTGATGCTGCGTTTGTGTAGACAACAAACGTATATTCGCAGCAATTGACCGTAGTTTATAGAACCTTGCTACTTGAAGTACCATGTTTGTCGCTTACGTAAAATAGAGATAGTTATGCAATCATTAAAAATCGCACTATTACAGTAATATTATAAATGCGAAAGTTTGGATGTTAGTTTGTTTGTTACTCTATCACGTCGTAACGGCTGATTCGATTTCGATTAAATTTGGTATATAGATAGACTATAGCCTGGATTAAAACATAGGCTACTCAATATTGAATAACACGCGTGCGAAGCCTCTGGCGGAAGCTAGTTTATAATAAATTGATAATAAAAAGCGTAACTGTGATAAGTACCTACCTAACCTATGTATCTTTTTTGTGCTAAGTAATGCGGGCTTTTCAATCTCGATTAAAAAAAAAGTAGTTCCAACTAGCGTAATAGATGGCGCTGTCTAAACAAGCGCCCGTGACATGCTCCGCTAAAAAATATATTTCTAAACTTTCGCAGTCTTGTCTTTGTCAAAGTCGCAAAGTCTTGTCTTTGTCGCAAAGACAACATCAAAATTTCTAGAGAACATGCTCACTCCAAATATTAATTCAAAATTCAAATTATTTATTAACTTAGAAATAACATAACAGTTTACATATAACCAAATCGTTATAACTAATACATAAGAAAACGGAAATACTGACAAGTTCAAAATTAATTGCATACAATAGAAATAGGTACATAATAGTTCTATAAAAATCATAATACTGACAAACAGCAGTTTATGCAATTCGAGAGGTTAGAAAACTGACGGATGTATCTACTGCTAGACTTGTATATTTTGGGTATTTTCATAGCCTTATGAGCAATGGAATTTTATTATGGGGTGCTGGTGCTGACAGCAATGCAATCTTCATTCTCCAGAAACGGGCCATTCGGGCTATATATTAGGTTGGGGAAAAAGTTTCTTCGCGTTTTTTAAGAAAATTCAATACATTTTTTAATGTAGTTTATTTACATTTAACTAAAGTATGTAGGTACTATTTTGTTCGATAACTTTTTGGAATCTTGTAGGTAGGGACATGATCCCATTGCTATAGAAATTTTGGGGCTTCTGATCAAAATACCGCGACAAGTGGTTTTGGCAGTCCTCTCGTGATGTTAACCTGACACTACCTAAAGAATTCTGAAGAGACCGAAACAGGTGGAAATCTGAAGGTGCAAGGTCAGGACTATATACGGCGGATGCATTAACACCTCCCAGCCAAACTCTCTTAATTTTTGCTGAATGATACCAAAACCAGCCAGATACAAATAGTATAGCCAAAGAGATTTTATTACAAGTTCATACATACTATAATGCGAAAAGACTTTTTCCCCAACCTATTATAATCTAAGATATAGAGATTCCCTCAGAGAGGTTTTTAAAAATATTAATATAATAACCCTACCTTCGTTGTATATTTATGAGAGCATAATGTATACTCGCAAAAATATCACACTTTATAAAAAGCGTTGTGATGAGCACAGTTACAACACACGTAATACGGATAAATTGATAAACACTACCTTTAGATTACAAAAATGTAACAAAAGCTTTGTTGGCAATGCGGTGCGGTTTTATAATAAATAATTTATTTATTTATTTCATATTTTTGCGACACGAAATTAGTTTCATCTTATGATTAAGTAATCTAAATGACATGCACCTTGTTAGGTTAGGTTAGTATAATAGGTAATTAATATTGTACTTATATAAATCTACCTATCCCTGTACGTCATACGTACCTTAAAGGTAAAAATTAAATTGCATTTCTAAAATGAGTTACTTAATATTACCTAAGAATATTTCTTTGTTACATTATAATATCACATTATTCAAATGTAAGCTTATTATTATATTTTCATTTACATAAGTATACATATAAATGACAGATAATGATAATTTTAATATTTTTAATTTTGTGCGGATTTAACTAATAATTTATTGTCATCATAAAAATCAGTTAGTGAATAGTAACATTTTTGTACTAGTAAATCTTTGAGTTTATTTATAAACGTTTTGTCTTGGATTTCGGTTTTTAAACTTTCAGGTATTTTATTGTAAATTTTGATGGCTGTGTAATGCGGACTTTTTCTGTATATTTCAAGTTTCGGTTCTGGCATAGTAGGTTGTTTTGTCTTCGCGGGTTTGGATCATGTTGGTATAGGTACAGGTGCTTTCTCACAAACATTGCTGCTTCTAATATGTAGATGCACGGTAGTGTCAGTATCTGTATCTTCTGCTCTACAAAGTGAGGCCGACAGCTGTTCCGCTGGCGGATGTTTACAATTATGCGTAGACATTTTTTTTGTTATACGAAAAGCTGTCCAACATCAACACTGTTTCCCCACATTATAACAGAATACCTCAGCCATGCATAGGCATATGCGTAGTATGCTGCTAACGCTGTCTTTGTGTTCGTGTTGGATTTTAATATTACTAGGACGTATATGAACTGTGATAACTTCATTTTTATTTTTTCAATGTGCCCTTTCCATGTTAAGTTTGTGTCGATATTAAGACCTAAGAGAGTATATTCTTTCACTTCTTTAATTTTGAAACTATTTGAGAGTTCGATTATATCTAGGCGGGGTTTTTGGTAAGGTATAAATTGAATTAATTTAGTCTTTTTCATATTTACTTCAAGGTTATGAAGTTCTAGCCAGGAAATTATATGATCAAAAGTGTGTTTAATCTGATTTAGTGAATTTGGATCGGAAGTGCATTTAAAAAGTAATGAAATTTCATCAGCAAATAGGATAATTGGGGTGTTAAATACTTTAGGTAGGTCGTTTATATATATAATAAATAGAATACACCCTAGTACACTGCCTTGCGGAATTGAGCTATTGCTCGTTATTATTTTTGATTGGACAGTTTGGACAGTGCTAGCATCTTGACTAGGATGTTCAATATGTACAAATTGTTTTCTATTCGAAAGATAAGATTTTAGCCAGTTCAGTGGTTTACCTCTGATACCGATTTAAAAAAGTTTATTAATAAGAATTGTATGTGATACTTTATCATACGCCTTTGTCATGTCTAGCAGTAAGCCAATAGAATAATATTTCTCTTTTATATAGTTTAGAGTTTCTTGGTTATATTTGTACAATGCTAAAGTTGTAGACGAGTTTTTACGGAAACCAAATTGGTTTTCGTGTAGTAGTTTAAATTTTTCAAGAAAGTCGTAGAGGCGGTTTGAGATAGCGCGTTCGAATACTTTTGAGATTACAGGTAGTAGCGCAATAGGTCTGTAGTTAGTTAATATTTGTGGACTTTCCGCCTTTCTTTAGGATCGGTCTTATTTTCGCAATTTTGAGCCTATCGGGGAAGCATTCCTCCACAATTGATTGGTTGAGAAGTTGTGTAATAAGAGGTGTTAGTTCTATTATGCAGGATTTTATCAGGATTGGAGGTATATCGTCCACACCGCAGCTAAATTTATTTGATTTTTTTTTATAATTGTATATACCTCCTTCTCAGTGACTGTTGACAGGTTCATTGTATTTAATATAGGATTTGTGGCGAGGTTTCTAATATCTGAAATTTTGTTTGGATGCGGTGAGGATTTTTTAGATGATTCTCCAACAGAGATAAAATAGTCATTAAAAGTATTTGCTATCATATATGGAGAGTCGATAATCGTGTTATTATTTTTGAGCGTAATCTTGTGTACTTTTTTTATTTTTATTGTCTATACAGGTAGCGGTGTTATGTGTTTCTCTTGTTGTTTCTGATATTTTTTGGTGAAGATTATTTTCGAGCATTGCATTTATAAGTCTTTTGTAGTGAATAGAGTCTTTATTTTTATTTTAAGTTAAAATCACTGCCAATGATTATGTGTTTTTTACTACTATTGTCATAAGATTATCAATTAAGTTAAAGAATGTCTCTATTTTACGATCTGAGCGATAAATTTCAATAAGTAACATGGTCTGATGAGGTATTTGAACCGCACAACATTCCACAACATATTCTACTGAGAGGTCTATTATATCAGGTCGTTCTTTAAATTCTATTTCTTGAAGTAGTAGGATGGCCACATCACCGCCTTTGCGAATCGGTCGGCAGTATGTAGCAGCAAACGAATAATTTATAATTTGTATTAGGTTTTCTCGTTCAGGTGAAATCCATGTTTCCGATAAACAAATCGCTTGGATATCATCATTTTCCTCAAGAATACTTTCAATTATATTGATTTTATTATTGATACTCTGGACGTTTTGGAAAATTATTGTAAAATTAGTTCCGAAAGGAATGATTTTTCGTGGGCTTTGCAGATTTTAAGGCCCTACGTGTTGTCAACCTTATCCAAACATGTCATAGAATTAAATGAAAATGCATTCAAGAATACATAAAAAATCACTTTACGAAAAAAGCATATTATAATATCAATAACTTTATCTTAGACTCAGAAATTTGGAATGAATAGTTTTAGTTTTGACAAAGCCCTGCACAGCTGCAAATTCTATATTTCATTGGACAAGGCCTTTTTAGATGCGCTCCAATTTTAATTATTTTTTACAGTTTTTTTTCAATTTTTATAACAGTTGACAAAGCCCCTATACAGCTGCATCTTTCACTTTTTGCTTTTATGTTTGCATTTATTTGTAACATGACGTAACTAAGCGTTCCTAGTGATCCTAAAGTTTGAATAAATGAATGTCTAAACACAAACCTATTTTGTACCTACATACAAACGTAAAATATACCTAATAAGTACTATACCTTATAATTTACACAAGTATGTAAGTACCTACAATTTACTATTTTGGGATAATAGTTCCCTCGCATTATTTCACTTTATTTTATTCGGAAAACAAACATTACTTATTTCTAACAAAAACAACTTTAAACACGTCTTATTACCATTTACATGTTTTCGCATATAATAATAATATTAATAATATTGAAGTATACCTGCGTCAACGTAACATGTACAATATCTGCAAAAACATCAGTTTCGGGATAAATCTTTTGAAGTTCGTTAAGGTGGCGTTGCGCACGGCAGGTAGGAGAGTTTTTGTTTCGTCTTGTGTGTGGCAATCAATGTTCTTTTGTGGTCGTATTATTTTTTAGACCTGCGTGGAATCTGATTAATCAATCTGTATCTTGAATGTATGTTGATAGTTGTTCTGGAGAAGCTTTGTTCCGAACACTAAAGATATAGCAGTTTTTTCAATATTCTTCTGGCAGTATCTTTGAAAAAAAGATAACTTCTAAGAGGAAAAATGACCTACATAAGTACCTAATCCATACCAACTAACTAATAAGTACCTAAGTAGTTAAGTACGTAAAATGTCGCTGAAATAACTTACGGTAATTATTCCGTTAAGATGGTGTCACAGATAAATCAGTTAGGTACTCGAAATTAAGCTTATCTTAATAATACATGTTTAATTGCTTGTACCTATTAATTTCGTTTTGCGAACTCCATCAATAAGGAAACTGTGTCTGCCGTTGTTTTCGCAATAGGAGACAACGCACGGTTTAGTCATCTCTTCTACACATACCCTCGTGTTTGTAAGCATTTTTTTTTGTTCTAATTCAAGTTTTGATTGATACGGCAATTGACATTGAAATTCACTTTCTTCTGGACACAGACAAAATATACAAGTGCATGATAGAAATTATTGCTATTTTTACACCATTTTTATAAAATCAAATTATTATTTTTTATCACTGCTATTTCACATGTGAAAAATCACAGGCAATGATTTTTCATTATAATGCTGTAATGTCACACTCGCTATTGATGCTAGTGCTATTTCACATGTAAAAAATCGCGCCTGATGAATTCCGAAGAAATGCGAATGACTGTGATTTGTAGTAGATCCGAATTCATTTGAATGAGTGTTAACAGGTTATGCAAAGGAAAATAACAGGTGTGACATATTATTTTTCACATGCTACTCGTTAAAAGTTCCATCCCTAGTGCTTGATGGAGCAGCGCCATCTATTAGCAGTTCTAAAAACATGGCCGTGAAAACCCCTCAATAAGTAACGCTAAAGGTAAGACCGCATTGGTGAAATAGCAGTGATAAAAAATAATCATATGAAAATGATTTCAAAGTAGCAATCATCTAGTTTGGCAAACACCGCCGCGCGCTGTTCACGTTCAAACTTGTTTGTCAAACACGCCGTCAATCAAGATTTCCATCAAACGCGTCAAACACACACGAACAGAAACACACACGTTCTATGTGGTAGAGTCGAAGACTGGAGTGCGAAGACCGTTTGACAAACGCGTCAAACAAAGCTGCATGATAACATACCATCAAATAATTTGATCGTTTGCAGTGCGCTTTTAGAAGTTGTGCGTGCAATATTGTTGTTTGTGGAAGGAACCCTAAAAGAATCATAACAAACAAAATCCGTATAATTTGTCATTTTCACTGATGACTGGCGAGGCTAAACTGTGAGCCAAACATACTCACTCAATCGAAAAATACATTCTTGTTAGGCAAGGTAGTTTTATTTTTATTTAATTAGAGATAGTGGCCGCACTCCGCCCGCCTGTCAGTTCCACACATTCATAGTTCTCTTTATGAACTTTATGTAGGTACGTTCTATGCAGGTCTAGGATGGCAGGACATAGGCCGCCCCATAAGACCAGGAACTGGCAGGCGAACTTTTATCAGTGGGGTTTATGTTTCATTTCATGCTTCACAGTTTCAGGTTATACATAAACCTTGTAACCTATTAACTTTTATCTTGGTCACTTTTCAGCCTCACAATGACTCTGGAGCCCTATATTAATGATCTCGATCCAGAAATCAGCACTAGCCTCAAGATATATCTCTTCAAGAATGTCCAGAATGTGGAAGCTATACGAGGCAACATCGTGAAGGGCCTCTGGAACTGTGCCATTATAAAACCAAGTCTTATCTTAGATCCCTTCCAAGTGGTGGTAGCGGCGAACCGCGCAGTGCTCGCTCACAAACAGAACTCAATGGTTACCCGGACAGTCTATGCAGAAATTCTATTCAATTTATCTCTTTCTAAGAATATATCACAGAGCTTAAGTAAGTTTGGCATTGAGAAGGATCGGGAGCTCTTGGTGTGTTTTCTTGTAACTCCGGAGAGTGATGACAGTGCAGAAATTATTGCGCAGATTGAGGGTGAGCTGTGTCCCATCAGGGAACTTAGCAATCTCACAAGGGAGCAGGATGTGAAGCAAGTGTACAAGTTGAATAGTTACAAATGTAAAGACAGGTTACTAGATGTGGTTGTAAGCAGAATGGCTACCAAGCACTTTGTTTCACACTAGATAAACTAAATTGAAACAAGTTTCACCCTGCACCATGGTTTGTCAGTAAATAGTAGCTTGTCTTAATCTATCTATCTATATACCAAATTTCATTAAAATCGGTCCAGCTGTTTAGTTGTCAAACATAACAAACAGAGAGAGATAGTTAGATAAGCTTGGGTAAGCACAGATCATTTAAACAAGTATAATTTGTTCTTCATTTTATTTAACAACAACAATATTTATGTAAAATGTACATTATAATTACATTATGTAAAGCGAATAATCATTTATTGAAAAATGCAATAATTGCAATTAACCTAATTTACAAATAATAAATAATCAATTGGCATTCATTGCAATTTGTTCATTACAATTATTATTATATATAATCATGGTGTTATTAATTAGTGACAAAGGTCTTCAAAAGGCACCAATATTACTTTTTACATATTCATATACAGGAAGGAAACTATTTTAAAATAAACAACATTTACGCAAGTATCATATGAAACATGAGGATTTTATGGTTTTACTCTTACAAGGTAACATTATAGCGCAGAAATTATTTCCAACCTGTATGAAAATGCAATCCTGTATGGCTCAGCTAACATGGCTGCGCAGTGTGACTACATTTTCTCAACTCGTTTTTCTTGTGCAAAATAGAGATCTTTTAATGTCCTGTGCTAACCATGCGCACCATAATTTGAACAAATTCCGAGTATTTTGTCGTTGTTAGTGAGGACGATATGTAGAGTGAAGTAGTATGACCACAAGAAGTGATTGATATTGGGGTGCATGTTAGGTTAAAAGAGTAATTACTCGATATCGACCAAATTTGTAGTGTGACGCGTGTTACGGCGCGGCACACATGTTAGCCCAGCTGGTTCACCGACACATCAGTCAAACTCCCTATTTTAGAAAAGATTTGCTAAA
This sequence comes from Philereme transversata, assembly GCA_963924445.1. Lineage (NCBI taxonomy): Eukaryota > Metazoa > Arthropoda > Insecta > Lepidoptera > Geometridae > Philereme > Philereme transversata. Next base: position 35,073,498 of record OZ004339.1, on the reverse strand, counting down.
ATGCGTCTTCTAGGACTAAATTGAGGTTTAAGATTAGATAAAAGATTGCAAACCAGGCCAGGGTCTAATTATAAAGTACAATGTTTATTGACATCAGAACGTTGGGCCCTGCTCGCTAGGGATCTGGTTTCCATGTCAACGTATAGCTAAGAATTTGTAGTTGCCGAAATTCATATTCCCTGAATTTGTAGTTCAACAGATCAGAAGTTCATGGAACTCTTCCGAGAAAAACAGGATTTAAATAAATAAATAAATATTGCTGGACATTTCACACAGCGCTATCTAGCCCCAAACTAAGCAGAGCTTGTACTATGGGAACCAGATAACTGATAGAATACTTATGTACTTTTTTTTTGTAAATACATACTTATAATATATAGAAAAACATCCAGACCTGAAACAAATATCTGTAGATCATGCAAACATTTGTTCCATGACGGGAATTGAACCCGCTACCTCCTGCGTCTCAGCCAGCTATTCGCCCACTGCGCCACGGAAGTCGTCAAAAAAAAAAAATCAGTTGTTCCGAAAATCTTTGGTAGAGGCTTCTACATCCTTTGCACTTCACCCAACTTCATTACCTATGTACATGTTCCGTTTTGTAAATTGTATGATCCTGCTTAATGCGCACTTGCGGACCGGACATGCCGCGCCGCACCGTGTCGCGCCGTACTTTACAGACGTTGCTATATGTTGTTTGATCTCTCTGGCACTTGAAAACCTTTATTTATGATATCACTAACTTGACTTAATAATATTAATAATAAATGCTGGTTTCACCACCTACCTATAGCTAGTAGCTACCGGTTTCACTTACATCTGTACAATCAAAACTAAATAATCACATGCAGTACATTCAACAATAGGTACTTTTTAAATTACTTCGAACATGGGAGTCCTATGAATACCAACACAATTCTACTCAAACTAAAATGGCATCTAAGTTTATAGTTTTAAGTCGTAGGAACTTTTTGTAACTTACTAATCACAAAAAAAAATAAGAAAACGAATGATGTACAAAATGTTAATAAAATGCAGCATTCATTTGCATCAAGCAAGCTTATTTGATTGAAATTAACTAGGTACTTATGTATATAAAACTGTAAATATGCATACAGGAGTCTTGTAATGTACATTATTGTATGATGTGTAGCACCTCTGAACACTTCCGTTGTATCATGCACAAACACACCGACTGCACTCTGACCCACTCAGAGAGTAGCTTAATGCGAAACCAAACATAATTCTTCATTGGCAGTGACTTTCAATTATTACAATAATCTATATCTTAGTTAAGTGATACAGAAGTAAGCCTAAGTTATTTTTGTTAAGTCTGTATATTCACAGGTAAATTTATACATGGGTACAATGAATTACATAGATATTTATATATTAGCGGATGCGATGTTACAAGCGGAACTTGTGAATACAAACTGTTATTCTAGAATAACAGGTATATTGAGGCGCTCTCTGCGCAGGCGCACTATGGCTCTGCTATCTACACTACCCACATATTGCAGGTGAAAGAAGTTCACCTGCAATATGTGGGTACTAATCTTACAAAATAATTGATTAAAAATTTATTTGGCTGAATATTAAGCAATTATATGAATCAGTAGGAGCAACTTGAACACTTGAAACCTTGTTATTTCCCATAATCATTAATAAATCGTTGAACAAGAAAATAAGGTCGCGTTAAGTAAAGCTATAAAATTACGTTTTAAATTAAATACACTATGATAACAATTATAAAAATAATAATAATTTTATACCACATAATTATACAAAACAACATTAGTACCTATATAGAAGAAGAGCTGGACTAAATAATCGGCGCCTTACTTTCAAACAAGTAGCGGAATTAGAAGAATGTATAATACATGATAGCACCAAACATTCGTATCGGCGACGCCCGCGCCACGGCCGCGCCGCGCCTCGACCGCGTTGCACTGCGCCGGGCTTCCACTCGCGTGACCCAGCACGAACCAGATTTACATGATTTAAATTAAATTTATAGAAAGAAATGGGCTTAGCTTATTGTATGCCGATCAGTAAGTATACTTCGGTCGGCTAAAAGCATCCCTTACACTAATTAAATGTTCGTAATCCTTTTTGAACCGCGATTAAATAATTGGAGAATGTATGACATTACAAGTAAATTATAAGCTAACTATGTTGTATGGTAACATGAGAGGCCGTATATGTTCCTTAGGCGTGGCGTGGCGAGGCCAAACCCGCTATTTACTACCTGTGGAGATCAATAAATTACTTTATATTCAATGATTATTATAAATACGGGATTTATCACGTACCGTCTTATCGGTGTTTCGACCGCGACCTACTCCCGCGGCTGCGGCGTGCAGTGCGAGGCGAGACGTTATTCGGAGCGGATCGCATTCACCCTGATGAAGGTTCACGGATTGAACCGAAACATTGTCGGTCGAAAAACCGATAAGACGGTTACGTGATAAATCCCGTATTTATAATAATGATTGAAATAAATCATGAAAGTGTTCTGAGTAAAATACTTTATATTCTTTTTTTTTTTTTTAGTATTTATATATCTTCGTTCGACCACAATCTTGCCTGATGGTAAGCTATGATGTTGTCTAAGATGAAGCACGATCTAGAAGACACCTATTCACTGTTACCTTAGAGGCCCAGGTTAGTCTTTAGGAAAAACAGACGACGGTAAAGTGTTCCCTACCTTAGCTGTATCTACAGTGGCGTAGCTAGGTAACCAAAGGCCATGGGGCAAAAAATAAATTAGGGCCCCAACTAAACTATTTAAAATCGTTTGTTCCGTATTCGTCGTATTCCGAATTCAACGTACTCCAGATTTGTCGTAATACAGTCGACTCCATAATAAATTGACGCGCGCCGCGTTTCTCATAGGTCCGCCTTGCGTCAAGCGCGTGCTGTTTAAACGCGCTGTTCGACGGCGCGACTGTGAAACTAGCTTATGAAAGTTCCCCGCAAGTTTCAAACAAAGATGTTCGAGACTTGTTGGGAATTCTCCTGTATTTTTTCAATTAAGTTGCCATTATTAAAGTCGCGTTCCTAGAATCTGGTTTATTTATATTCCGAGTGTAGGAGAAATTTTCACTAGTTCAATTTATAGTTTGTAAGCCAAAGTCCGAGGGGCCCCCTGAGCTTAGGGGCCTTGGAGCACTGGTCCGTCTAGCTCTCCGGTAGCTACGCCACTGTATACCCATTAAGAATGTAGAACCAATCATCATCATCGTAACATGCATTGTAACTGGTACGAGACAATTATGCAAATTTAACTTATTCTCATAATGATAATTATATGATAATGTAAAATTTACTTATTTACTTAAATAGGAGATACAGTGAGTATATAAACTCTTTATTATAATTGTAGGCTGCGGGAGTGGTATGTATTGAGATATTAGTTAGGTGCTAAGTATACCTGGTGGTGTTGTATAGTTCAGACAGGGGGGGTCACCTCCGCCCCTCCGACAGGTAGACCGACGCCGTCGCGTCCTTGGAACCCACGCCCATCGCCAATCTAAACAATAAACATACAATTACTGGCTCACTCGATATTACCACAACATTACAACAATTGGAAGAAGGGTCTTCGCTTTGTCCTCCCGGTTGCTATGGGTGTACTATAGGGGTCACTCTTGGACCATTTTGTTTTTGATATATATTAATGATCTTCCCCATCTTGTAAGGCACATCATTTTTATTTAAATTAAAACCACGACAATTCGATTTTCACGATGTAAACAATACAATATATGAGGTAGACTTGGGAAACCGTGGAAATGTTTTTAAAAAAGACAAAAATTTTAAGTTGAAATTTAATTCATTTTTGAATTAAAATATGTCTTATTTATGTGACAACTTAATCGCGACTGACCGCGCTAAAACTTACATCTACCATGAAATAAATTCAACGTCAGCAAATCCGAACGTGAGACTGCGTGGGCGCACGTGTAAAACAACTAGGAATGCGCTGTTAAGCATTGAAGATGGCCTGACTGGTTGACTTTGGCAACATAACTAGGTCGTAAACTGGTTCAATGAACAATCTACTTTTAAATGAAAAGAAAGCAAAGTGTATTAGATTTATACTACCTAATGTTACACAAGTTAAAGCAGATATAAAAATCAAAGACGAGGAGTTGGCTCTTGTGGACGACGTATTCTTAGGTATATAAGATTCCTAGATAATAAGCTTCAATGGGTTCCCTCACATTGATAAGTTGTCGAAGTTACTTAGTTCTGCGGCATACGCAGTCAAAAATATGATGACATAGCTAGACCAGTTTACTTCAGCTACTTCCACAGCATTATGTCATACGGTATACTGCTGTGGAGGGAGTGCTGCAGATATAAACACCGTTTTTGTGCTGCAGAAGAGGGCTGTTCGTGCAATTTATAATATGGGCCCCGAAAATTATTACGCCATAAGTTTAAAGAAATAAATATTATGACATTCCCTTGTCAATAAATCTATGAACATCGGATGTATGTTCACAAAAATATTAAATTGTTTTAGAAAAATAGCGATAATCATAATTTTATCATAACCCATAAAAACAAAAAAATATTATTTATTGATTGATTGAAAATACTTTATTGCACTTATAAAACTAGTACAAAGGGGAACTTAATGCTAAAGAGCATTCTCTTCCAGATAACCTTTGTGATAAAGATGTGTAGGTAGTGCACAGAAAAGGGTAAAAATTAAAAACTAAATTTATAGTAAAAATTTATCAACGTTTACTATAAAAATAGTGCCTCGAAATGCACAACCAACTAACTTGACCTACAGTTTCATTAAAATAACAAAGAACGAACTGGAGTTCATGTTAGTTGGTTATTCTTTTTGAAGTATTCTATACTATTTCCATTTCTTTTTTTTCTCAATGACAGTTCTAATTTGATAGTTGTAGTGTTGTGACCAAATAAGTAATGATATCGATCGCATATATTTTATTATATTTTGAACAAAGACAAATACAACAAAAACATTCAAATATATTTTTTCAATGTGGGAACAATTAATGGCTCTCCGCCATTTTGTGTTTGTTTTAATCAGTCACTCGCAACAAGACGGAAGAAAATTTTAAAGAAGTTGGCATTATCAATCAAGAATGAATACGTGTAACATCTTGTAATGAAATATAATATTAGTTAATAAATTTGTACAAAAGTATCCGGCAGTAGTTTAGTTTCTTACATTTTGTAAAAACATATCGGATCTGTTATCGTGTTACGTTTATCGATATAGTTCCATCCCTATCAGTTTTTCCGGTATAACCTTGTGCGTGTGTAAACGTCATATTTTTATAAAATAATGCATACATCATGTAAAAAAGACGCTCGTTCAAGTTTTCACAGGAGCTGTGATCGAGAAAATAAAGAAATGGAAATAGTATAGTGTACAATAAATCATTATTGTATTAATAGTGCGTTTACCGGCCTGTCCACTCGACGACCGATACTATACCACTGTACTGTACTGAGGACCGCGCGCGCGGTGGGATCCACACGACACGGCACTAGCTGAACCACTCGCGGCTTCGCACGCGTGGTATAGTAGGCTATGTCCCTATCCCGATCATAACAAATTTTATCGAAATCGACCCAGTCATTTAGTCGTGAAAACGTAACAGACAGAGATAGATTTAGTTTCGATATAATAATAGAGAATAGTTTACCTGAGCGGATGGAAGGAGAGGCAGGAGACGGGCCCGATGCGCGCGCCCATGAACCCCTCGTTGTACCGGATCACGCTGAGCGCGCTGCCCTTCAGGTCGTACAGGTGGATCGACTGGTTCACTGACCCGCTGCAACAGCACACACGTGTTCAATTAGACGTGTACACACGTGGTACGCGTGTGGCGTACGGTAGTGGCGGTGCGTACCAGGCGAGCAGGCTGGCGGCGGGGTGCACGGCGAGCGCGTTGAGCGGGCCGGCGCGCAGCAGCTCCGTCACCGCCATCTTGCGCGTGTCGTACAAGCGGATCACGCCGTTCACGCTGCAACAGACGATCTGTACGTTGCAGAACAACTGTGCTTGTGTTACATGTAGTTGTAACACTAGAGCAGTGCACTCACCAGCCCGTGATGAGCGTGTAGAGGTCGGGTCGCAGCGCGGCGGCCAGCACGGGCGCGGCGTGGTGCTGCAGACGGTACAGCGGCGCCGAGGGACAGCGTTCGTCCCATGCGCGCACGACGCCGTCCGCGAACCCGCACAACAGCTGCCGGCCCCCCTCGCCCCCCTCGCTCTCCGACCCGCGCCACATGCTCGACACCGCAGACTCGCTCTCTGCGCAAACAAATACACAACTGTCGTAACATTTTTGTATTGTGTGTAAAACCTGTCGGAACATTTTTTTAGGTTGCATCTTTTTGATTCTCATCTGTTTTGTGCCATAATAAATAAAGTTAAAATTGTTTACTTCTTCACGAGTCACGATTATTAAACGATACATGTTTAATCGTTATTGCTGCTCGGTATGGACTTATCCGGGAGTTGTAAGGTTATTAACGAGTCAGTTTAACTGTACGCCTGACTAAACACGCACGGCATACCGGTGTACGCGTCGTGTCCTCGGACAGCTGTTTACTTAGGCTAGAAACGTAAACGTAGCCGGCTGTCATTGCCGCCTCTACGTGCGCGTTCCACTTAACGATAGTGCGTATACAAGTTGAGACGGGTTGGCTAATTCATCTTTGTGCCTCTTCCAGGGCGTTCTTATTAGAAAAATTAAAAAGTTTTACAAAAAATATTTGAGTATTTTCATAATTTTTTGTTTAACATCAGAATGTCATATTAGGAATGAAGGAATAGAATACCGGTATCGATATGCGAGTCGAGCAGCTCTGCGTGCGCATCCCAGAGGCGGATGTCGGGCGCGTGTCCCGCGACGGCAAGCGAGCGGCGCCGCGCGCACCAGCGCACCAGCGTCGGCGGCGCGCCCGCCGACAGCCCGCCGGGCGACGCCGACGGACTGCTGCTGCCGCTGCCCACTGTAATACCATTTGCCAGTTCATTTATACACCCGTACTCCTAATATACTGCCTCAAAGCTACTACTCATTCTTCCCATTTAGTCACAATCTTGCTTTGCATGGAGCAATGATTTCGTGTCTAGTTGAGATCTTTTGTCAGGTATTTTTTTGTGACTAGATGGGAATGTGTGTTATGCGATAAAGCTGTTTATAGTATTAAGTGCACAGTATATATTTAATATTACTATTTGCTTATAATACACATTATTTTTAGATATACAAAAAGTGGGCTTATACTACCCCTTGTGGTATCATCTCAGGTCTAAGTACTGAGTGAGGGATCCGAAGGAGGATGTCCATCATGGAGATTTATATAGTTGTGAGTTACATTATTGTTATAACATATATTTATGATAGTTTTATCGGTAAGTACATGAATATACCTAAGTATATAAACTATTACACAAATAAAAAATGGATGATAATAATTTAATGAATTGATATGGATGACTAACTGCCATTTCTAATTATATTTGATACATTTACAATCCAAGATTGTTTACCGCGAAACATTGTATGAAATTTAATAGTTGCTACAATTATAACCAGTGCCATACCACGACCTCACCACGGACTCATTGAGATGCAGTTCAAAAACTATTTAGTACATGGCTTGTTTCTTTCGGGATTCAAGTTTATGGATTGCATTTTTAATTTAATGCTTATAAATAAAAAGTTGTGTACTGAATAGTTTTTGAAGTGCATCGCGGTAAGTGGTAAGTGTGGTAAGTCACTGCTCTCGGATCGATTGTAGAAAGTGCAGTATAATGGGTTATGAACTCACGATCGCTATCAGTCTTTTTGGTCCGTCCGTGCGCCGCGCGCTCCTCCGCCGACGAGAACTGATCCGACACCAGCTGCGCTAGACCTGCGTACGACCCACAACTATCACATCTCTAATATATCTCCTAATCTAATCTAACTACTGCTTTATTTACAAACTGATTCTATTTCATCTTGTCTCTGGTTCCTAAAGCGCTGGCTACAAATATGGTATAACTAGCAGTGGCGAATTCAGATAAGGGAAAACCTAAAGCCGCAGCTAAAAACGAAACTTAAAGAAGTCAAAGAACTATGGAAATGCTGGTGGAAGATGGAATGGGGAGGATTAGGTAGATGCATGTTTTTTATTCTCAAAACGTAGGTTTTAAAATGTTGTTCCTTTGGCAAATCAAAAATCCGTAATTCAACGCTGCCATTATTACTACGCCTACTCCAAACATTTACCTAAGGAACGAAGTACAACTATTAATTAGATAGCAATTCCTACTTTGTTGCACATAACACTATAAACAACTAATTTATTTATGTATTAGGATTATAAGTACCTACAGTTTTTATTTGATATAATTTTTATATATATTATTTTATTCGTTTGTAAATATACTCTGTGCACCGCTGCCCATTACTGCTCCGTTATTTACTTTCCATCCAAAGGTTGCCTGGAAGAAATCGCTTTCAGCGATAAGGCCGCCCATTGTACTTTACTTAGCTTAAATTATTTTTTTTATGTATTCCTGGTGTACAATAAAGGATTATTCTATTCTATTCTATAAAAAACTAACTTAGCTACGTAAAACCACGGAAAAATTAAATTACAAATAATAACATTCCTAAAAAACCTCACAAACTAAATTTTTCTTACACAACACGCACGCGCAGGTAACGTTAAAGGCACAATACAGAAAATAGCGTACCAACGCGCGGCCAGGCGCGGGCGCCGCGCCGTCACGACAAACAACGCCAAAATTGTGACGTAACGTAATAGATGACAAAATGATTTGTTTACGTCGCGTCGTTCAGTAAATAGCTATCCGCTATTTACCGTAACTCGACAAATTGTGGCTTCCTTTGTGGCTTAACCAGCTGTATGTTAAAAGGAAACATCAAGCCAAAATAATGTACGAGAGTGAAAGAGATAGCTATACTCTAAACAGTGATTTTTAGGCCGACATTACGCCGGCTGAGCTGTTCTTAACTGTTACTTAGATTGAGATGGAGCCTTGAAATAAAATGTGTTTTGCATTTGCACACTCGCGCCACCACAGAACATTTAATATTTAATTATTTAAATATATTTTAAATTTAAGGTACGCTCTGTTCATAAGGTTGCATTATGATGACAAGAGATGGCGCATGGTGCCTTGACATAAATAGTAGATTATTAAACAAGGGGATAAAGCAGTGTCTTGCGCCACGGGCGCTATATTGAATCCCGAACGTAACGAAGGATTCTAGAGTTACTAGAATCCTGAGTGCAGAGAGAGATATAAGCACGCCCAAGATGCAGACAGCTTTATCCATGAGGAGAATATTCTAGATTTCACACTTTCTGCGAGAGAATAAAAACCAAATTTAGGTTGGTGCATTCCGTGCAGAGGTTAGTTCTATTAACGAATAAGTTCTTATTGTGTGGGTCTATTTGGTTCAAATTTTAATATAGATGAGGTTCCAAATTCAAATCACATTACGCCCGCGCGGACGATTATTTTCCGCAACGATTAAATATTGTAGTGCGCGCAAGGCCTCATTATTTTCATAGCAGATGGGCAATGTCGCACGATACAGAGTAGCCTAGGAAGCTAGAAATATTTTTGATATTTTAAGTATTAGTGTTTTAGCTTTTAAGTCATTTTGAAATAAAAATATTGCAAAATGTTATTGTTTAGGTACCAATTCGTATCAAAACCGTACATTACAAAAGCCCTTCGATTCTTTATAAAGAGCCAGCGCTTTAACAAGAAACACACAACTCTATCGTAGATATAGCAAAATTAAAGGTAGGCAGATAAAAGCGTATATTTGTAACTAACTACTCGGCAGATCTACCGCACCAGATGTAGAGATGAAATGAAATGAGCAGATCGATACAATGTTATATTTCAGCGATTCAAATAAAAGTTAACAATATGAAATTCTTAAATTTAAACCTAACGAGCGGTTTTCACGGCCAAGTTTTATGAACTGCTAATAGATAGCGCTGCTGTGTTATATGTTATCAAAAGAATGTGAATTATTAAAGGCAATTGTCAGGTCAACATTAATATCCAAGAAACGTGAAATCATTTTGTATTTGCAGTTGCTCAGGGCCTAAGCAACTGCAAACTGCTTTTGTAACTTGCTTTGCTGTTTTGATTTCAAATTACAAATAGAAACGTGAATGGATTTACAAGCATACATAAAGATGACTGGACCAGGCATTGTCTCATAAGTTTGACACACAAACAAAACATTTTCTTCACATCTTATCTCCAGACAGCGCCATCTAAGCTAGTTGTTTTTATTTAAATTAAATGTAAAATGTAAAGCACTCATTGTAATAGTTATAACTCGTATTAACTTCGTAGTTTCGAAAGTTATTTGGCGTATCTTAATAAGGTGTTATATTGGATTTACATAGCCGTACTAGCAGCAACCTTGACTCACGCAGTATGCGTAAATCCCCAGCGGCTAGGAGCAGTATTTACTGTAGAGCGGCTGCGCGGGCGGCGGGCGGTAGGCGCGGGCGGCGGGCGGTAGGCGCGCGCGCCAGGCGGCTAGGAGCAGTACTTACTGTAGAGCGGCTGCGCGGGCGGCGGGCGGCGGGCGGTAGGCGCGCGCGCCAGGCGGCTAGGAGCAGTACTTACTGTAGAGCGGCTGCGCGGGTGGCGGGCGGTAGGCGCGCGCGCCAGGCGGCTAGGAGCAGTACTTACTGTAGAGCGGCTGCGCGGGTGGCGGGCGGTAGACGCGCGCGCCAGGCGGCTAGGAGCAGTACTTACTGTAGAGCGGCTGCGCGGGTGGCGGGCGGTAGGCGCGCGCGCCAGGCGGCTAGGAGCAGTACTTACTGTAGAGCGGCTGCGCGGGTGGCGGGCGGTAGGCGCGCGCGCCAGGCGGCTAGGAGCAGTACTTACTGTAGAGCGGCTGCGCGGGTGGCGGGCGGTAGGCGCGCGCGCCAGGCGGCTAGGAGCAGTACTTACTGTAGAGCGGCTGCGCGGGTGGCGGGCGGTAGGCGCGCGCGCCAGGCGGCTAGGAGCAGTACTTACTGTAGAGCGGCTGCGCGGGTGGCGGGCGGTAGGCGCGCGCGCCAGGCGGCTAGGAGCAGTACTTACTGTAGAGCGGCTGCGCGGGTGGCGGGCGGTAGGCGCGCGCGCCAGGCGGCTAGGAGCAGTACTTACTGTAGAGCGGCTGCGCGGGTGGCGGGCGGTAGGCGCGCGCGCCAGGCGGCTAGAAGCAGTACTTACTGTAGAGCGGCTGCGCGGGTGGCGGGCGGTAGGTGCGCGCGCCAGGCGGCTAGGAGCAGTACTTACTGTAGAGCGGCTGCGCGGGTGGCGGGCGGTAGGCGCGCGCGCCAGGCGGCTAGGAGCAGTACTTACTGTAGAGCGGCTGCGCGGGTGGCGGGCGGTAGGCGCGCGCGCCAGGCGGCTAGAAGCAGTACTTACTGTAGAGCGGCTGCGCGGGTGGCGGGCGGTAGGCGCGCGCGCCAGGCGGCTAGGAGCAGTACTTACTGTAGAGCGGCTGCGCGGGTGGCGGGCGGTAGGCGCGCGCGCCAGGCGGCTAGGAGCAGTACTTACTGTAGAGCGGCTGCGCGGGTGGCGGGCGGTAGGCGCGCGCGCCAGGCGGCTAGGAGCAGTACTTACTGTAGAGCGGCTGCGCGGGTGGCGGGCGGTAGGCGCGCGCGCCAGGCGGCTAGGAGCAGTACTTACTGTAGAGCGGCTGCGCGGGTGGCGGGCGGTAGGCGCGCGCGCCAGGCGGCTAGGAGCAGTACTTACTGTAGAGCGGCTGCGCGGGTGGCGGGCGGTAGGCGCGCGCGCCAGGCGGCTAGGAGCAGTACTTACTGTAGAGCGGCTGCGCGGGTGGCGGGCGGTAGGTGCGCGCGCCAGGCGGCTAGGAGCAGTACTTACTGTAGAGCGGCTGCGCGGGTGGCGGGCGGTAGGCGCGCGCGCCAGGCGGCTAGGAGCAGTACTTACTGTAGAGCGGCTGCGCGGGTGGCGGGCGGTAGGCGCGCGCGCCAGGCGGCTAGAAGCAGTACTTACTGTAGAGCGGCTGCGCGGGTGGCGGGCGGTAGGCGCGCGCGCCAGGCGGCTAGGAGCAGTACTTACTGTAGAGCGGCTGCGCGGGTGGCGGGCGGTAGGCGCGCGCGCCAGGCGGCTAGGAGCAGTACTTACTGTAGAGCGGCTGCGCGGGTGGCGGGCGGTAGGCGCGCGCGCCAGGCGGCTAGGAGCAGTACTTACTGTAGAGCGGCTGCGCGGGTGGCGGGCGGTAGGCGCGCGCGCCAGGCGGCTAGGAGCAGTACTTACTGTAGAGCGGCTGCGCGGGTGGCGGGCGGTAGGCGCGCGCGCCAGGCGGCTAGGAGCAGTACTTACTGTAGAGCGGCTGCGCGGGTGGCGGGCGGTAGGCGCGCGCGCCAGGCGGCTAGGAGCAGTACTTACTGTAGAGCGGCTGCGCGGGTGGCGGGCGGTAGGCGCGCGCGCCAGGCGGCTAGGAGCAGTACTTACTGTAGAGCGGCTGCGCGGGTGGCGGGCGGTAGGCGCGCGCGCCAGGCGGCTAGGAGCAGTACTTACTGTAGAGCGGCTGCGCGGGTGGCGGGCGGTAGGCGCGCGCGCCAGGCGGCTAGAAGCAGTACTTACTGTAGAGCGGCTGCGCGGGTGGCGGGCGGTAGGCGCGCGCGCCAGGCGGCTAGGAGCAGTACTTACTGTAGAGCGGCTGCGCGGGTGGCGGGCGGTAGGCGCGCGCGCCAGGCGGCTAGGAGCAGTACTTACTGTAGAGCGGCTGCGCGGGCGGCGGGCGGTAGGCGGGCGCGCGGCGCGTGTCGAGCGCGCGCCAGGCGGCGAGCAGTGCGGGCTCGGCGCCGAGCACGGCGGGTCTGAAGACGGCGACGCGGCCGGTGTGCGAAGCGGCGCACACGAGCGCGTTGGCGTGCGCGTTGATGTACGCGAGGTCGGTGATGCGCCCCCAGCGCGGGTTCCACATGCCCACGCCCAGGCGCGCTGCGCTGCCCCAGTCGAAGATCCTGCAACGTGGGATGAGTTTATGCAAGTGACGCCAACAAAACTTTCTCTTTCTGCCTACTCATTAACCCATAAACATGTCTCAAGCCGTTGTAATCTTAAAAGTTGTTGATTATGGAAGTGTTTTGAATGGTTCTTGTGAATGTGCGCTCAGACAGACAGACAGGTAGGTAAAGGTAGGTGAGATGAGGTGCTCACATGAAGTTGTCCTTGTACGCTACGGCGGCGTGCTGCTCGTACGGATGGAACGCGACGGCGGCGACGGGCAGCGGGCAACGCTGGTGAAGCATCTGCGTCTCCATCTTAGGCTCCGGTATGTTGCGGAGCGCGGCTGTAACACAACCATGTAGCGACATCTGTCGACACTGCACTTGTACCATACCAACTACTTGCACATAGCTAGCCTACAGAGAGCGCGACAATACTACAAAAAGCGACAACTGGAGTCACAAGTCAATTTCCTCCATGAATACTAAATATTGAATGGAAGATGCCGATTTCAATTGTTGAATCAACCGACTATAGCACATGATCTGGTATCGTGAACGTGAGTGACATGTACAGTGTTCATTTAGATTTTTCTTTTGTATTTAATTTCTTGTTACTTTACAATAATAATAATAAATCTTTATTCATTTTTCATATTGCTAAGATTAACATTAGGGATTAATATCTACTTATAGGTAACACTTTATACATTGCCTGAACTAGGAGAACCTGTATCTCAGACGAAAAAGCCTTGACTGGGGTAACTTATGAATACTCAAATTAACAAAACTTAGAATTTATTTACATAGTGAAAAAAAAAATGACTAAAAAACTAAGTGCAAACGTGCTATACAATATTTAAAATCTTACTTTATTACGGTTAGTAACTCCTCAATTTCCTCGTAAGATAGATTGGATAGAGCTAGAGTAAGGCTCTTTTACAGTTTGAGAAATTTATTTAGTGGATGCTCAATTTACGATTTAGCCTGTTGTACAGGTATGGTCCTAGGAACATTAAAAATGTGGATGCATAAGCATGCTTTACTGGGGACTGTTACTGCGGACGATATCTTTTCGTCTTTTGTTAGTACTTTCAGTGCTAATAGGGAAGTGCTCTGTACGGTTATGTACATCGATATAGTTGCGAATCCCTAAGATCAGCGTTTTCATTATTGTACAATGAGTGACGAGTAATCCGCCGCGCGACTAAGACGCTGGCGCTAAGTGTGTTTAATATCGTGAATAAACACTTTGCGTGAAATATTACCGTTTTCTTGTGGCACTCCAGAACATTACTAACTAATACTTAATTACGGTGCTACACTGGGATCGTACATGCTCTGTGCTGTTTTAAAACTATGTTTAGTATAAATAGCTGCCTAACTGTTAGAACTTTACATGACTTATATAATAAGTTGGTTTGATAGAAAAAGGGACGAAAAGTGGACACCTTAAAGATTGCTCTTTGTGTCCTTTCTGCGGCTGATAAAAAGGTTTTACGCGCTCCTCCCCAAGATGTTATACAGTAGGTTATAATTGACTGACATAAAGCAAGGTATACTTGCATAACTAGCTTTGAATCTGCAATGCAGCGTAATTTCTTAAAAACAAATATAATTTTCGTATTCTATTACTTAAAGTTTCAACATGTTTTCTGAACGAGAGAGTTTCATCTACTATAACGCCAAGGTACTTGATATTATTAGTAAATGAGATGACAGGGCAGTTACACAAGTTATCATTTATAGGACAATTGCATTGATGTGCAATAATATGTTTATCTGGGTTAGTCATTGGTGCTGGCTGTGATTTGCGCATAGTAAATTTTAAGCTTTTTGTTTTATCAGCATTAATGTAGTAGGTGAGCTTGGAGCCATTTGTTTACAGTATCGAAGCCGCGTTGTGCAAGTTCATGCACTTCCGATTCCGTACCAGCTGAGAAAAGTAGAGCAGTGTCATCGGCATAGGATAAAAATTTTCCGTGATCTAGTTGGAGGTTGCATAGTTCATTAATGTATATTACAAATAAGGTACTTGATAAAATACTTCCTTGGGGCAAGCCGAAAGAAGCATTTCCATTTCAGATCTGAGCTGATAACATTGTCTATTTTGACGCATTTACTACGACGGCTTAAATAGCCGGTGAGCAGCATAGGCTGATTACCTCGTATGCCTATGTTTTCTAACTTGTTGAGTAAAGTAGGGATGGAAACGGCGTCGAAGGCTTTTGCTAGGTCTAAAAATATGCCTATTGTCTTATAGAATAGAATAGAATAATCATTTATTTCAGACAGTGTCGGTCCATACAAAATATTAACGACCACAAATAAATACAATTAAAACCAAAAACATACTAATCAATAATAATACAGTCAATTAGATGAAAAGTAAAATGTCACATTAAAATTAAATAAATCAGAATAGGAACATAAAATAAAAAAAAATTAAATAAAAAATTCATATAAAATTAAAATTAAAAGCATGTACCTATCAATTACCTGCGTGCTTTGTATTGCCCGTAATTATCCCCACCCAGTGCTTCTGAATAGGGCAATCAAAACGCGCAGCAATCATCTTCAGAATACTATTGGGACTACCGCGCAATCTGTGAAAAAGAGACGCGATTTTTTTCCGCATGATCGCGTGAAAACCGTCGGCCTTTGTTATAACCTTTGTCAAGTTCCTTCCCGATAAAATCAGTGAGCTGGTGTACAGCGTCAGAGGACAGTTTAGGCCTAAACCTAAATTGAGTGTTAGATAAGAGTGATTTACTTTCTAAGTAATGAACTAATCTATTGTTTATTATTTTTTGTAGAAGCTGAAGATAGTATAGATATTGGTCTGTAATTTGAAATTTCTGTTTTGCTCCCTGACTTATGAACGGGAATGACCACCGCCTTTTAAAGACATTTTGGAAAACTTCCCTCATTTAAACATTTCTGGAAGGCAAATGTTAAAGAGGGGGCAAGTACATGTTTGTACTGCTTAAGTATTTTGGTCGAGATATTATCCCAGCCAGTTGCGCAATCGTCTTTTAGCCCCATTATAATTCTTTCAATTTCCGGGATGTCAATATCCAGTAGCACAAAAGATTTATTCTGTGACTGGACGTTGTCTATAGTAGGCGCCAAAAAAGTCATTAGCATTGTTAGCAGCTACAAGCGGGGAGGGATGTGATTTCAATAAATTCGAAGACGATTCACGTTGTTTTGATGTAAAAGTGACGTTTTTTATGGTTTTCCAAAGTTTTTTGCTATCTTACCAGCCTTATCTAATAGCATTTTATCGTAGTCACACTTAATTTTTTTAAGGAGACCGTTACAGAAGTTTTGGTACCTCTCGTAAATTGTTTGTTTTGTTATATTATTTGGGCAACTTTTGGCATTCATATGCAGCTTATCTCGATGTCTCATGCAGCGGAGTAATCCAGGGCTATTTATTTATTACAGGGCTGTTTATATTTTTTCTACTTATTTTTATGTTTCTAGTATTATTTTGTAGAACTTGCTGTATTTTGTTTATTAAGTGTGTCATACATTTCTTTTTTTTTCTTTGTCCTTCATGTTTTCGCTAAGTGAATAAAGAAATGGCAATAAAAGAAAAGAGGAAGGTGTTAAATATGTGCATACTACCATGCTTGACATATGGTTGCTAGACATGGGCATTAACTGAGCAACAGATGAATAAAATAAAAGTCTGTCAAAACGGAATAGAAAGAAGTCTAATTCGTGTCAAGAGTAAAGACAGAGTAAGGCTGAGCAAAATAAAAAACATTACGAAATTCAGAGACGCAAAAACCGTGTGTAAAAAGTTAAAATGGCAATGGACAGGACATATTCTGAGAGAAAGAAAAAAGAAATGGACCAAATTAATAACCGAGTGGTACCCAAGAGACGGTAAAAGAAACAAAGGTAGACAAACAAGACGCTGGAAAGATGACCTGAAAAAAATAGCCGGTCCAGAATGGATGAGAACAGCCAGAGACAGGATAAAGTGGAAATCCTTAGAGGAGGCCTTTGTCGAAGGACAAGCTGTTACAAATGATGAAACATACTAAAGCGTTTGCCGATAGCATAATGTACCTAAGTTAAGAACAGTAATAAAGGCTTATTTTATTTTTTATTTTATGTTTTACATGTTTCTACGTCAGCTGAATTGTAAATAGATTTGAGGTCTGTGTGACGTAAATTGTCTTCTAATTTACTATGATTTAATTTATATTAATGTACTTCTAATTGCATATATACATATACACCATAATAATTTTTCTTATTTATATAAAATTATTGTATTGTTATTTTTATTCTACTTGATATTAAGCAGGGGGGCACAGCTGCCTATCATACAGGCTTTTCAGTCTAGTTTAGGCAACTGAGGCTCATACATAATTGTTGTCACATAATAATCATCTTAATTTTTGTTACATGTACCTACCTAATAATTATGTATTGAATTTTTGTATTTGTACATTGTGTCAAAATAAATAAATACTCATTCATTCATTCAAATAAAAAAAAATGTGAAGTTGATTTTGCATGCTTGGGTTTGGGCAGTTTTAGGCTGAGTGTTAGTGCAGTCCAAGATGTTTAATTCTTCTACAGATATGTTATCTAATGAGCTTCTAGCATAAACTACTACTCCATCCTTTTGATAGTGACTTTTAGTGGTGTTACGAGCTCTATAACCTTCAATTAGAGGCAAGTTATTAATATGAATAGCAAGCCAGCATTCGGTTAGGATGATTAGGTCACATTCAACATTAAGTCTTTGCAAAAAAGTGCTGAAATTGTTAATATTTTTGTAAATACTGCGAATATATTGTGTTATAGAATAGTTAATGCGTTGCGGTAAGCAGATACATGTTGTTTACAGTTTTCAACATCGCATGACCTTAACACGGAAACTGAGAAATTGTCTAGGTCGTTAATTAAGCTATCAGTCATAGATTATTAAAATTAAGGCTAGATTATACAATTAAGGTGGCGCTCTTAGGCGCCTTCATAATCAATGAAGTTGATGTACCTTTGTTCGGCTAAAGTTTTGGCAGGGCAATCTAAATCACCTGTCTTATGATTGCACGGTTTTTTATAGCCCAGGCAGGTTGCACATTTTGCAGGCTCCACTTTCTTTGGGCATTCACTGGCTTGGTGTCCTAGATCGCCGCAATGTCCACAAGTGTAGGACTCAGCCCTGCAAGACTTAGCCGCATAGTCATATTGTTGGCACTTAAAACATCTTGTCACCAATGTGAAGTCTCGCACAGGGCTTTACGAATGATGGCAGATACCTCTATTATGTAGTTGAAGGTTTCAGCATCCTTCTTTCCAGATATATGGCTAAGTTTTATAGAGGCCAGAAAATTTTCTCTCGTCATGCCCGAGAGTTTCTCGGCCAGATTCTGCTCGTACATGCAATTATAGACATTCAGTTCCTGCATATTTAAAGGTATTCTAATGATCACTACTCGTGGTTCGTCGATGGTTAGGGCAGATGTGGTTAGTTTCACTGAGTTTTTTAGCTTTTCTATTTCGTCCTTGGTGTCGGTTACGGAGTCCCTTACATGTAGTCTCATTCCCTCACGGCTGATAATTTTTTGTACCAATGACTTAGTGTCGTCACTCGTCTGCAATTGGTCCTTGGGATAAATAGCTACAGAGCTAAGGTTAGTTGGCGGATTAGGTTATTGCTGCTGTTTTTTACCATTTCTGCGGATGAGGCTTTAACTACTGATTGCGATGACTCTTTAACGCTTTGATGAAGGTCTTGAATGCGTTGAAATAGGCTTTCCCTTTCTTTGAGACCTCAAAGAGGTAGAATTGAGCTTGGGTGGTCTTCTGCTTTAGGCCTTGGTATTCCACAGCCATTTGAGATGTGCCATGGGCTACCTTTCTGCACAGATTACTAATTCTTAACTTTTGGTCCGAGATTAGTTTACCTTCGGTAGCAATCGAGGGCTCTTCATTGAGGCACTGTTCGATGGAGATCATACAGTTCTGTATCTCCACTGTAGACACGGTTACGATGGTCGCTTCATCCCTCGGCGGCGCTGACGGGAGCGGTGCTAACGCGGGCTCAGGTTGGGGAGGGGGGCGGGGGAGCGAACCACTTTACTACTTCGGCTAAAAGGGCTGTCCATGTTGATATTTATGTTTGAGATGTATATCACAACATACTTAATTAGATAGCGATGAATCACTTATTAACTATACACTTTTGCTGACTCAAAATTAGGTTAGATTTTAAGTTGGTTTATTAATTTGAGCAAATTATTGGCACGTCCGATCTCGACAAGTGAACTCAGAAAAAAAATCTATAATCTGGTTTTATCAGTGGAGACCTTTGAATGACCTGTTTTTAAACTGTCACTATTGTGTTAATGTGCCGATGATATTCCTAAAATAAATTTAAAAAAAACTTTTTAGGGTAGCTCATGTTGTGTAAGCTAAGGCTATTGCGTTGTCTTAGCTGGGTCGTCAATTTATACAACTTGAAGGGACCAATTTATAATTCCCTTTTCACATACGTCGTTAGTTCGTTAGCTGCGGTTGCCTTCACAAAGTGAGCACAGGGAGCGTGTCTATTGTATTATATTTACATCAAGTCTGTGTCTTACTTATTGGAAATCCTTAATAAATAAATTAAATTAGTCCTTCGAGCCGGATAGCTATTTTACCTGTGCGAGATCTCTTGGCCGTACGTTATCCCTACCAGTCGTTAATATATATGACATTAAGTACCAACTAAGTATACTTTAGGAATGTCCTTCGAGATAGTTTTGACGTGGTCCTTCGAGCCATTTGTTCTTTTGCCGTTTAGATTATAGTAGATCAGCGCTACTTGTAAGGGACGATCATGAGGTTGTATTGTTTGCAGATGACATGTCACTTTTATTTAAATTAAAGCAACGACAAACCGATTTTGACGATGTAAATGCAATCTCTAAGGTCGTAAAATGGTTCAATGTAAACAATCTACTTCTAAATGAAAAGAAAACTAAATGTATTAGATTTATACTACCTAATGTTACACAGGTTAAAGCAGATATAAAAATCAAAGACGAGGAGTTGGGTCTTGTGGACACCACCGTATTCTTAGGTATAACCCTAGATAATAAGCTTCGATGGGGCCCTCACATTGATAAGTTGTCGAAGAGACTTAGCTCTGCGGCATACGCAGTCAAAAAGATCCGTCTCTTTACCGACGTAGACACAGCTAGGCTAGTTTATTTCAGCTACTTCCACAGCATTATGTCATACGGTATACTGCTGTGGGGGAGTGCTGCAGATATAAACACCGTTTTTGTGCTGCAGAAGAGGGCTGTTCGTGCAATTTATAATATGGGGCCCAGAGAATCATTACGCAATAAGTTTAAAGAAATAAATATTATGACATTCCCTTGTCAATACATCTATGAAAATCTAATGTATGTTCACAAAAATATTAATTTGTTTAAGAAAAATAGCGATAATCATAATTTTAATAGTAGAAATAAAGATAAACTCGCTGTTGCCACTTGTAGACTCCATAAAGTTAGTCAATCGTTTAAAGGGCAAGGTGTACGCTTTTATAACAAACTCCCAATGGATGTACAAAAATTGACAATTAATAAATTTAAAAACGTAATTAAACAAAATCTTTATAAAAAAGCCTACTATAAAATATCGGATTATTTAGATCAGGTATGGGCAACCTTTGACATGTTGAGGGCCAAACTTTAGCGTGCAAATACGTTCGCGGGCCGTGTTTAAATGCCCTTAGATGATAGAGAAGCTTGGGATTAAAATTGCTCCAACTGGTTCAAAATGTTACAATTTAGACGTAATTTATTTTCTGTATTATGTATTGTAAAAGGATCATTAAAAAAAAACAACCAGCCTTGTTTCTTGCCTTTCTTTCCTGGCTTGGTCGCGAAGGAACAGGCAGTAAAATTGACGTTTCAAAGTGATCCTTGTGATTTTAATGAATAAAAATATTTGACTTTGACTCGGAGAACAGGTTGTGTCGATTAGTGGTGGCGGTATACCTGCAGCCTCAGCCCTCAGACTGCGGTTCCGCTTGCGCCTCCAGAGGCGTTCGTGGTGCGCGCGCCCCTCGCAGTCGCCGTCCTCAGCGGAGCCCTCGCCATCCGCGCGGGAGAACTTAGACGACGCCCATTCCACGAACTGGGTGCTCACTATCTGCTTCTTTAGGTACGTTTGACCTGGAACAAACGCTCAATGCTCTAATGGTGATAAACAAGTATTTTTGTGCCAGACAACTCAAAAAGTGTGCGGACATCCAATGGCGATCTGACGAAGCATTTTCTAAATAACGCCATCTGTTGACGAGTGAACGCACTAAGACGTAAATAATATAAAAGCGAGATAGATGCATAATGCGTCAGAGCGAGATAACGCATTCTAGCAAGCGTCGCTATAGATCTATCTGGGGTTGCGTAGATGTATAATTATCCGTGACTGAGCTTGCAGCGCCAGACTTTGCTTGGCTACTAGTGCGAAACATCAGGGTGAGCAAATCATATTATCAAAATTTAAAATTTCAAGAATTATTCTTTGCGATTTCTAAGTGATTTTTATAAATAGTAGTGCGTTTTAATGGTGTATGTTTGTAATAGTGCCCCCCCCCCCCCCAACGTAACAGGGTTCATCCCAAAGACCATGGTAGACCACTAAGTTGTATTTCGATCGGACGGTACAATATTTATATTTATCCATACTCACTAGTGTTCGAGGAGGTGGAGTCTCGTTCTCTGGGAGTGTCGCGCTGCGCCACGGAGGCCTCCGATATCGTGTGCGGGAGGCCGCTCTTCTGGCGACGAGGACCTATATATACATGATTGTACAATTAGTTTATCTGCCAGTTAGTCTGTTAGTCATTTACCGCCTGGATGTATTAATAAATGGGTTGTAATATCGTATGCCAGTATCGTTAATGCGTTCGAAGACTTTTTTACCGATATTCCAGTCTCTACCACAAAATCCTTAAACTTCTCTCCCATAGTCGCAGAGTCATTGTTAAAACTTAACGGAATGCAAAACACAATTCAAATTTGTTTATGTAAATAGTGATGACATCATAAAAGCTTTCAAACTGATAAATGCTAAGAAAACCACGGAACTCTGGGGCATCTCTGTTAGCGTCGTGAAAAGATTGATTGACATAATTGCTCCCGAACTAGCTTTAATAATCAATGAGTGTATTGACTGTGGTGTATTTCCTGATTTAATTAAACACAGTAAAATAACTCCACTTTTAAAATCAGGCACTCGTTCTGATCCTGGTAGTTTTAGACCAATCTCAGTACTTCCTACATTTAGTAAAATATTTGAAAAACTAATCTTAAATCGACTGCTTAGACATTTCAATTCACATAATTTACTGCATCATAAACAATTCGGATTTACCAGGGGTCGCTCAACCACTGATGCTCGTATTGAGTTAATATCGCACATATTTGATGCCTGGGAGAAGTCTCATGATGCTTTAGGTGTTTTTTGTGATTTGTCTAAGGCATTTGATTGCGTAGACCATAGCACTACTCGATCAGGAAACTACACCATTATGGCATAAGGAGCGTTGCTCTAGACTTTCTCACTTCTTATTTAAGTGGCAGAGAGCAAAGAGTTGACGTGAATGGGAAGCGTTCTCCGGGGTCTCTGGTTAAAATGAGTGTACCACAGGGATCAATTCTGGGACCATTTTTGATTTTACTACGTGTTAATGATCTTCCCCATCTTGTAAGGGACGAATATGAGGTTGTATTGTTTGCAGATGACACGTCACTTTAATTTAAATTAAAGCGACGACAAACCGATTTTGACGATGTAAACAATGCAATCTCTAGGGTCCTAAAATTGTTCAATGTAAACAATCTACTTCTAAATGAAAAGAAAACAAAATGTATTAGATTTATACTACCTCATGTTACACAAGTTAAAGCAGTTATAAAAATCAAAGACGAGGAACTCCTTGACTCTTGTGGACACCACCGTATTCTTAGGTATATAAGATTCCTAGATAATAAGCTTAAATGGGGCCCTCACATTGATAAGTTGTCGAAGAGACTTAGTTCTGCGGCATACGCAGTCAAAAAGATCCGTCTTTTTACAGACGTAGACACAGCTAGACACTACTTCAGTTACTTCCACAGCATTATGTCATACGGTATACTGCTGCGGGGGAGTGCTGCAGATATAAACACCGTTTTTGTGCTGCAGAAGAGGGCTGGTCGTGAAATTTATAATTTGGGCCCCAGAGAATCATTACGCAATAAGTTTAAAAAAATAAATATTATGACATTCCCTTGTCAATACATCGAATGAAAATCTGATGTATGTTCACAAGAATAATAGGTACATACCTATGAAATTGCCGTTCTTCAGTACTGGTAATTTCAAATAGAAAAAAAGTTTGGAATGGCTTTGTATTCTAAATTCAAATTAATTTTGTTTTAATAACATGACATTCTTTTTACAAACTCAGTCTTTTGTTTATTGATTAGCGTTGTATTTTCATTACATTTGAACATTTTTCGTCATAATGGATACTTTAAAAATTCGTGTAATTATGGAATATGAGTTCCGTCGTGGCACCAACGCGCCATAAACGGCACGTAATATCAAAAACGTTTACGGAGAGAACTGTACAAACTAACGCACAACCCGATATTGGTTTTCCCGGTTCCGTTCTGGAAATTATGACTTGTAAAATGAAGCTCGTGGTCGTCCGGAGGCTTTGGTCAACAATGATGAATTAAAGGCGATTGTGGAAGCTGACGAAACTCAATCTACAGCTGAGCTAGCATCAGCTTTTGATGTTAGCATCAAAACAATTTTGATCCATTTGCGACAAATAGGCAAGGTAAAAAAACTTGATAGATGGGTGCCCCACGAACTTAACGATCGCCAGCGCAACGTACGCGTCGAGACCTGCCTCGCGCTGCTCAATAGGCAAAGAAATAGGAATTTTGAACCGAATTCTTACGTGCGATGAAAAATGATTCTGTTCGACAATCGAAAGCGCTCAGCAAGTTGATTAGATCCTGGTTCAGCACCAAAGCAATGCCCTAAACCAAAAATGACCCATAAAAAGGTGATGGTCACTGTTTGGTGGTCTAGTGCGGGTGTGATTCACCACAGCTTTTTACAAAAAGGCATGAGCATTACTGCAGATGCGTACTGTGAAGAACTGGAGACAATGGTGGAGAAGCTTGCACATCGGCAACCAGCTTTTTGGTCAATCGGTCATCCCCACTGCTCCTTCACGACAACGCGCGACCCCATACTGCACAACAGACAGTCTCCAAGCTGCAAGAGCTGGGGTTGGAAGCTCTCCCTCATCCGCCATACTCACCAGACCTTGCACCTACCGACTACTACTTTTTCCAAAATTTAGACAACTTTTTAGTGGGTAAAAAATTCAATTCCCGAGAGGCAGTACAAAATGCCTTTGAAGAGTTTGTTGCCTCCCGTCCAGCTGATTTTTACAAGAAGGGAATCAATAAACTGCCAATGCGTTGGCAAAGATGCGTCGATTGCATGGGTGATTACTTTGAATAACAGAAATAAAGAAGTTTAAAAAAAATAAGTACTTTCACTTATTCCATACAAAACGGCAATTTTATAGGTAAAGACCAAATATTAATTTGTTTAAGAAAAATAGCGATAATCATAATTTTAAAACTAGAAATAAAGATAAACTCGCTGTTGCCACTTGTAGACTCCATAAAGTTAGTAAATCGTATAAAGGGCAAGGTGTACGCTTTTATAACAAACTCCCAAGTGATGTACAAAAATTGACAATTAACCAATTTAAAAACGTAATAGAGCATTGTATCTATCTATGCGCCAGCTGACAATACTCGTAGCACTAGCAGTTTCTACTTGATCGAACGAGCAAACAAACAGCGTGTGAGGACAAGGGCTATGCAAGTCTGCAGTTTTCGTCCAACGTAGCGTCATTGGCCAACCGCTCCAGCAGTCGTCTCCAGCCTTTGTTATAGAGTAGTTCAAGCAATGTAAACGGATAATAAATAGTGCTTCAGTAAATCCGAGTCAGTTTTTGCATTCCTATGCAGTCAGACTATGAGAACTATATTGGAGGCCTGACTATGTTGCCAATCAGCCACCGGACTCTTGATATGCTGTGTAAGGATAGAGCGAACAGATAACCTGTAGAAGCTGACCCCACCACCACGCGGGATGAATATCTAGAGTGAGAGAGAGAGAGACTAGTTGGAATGACGTACCGTGTGGTAAGGTTCTGGAGTGTTCGTGTAGAGGCGAGGGCTGCGTGTTGGGAGAGGGGGGGAGGCTGCTGCTGCCGCTAGTGCGCGTCTCCACTTCGCGGACGTTATCCACCTGCAACACACCAATATCAACTCTATTAGTACCAGATGTAAGTTCAATCGAGTTTGGATCGGCCAATAGTGTGATTGAAAGCCGCGGAGCGAGCCAACGATCTTCACATGGGTTCCTATTGAAATACTAAACTAGAGATAAATGTCTTCCATTTTACAACAACATTACAAACTTCTCAAATTAATATAAATTATGATGTATACTTATAATTGGTTAAGTAAGTGTTGGATAGTGACCTGGTTGGCGATGTAGTTGATGATGTCGTGCGCCATCGCGGAGACCTGCGGGTGCGGCTCCAGCTGCATCGCTTCCAGTGTGCTGTACAGCTTCATGTACACCGACCCGAAACCTGCGCAACAACATACATACATAATACACACTATAGTTATGGAAATATAAAAGGTCGGATTTGACAATACTACCAACGAACAGAACCATACAACATTGGAATATCGTCCTATCGAAATATTGATCCAGGATTGACTGGTGTTATTGAGTTTAAATTTTCAATATAAACTAAAACTTAAGAGTTGATTAATTACACACATTGTTATAGTGTATGGATAACATAATCATTATAAGGCATTATGTGGTTGATTTTTGTAGTTCTTGTGGCATGCAAAATGATCGGCGGATAGTGCAGTTACCTATAGCGGGTAGTGTAAGCGCCGCGGTGCGAGGCGAGGCGGTGATGGGACGCGCGCCGGTCGCCAGCGCGTCCTGTCCCGGGTCAACTCGCACGCCTTTCTTGTTGCCTTCTCTGCAACAACATAACAATGAAATACTCATTTATTGCTACACGGACCTTGTGATTACGTTAAATTATGCTAACAACGCTTCGAAAGTTATCCTCGGACAAACAAACATACATACATAGATACAACGCCGATTTGATACAAGTTGATTTAGAGATTTTATGAATACCATAAATCGAGACCCGGGATCGAATCGGTGCATTCTTTCGATCGATCTTCAGAACAACCTTAGCCTTAAATGATCACTTCCAAATGGAGGTGATCATTTCTAATATATTGGGTATAAAATAATCTATACATATGAAATTATTTGTCCTGAATGATTGATTGACGGATCAAAGCACAGCCTAAACCGCTAGTCGTAGAGACCTGAATCTTGGCAGGTGTGTTCTTTGTATGACGTAGGCATCTGATAAGAAAAGATTTTTCGAAATTCTATTCCTAATGGGGTGAAAAAGGGGGGCAAAGTTTGTATGTGACAACGTGATTCCTTGGTCCAATCTACTTTAAATTTTGCATAAACCTTTTTTAACAGAATAGATGACGTGTATCGTATTTTATTGAATATCATGAAATCAGTTAAAAAGGGGTAGAAAGTTATTTTGGCGGTGATTTGCTTCGAAGTTGATACAAATACTCCTTAGTGCTTTTGATTTAAATAACATTTTATTTTGACACATGTTTGAAAACTCAATCCGATTTTATTCAAAAAAGGTTGAACTCACTTAATAACATAAGCATAATACTCTTTAAAATTGGAATGTCTCGAAAGTCACCGTACTATTTTAATACCTCATTACAAGGTTTCTAAGCCTAAAGATGTTATGCACTTGTAGGACACAGCCTCATAGGGACGTAGAGTTCGAAATTTGAAATGGTAAGGACTTGAACATTTTGGTCAGAAGAAAATTGTTTTCTTTTAGTTTGTCTTAGAAGTTTAATTTAGTGTGTATTGTTTTTCGCAATTTTTTTACATTACAAATATGATAAATGTGAAAGTTAGGATGTTTGTTTATTTGTTTGTTACTCAATCACGTCGTAACGGCGGAACCGATTTCTATGAAATTTGGTATAAACGTAGATTTTATAACCAGGATTACCACATAGGCTACTTTTTATCCCATAAATCAGTTCCCATTGGATAAATATGGGGTGTCAAGTCAAGTTGCAACAGCGAGTTTAGCTTTATTTCTAGGTTACCTACACATTTAGAAGTGTAACGCGTACGAAGTCGCGGGCAACAGCTAATTAATTGTAAAACAAACGAACAGTACCAAGAAAAAGCGATTGGTCACCGAGTGATTTGATAATTCAGAGTTTCTGAAAGTAACTTTGAGTGGTTGATAAACGTTTTTTTCGGCGAACGTTAGTAACTGGGTGATTTTTAAGATACGGGAATAGAGGACCTAGACATTAAATTTTATTTTTAAAATCTGTAAATGCAGAAGTGTATACTCTAAAACCTAAGGGAAGTATTTTAGGAACGTTTTCTTGTAGCTTTAACGTTTTTAGAAGTTTTCTTTTGTGCGCCATCTCAAATATTGACCTTGTATAAGTTCTTGGAACCGATATAATATGTGGTATATATGGGTTCTGTTTAGTTGTAAGTCAACTTACTTCTCACTGCGCCGCTCCCTCTCTTGTATGTAGACGGCGATGAAGTACTGCTCGAATATCAGCACCAACCATTGCAGAGCTGCCGACACACATCACAATCAGCAATCGATACGATCATTAAACCACGCGTACCACAATCGCGCCGTTGCACGCACTTATGAATGTCGTCGAAGTCCAGTAGATTTATTCAATTTATATGACTTAAGATCATCCATATTCTTTTCCTTTAAATGCACACAAAAGTGCAATACCTGCGAGTATCTCCGCCCTGACGAGCGTGGATGCGTCCAGCGAGAGCCTCGCGGCGAGCGTGATGCCGACCTGCTGATTGAGCGCGTTGGCGTGCTCCGAGCGCGCGCCGCCCGCCGCCACAAACGAGCCCAGCGCGAACGCGCACGCCGCGCGGACCTGTCGGACGCACACGGACACTTTATTGTGGAAATATTATATTACCTGCCTGATGGACAAGCGGCTCAAATTAATAAGTGGACCATCATTTCACATGGACATAGACATGTAATAGACCAGTGCATATTATTTTTTGTTCTGACATAATGTTTAATTGTTCATTTATAATGTCAATTTTTAACTAATTTATGTGCATACACAAATTTGTCAGTGTTACCATCCTTATACAGCTCCTCACTTATACATAACACTACAATGTATTCTACCGTGTCTAAGCAAATAAATAGATTTAATTTCATAATAAATACACATAACAATAGTAATTTAGGTGATGTTACCTCTGGATGCGGATGTAGCAGCAGCGGATATAGTTTCTCGTGCGCCAAATCCCGCACGCCGGCCCAGCGCGCCGCGTCGTACCTATACGCGATAACATATTATTATAAATGATGCTGGACATTACACACAGCGCTATCTAGCCCCAGTACTATGGGAACCAGATAACTGATACAATACTTATATACCTTTTTTGTGTAAATATATATTAATAATTATAGAAAAGCACCCAAATCAGAAACAAATAAAATAATATATAAAAAAGGTTTTGCAGATCATGCAGTCTCTACATATTATGACGACCTCCGTGGCGGAGTGGGCGAACAGCCGGTTGAGACGCAGGAGGTAGCGGGTTCGATTCCCGCCGCGGAACAAATGTTTGCATGATCTACAGATATTTGTTCCGGGTCTGGTTGTTATTCTATATATTATAAGTATGTATTTACAAAAAAAAGTATATAAGTATTGTATCAGTTATCTGGTTCCCATAGTACAAGCTCTGCTTAGTTTGGGGCTAGATAACGCTGTGTGAAATGACCAGCAATATGATGCGGAATAAAGAGTTTGCATAGTGTACGTGTGTAACAGATGCACTAACCCGCGCCACAGTCGGCCGAGCGCGACGCACGCCCAGCGCGCGAGCGAGGCGCTGCCGTCGTTCAGCTGCTCCAGGCAGATCGAGATCATGGAGCCCTACAACCAAACATTATACTAATTATCCTTTCACAACGAAAACTCCTAGCGACCTATGCACACGGCGTATTTTAAACGCGCAGATTGCAGCATTTTTATCAATTCAAACTTACGTATAAATTTTGTACGCGCATTTGAATCGATACAAATGTTGCTTAAAATACGCCGTTTGCATAGACCCTAACAGGTGGGCAGGACTGAAATGTAGGAATGGAGAGAAATTGAATTAACAAAGAAAATAAGGAGTATGGTAAAGTAATTCCGAATATAGGATTGAAATTAAAACAACAGCAAGTAAAGGTTGGGATCCAGAACAGCAAGAGATAGAAAATTTGGAATAAATGGGGAATACCTTTGCTGACTAAGGGCAAGATAGTTGTCAATGTCGAAATGAAATAAGTATAAATAAGAAGTTTTAAGTCAAATGTAGGATTGGGATGGAAGGTATCTTCCGCTGTAGAGGTATGTGTACTGTTGGTATATCTTTAAATAAATAAATTGAGAAGTGTGAGACACATAGAAATACCTGTAGCGCGGCCTCCTGTCCCGCGGGGTAGTTGTCCACGATACCCGCCAGCACGTATGCGGCTAACGTGCGGTACTCACTCTGCAAATACACACTCTATTTTAACAGATAATCTGCTTATTTGTCACTAGCTGACCCGCCCTAGCTTCGCACGGATTTTTATCAATTAAAATTAAGTCTATAAACCCAGGGATAGTGTAACTTTCTATTAGTGTAACTAACAGATTTTAGAATTGTTTAAGTAGTTTCTGGGATTATGAACAATAATTACGTTTATTATTATATTAATATCCTCCCTCCACTGTTCCCTCATTGCTGAGGATGGTGATTCCTTTGGTGAAACTTGTTCACCGCTTGTCTCTAGTGGTTTTGATCAGTTGCCGTAGATGTTTAATAGGATTGGGGAAATGAAACAACCCTGTTGTACTTGTAGCACTTTTCTACGCGAAGTGTAAGGTTCAGGATCTGTCCTCTAGTGCCCTTTCTTTTAACAAATCATATCTGCTGTGGCGGGATCTGCCAGTCGAGGCATGATCTGAGGCTATTGTTGATGATATGTAGAAGCACTTTCCTGGCATGTGATATGGAAGTGATGGTTCTGTAGTTACTACAGTTTCTTATTAAGCCCTTTTTGTACCAAAGAAGTATAGATGAATAGTACACATTCCGAAGGCCATTTACAGGATTTCAGACAGAGTTGCTATTCCTTTTTGGCAAAGGGCTTTTAATATTTCTGTCGTGATTCGATGAGCACCTGGAGTTTTGTTCCTCTTCAGTTTTCCAACAGGATCTTCCACTTCGGATGCAAGTAGTCAGGTTCAAGATCTACCACAGTATCGGAGTTTGATCGTGGAGGGACGATGTCCTCCTTATACAGTTCAGCGTAGTATTTTTTCCAACATTCTGTCTTCTCATAATTGTGGATTAGATAGGAATTCTTAATATAACTCAACTGATACTAAAAAGGGCAAATTACCCAAATTAAAATCATCAAAGTCATACCTAATAAAAAAACGATTACAAATCGAATAAGACTGTTGGCAGGTTTCAAAATCAAAATATTTATATTTCTGTAAAATATAAATATAAAATAAATATAAATATAACAAGGTTGTTGGGATCTTCTTTTAAGTATATACAATATGTAACAAAAACCCTGTCGGATTTTTAAGGGTGTGATATAGTATCGATATTTGGTCACAATCATGTAATTCTATTACAGAAAAAACAAAAACAAAATACCCGACTAAATTTTATTATTTGGCGCTCAAAAATTAAAACTTACATCTGGCAACGCCGGCGGCCTACGCGGCGCGCCGGAGACGGTGACCGCCCTTTAGACGACGAAGACACGTGCCTGTGCATTTGTTTTTTTGTTGACGATTGTAGTCAAGAAACAATAAGTTTATTGCAGCTCTGAAAAGAACTTGGGTTTAGCTCTGAAAAGAACTTCGAGTTAGCTCTAACAAGAGCTTAGGTAGGTATTGCTAGTTATGTAGAAGCACGTCAACTTGATCAAGACTTCGGCGGTCGTGTTCCACGTGTCGACCTCCAACTTCAATGCACCTTCGACACCGTTTTATAACGTTGGCACGCACTTTTCGCAGCACACTTGTATCAGATTTTATTGACTCAAAAGCCGCGACGATTCGAGTTCGCATTTCCGCTTCCGAGTCACACAGCTTATTAAACACAACTTGTTTGACGTGCCCCCACAAATAAAAGTCTAATGGCGTGAGGTCGGGAGATCGTGGAAGTCATGGAATAGGTCCCCCCCTGCCTATCCATTGCTGTGGAAACTGTTCATTTAAGTAATCGCGAACTGCACGCAAAAAATGAGGCGGGGCGCCATCGTGCTGGAACCACATTGAACGATGGAAAGCCACGTTTAAATCGTCCAACACTTCACTAAGCTCTTCGCGCAAAAACGCCAAGTAGTTCGTACCGCTCATAAAACGATTTAAAAAATACGGACCAATGATTCGATCTCCGAGTATACCGGCCCACACGTTAATACGCCAACGATGTTGGAAATGGCTTGGTTTAATAGCAAATGGATTTTCCATTGCCCAAACGTGTTCATTGTGCGAGTTAAAAACACCGTTTCTCTCAAAGGAACATTTGTCGGAGAACAACACACGATTTAAAAAAGACGCGTCCTCTTCAACTTTTCTCAGCATCCAGGTGCAGAACTCGGTTCTTGGTTCGTAGTCGACAGGCAAAAGGGCTTGTACACAACGATAGTGGAAAGGGTGTTTTCCTTCTTCACGGACAGCCTGCCAGACACGCATTTTGTTGGTACCTACTTGACGCGCTACAAAACGTGTGCTTCGCGTCGGATCTTCGGCAAACATGTCCAGGACTCTTCCTTCGACACTAACGTCATGCTGTCGTGGTCTTCCGGCATCAGCACGATGTGTCTGAAGTCCACGAACATCACCTGTCGTAAACACCCGGTTGTGTAGGCGTTGAAACGCATGGTCCGAAGGCACTGGAAGACCTTGAGGCAGAGCAAAGCGCTCCTCATAGTCCCTGCGCGCAGCTGCGTAATTATTTGAACTCCTCCCTAAGCACATTAACATATTGTAATATTCCGCATTCGAATATGACATTTCGCGAAGAAATAATGTCGGGACGTACGAACTACGGACGGTACAGCGCAAAACTGAAGCGAGGTCGGCGCCTGCGAGCGATAGAAGGCCGCCAATAGCCGCCGCGGCGGCTTTTGGCGGCTTTCAACAAAGGTGTTTATGGCGGCGCGCCGCCTTTGTTGTTTGTTGCCGCAGTGCGACCCGAAAGGGGATTTACGTTTTACGGCATTTACAAAGCGTGCCGCCAAATCCACAGCTGAATGTCGAGAGAAAGCCACATATATCCTATTTAATAAAGACTTAGGAGCTACATGCCTCAGAATTTTAAATATCCATATGAGTTTTCTCATTCTAGTGCTTAGGGCTTCAATTTGCGAGTACCACGAAAATCTCTGATCAATCATGACTCCCAAATACCGTGTTGAGTAAACTTTGCAGAGAGTGGGGCAGTTGCAATCTTGGTCGTGCATATTTTCGAACTATGTAGTTTTAAATTAAAGTCACTTCCTGGTTGGGTACGATTATAAATAAGTAACAACATTAGTTTTTTCTGCATTGAGGGTAAGCAAATTTGCCTTGAGCCATTGAGCAATTCTAGCCAGTCCCGACTCTGCCTCGGTACGCACCTTGCACCACGAAGTGCTAGACAACCGCGAAAAAAACAACAGCGGTATCATCCGCGTACGAGATAATACGTGCTTCATTTATTTTTAATTTACATAAATTATTTATATATATTAGGAACAAGGTCGGGCCTAATACACTTCCTTGAGGAACACCATAGGTTATATTTGAATCACTACTTACGTATTGGCCAATCTTTACTCTCTGTTTCCGGTCACTTAACAACGGTCCTTAAACAGGGCTAAGGGTACGCCTCTAACTCCAATATTTTCTAGTTTATTTATAAGGATGGGGACATGGACGGTGTCAAAGGCTTTTTTTAGGTCTATATACACAGCTAAACATTTTCTTCCACGGTCTACTTGCTCAGTGATGAATGAACTTAAAACTGTTACTGCGTCTTCTGTAGACCTACCATTTCTAAAGCCGTAATGCTATTCGGCCAGCAGGTTATATTTATTTAAGTAACTTAATAGTCGTTTGTTTATCAGTTTTTCCAAAATTTTTGATAATGCTGGTAGGACAGATATCGGTCTATAGTTATTAACATCATCCATATCACTTTTCTTATATACTGGGGTAATTATAGATTTTTTAATTGAAGAGTTAACAGGAGTATCACAAGCAACGACTGTTACTCACGTCTACGCTGGGGTCCTGTAGTACTGATAAGAAGTACTTGTGCCCTTTTGCATTGACTAGATCCACTTGACACGTCTGCAAATAAACATTTGATTAACATGTATAAAATATCTATATTACATACACAAACACTATTAAATGAAGTTTGTAAAGCATGCCTGTTTCTCATTGGAAGAATCGGTGAGTTTCGTACGATAGCACTACTCACAGGGTCGACGGCGACAATCCTCGCCCAGATATAAACCATGGAGGCTCGCAGATTGGGCGCAGAGGCCTGCAGCAGCTTCAGCATGTATGGGAAGATTCCGACGTTGAGCACCGCGCGCACCGCCCTCGCGCCCAGCGCCAGGAACCGGCACAGCAGCTGCAATGCGCGCACGCGGTGCAGCGTCGACAGCAGCACCTGCAGCACCATGGGCAGCTGCGCGGGTGGGGGGCGGATGCCACCCGAGCCCGGGCCCGCGCCTGCGCCGCCCAGCTCCAGCCACACCTGGAAGGCGGTGAGCTGGTCGCGGAAGAAGGCGGAGTGCGTGTAGTCCAGTGGCGCGGGTCCGACGAGGCCGGGCAGCTGCGCCAGCGCCAGGTCCAACGTGTGCTCCCACGCGGCCCACAGTGGGTGCCGCGCGAGGGACGGCAGCGCGGGGGACGACACCGGAGTGCAGTTGTAAGACCTGTTACAAGGTTACAAGACCTTATATAATTCTGACTGAAGAGTGGAGGTAGCAGAAGATTCCGAGAGAGACATCCCAAAAATTACGACCCGAAATAATTTGAAACCGCAACTTTCCCCTTGATATGGGTGGGTACCCAATACCAATTTCACCACGGATTCACTTCTCGTCCAGTAGATAACTTATTATAAACATATTATACGGATATTATTTATGACTCAAAGTCTCCACCTGCTGAGGAAACTTTATACAGATCTTGATGTAATAATCGGTTTATGAGAAAGGGATAACGTCTTTACCTCATGATCCGGTCTGCCAGCAGGTAGTTCCTGCAGAGGCTGGCGGTGAGGAGATCAGCCCGGAACAGCTGCTGGAACAAGTCGGCTGGAAGCGAGCTCCACGCGATGGTGTCCGTGATGGCCGTGAAGATCCAGTTCAGTTCGCCCAGCATGGTGCGTCGGTCCGTCACCTGGCCTGGGATCCTGACGAAGGAAGACCAACTCTAAAGATAATATCGACCTCCGTGGCGCAGTGGGCGTATAGCCGGCTGAGACGCAGGAGGGTTCGATTCCCGCCGCGGAACAAATATTTGTTCCGGGTCTGGACGTTTTTCTATAATATATGTACCTAGTCAGGTCATAAGTATTGTCACACAGTAAAAACGTTTCTTTTAGAATGCTGGCCACAAAAAAGTTTATAGAATTCGAATTTCGAATTGTTCATGAAAATAAAAATGTATACTTTTTAGAATTTTACTCATTTTTAAATATGGAGTGGACGCTTAAAGAAGACCATGTTGCAGTTATTGCGTTGCATCGTTGCGGTTACGCGCCAATTCAAATTTTTGACATACTGAAAAATTTGAATATAACCAAAAGATTCGTTTATCGCACCATCAAACGATACAATGAAGACTAGTGTAGATGACAGGTCAAGAAGTGGTCGCCCTCGGTCTGTTAGGACTCCAGCAGTGATAAAAGCTGTGAAGGCGCGAATTCAAAGAAATCTCAAACGTAAGCAGAAACTGTTGGCCCTTCAGATGGGGTTAAGCAGAACCACGGTGAAAAGGGTGTTAAATGAAGACTTAGGGCTTCGGGCATATCGAAGAAAAACAGGACATCGTTTGAATGCTCGTCTAATGGACCTGAGACTGAAGAGATGCCGCGCTTTGTTGAAGCGGTACGCGGGAAAAAATATCGGGAAATTCTTTTTTCGGATGAAAAAATTTTTACCGTAGAAGAGAGCTACAATCAAAATGATAAGGTGTACGCACACAGTAGTGAAGAAGCGAGCAACCGTATTCCGCGTGTCCAACGAGGCCATTTCCCATCGTCGCTGATGTTCTTTTTGGTTGGGAGTTTCTTATTAGGGCTTAACAGAGGTACATTTTTGTGAGAAAGGTGTAAAAACGAATGCAGTTGTGTATCAAAATACAGTCCTGACGAACCTTGTGGAACCTGTTTCTCATACCATGTTCAATAACAGGCACTGGGTATTCCAACAAGATTCGGCGCCAGCTCATAGAGCGAAGAGCACACAAGACTGGCTGGCGGCGCGTGAAATCGACTTCATCCGGCACGAAGACTGGCCCTCCTCCAGTCCAGATTTGAATCCGTTAGATTTCAAGATATGGCAACACTTGGAGGAAAAGGCGTGCTCAAAGCCTCATCCCAATTTGGAGTCACTCAAGACATCCTTGATTAAGGCAGCCGCCGATATTGACATGGACCTCGGTCGTGCTGCGATAGACGACTGGCCGCGCAGATTGAAGGCCTGTATTCAAAATCACGGAGGTCATTTTGAATAAACTTTAGTGTCATAAGAATCTATGTTTTGTTAAGTTCATTTTGGTATATAAATGGTTACATAATGAATAAACTTGTTTCAATTATTTTATATTAAACATGTGACAGAATTTATGACCTGACTAGGTATATTATAAGTACATATTTTTTGTACATATTGACGTGCTATGGAAGAAGCTGCCGAGCACAGGTGTGCATGCACAGGTACAACGTCTCTTCCAGTATTGGTACGCTAATCAGACCAACAATGTGAGGTGGGCCAGCAGCCATTCAGACGCCTACAGGTTGGAGTGCGGAGTAAGGCAGAGGGGGCTGAGTTCTCCGAAGATCTTCAACCTGTACGTGATGAGCTGATCGTTGGACTCAGCAGTGAGCGTGTCGGCTGCTCGGTTGATAATGTTTGTATGAACAATA
Source organism: Philereme transversata (assembly GCA_963924445.1). Lineage (NCBI taxonomy): Eukaryota > Metazoa > Arthropoda > Insecta > Lepidoptera > Geometridae > Philereme > Philereme transversata. The sequence continues at coordinate 35,037,030 of OZ004339.1, read as the reverse complement.
TCAGCTACGCGGACGACATGGCGCTGCTGTGTCCAACGGTCGGTGCTCTTAGGAGGCTGCTAGGCATCTGTGAGGAGTAGGCTGCCAAACATGGCCTGGTATATAATAGTAAGAAGAGTGAGTTCATGGCTTTCAGGGCCGCCGGTAAAGTTCCAGCATCAATACCAGCAATTAAACTGAATGGAAGCGTATTAAAACGCGTACATAAGTTTAAATATCTCGGACACTACATTACTGACGAGCTTGACGACCATGATGACATAGAAAGGGAACGCAGGGCACTGGCGGCTAGAAGTAATATGCTGGCGCGCAGGTTTGCCCGTCGCAGTAGGCAGGTAAAAACCACACTCTTCAAAGCCTACTGCCAATCATTCTACACGAGCAGCCTGTGGGTCAGCTGTTCCAAAAAGTCACTCAGTGCACTGCGTGTACAATATAATAATGGATTACATAATAATGGGTTCCACGCCATCATCTGCAAAAAGACTGCCTCACTGCTCAGTAGAGTGCGAGGCAGTACCAACACCATCCAGCAAGTCATAGCAGACGGGTTCTGATCGAATAGTCTTTGTGAGAGACTATTGGCTCAGGACTTGAATGAGGGACTTAAACTTAAACTTTTATTGTTGTTTTTGTTTTATTGTGACTATATTTTGTATTAACCCATGTGACATGTTTGATTTAAGTTTTTTACTAACAAATATAGATCTTTGACATCTGAAAATTGAATAAATTAATTGAAATGAATATTTACAAAAAAAAAGTATATAAGTATTCTATCAGTTATCTGGTTCCGTAGTACAAGCTCAGAGGGCTTAGCCAAGTTACAGTCGATTAGCGATGACGCTAGTCGATACGTCCGAAAATGTATGGGATTTAACACATGCTATAGAAATACCACGTCATTCAGCGACAGCAAATGTATGTAGAAATCGAAAAGATTCGTGGCGAATGTAATTTGGCTACGGGCCCTGTTTAGTTTGGGGCTAGAAAGCGCTGTGTGAAATGTCCAGCAATATTTATTTATTTAATTTTTATTTAATATAAGACGAAGAGAGGAGATCAACTCTGCAAATACTCCTAAGCTCCGTTTAAGCATCCATATCTCAAGAGTCACCTCATCACTTCAAGAATCAAATGTTTTACCATATTTCCTGAAAATAGAAAGAAAGTTGTTCCAGTGTTCCTGGTTCTTCTTATTAAAACACGTTAGCTTTTCGTGTTCGACTGACATTTATTTCATTGGTTACACAAAAGTAAAAATATAGATGGCTCTGCTTGCACTTGACCATAGACAATTTTAACCATTTTGTTACCTACATTCTAACACTTCTTAGTCACCTAGCATTCTTCAAGAATTATAGCTTTTAAAACGGCCTAAAGCCCATTTCACAAAAGAAGTCTAATAGAGTTATGAAATAAAAATAAGGTTTATATATTTTCGATTATATTCGTACATAGACACTAGCGCTCACTGGCAAATTGGTGAAAGAATGACATCTCACCGACGTGTATGTGACATGTACTTACCTACTTAAGCTAGATGTTAGACCTTATGAATGACCATACATATGGTAATAAATAAATTAATATGACACGCTTATCCATCTTGTTCGACTACACCATTTCTTACTTCACCACGCTTGAATATCACAAAACAAAGAATTAAACCAACCAAGTTAGGAAACTTTATCCCAAAAATAAATAGTTTCACCATATTATATAATTGTAGCGCCGGCCAATCGAATGCAAGCGATGGATACGCATTTGAATGTGTACTGTTAGATACTGACTTGTCGATAAGATCGTGCACGTGGTGCGGCGCGACCCGGGTCCTCGTCCGCAGCACGAACCACTTCATAGCCATCTTGACGGGCGTGGTGAGGCACGCAGTGAACAGGTCGGCCGGCAGCTCCGGGTTCATGGGCAGGCTCTGTCCCGCCGCGCACGCCGCCAGCTGGATGCAGTTCCTGTACGACACCTGCGGCGCGGCCGCCACGCCCGCCGCCGCGCCTCCCACCGCGCCTCCCACCGCACCCCCCGTCACGCCCTCTTCTGCTTTCAGTTGCGCCTGGAAGTTTCACAGGTAAATTAAGGAGAGGCTCCTAAAATTTAATGATCTTGTCCGTACTTGCCGAGTCAAGTACAAATGTCTCATCAATGTAAAAAATAATCTTTTATAGGATTTATAATCAATCTATCAAATTTTTGTGTAAGTAGTTGATGATAAACTATAATATTTTCTTGTTGTGAATATTTGCCTTCGATAAAAAACAGACAGTTTCAGAGAAAACTACAAAAAACTCTTTTAAAAGCATCAATTTCAAAACGAAATATCATGTAAAAGAAATCAACTCGCCCTAAAAATAAAATTCTTAGATGACATTGGTGGATGGATAGGCTTCCAATGTGCGACATCTTAAATGGCTGCAATAATCAAAATGTATCCATGTATCAATCGTAATGTTTGGACTCCCCCTATCTAGTGAACAAAGCAAAAAGGTGTGCCAAATGTAATGGTGGAAATTGCCTTTAATAAATCCTATAAGGATTTTTTAATATTGTTGTATTTGATTCAAAAATAAAAATTTAAAATCATTTTATCCATTAAAATCACAAGGATCACTTTGAAATGTCAATTTTACTGCCTGTTCCTTCGCGACCAAGCTAGGAAAGAAGGGCAAGAAACAGGACTGGTTGTTCTTTTTAATGATCCTTTTAGATAAATTGCATAATAATAAAGAAAATAAATTACGTCTAAATTGTAACATTATTGACCAAATTGGAGCAATTTCAATCCCAAGCTTCTCTATCGTCTAAATAATCCGATTTGTTATAGTAGGCCTTTTTATAAAGATTTGGTTTAATTACGTTTTTAAATTTGTTGATTGTCAATTTATGGACATCACTTAGGAGTTTTTTATAATGGATAATATAATGGATACCGTCATGTAGCTGATTCAACTGTGGGGATCGGCCTGTACTTCTAATGTGAACTGCATCCAGCGCTACCAGAATGGCCTCTTGAAAAATATTTCAAATTCACCCTGGTTCATCAGAAATACTGAGCTGCATGACATACTTCGTTTTCTGATGAGATCAAAGTTAATGCTCAAGCCTACCCGAAAAATCTGAAAATACACCCAAATAAGCTGCACAACAACTCAAAAAGCCTTCATATAATAAGCGCCTGAAAAGAAAAGATGTCATGCTACTTGGTGACTGAAAAAAATGAAAGAGTAAGATATAGGAGTGCACTCTGCCCGACCAAAAACCCAGAAACAATTTGCTCATAGTTGTACAACTAATTGCAGATAAAACTTGGAAAAAAAAAATATATGTGTAATAACAAAAAAAAACTGAGAATGTACACGCTATAAAGATGTTATTTCTGTTCTGGAAGTAAGCACATGTCAGTCTCTCTCATACCTCATACTCCCTCTCGTGTTGCTCGGCAAACACCCTGAAGTTGTCGACAATGACGCCTGCGTTGGAGCAATCATACACGTACAGCGAGGGCGCGCCCATCCACGTCTGCAGGTCGTACATCGAGAGCGGGATGTATTGCGTGTACGCCTGCACGTACACACAACAGATGTCTAAATTAACTCATATTTATTTATTGCTAACATGCACAATTATTACAGCTATAAGGTCTTACATTTTTTTATACGACCAGGGTGCCAATTCACGTAACATAAAATAGTAAAATTCGAGTATCGATCTAGTCTTGTTGTGTTAAATGTCCTAAACGGTATTCACGTAACTCACAATACAATATTATCAGTTGACTGACATGCTATTATAGACTTTATCTATAACAAGCTAATATTCTATTATTATTATTCAATAATATGTATTATTAATTTTTATATAATTTATTCTATGCTTTTGATTTTTGAATTATAAATATTGAGTGTTAGCTTTTAGAAATTTGAATGAATTAATATTATTCTAATATTAGTGGAGCAGAATGCCAAAATATATTCACTTCATAATCCAATCCCATTTGGATCAACTGTAGAAATGTTTTTAAAATGTTATTAAGTGAATTGGCCCCCTGGAGATGTAAAATGGTAAAGTATTGCCTAGCAGGTCACGCACCTTAGAAAAGTATAATATTATCATTACAGCTTAGGTAGGTACATGCACCGACAGGGCACTGCAGTTAAACTCGAGTTCTTATTTATATGTATTTTTCAGTTTGGTACAATTGTACACATTTGCTGTAAAGCTAAAAAAGCCTTCCTAGAAAAATGTATCTTCACTTATAAATAGAGTAAAATAACATTTTAGCGTAGACTACAAAATCTACTTTGTATAGTCTTTTTATACTTTTATTTTCAGATTGTGATGTCACTGACATAGAACAGGAAATTCTTGTTACTACCATATTTATATGGGATCTAAAATAAATGTATTATTTTTGAGTATGGAATAGTTACCCGATTGAAGACCCATATCTCTCCCTGTGTGGTAGGCTTGGGCACGCCATGCCCGTTGTAGTGGAACAGAACGCGCTCGTCTTTCGCGTTGCGTCGCAACGAGCAGCATAGCTTCTTCACCTAGGACATTTAACAAGTTCACATACAATCTAGCAGAACGTTAATAATTGCGTTTACGATCGCAAAAGTTTGGGAAATACTAATTCTAAATAGTATAAGTCAAATGGAATCTCATGCTCTGAAAGTCGGTCATTGTGTCAAATACAACCTCCATGACAAATACCTATTTCTTTTAAATTAAGAGGCTATAGTCTATGTTATAAAAAGACTTCATCACAATCCCTTACCACTATAGTACCCTCGACTTATCTCGTGTGCAATTGATCGCTTACGCCCCTTATTTAAAAATACATATGTATATAATAATATTATACATTTCCTTATGTTATACTCGGGTGTAAGCGATCAATAATACCCTCGATTAGCATCTTCGCTCGCCTTCGCTACTACTATTAAACTTGAAGGATATTTTAAACGGATCTTCATTCGAATTAAATTATTCTTACGATTGTAATAAATAAAGACAATCTGCTTTTGAGATATAATGAAATTGACTTAAGAAGACTTATTGAAGTACATAAGATTTATAAAATTACAAAACAGTTGGGATTTGAACCTGAATCCCACTTCCCTTCGATATGAGGATGCGATACCAATTTCGCCACGGGCTCACTGTCAGACTAAAGCGAAATTAGTTAGTGGGATGATAAACATGATTAAAGGTTAGGCGATGGTTAGTTCATCTCTCCTACATAAGATTTAGTAAATAGAAGCTCCTAGTAGCATATATAATTTCAGAGTAGACACCTGACACATGTAAAGAACGACTAACAACGCGCTTCCAGTGACCCCAATACGTTCGGGTAACATGTTACCGAAATGCTAAACAATAGCGTGTCACCGCTAATTACAATATCCAAATGCGTACTACGGGCTATCTATCACATTTACTAACAGGATAACAATCGCATAAACACGAACCACAACGACCATCTGCGTATCACAACACAACACCACCACCCGGAACAAATAGGTACAACAAGTAGGTCTGTTCATTAGGCGCATGGTGTAGGTAGGCGGTTTGACCGATTTTGACAAATGAGGTATCATTACATCGGAATCGTCTGATCACGAGAGTGACATAGGCTATGAAGTCATTCAATAAGACGGCTTATTGAGGTTTGATGCGGTTTTCACATTTGAAATTAAAGTAGATCTAAAACGTAGGTAAATCGCGTCTGTGCGAATCCTAACCGAGTTGTTAATTGTAAATGCGCTAATGTGACCCAGCGCTCCTATAACTCTATGAAGCAGAATCTGAAAGATACCTGGAAGTGTGAGTCCTGCCGCGCCAAGGAACGCAGGGGCACCGATAACACAAACACGCCCATCCCCTCAACTGCTCAGGAGGAGGGTAGGAGTCAGGACAACCCCAACATCAATGTCACCAGGCGGAAACCAGCAATGGCACCTGTACCGACCCCGGAGGACGATACAGAGGAAGAATGCGGCATGTCAGCAGACAATCTAAGATGCCTTATTAGGAGGGAAATCAAGAAATCTATTACAGAATCTGTAGGAGAAATAGTAAAACAACAGCTACAGTCTATGACCGAAATTCTTGGTGGATTTAAAAGCTCACTATCTTCTATAGATGCACAGCTTGATAGTCTCAAATTGACACTCAAAGAAAAGACTGAGACTATCAATGTTCTGAAAAAGACAACGGGCAACTACGCGAGACCGTGGAGCGACTCGAGGAGCACATCCGCCAGTCGCAGCAGCAAGCCCTGGCAAACGACGTGGACGTTGTAGGAATTCCAGAGACTAAAGGGGAAGCCGTTGTCCACGTGGTCATGACACTTGCACGTAAACAGGGTGTGCCACTGAGCGAGACCGACATCGTCAGCGCCGACAGGGTAGGAGCGGCGCACGACGAGACGACGGGCGTGTGCGCTCACGGCCGATCGCCGTGCGACTAATCCGGCGTACTCAGCGCGAAGACTTGCTGCGGGCAGCGCGGGTGCGCCGCGGCGCTACGACCGCCGACGTCGGCCTGTCCGGCGAATCTCGACGGTTACGACGATTAACGAACGCCTTACCCGGGAGAACAGACAACTCTTCCTGAGGGCCCGGGAGATCGGAGCTCGTCTTAAGTGTAGATTCGTATGGTCAAAGGATGGGCGCGTATACGCCCGCCAACTGCAGAGCGAGGATTCTCCGCGTCACCGACTACGTTCGGAATCGGACCTTGTGCGGGTTTTTGGAGCCGAAGCGGTTGGCTCCTCTGACGGAAAGTCTAAGCTATAAACAATTTACTTCCTTTCTTTATTATATATTTAGTTTCCTGTGCATTTCTTTAATTTTGATATATTTTGTTAGTTATTATATTATTAGTAGTAATGTTATCCGCGAATCGTGTTGTGTTGTTAAAAACCTTATTTTATTATACAGTAAATGTCTGACACATAACTCTGGGTACTGGTGCTGCTATAGCACTAAATGCGCTGATACTACTTACATAAAACACTTGACAAATATTTATTATTCTATTGCACTAAGATCAAATTCGTGTTACAATCAATTTTGTGTATTTTATTGAAACATTTGACATCATTATTTCATTTACGACATACTTTTACATTTAATTTACAACGGACTATACTAGTAATACGCCGTATTCTATAAGACAATCTACTGTGCATTCAATTTTGCAATTGATGATACAACTTGACAAACATACAATTTTGAATTTATTTTTAAATATTATCTTATATTTTATTGTACAATTCATACATTATACTTTAAAGTTTATTTTACAACTTTTCTCAAAAATTATTTTATCACAAGTAATGAAATTGAAACAAATACATTTTGGACACTCTAATCTTCTTCTTACTCTTGCTCACATTATTTGGAAATCAGGGGTAGCCCCCTCTTTCACTACTTTTTGAAATCACATGTTCATTATGCTGGTTTCCAATGGGTTCTAAATCAAAATTCTGTTCGTTGGGTCTATTTAATGCGTGCTCATTAGGTACGGGACACGATCATTTTATTATTGCCTTGGATAAATTTGGAAATGATATTGTCGCAATTAATGAAACTTGGGTTAAAAAGGGTGAAGATGCACGCGCCCCAAAGGTACCTGGTTACAAATTTCATAACACCCCGCGGCCGCGATCGGTACTGCTTATCGTCCGGAATGGGTTAAACTGGACATATTTATTGACGCGTTAACATAATCGGTTGCACATTTTTCAGCTTATGACGGCAATGTTACTTTAGGTGACTTTAATGTTAATTTACTTGACTTAAATAGTAATATGACGGATAAGTTGAACCAATTCTTAGTGTACACAGGGCTTATTCAAACAGTAACGACGCCAACTCACTTTACAGAAAATAGCGAAACACTTATTGATGTGATTTGTTCAGATTGTCGCATCCGTGACGTGAGCGTTACTAACATCATGGGGTCCCTGGGACACTCATTTATCTGCGCAACCCTAAACATAAAGCGTGAGAACGTACCTCCGAGGTCTATTGTATATATGTAGGCCACTCAAAAATGTTTGTCTCGAGGAATTTGACCGCGATCTGTCTGATGTTGATTGGGCTGTGGTCACGGATGCAGTTACCGTGGATATGATGGTGGATAATTTTACATCCACTATCACTTCTCTGCTCTACAAACACGCTCCGATAAAGACAGTTAAAATAAAGAGCAAGTCTTCCCCCTGGACCACGGATACTGTAAAGATTATGATGAATTGTAGGAATAAAGCACTCGATGCATACCGGCAAACGAAATTAGAAAGTCACAAAACATATTATAAGGAATTAAAATAACTTGTAACTCAAAGTATTTACTACGACACGCGCGCTTACTATAACTATCGTATTAATTCCGAGCTGAGTAATGAGAAGAAACTTTGGAAAAATTTGAAAGAGGATGTCCTGACCAGTTCTAAGGATGATCGATATCTGCCGGGGACCTTTGATAACCCTGACATTATAAACGACCACTTCCTTATGTTCCAGGTGAAAGTACTGTTCCAATATCTAATTTGACATATTTTGAACTTAATCGACATAACCATAATATATTTTCTCTTCAACCAGTTTGTGAGCAAGAAATTGCCAAAATCCTTCTGTCTCTCAAAACAAATGCACGAGGGACAGACGGGTTATCCATGGATATGATACTGCTCACATTACCGCGGACTTTGTCGCTGATAACTGCAATAGTCAATAAGTCGATCACAACGTCTACCTTTCTCAAACAGTGGAAAATTGCATCTGTAAATCTCATACCCAAAGTCTCAAACCCGACTGATGTCAAGGATCTCAGACCAATAAGCATACTACCGGTTCTTTCTAACATTATTGAGAGGGTAGTTTACACTCAGATAAGTAAATTTATTGAAAGTAATAACATTTTACCTGATGTTCAGTCGGGCTTTCGGAAGGGTAGAGGGACCACGACAGCATTACTGGACGTAGTGGACAATATACTTGCAGAACAAGACCAGGGGTCGGGTTCAGTGCTGGTATTGCTCGACTTCTCTCGTGCATTTGACTCCATTAATGTCCCACTGTTTCTCTCAAAACTGTCATACTACGGAGTAGACGTCGCTTCCATAAAATGGTTTGACAGTTATTTAAGTGACCGTTATCAGTTTGGGCAAATTACTCGAGAGGACGGCACGCAACTCGCGTCATCAATGAGAGGGGTGGGTCGCGGCGTGCCCCAAGGATCCATCCTAGGCCCACTACTTTTTATCATTTATAGTGCTGATATTTGTTTGGTCATTAAGCACTGTCAATTCCACATTTAAGCTGATGACGTGCAGTTGTACCTTCCTACCTCCCTCGAGGATGTGCCGAGTGAAATTATAAAAATAAATGACGATTTGGGACACGCTCTCTGGTCACATAACAACGCTCTTGTTATGAATCCCTCTCGTTCATGATTTTGGGTTCGAAGCATCTGCTAAATGGTATAGCAAAACACTCTCTAGATTTAAATATCCTTGGTCAAAGCATTGAGCAGGTATATGAAGCAAGAAACCTTGGAATATTATTTGGCAGCTCCCTCCGATATGAGAGCCATATTTTAGGATTAGTAAAAACTTGTTTTTTTAGGTTAAAGCTGCTGTATAAAGTAAGAAACTTTCTAAGAGAGGAAGTCCGTATCAAATTGTGTGAATCCCTTGTCTTATCGAAGTTGAATTAAGTGATCTGGTGTATGGCCCACGCTTAACAGCAAAAACATCCCGTCTTGTTCAGAGAGTTCAGAATGCTTGTTGCAGATTCTGCTATGACATCCCTCCACGAACACATATCTCACCTTATCTCAATAATTCGTCCACTCTCATCATGGCCTCACGGAGGTACTTATACTTGACCGTACTTGTTCACGGCATCATAACGTCTGGATCACCAGAATATCTCTTCTCAAAACCGAATCGTCACGAGAGCAAGTACAGCACAAGACCGACAAGGGATTTATTACACTACTCCAAGCACAAAACGGTAGCGTTTAGGGGCAGCTTCCGATACCAGGCAACCAAGTGTTGGAACAATATTCCCCCACCACTTCGACATTTAAAATCACAGTTTATCTTTAAAAAACGTTTAAAATCCATAATAATTAGTAAATAAAAAATTGGGTTGTCTGGTTCGGGAAGCATTAGTGCACCTTTGACGTGCTAGCCGGTTGGGGTATTATTTTTACCAATTTATTATTTTGATTTATATGTATGTATATGTTCTGACTTTATTTATGTTTATTACATAATATACTATTTTGACATTTTAAACTATATATTATTATATTTTGACACAACACGACATAATTACCTACACATAATATTTTCATTTGACAACACAATACTCTCAAGGTCTAGTGGCTAAATGGAGCGGTCTCGACAGAATATCAGCGCGATTTCCTAAAGGAAAAGCCGTAAACGGCGGGCATAATGCTGAGTCGAGTCCCATTTACTGCTGTAGCACACAGTATCAACCATGTTCTCCCTTGTGTTTTTGTTTATGTTTTACGTTTATAAGTACTATTTAATTGTTTCTTTTTTTGTATTTTCTCTGTTTTAAAATGTAACTGTATTGTATATTGTATGCTAATGTAGTGAATAAATTGTTGTCTATGTCTATGTAAATAATGCCTGGAAAATGGGATCTTTCATGGAACTTGTCTAATGCGGTTTTAACCACCATTGGTGTGAGGGGATAAATATCTAACTAAATCGTCTTCGATTTAGATGTTTACGACATTCATGTTTTGTGATTGTTAATTGTAAAGAGTACATTTGAGAGTAGATCACACCTGGTAACTCCAGGACTCTGGTGCATAATTCAACTACCTCGTCATTGGTTGGCAGTGTCGCGATGTTTACTACTTTAATGTTTTGTAGTAGTTAAATGTAAATGGCACATTTGAAATTAGACCTAAAGTACCTGGAAATTAGGTACATAATTCAACTACCTCGTCACTAGTGGGGTCCAACGATTGCTTGTACCGCGCGCGCGGTTGCCAACGTTCGTACTGCGTCTGCAGCGCGTGGCCAATGCTCTCCAGAGCTTTGCTGGGCGACAGCGATTGCGGATCTGAAATGAGAAATTACTTATTAAGAAAGGACGGCTTGCCAAAAGAAATAGCCCATCTCAATCTAGGACATATACCTATTTATACCAATATTAGTCGTAAAAACGTAACAGACATAGAGACAGATTTACTTTCCAATTTCAATTTATAATATTAGTATGTATGGAATACAAAATAAAGCTATTCACTGCATAGTTTTTGTACTGTATCGCAAAAGTTATGGTAAGCCTCCAGGATTAGTTTAATCGGTAATTCCCCTCCCCCCCCCACAGCCTGCGTATTATCCCACTGCAGGGGGACTTTCTTTTTGTCACTATTACTGATTTCAACGGGTATTTATCGCATATGTACCTGTTTTATTGGTTATCCCGACGTTTCAACTGTGTTGCATGCAACAGCCGTCCGTGGTCGCGGGGAGTGCGATAAATAATATAATAAATCAGTAATAGTGATACAATGAACAAACCACCTAATTCAGATAATATACAGTAATTATTAACAGTGATCGCGAAAGTTTGAAAAATACTATTGTATAACTAGTTACTTCTAGTTCAATCAGTAAGGCGAGGGTATAGTACTCACAAAGGGCCTGTGAAAGAGCTCATGCAAAAATTTTGTTTAAAACATGGAATCTATTAATCACACTTCAACACTTCACACTAATATTACTAGTGGTTCGCCCCGAACTAATATCTCACGAATCTCCCAAACTACAAAATAAATATCATTTTTAGGGCGACTTGCACAACGATGCTTTAACGTATTTAGTGGCTAAATATGATTTAAGGAGTTATCAAATCATACAAATACGTCAAATTTAAATATGTTTAGTCGCTAAATACGTTTAGTAACCTTTCTGCATGCTGGCCTTAATCTTTGACTAGTAAATTAGTGCCACGAAATGCATAACCAACTTACTTGACCTACAGTTTCATTCAAATTACAGGTAACGGGAGATCATGGCCGTTGGTTACTCTTTTTAGATGTACAAATGGCAGTTATTCTGAATTTCAGACTTTTCCCTATATTTGTGTCACTAAAGCTACATGAATACCAAATTTCAGCAATTTCACTGGTGTACCCTGTGAATTTTGTCAAAGTTATGTTTTTATTATGTCTAATAACTCAAAATCTACAAAGATTAAAGTAAAAATAAAAACGGGGTTAAAATGCACTACTGAAGACCTTTCATTTGACGTCCCACTTGACCTAATAGTCTCATTTACATTTTTTTGCCCCTTTGAACCCCAATATCTCAACAACCCCCCAACATTTTTAACTCATTTAGTCACACCAAAATTGTGCCATCACTACACATGTAGTTGATACACCTATGTATCAAATTTCACGATGATCGGATCAACGCTTCGAAAGTTATCCTTGGATAAACAAACATACATATATATGCCGATTTGCCCAAGTTAATTTGGAGATCTCGCTTCGCTCGATCAATAAATGCGAAAGTTTGGATGTTTGTTTATTTCCTACTCAATCATGTCATAACAGCTGAGCCGATTGCGTTGAAATTTGGTATATAGATAAGTTATGACCTGAATTAAAATATTGGCTACTTTTTATTGACAAACCACGTGTGCGAAGCCGAGACAGCTTAAAAAAAATTGCAATGGAATTAAATTTATTTAATTATATCATCTAGCTAGGTGTAATAAGGCCAATACTGGAATGCACAGGTATATTTATTCTTGTTTCTTTACTAATATCATAGGTTGAGGTAGGTCATCTTAAACTATAGCTAATTTTAAAAGTAGTACTTGTAGGTATGTGTGAAGGCTATGAATCACTCTCAAGATGAGGCTGTGACTCACTGTGCAATAGACACTTGAATAAATCAATGTTAGCTTATGTAAGTAACAACTTACCAATCCAGCACTCAAGCCGGGCGCACGGTTGAGTTTTAACCACATCGGGCGGGTCAACACCAACATTCAGGCAAAGAACCAATGCCACACAATGTGTCTTGTACTGAAACAAAAGCAGTTAGCAGTCCTACACGAAGATATCATTCATTCATTTAATTTGCTAAATAATGACACAGTAGCAAGTTTAAGTCATCTGATAGATATGAAATAAGTACCTACTTGCAAATATACTGATAATTGTTCCATAATTTGAATTTGAATGTCAAGGATCACGCCAATACATTATTGTATGGTCGTGGTGTCTAAACAATTAAATAAGTACTTACCTACCTATATCTTTTTTTAATATGTATTTTCACCTTGGACCCTTTTGTTAGAAGTGACACAGTTTTATTAACTAACTATTATTAGTTTTATAATTTAGAGTCACTAGGTGACCGGCCTGTGGCTTCACACGCGTGGTTAGTCAACAAAAAATGTATCCTTATTTTGAGCAGTCGGGTGGCGCAGTCGGCTAAAAAGTAGCCTATGTCTCAATACTGGTTGTAATCTGTCAAATTTCATCGAAATCGGTCCAGACGTTTATTTATGAAAACGTAATAGACAAAGACAGAGTTACTTTAAAATTTATAATATTAGTATGGATTCATTTATTTATTTTCATATTTTTGCCACGAAATTAGTTACATCTTATGATTAAGTAATCTAAATGACATGCACCCTGTTAGGGCGTGGCATAATTAATATTGTACTTATATACACTTATATAAATCTACCTATACCTGTACGTCTTAAAAGGTAAAATATATTTTTACATTTCTGAAATTAGTTACTAATATTACCTAAGAATATTTCTTTGTTACATTATAATATCACATCATCCAAATGTAAGCTTATTATTATATTTTCATTTAAGTATACATATAAATGATAGATAGCAATAATTTTAATATTTTTAATGTTGTGTAGATTTAACTAATAATTTATTGTCATCATAAAAATCAGTTAGTGAATAGTAACATTTTTGTACTAGTAAATCTTTGAGTTTATTTAAAAACGTTTTGTCTTTCATTTCAGTTTTTAAACTGTCATGTGTTTTAATGTAAATTTTGATGGCTGTGTAATGCGGACTTTTTCTGTATGTTTCAAGTTTCGGTTCTGGCAGTAGTAGGTTGTTTTGTCTTTGTGGGTTTGGATCATGTTGATATAGGTACAGGTGCTTCCTCACAAACATTGCTGCTTCTAATATGTAGATGCACAGTAGTGTCAGTATCTTCTGCTCTACAAAATGAGGCCAACAGCTGTTCCGCTGGCAGATGTTTACAATTATATGTGGACATTTTTTTACAATATGAAAAGCTGTCCAACATCAACACTGTTTCCCTACATTATAACAGAATACCTCAGCCATGCATAGGCAAATGCGTGGTATGCTGATGACACTGTCTTGGCTTTTAATATTACATAATAATAATAGTCATAATAGTTATTTATTGATAATCAACATTATACGTCAACACGTACAACGTACTAGGATGTATATGAACTGTGATAACTTCTTTTTTATTTTTTCAATGTGCCCTTTCCATGTTAAATTTGTGTTGATATTAAGACCTAAGAGAGTATATTCTTTCACTTCTTTAATTTTGAGACTATGTGAGAGTTCGATTAGATCTAGGCAGGGTTTTTGGTAAGGTATAAATTGAATTAGTTTAGTCTTTTTTATATTTACTTCAAGGTTATGAAGTTCTAGCCAGGAAATTATATTATAAAAAGTGTTTAATCTGATTTAGTGAATTTGGATTGGAAGTGCATTTAAAAAGTAATGAAATGTCTTCAGCAAATAGGATACTTGGGTTGTTAGATACTTTAAGTAGGTCGTTTATATATATAATAAATAGAATACACCCTAGTACACTGCCTTGCGGATTGAGCTATGCTATGAGCATTCTGATTCCTTAGGGTTTGGGTTTATTGACTACTGAAGATTCTCCTCCAACATAAAATGAAATAGCAAAGAACTATCTAGCAAGCATCGCTCAACTAACTATTAAACGTAAAAATGTCTAGTTCTATGAGCAATGAGACAATATGTATAGAATAACTCCAAGCCTTTTTTGTGCATGGTTTTAAATAACAATTTATGGGCAGAAACCTCTAAAAGCTGTAAATATGAGTTATTTTAACCCATAGTAAATAAACTCATGTTATTTACGTCTAACTGAAAGCGAAACATCGATATTTTTGAAGACCCATGTGTGTTTGTTATGGTCAAAAAGGTCAAGTAGACAGATAGTCTCAGGTTAAAACTTACCTTCTCCTTCACTCTCCAAGAGTGTTCCACGCGCTCTACACCTTTTATATGTTCAGTGTGTCTCAGTTTATCAAAACTACACGGTAAATCCCAATCTACGTCGCTACCAGACCCATTGTCACACTGACCATTGTTTTTATCCTCATCTTTGACCGCGAGATAAGGAGGCATTTCTGTCATTTTCACACAACACTTGGATACAAGCTAGTTCGTCAATTTTCACTGCTCAACGAATTCGGACATTAACGAAAACATTTTCAAAACCTCACAGAATCATGTGCGCGTCCATTTTTCACCACATGGGAGCAAGCAATGTTGTTGTTTTTATTTTTAAATATTTTCACTAAGATGAAGCAAAGGCACAATTCCATTCAACCAGCAAGCTTCTTGTTCTACCATTTTTATATTTTTACCCATTTAAATATTTTCAATCATAACTTTTGCTATGGTATACATAAATGAATTATAGGTATAGTTGCTTGTATTGTAAATCTAAACTTGGAGTAAATTACTTAGGTATTTTGTTTCTGCTTCACGTCTAAATGTAAAAAAACTGCATTTGGTTGAATGGAGTTGAGTTGAAGGTTCTGACATATTTACCTAAACCTATCCGCTTTTAGTCTGTGGCTCTTAGATTGAAGGATTTTTTTTTGCAGCAAAAAAAATGACATGCACAGGTTATAAATAAAGCTACCTACTGACTATATAACAAACAGATACGATTAAAAAAATTTAATGGTCAGTCTTCAGTAGTCCTAAAAAGAAGTACGAGCCTTACAGTAGTCGCATAAGATATGTAACATCATTTTTATTGTACACCATATAAACAAAAAAATACAAACAAAAAGAGTGTGTGTACTTATGTACACGCGTTAGAAGTTATACTTCTTTGGCGTATGGAAAAAAAAACTAAAATGCAGTAGTGATTAACGATAAATATTAAAATTAATCAAAAAGATTTTATTTAAATAAATAATAAATTATTAGTATCACCGTCGTATATGAAATTGATTTAATAAAAACACCAAAATAATATTTATTTATTCACACTGTTTAATTGTACCTTTACGAAACACGTGTTCTACATATAAAAATACTAGAATATACAACTTGAACATAGTTATCAATTTTCATACCACCTAGAACTAACTTCATGCTGTTAAATTTAGATGTCGGTGTGCGCGCGCACCGTAAAAATTCACTCTCATCATTTTTCTCCATCGCGCCAAAAGAAGTATAACTTCAAAATAGAAAACACAAAGCAAATCTTAATTTTATATACTGAATTCATAATTCTGAAAGTTTGTCATTGAAAACTCGATAACGGCTCCGTAAATGCGATTAACCGTAAGTAAATTCATAAATAAAATGTGGCTCATTGTATTCATAATATGATATGATAAAATACAATCTCCATGACAAATCCTTATTTATATTATGGTCTCTTTCATCTAATAAAATCTCGTAGTGAAAAACATCTGACCACAGCGCGCGCTCATTGGTCAAAGCGCTTCCCCCGTTTCCTGTTACACATTTCCGTCCCTTTTGCCAAAATCACTTCCACAAACAAACCAAGCGGGAAGATGTTACACATCAATAACATACCGGACAAAAAAAGTTTTAAATATTAGTACTTGGTACTTAGAGAAAGTTATTTTGCAGTTGTAGATCATTTTGTAGACCAGCTCCAAGAGAGGTTAAAGGCAAAAGGGACGAACTGCACGAGGGACTCATTGAAGAGTGGCTCGAGAGGTTGGCACAACCTAGCGCCGGCATTGAGATAGTCGGAGCAGTTCGTCTGCTTTTAAAAGAGTGGCTCGCTAGGGAGCATGGTTCGATGACCTTGCGATTGACACAGGTGCTAACGGGGTATGGTTGCTTCGCAAAGTACCTACCTGTGCCAAATCGGACGGGAATCAACGACGGAGCGCCATCATCGTGGTGCCCTCGTGGACACATCGCATCACACGCTGGAGTTCTGTACGGCCTGGGCAATACAACGGCAGGCGCTGGTGGGAATAGTAGGCCAGGATCTCTCGCTGCAGACCATAATGAAGGCTATGCTTAGCAGCGATAGAGCCTGGGATGCCGTAATCGCCTTCTGTGACGAAGTAATGTCTCAGAAGGAGGCTGCGGAACGTATCAGAGAGGATGATCCTCTCGCTGAGCCACTCCGCAGACGAAGGACCGGAAAGAGGCGAAGACAGTTTCTTCGCCTTCTTTAGCTTGATGGGGGCCAGCAGGGTTCGGGTGCGGGGAGCTCTGACCCAGCATTGCACAGGCCTCCTACGCTGAGAAATGTCCTCCGTATTCCAGGACATTTCTCTCTCTCCCAGGAGGGGGACAGAAGGGCCCGCTTAAGGCAGGCATTAACCGACAGGGCCGTGGTTGAATCCAACGGGACCCCGTGACCTTGTCAGGTGTTAGTGCAGCATCGACCCGCTCATCCGATGGGCGGTTGATGATGCACTGGCACTGAGGTGAATGAAGGAATATCGGTGGGTTTTTAGTCGGTACCTATGCCGTTGGTTGACAGCCAATGGAGAGTCCAACAGACCCCTTCAGCTCTCCCCGAGTTGGATGACATGCGTAAAGCATTTTCCCATCGTAAAAAAGGTCATTTTGTATGAACCAACCCAACTACAGAAATAAGTTAGTCGACTACGTCCCACAGCTTTGATTATTCTTTTTACAACTATACATACAGTACCTAGTTACCTACTATTTTGAATACTTTTTAAAATAGGTACTCAAAGCTTTTTGCATTCAAGTAATATAGCGGTTTGGCTGGGAGGGCGCGACACACACACAACATAACGTCTGTAAAGTTGTGATAAAACGTGATGGGATTGAAAACTTATATAATTTCTTGCGCTTTTACTGTTTTTTTTCCTGCCGCCTAAATTGTAACACACATTATTTGGTTCTTTAGAAAAGTTTTAATAACCTAAAACTTATTACATACGATTTTGTATTATAAGTGCTAAATTAACATGAAATGTGCAATGGGTTATGGTATTTTTGTTCTTATCTAACAATAACGGGTATTATTTTACGCATTGCATTTCTTGTAAGATAGTTTATGTCAAACCTAATACTCGAATATAATGACGTAGGTACTTTTTGCATGGGTGTGAGATGCTTTGCTTGTATTTTTTACAGGTATTATTATGAATCGGCTGAGAAGAGGATGGAAATTGGTAGACTTGGTAACTGCACAAAATTCAACCACTGCACAATGTGCAGAACTCGACGAAATTACTGGAGAGTTTCGACCTGCTTTAGCTTGTTCTCGAGAACAGGGCGATTCAAGTGGTGACGAAACTATCTACTTTTCGGATTTGGAGTCAGTCGAGCCTTCGGATCCTGAGTATGTTGTTGATCATTTCATTACACAAGATGTTCCTAGTGATTCCGAAGTCGAAGAAGTTTTAGACGAACAATGTGGATGGTTAACACGCAAGCAAAATAGGAACGGCCGTAAGAAAAAACGAAAGAGTAAAGGTCAAGCAGATAAGTCAACATGGAAAAGAATAAAAAACTCGGAGGCTAGACTGAAAGGAGAGCAATATGATGGTTTTCAAAAAGATCAAAATGGTAAATACCAGCAAACTGTCGTACGTTCAGCTAAGGTCCTGCAAAACGCCTGCAATGGTCACACCAAAATACAGCATGGAGGCCCACAGCAGCAATTCGATTGTGAAAATGTAACTGAAAAGGACCGACAGTCAATCTTTCAAGAGTTTTGGAAAATGCCATCATGGGATGCTCGAAAAGTTCACGTTCGAAGTTTGGTTACCATCAGCGCACCGCAACATCGTCGTAGTGCTTCTAACAATGAAAATAGCAGAAAAGGAACGTCTTTCAAGTATTTTTTAATGTTGCGGTCAGACAAAACTGCTAAAAGAATTCACGTCTGCAAAGTCATGTTTATGAGAACATTAGCCATTGGCCAAAGACAGCTGCGAGACTGGCTTACAGAAACTCATTCGGTTGTGACAAATCTTGTTCTTGCTCCAGTCCTACCACAACCTAGAAATGATGAGTCAGAAGAGGTTAACAGTATTGTTGCGTTCTTCGATAAATTGCCGAAAGTAGAATCGCATTATTGCCGGTGCTCAACTACAAAGAAATATTTAGAGCCTATTTGGAATAGCGTAACAGGGGATTTGTATACTGAATACCAATAGTTTTGTTCCGCTAATAACAAAAAGAAATATTGCACTGCTTCTTTTACCAGAAAGTTTCACGAGTTAAACTTATCCATTTTCAAACCCAGAAAAGACCAATGCAATAAATGTATTGCGTTTAAAAATGGAAACATAGCTGCAGATGAATATGCTAACCATTTACAAAAGAAGGAAAGATCGAGGGAAGAAAAAGCAAATGATAAAGAACACTCTGAAGCCGACACAATAGTGTATACTATGGATGTGCAAGCTGTGCTTTTGTGTCCAAGGATGCAAGCATCAGCCACTTATTATAAAACCAAGCTAAAAGTTCATAATTACACTCATTATAATTTGAAGACGAAGGAAGTGTTCTGCTATCTGTGGCATGAGGGTAATGGGGGCCTAGATAGTAATGTGTTTGCCTCTATTTTAATCAAGCATCTACGATCTGAGCTGGAGAAGGCAAATGCCCGCAGAATTATTTTATGGAGTGATGGGTGTTGCTACCAAAACCGTTCGGTCAAATTGGCGAACGCGTTACTCGAATTGGCAATTGAAAAGAACGTAACGATAGAGCAGAAGTACCTAGAAGTTGGCCATACTCAAATGGAGGTAGACTCAATCCACAGTGCCATCGAAAGGATGCTGCCTCCACATCGTGAGATTTATATTCCAGGTGATTATACAGGGTGTCTGGCGGCAGATTTATGTTTTTAAACACGATTATTTTATAAAGTAATAAAGGGTGCGGGGGGAGGGTGGCATCATTAGAATCACAGATCGTGCGGATTTATCAGTCGCGATGCCGCAGTGGTCGGGTGACCATCGCGCGTTCGCCATCGAGGCATTTTTCAAGAGTAACGATTCTTACGTGATTGCTCGTCGACAATTTTGTTCACGCTTCGGTATTCGGCGGATAAGTGACGGACCGAGTGTGAATTTAATTCGTTCCTGGGTGCAGAGGTTCCGCGCAACTGCTTCGGCTTTGAACACCCCACGGCCAGGGCCTAGTCGATCTTCAAGGACCCCCGATAACATTGAACTGGTCGAACGGAGTTTACATGAAAATCCACGACTTTCAGTACGGAAAAGGGCGGCTTCATTGGGACTTCCAAGAGCCATCATTTAAGAAATTTTGAAAAAGGATCTGAAGTTCCACCCTTTTAAAATTCAAATTATTCAAGAACTCACAGAAAGTGACTTTCAATGTCGCAAAATTTTTTGTGAAACGATGTTGAAGCGTTTTCGCACGGTAAATTCCATTTTTTGGAGCGACGAGGCTCATTTCCATTTAAACGGGCATGTTAACAAGCAAAATTGCCGTTACAGGTCTCCAAGAACCCGTAACCCTCGAATGAAAAACCAAAAACCATTGCACTGCCCCAGGGTAACTGTTTGGTGCTCTTTATCCACGAACGGGATAATTGGACCTTTTTTTTTGAAAATGCCCGGGGCCAGGCGACAAATGTCAATAGTGAGAATTATCGACGCATGATTACGGATTTCTTTTTGCCGAACCTGCGAGCTCATCCATCGTTCTCATTACATACGTGGTTACAACAGGATGGTGCGACCGCACACACAGCAAGAGCTTCGATGAATTTGTTTCGAGAAGCTTTCCCTCACAAACTGATTAGTCGCTTTGGAGACATCCCGTGGCCACCAAGATCGCCCGACTTGACTCCAATGGATTTCTTTTCATGGGGCTAACTCAAAGAGACAGTATACACTAACAATCCGCGAACAGTTGCGGATTTAAAAGAAAACATTCGTCAAGAAATCGGCGCAATTGAACCGAGCTTACTGCAGCGTGTGGCGCGGAACACGAGGCTCCGTTTTGAACATTGCGTGCAACTCGATGGAAGACATCTGGATGATGTAATCTTTAAAAAATTAATCCGCACTTTTACACTATCTACCTTTACTTTTAATTAAACGATATGTCAAACAGTTATTTTATTATGAATTTTTGAAAATATAAATCTGCCGCCAGTCACCCTGTATTAACATTATAAAAAGCGCCAGGAAAGATCCGTATAATGTGATATTCTTAAACTACGCTGACTTCTTCAAATATGATGGCGGCAAATATTCAAGCATTAGGCCAGGAAATAAAAAGGGTGATCCTGTTATTACCGATATTTGTGCCCTGCAATACTTACCAGAAGGTAAAATTAAATACAAGCTCAATTTTGAGCATGTTTATGAGTATTTGCCAAGACGGCTTTCAAATACCGGCACGAGTACGTCTGCTTTGTACACATCGCACTTGCCCATCGATTTAGCAAAATTTATTCACTTACAAGAGATGAAACCTTTGATTCCAAATGATTACCATCCATTTTACGATTTGCTGGAGCATAACTGTTCCTCATCTTCTTTGGACTGCCCGCACATCCAAAATATATAAATAATTACGCAGTAAGCTTGAATACCTACATTTTTCTTCTCATAAAGACGTTTTTTATTATAAAGATATATTTATATTTAAAAGATATTTGCGTGGTAGATTATAATTATCCTCTTAGATTTTTATTAATAATAGTAACATTCTAATGAACTATCATTAAAACTGCTCGTTTATTCTTTTGTAAAAATGTAAAAAGCAAATTGTTTTATGTCATCCCAATTATACCAATATGAACCATAAACCTGAATGCAATAGGTTCTATGTCACCTTATCTTTTGATAGATATAATATTAATATTGTTTACTAGTCTCATGTCATGGTAAATATAATTAATTAACAATTAAAAAAAAACAACTATTGCCGTGAACCGATAGTTTCGACAAAAAAGTGTTTTTTGCCTCTCCTGTAAAGTCTGTCAAAACTGATATGAAACGTATTGCAATATCAACGACGATAAACGAAAATAGACATAGATGCAGTTAGACAGCTAGGGGGCATAGGCCGCTCAAGACCGCTCTGGAAATCTATGGGGCAGGCCTATGTTCAGCAGTAGAAGTCGTGTGACTGAAATGATGATGATACAGCTAGACAAAGCTTGCTTGCCATAGAACTCAGTAGGTAAAGCAAGCGCCACCTGCGCCACACATGTGCGCAAAGTTTTAACAAACATTTGCACTTTGCCATCGACTGTCGGTATTCAAAGGGAATTATGTTTACTGGCAAAACCGATAGACGTTCGTAATTAGGTACGTACTGTTATACCCTGCTTGTAAGCGGGCTTTATGTATACCTATCCATATTTAAATCCTTGCGCCGTAAAAACAGAACACATATGGTGCGACTTTGTCCGTCCGTCTGTCACACAGCTGACTAACTCAGCAACTACTGAACCTATCGGTTTGGGAATAGTTATAAAAAAGAATGACCTTCCTTTAAGCAATTAAAATAAATTAAAAATTATTTAAATTTTTAAGGCCAAAAGAGCCAAAATGGTAGGGGGTCAAAATTTCAATATAGGATAGGTCAAGTGGGGTATCATAACAAAGACAAGAGATTGATTTACACATTCCAAAACCATTTGTAGTTTTCCAGTTAAGATGACTAATTTCGAAAAAAATACCGAGATAAGAGGGGAACCCCTTATCTCCAAAGTTTGCAAAGTGAAAAATCTGAAATTACGAAGATTGCAGGAAAATTGTAACAGTCTCTATCTGGAACAGTTTTTGTAGATCTCCGTCTTAAGTTTTCTTGTTTTACCGGTCACATAACTAGATGGCGCTGACACAAGCAAACCTATCTAGGTTCGGAACCGTAGGTGTGCGAGTCCTACTCGTATTTGTCCAGATATCAGATATATAGATCGTTGATCCGTCGTTCGTATGTATAACAGTAAGGTCCCTCTCCGTAATCTTTGAAACATAAAAAAATATGAATAGGTACGCAATGACTAAAAATAAAATAATAATTTATTAATGACATTAGTAATTTAATTTTTGAATGTAATTTGTGTAATACAATTTGGTTATGTATTTTATTTTGTGTTAGTTGTTAAATTATAATTATGAATTTTAATCTGAAATAAATGAGTTATTAATAATGAGCATGGTAAAAATAAAAACAATAGCTCAGTTTTATATGTAGGTATATTGCAATTATTACAAGTTAAATAATATACAAGCATCTTCCAGCGGCTTAGCTCGCGTATTATAGATAAAGTAGGCTATGAGTTAATCCAAGGCATAGGTAATCTAGGTATCTATTATAGGTAGGTTAGGTACCTCATTAACCATTTCATTGTGATTACCTTTTTATACAAGGAAAAACTACACAAGCCACTTCATTACGAAAGCTCCCAAACATTGATAAACAAGTAGGTAATTACATTTTAAGTTAATTAGTAGATATAGTAATAACTAAATAAATACACATTGAAAAATATTGTTCCATTATTTGTTATAGTTTCTATCTACAAATTGAGCTTTAACACGGGTCACATTTTCACAGCACTACATACAGTACAATTGTGAGTGTCCACTCCCTCCGGAAGGCAACCGATGTGGAAGGAATGCCGGCAATTGTAGACCATGAGATCCGACGCGTTGGAGAGATCTCTTATAATGATCCTCCCTTGGCAGATACAGCACAAGAAATCATCAGTGACAGATATGCCGCGCTGCTGGCCGACAATCAGCTTCTCGTGCAACTCAAAGTAATTTCTCAATGTGATTACTTTACATGCTTTCTGAACGGAAAGTTGCAAGTGGTAATCACACATCATCTTAGCTAGAGCCTCTTTCAGATCCTTTATTTCACACCCTGACTGTATATTCTCTATCAGCATCCTGGGATCCACATAATTACCTATTCTTTTGAGAAGTAGTGTTACATATTCTGGTTTGTCAATGGTCTGTTGTATCAGGTCGGTCCACAGTTCTTTATCATTGTGCTCTTGGCAGAAGTTGATGGCTTGATTGATGTCATTTAACTGTTCAATTATTATTTGTAAAGCCTCTCTGGTATTCCCAATTCGTCCAAGCAGGAAAACCATTTCAGGAAAAAAATCATTATTCTGGCATACATCTAAAGCTTCTTGAATTGGGTAGTTATCGCTGCACTTGAGAAACGGCATCAACTTGTCTCTTGCGTACTTGGCGTACAATCGTACAAGTCTTCCGTGGTAGCGCCCGTTTGGCTCTATTTTGCTGTAAGCATCTAAATATTTAAATAGAAATATTTCATTGTTGGCAAGTTGTTTTTCTACGACTTCAACTGGCACTTTCGTTTTGTCGAGAAGAACAGAAATGGCTTTATCACAGTCAAGGGTCATTAGATCGAGTATTTTGTCATGGATCACATTGTACATTTTGTGTTTGGTTATCAGCTTAAACACATCTTTGTGTTGAAGTTTCAGATATGTCATCAGAGCCTTGTCGTATTTGTTCTGGTAACAGTAGAGTAAGGCCAGCGCTTCCAGATATATATGTTTATCAATATCGGGAGTTGGTGAATTAACTTTTAAAGTGATCTGCTTTAATACTTCATTCACTATTACTCCAGTCTTGTATAATGCAGGATTCCAGTCCTGTACTATTTTTAAAAATGCCTGAGGATCCCCCTTGAGGTATTCGTATATAATCAACTCGTAAATATGGGGACTCAGAGCTTGCTCAGATGTTTTGGGAACATAGCTGCTAATAGCTCGCAGCTGATTTACCTCTGCGAATTTAAGTATCTGGTTTTCCCATAAAACTTTATCGTTCTTACATATTCGCGCGCACAATATGGCCGCCTCTGTGTAAAGATGTTCCGCCAGTAAGTGGTCTAGGTACTGAACCCCCACTGTCATCACAGAATGCTTTGCAGTCCTCCCTCCAACATCCTCCAGAACCATTATAGCTTTTTCAAATCTACCATGTTCTGTCAACCAGTTTACTTTATCGTCGATGTCATAAGGACTTGCAATGACTATATCCTTGGGAGATACTATAAAAAACCTATTTTCTTCTATAAGCATGTCTAAAAAATAATCATTAGAAGAATACTCTGCATAGCATCTGATGTTAAGACTGTCGGTTGACAGTTCACAAAATTCACATTCTTTATAGTCGGCAACAGTAAGGACAGGTCTTTGCGCCTTTCCGGTTTCCGGGTCGCTTTCTTTGGGTACCCCTAGCAATACTAATTGATCATCTAGTGGGCCCAGTCCACTGATGTAGTAGTCAGTTTGGAAGGTGTACACTGGATCTACGAGGTACTCTGTAACATCTCTCGTTTGTAACTCCACTGGGCTTCGTTTTCTTATGACGCAAATACGAATAGTATCAACCCATCCAATCATTAGAGTTTTTGGGGCCGACCATAAAAGGTTGCAGCGATAGTCTTCAATGGATCGGTTAGGACTCTTCTCCCACTGGATGAGGCCAAGCGAGCAGCGCGCCACGAGGTCGTAGACGCGCACACCCACCTCGCTGGCCCACGCCACGAAGCGCTCGTGCCACGCCATAGCCTGCACATAGCCCTCACACTCACACAGGACTGTGCTGCGGAGACGGTTTAGGAATGTCTTCTCATAGAGTGTCAATTTATTGTCACCTGAAAATGTACAGAATTCCTGTTAAGTAAGTTTGTATTGAAAACATTAACAAAGTTATACCGAAAAATCAGAAAGAAAATATATAAAAATAAATTAAAATACCAACTGGACATAATCGAAGAAGAAATTAGAACCAAAGGATCTGTCAAGAGAGATCAAAAGAGACTAACAACATCCAAAGAATGGATAACTTCATTAAAACATAAAGACAACTGAGTCACGACGAACAGAGAACAAATAGTCGATATAGCAATCGAATACTACAGGGATCTTTATAAAAATCCTACAAGTTACAATCATACTCTAAATCAAGAAGAACTACATGAAGTACCACCATTTTTGGAAGCTGAAGTATACCAAGCTATCAAAAATCTTAAGTCAGCAAAAAGTCCAGGAGAAGATGGTATTCCAAATGACATTCTGAAAGCAATATTACAACCAATATCACCCATATTGACTGATATTTTCAATACCATATTTGACATATGTGATATTCCTAGAGAATGGGAGAATTCTATCATCACCCTGCTCTACAAGAAGGGTAGTCACTTGGATATAGGAAACTACAGACCAATTAGCTTATTACAAACGATTTACAAGGTTTTCACAAGTGTCTTGTTAAAAAGAGTAAGAGGCACCCTAGAACAACATCAGCCAAGAGAGCAGGCAGGGTTTAGATCTAAGTACTCAACAATGGACCACATATTTACTCTGACACAAGTGATAGAACGATACAACGAATATGACAAACAACTCTACATTGCCTTCATAGATTACTCAAAAGCTTTTGACTCTATCTCGCATCAAGCACTATGGAGTGCTTTGGAATCACAAGGAGTTGAGAGAAAATACATACATATTCTCATGGAAATATACAATCGGAGTACAGCTACGGTAAGAATGGATAAAGTGGGAAAACCATTTGAGATAAAAAGAGGCGTGAAACAAGGCGATCCTATCTCTCCCAATCTTTTTACAGCGCTGCTAGAACATATTTTCAACAAATTAAACTGGGACCGAATGGGAATAAATATTGTTACGTCGAGGCTGTTAAACAATGAGTAATAATCGAACCTTCTCGAACGCTTTTGTCTTGCTGTGTTATTGTTGCTATTGTTTGTGGTTTCGCAGAATGGGGAGTGCCCATTGTGTCGAGGGACCGACCCTTTCCTGGAAGGATCGACATCGTTCTCGAACAATCGAAATGTGTGCGATATAAATAGGCCGGAGAGATGGCCGGACGGTCAGTCTGAGTCAGTCTGAGTGAGTTAGTCTCAGCGAGGCCCTGGAGGACTGACGTGGGAAGGGTCTCGCGTGAACAGTAGTTGCTCCTGAGTCAGTCTGGATTCAGCTATACGTGTGAACATTTCGGTGACTTTAAGTGGTGCAACTGTGGTGTGAATTAGTGTGTTGTGATTACGTGTGACCAAGTTCGTGTATTCATCGTTTAGTGCTGAATAAAAGTGTTATTTTGGTTGGATCGATTCCCATTATTTTATCCCGAACCCTCAGCTCGTAACAATATAAATGGAGAGTATTTAAGCCATCTACGATTCGCTGACGACATTTTCATCATAAGCGAAAGTCATGAAGATCTGACACATATGATACAGACGCTAGAAACGAAAGTCGTAAGTGTGGTCTACATATGAATGCAGACAAAACGTGTCTTCTAACAAACAGTACTCAAAAACCACTGCTAGTAGAAAACCATGTCGTCAAATACGTCGATGAATACGTCTACCTTGGACAGAACATTTCATTTAAAAACCAATCGTTGCGAGAAGTAGAAAGAAGAATAAAAATAGCTTGGAGCAAATACTGGTCGCTCAAACACATCTTCAAAGCTAAAATGCTTATTGCAATTAAAAAGAAAGCCATGGACTCTACAGTGCTCCCTACCTTACTATACGGCTGTCAAAATTGGGCTCTAACGAAAAATATTGTCACGAAGATACAAGTCTTTCAACGATCCACTGAGAGAAGCATGCTTAATATTAAACTGAAAGACCGTATCAGAAATAGAGACATAAGAGATAAAACCAACATTATCGACGCAGCCACACTTGCTTGTCAGCTCAAGTGGAGATGGGCCGGCCATGTGGCAAGGACATCGGATGAAAGATGGACAGAACGCGTGCTACACTGGTACCCACGATCAGACAAACGCGCGCGTGGGCGCCCGAACCGCCGCTGGCGAGACAACATTATCGATGTCGCTGGCTCTACCTGGACGCGACTTGCCGCAGACAGGGGTCTGTGGCGACGGATGGAGGCCTTTACCCAAAGATGGGTACCCAAAATAAATAAATAAAATAATCAATAATAATGTGGAATAATGAATATTGTGAGATAATTAATGTGAATTATTTGTGTAAAATGTATTAACTATTGTATATGTAATTTTGGAAATGGCTTATAATAATAATAATAATAAAAGTTTGTATTGTGTTTTTCTTATCAACAACATTAAACCTCACATAACATTACAAGTTAGCTACATACTGAACATTTACAATAATAATGAATGACTTAAAGGGTAAAGGATCGCCTGGGAATAAGCGGCAAATTTATTTATGGCAAATATTATAAAGAGGAAAGATTTGTATTTTTGTAACAATTAAACACAAAACTACTGATACGATTTCAAAAATTCTTTCACCATTAGACTGCTACATTATCCCTGAATAACATAGGTTACTTTTTACCCCACTGCGCAGAAGGAGGGTTGAAAAACTATAGTTAGTACCAAAAAAGAATATACAATAAACAAACTAAGCAGTGATTCATTATTACATGACGGTTATGTTTTGGATTCTATTTTTAGATGCCATAAATTTAGTAGGTAGCCCAATAGCATTTGATAAATTAAAAAAGCATTATCACACTCAAAAAAATCTTGATTAAACACTATATTAATGGCATGATAAGTGTGTGCCAATTAATATTTGTACTGTATTTGAGATCTATTATCCAAAAGTGTTAATTTTGTCATCAACCCCACACTTTTGTCACCAACCAAACGAGTATATTATATTTTGTTGTTTATAATTTTTATATTTGAATTATTTTCTTTTGTTATACAGGGTGTCCCAAAAAATACTGTCAAGCGAAAGTCCAAAGATAGAACACCCCTTGGGGTAACCGAATCACCCCCATGTATGTTCCGCGATTTTTTATAGTTTTCGAGTTATTCATTTTTTCCGAATTTTTGAAAATATTTGACTTGAACAACTTAAAAAATTCTTTAAAAAAAGTAGAAAACTTTCTTGAGATTTTTTTTGCTACTTAATTTTTATGAGTTGTTCTTTTATGCATAAAATAATCAGATACGTGACTTTGATCTAACTAAACTATGTAAATGTTGGTGTAAAGTCAAAAAATTACATTCGGTGGATTATGACTTCAACTTTAAATTAAAAATCTTAACAAGTGATTTCATGGTTCTTAAATAAGTCTTAAGAATTCTCCAGACTCTCAGCTTTCATAATCATTAAAAAAAGTAGTACTTAATGGGCTACTTTGGCTAAAATCGGCCTTCAAAGACGGCGAGGTGGAAAATTCTTAAAATTAGCTACCTGATTGGAAAATAGATTTTGGCCATTTTATCATTCCTAAGCTAAATTCGTTTGTTAACTAACCAAAAATGACTGCAGGGAAGCTGTTTAGAGCTTTTTTTCAATGTTTAATTTAAGTTTTATTAATTTTGCGCAATGTGTTCTTACACATGATCTGGATTGTAAACGTGGGCGCAAATCTTTTACCTGTAATAACAATAGGCCGATAAGAGACCGAATTATCGCTATGTCTGTAACTCTCCTAGGTGACAACAGAGCAGCGCGCAACCGAAGCTTTATTATGTTTTTGTATTCAAAATGCATTCTCGGAATTTACAATTTGAATCGCAGTTAGGCCATGAGCATGACAAAGTGATGTGGAGGGGGTTGCGGCACGAGGGTTGATCTATTGTGTTTTGCTGGGCCAGTCATTTGCCTGCCTTTGCGCCTTACGATACACACTGTACTATAAGCTCAATTTATTATTATTTGATGAACTTTGCTCTCTTTACGGACTTTGAGTGTGATTACGATTTGGTTTTGTGTATACGGATTTCTACTAACTTTGCTTTCTCTACGGACTGAGTGCAATTACGATTTGTTTTTGTGTATACGGACTTGGCCTTTTCAACGGACTATTTGAGCACATTAATTTGGTGAGCTATGTCTTTTTCACCAAGAGATTACGCCGAGATGCATTACTTTTATGGCTATTTAAGAGGAAACGCTTCTGAAGCTGCCAGATTGTACAGGGAGCAAGTACAAAATAGAGGTGATCCTCAGCCCGAAGCTTGGCCTGATCATCGTATGATTTTAAGGGTCCATAACTCTTACATGGAAGGCCGGATACCAAGCAGAAGAACCGGGCGTCCATCTCAAATGCATGACCCAGGTACTGTGGAATCAGTGTTGGACGAAGTAGCAAGAGATCCTTCTGTCAGTGTGAGAACAATAGAACGCCGAATCGGAATCCCGAAATCACGGGCACACCGAATTCTTCAACAAGAAGGTTTTCACCCATACCATATACAAAAAGTCCAGCAGCTTAAACCCGCAGACTACCCAAGAAGAGTGGCATTTTGTCAAGAAATGCTGCGGCGTCAAGCTAATGATGAAAAATTTTTCAAAACTATTTTGTGGACCGATGAGTCACATTTTAAGCGCTGTGGGATTTTTAACATCCACAATTACCATTCCTGGAATATCGAGAATCCACACCTAGCACGCGAATCGAACTTTCAAGAACAATTTAGTGTCAATTTATGGTCAGGTATATTAAACGGACAGCTGATTGGTCCGTTCGAACTACCTGACCGATTAAACGGCGAGGCCTACCTGAATTTCTTGCGAAATAACCTCAACGGCCTATTAGAAGATATGGACCTGTTAACAATTAGGAACATGATTTTCCAAAACGACGGCGCTCCATGCCACTTCGCGTGAATTGTCAGAGAACATTTGGACGAAAGATTCAGAGGCAGGTGGATCGGCCGTGGAGGACCTATTGCGTGGCCGCCGCGGTCCCCCGACTT
Source organism: Philereme transversata (assembly GCA_963924445.1). Lineage (NCBI taxonomy): Eukaryota > Metazoa > Arthropoda > Insecta > Lepidoptera > Geometridae > Philereme > Philereme transversata. The sequence continues at coordinate 35,005,942 of OZ004339.1, read as the reverse complement.
GAACCCGATCGATTTCTTTGTGTGGGCTACTACAAAGAATTAGTTTACGCCAAAGAAATCAGCAATATGGCCGAATTAAGAACAAAATTCAGACAGGCCGAAGAAAAAATTAAGGCAAATAGAATAGCTTTCATACGATTAAAGGAAAACTTTTTAAGACGATGTAGGATTTGTATCGACCAAGAAAGTCGACATTTTGAAAACCTTTTGTAAATAAATAATTAATAAATATTACTTGTTGTTTTATTTCATAAAATTAGCCAAACTAAAATAAATGAAACCTTAAAATATTAATTAAATCTTACTTTCCTGCAGTCCATTTTGGTTAGTTAACAAACGAATTAAGCTTAGGAATGATAAAATGGCCAAAATCTATTTTCTAATCAGATAGCTAATTTTAAGAATTTTCTACCTCACCGTCTTTGAAGGCCGATTTTCGCCAAAGTAGCCGATTAAGTACTACTTTTTTTTAATGATTATGAAAGCTGAGAGTCTGGAGAATTCTTAAGACTTATTTAAGAATCATGAAATCACTTGTTACGATTTTTAATTTAAAGTTGAAAATTTAAGTCATAATTCACCAAATGTAATTTTTTGACTTTACACCAACATTTTCATAGTTTTGATCAAAGTCACGTAGCTGATTATTTTATGCATAAAAGAACAACTCATAAAAATTCAGTAGCAAAAAAAAATCTCAAGAAAATTTTCTACTTTTTTTTAAAGAATTTTTTAAGTTGTTCAAGTCGAAAATTTTCAAACTTTCGGCAAAAAATTCATAACTCGAAAACTATAATAAATCGCGGAACATACATGGGGGTGATTCGGATACCCCAAGGGGTGTTCTATCTCTGGACTTTCGCTTGACACTATTTTTTGGGATACCCTGTATATTCTATAATCTTTACATAGTATAAAATGAAGTCGCTTCCGCTGTCTGTTATCTTAGATCTTTTAAACTACTCAACGGATTTTAATGCAGTTTTCAGCAATAGAATGATTCAAGAGGAAGGTATAACTAGCTTCCGCCAGCGGCTTCGCACGCGTTGTTTGTCAACAAAAAGTAGCCTGTGTTAATTCAGGTTATAATCTAAGTACACATCGATTTGAAAGTAACTCTTGTCTCTCTGTCGGGCGGGTCAGCTATTCATAATAAAACAAGGTATTAAACAGTGATTATTCTTGATACTGGTTCATTTACTAAAGAACCTATACTTTCCCACTGCTGGGCAAAGGTCTCCCCCATGTTCCTCCACATCTCACGATCACTGGCCACGTCCCACCAGCCATCTTAGAATGCATCGAGGTCATCACGCCAATGCTTCCTCGGCCTGCCCCGGCTTCGACGCCCATCTGCAGGCACCCATTGTGTGACGACTGTTGCCCATTTGTCTGTGACCATACGACTGACGTGACCCGCCCAGTCCCACTTCAGCCTAGCAGTCTTATCGCCAACATCTGCGATGCCGGTCTTCGCGCGCAGTGTGGTATTGCGGATCCTGTCGATTCTCTTTACCCCTAACACGCTGCATTCCATGGCTCTTTGGCAAACCTTGAGTTTGGACTTAAAACATTAAAGAACTAATAATGTAAAATTTTGTTTAGTATAGTTTTAAGTTTAAACTTTTACTATTGTATGTCAGTTTCCAGCAATTCAGTGTTTAATTTTTGTACGGTTATGTCCATCGATCTAGTTGTGAATTCCTAAGATCAGCGTTTTTTCTTGTTCTTGATAAGAAATTAGTAATTCCCTCATGTTTGTCTTGTTAGCTTCGTAAAGTTATTTAGTTCTCCCATACACGTTGCTCGTGAAGTAGTTATGCTGGCTTTTCTCGTCAATTTTTCTAACGAGAACTTCATGCCTCTTGTGGAAAGAAACCCAGGATTCTTCAAGGGTTTCAAGTCGTTTGTTTAAGTATTCGACAGTTTTTCTAGAAGTACTGTCTTTTTTGTGGTTAGAGCATAAAGTTTTAATACCGTCAAAGCCACTTACTTGTTCAGAAAGTTTCTCCATTTTTAGTTGTAGTTAAGTAGTTATTAGTTCAGTTTGCAGTAGTTTTAGTTAAAATGTAGCAGTAGTTGTAGTTAAGTTCTGATAGTTGATAGTTCAGAAGTAGTTGTAGTGGAAGTTTTACATGTAGTCGGCTAGTAATGAACGTGAAGACAAGGTAGTAGTATCCTCAATCTTCTCCAAGCTTTTTCCAAAGATCCTCCCAGTTCACGATTGATTTCTTTAACACTTGAATGTTCTTGGCACTTAATGCACCTGTAACTCTCCGCTACGAAAGTGTGCGCCTTCTCAATCAGCCTGGTGAGACCCGCTTGTGGGAGGCCAGGCCGCCGATTCGCATTCGTAACGTCAAATCACAAAATACACTAGTGTATTTTTCGAAGGACCATTATGTACGATCCCAGTATAGCACCGTATATAAGTATTAGTTAGTAATGTTCTGGAGTGCCACAAGAAAACGGTAGTATTTAACATAAACTGTTTATTCACGATATTAAACACGCATAGCGTCTTAGTCGCGCGGCGAATTACTCGTCACTCATTGTACAATAATGAAAACGCTGATCTTAGGAATTCTCAACTATATCGATGTATATAACTGTACAATTTTATTGTCATATAATTTCTTATGTGAATTTATAAATATGTAGGTATGTTGTTGGTGATCCTTCTAACAAATAATATTAATATAATATCAGCATTATGGTCACCTACGTACCTGTGAGGAACCTCCTGCCAGACCCAGATTTGAAGTAGTAAGGGTCTATAGCCACAGATTTAACCACCCGTCCGAGATTCAAATTGTGTGTATTGTCATTGCTGTACAGGCCGTACACAACTACCTTTCCGTCATCAGAACAGCTTGCGATGTAGTCGCCGTTTACATCCACAGAGATTTTGTTGACTGCAATGGCGTGGGCCTGCAACTCTTTGTCCTTCCCGTCTTGGGATATCGGTACTATATTTCCTTCATGATCCAGCAGGTGTATCACTCCCCACTGTGTACCTAAACAAATAAACTTTGTGTGCACGCAAATACAACTCACTGCGTCCTTCAATAAAATGTTTTGGACATCGTTTTCCATGCGATCGTATTTGAGCTTTGGCTCCTCGTCTGGAGGCAAGCTGTCGCAACTTTCTAAATTTACAGCCATTATTGAATTTTTCTTCATAATTTTACCATTGAATCTGTATACAATCACTGAAATTGTGTGTATTCTCTAAATGAATACATTTTCCTGGTATGGTTTTTCCTGACTTTTCGGATTATTTTGATGTCACTTGTCTGTCAGCTAGACATAAGGTTTGTCATGTTCTTAACAGGTTGCTTAGATTGCCATTTTAAATAAATATAAAGGCACTCATACAAGTTCAAGTCTCGATGATTATATTATATACCTTCAATTCAAGAAAAATATATTACCTGTGGTTGAGTAGTTGGTTGGCGGGAGATTTACAAAAGGTTTAGACTAAAATTGGGTCTCACTAAATTCAATCAAATGGATAGAAGATACGACAATTCTTTCCAATTTAACCCTCGCCGATATGAAGGTTATCTATCATTGTTTGGGAGGAAAGTTTTGGATAATTTGATAATGAAATGGAATTCAGGTAAAGTGTGAATTTTTTTATAGGTCCTTCAAATCGAGGGCCGTGCTTTGGCGAGACGTTAATCATGTTTTTGTACTTAACCAGTCTATTTTGTAGTCGCAGGCTTCTAAAATAGAAATCGTATTGGTGTTAGTGATTGGCGCCACAGTCCGAGTCGAGCCACAACCGTTTTATACATCTATCTATCGTTTCAAAATAGACAGCATCGAGATAGTATAGATTAATGTCCTCAAGAGTCTAATTTAAAAGCATCCCTACTATTAAATTTTTAAAATATTTCATTATAAAATTAATTATAAAATTTTAATATGTTCTCTATGCGCCTAACTAAATAGGTAAGTACACTTATGGTGAGGCTGTGGGGTTAAAGGCGATTTTATTTATAAAACTTGGAGATGGGGCTGCTTGTTTCATCTCAAAGATAAATAAAAAAAGTAGGTACCTACCTACTTATTTATGTAAGTTTACTTTACTTACATCTAGGTTATTCTCGCTTCGAATGGCTCTCTTTAATTCACATCTATCAATTTCAGATCGTAACCGAGCTCAAGAGGCTTATTCGTCTCATCACCATCAGCCACGAAAGCCTTCTCCTAACTCTCATTGCCCCCAACAAAGCAAGAAAATGTTGACGTAAGAATCAATCCGAGATGCCTACTTAGCTAACTCTACCATCTACACGTCTTTTACAATAATAATAATAATATAATAATATCGCTGGACATTTCACACAGCGCTATCTAGCCCCAAACTAAGCAGAGCTTGTACTATGGGAACCAGATAACTGATAGAATACTTATATACTTTTTTTTTTTTTTTTGTAAATACATACTTATAATATATAGAAAAACACCCAGACTCGGAACAAATATCTGTAGATCATGCAAACATTTGTTCCGCGGCGGGAATCGAACCCACTACCTCCTGCGTCTCAGCCGGCTATATGCCCACTGTGCCACGGAGGCAGTCACTTACCTTACCTAGCCAACCATTGTACTTATGCGTAGGCAACGGAAGATTAACAAATACAACTACTTAGTTGTATTTAGATAAGAAAACTATTTATTTTGCAGATTTTCAAGCAAAGAGCCCTTACTTCTACAACCGTCACAAACAACATGTATCGAGATATCGAGTGAAAATAACATTATCGAGAAACACTTTTACCCCAATGAGACACAATTGCCCCCCGTCCCTACAACTGACGAGCTATGTAAAACTGTTGAATCAACTAAAACCCCAAACATAGAACATATTAACATCTCCACTACTCGCAGTAGATTAGATGAAGACCATGTTTCAACTTATAACATGATCAATTCGGTTATTGATGGTAACCAGGCCAGAAACACGATGTATGATTTGTATAACAGACCTCTTAATGATGTACCCGACACAACCCGTGTTGGTAATGAATTAACATCGGTTACTGGAACAAAAGTAAACTGGGATGATATGATCGATACTCAGCTACTTCCAGATGTCGCTACTGATGCTATGATACCACTAAATGCCGCTACAAATTCTACTGAAAAATCATTTAACAGCTGTGTCAATGACTGTGATAACATTAATGAAGATGATAAACCAAACGAAATAAAAAAAACTACATATAATGATGCTAAAAAGGCCAAACGTAAGACACAGCCTAAAGTAACCGATGCTATACCCAAGAAAGTAAAGAAAGTAGATGATAAAGATAAACCTAAAACTAGCTTTCGCAAACAAAAGTATACAAAGACTGTTAAAAATTGGCTTAATGGTGTAGATCCCAAAAACCCGGTCGATGAAGACGAAGTTACTAAGGAGTATAAAGGTACCACTGAGAAAACCTTTGTCGGATTAACAAGCAATTCAGATAAAACATATAATAAAACAAACACTGCTAATATCGTTATTGAGAAGGCAAATAAAATAAGAAATTCCAACAAGGTTAAAGAAAAACAAAAGGTTCAAACACAACTTGCTAATAAGGATGGCAAAATGAAATTCGGTAAACCTAAATATGCAACTAAAGCAGAAACAAACTCAGACAAAATAGAAAATTATGAAACGAATCAAACTAAGATCAAGAAGACAGATTCTAAATTCGTGGTTCCGATCAAATCCCAAGTTCCTATCAAAGACGTTCACTATGACGTGGTTACAGTGGATGATACCAATATTCAAGAGCATATTGCAAGCTTGCGTCTCATTGAGAATAAAGATATATTAATAGTTCTGGTTTACAGGTGAATTACACATATTCAACAGCTTAGTAGGTAGGTATTGTGCGGAGAATTATACGATTCTAGTTTCAACGCTACTTATTTTTGCAGCAACGGTTACTCTCAACTGAACAAGCACCACACAGAAGGTTCTTGCGATCCTGAAGGTTTCATCATCAATGTTGAACAGAAGTTCTATTATTTCAAAGGGGATCATCAAAGCTTCAAGTACCTACTTTATAAGCTATTCATAAATCTGATTAAAAACTTTACGATAATTATCTGATGTGTTCTATTTTCTTCTAGGGAGGTCTTAAGCACACTGTTGGAGAGCAACAATGTTGTTTGCTATGAAGGAAAAAGTGTGCTAATTTATTTTCAATTAAAATTTGGTCGTGAATTCAACAAATTAAACATAATCGACGCTCAGGTAATTTCTTCTACTTAACTTTCATCAGTTGGTTGTTATAAAAATAATAATGAATTTACATTTTTGCAGATTGGCGGAAGTCTCTTAGAGCCAGATAATCCTCCAGAGAACTTCTCAGATCTGCAAAAGTTGTTGTCTTACGTTCCTCAGTACACGATAGCAACAGAATGCATCCTGCAGAAGACAGCGTGGTACGCGACTCTGTTGAATGAATGCGCGGTCAGGCTGATTACTCTACTGAAGGAAAACGGCTTGTGGACTGTTTTTATGGAGATTGAGATGAAATTGATGCCTATTATTGCAGGTATCATATATGCATATTGCATGCATATCCTCGACTATAGCACTTCTTATTATAATAAAGCAATTAACATTGTTTCTCAATCGGATGTTTTCAACAGAAATGGAATATCGAGGTGTAACAGTAGACTTCCTTAGACTCAAATCAATGGAGGCGATCCTCCTTTCCAAAATGAAGGAGGTAGAACAGGAGTGCTACAAGGCAGCCGGGAGGAGCTTTCAGCTCAACTCAGCCGTGCAGATCCGGACGATCATATACGACGAGTTGCAGCTCGATGCCAAGTGCAATGTTATAATCACGGAGACCTTAAGCAAAGGAGCCAAGTCTACATCAGAAACTATGGTACCTACAGTTCTTTTTAGGATATAACGGTGTCCGCAGGTAGATAATATTGAATTGTTTTCTTGCAGCTCCGAAGTCTCGTGTCAGTGCATCCACTTCCAAAGCTAATCATGGAGTACCGTCATCTGCACAAGGCTCACGCGACTTTCCTGGCTGGTATCGCCCAACAAGTGAACAATGGTATTGTAAAACCTACTTGGTAAGTTGTCTAATTAATGTTGGTGACCACATGACATGACACTTAACGAATTCGCAGCAGACCTGCCAACCCTAACTGCGATATATTTGTTGACGAATGGAAGGAATTAATGCTGGTATGTCTGAGATTGATGTATGAATGGTCTATAATTCAACAATTCAATTTTTAAATTATGTGTTATATTTGATGAATTTATTTGTATTGTTGTGTATTAATTAAATAAAATTGTATAGTTAATTATTTGTTTATGTAGGTTTTTAATGTGATTTAGATTTTAATTTGTCAATTTATGTAATAAATCTATTTAATTCTTTAAAATTAATTAGTGAAATTGGGTAATCTGTTCTGATTAAATAAAAAATACCCAAAATTATTTTGAACACAGATATTTATTCTAGATTCATAACGGCTTTACAGGGAGCAGACAGCGACAGCAACTGGACGCATAGCTTCCAACAATCCGAACCTACAGGCGATACCAAAGGCGCCATTCAGTTTCATTTTATTCCCCGACGAGAATAACCCTGGTACAACCATTTTCCACATTCTATAGTTAGATTACTTCAATTTCGGCGCTTTACATCGTCAGATATCCTTAACTTTACTTAAAGGCTCCTAAGCAGTAGATAGTCTAGTTTTTGAACAGTGAGACAAAGTGAGTCGTTGACTTCTGAGACAACGCTTTAGCAGTGCAAATCTTGTTTTGTCCACAAGGGAACCAGACGCTCCGCATCAGATCAGTGTACACATCCCGGCCGGGATATTCTCTGATATGTGCTGACTTCCAGCACGTGGAGTGCCGCGTGTTTGCGTTCTGCGCCGGAGACACCCTGCTGCTAAGCTTACTGCAGGCTGGAGGGGATCTGTTCCGGACACTCGCTGCTAAGTGGTAAATCATTCAATCAACTTAAAGCAGTCTATGAGTGTGCACTGAATCTTTTGTTTGTTGCATTTCTCGCATCAAGGAACCATCTGATAATTCTTCTCGAATATGTAGAGGTTTCTTATTCCCACGTAAGGTTGAACAAACCGGAACTCGATGTGACGTCAGAAGACCGCGAGCGCACGAAGCGCATCGTATACGCCAGTTTGTATGGCGCTGGGTGTAAGAAGCTCATGGATATCCTCGGCACCAGCAATGAGCAGACTCACTCCATCATCGCCAGTTTCAACCGTAAGACAACTTTTGACTTGCCGTTACTAGGTGATCGATAATTCGCCTTTCATCTCTAAAGCTATTTACTTAGGTATTTTCTGCAAACTTGTGGAAATTCAATATCTACTTATTTAATGGCAGGGACGTTTCCATCTCTCAAGAGTTTCGGTCGCTCAGTGGTGTCCCGTTGCGAGCAGAACAATGGGCGCCTGAGCACACTGTGCGGGCGCGTGAGACGCTTCCAGAACATCACCAGCCAGGACTCCCAGTTGAAGTCACAGGCGGAGAGGCAGGCCGTGAACTTTGTTGTTCAAGGTATTGTCTGTGAAGCGTACCTACACTTAACTCCGTGTATTCTCTAGATTCGTTCAGGTTCAAGGTGCTGCGGTAAAGGCTCGTAGAACCTGGTGTGGTTTTCTTCCTCCAGGTTCTGCAGCAGACCTATGCAAGATGGCGATGGTGCTGACGTCAGCGCGCCTGCGTTCGCATCAGCCCTCGGTGGATGGTGCTCTGCTGCTGCAGATTCACGACGAGCTGGTGTGGGAGGTCCGGGACGAACAACTTCACATTGCAGTTGGTAATAATTGATTAGTATTTTATTATTATATACTACCAAGTATTTTATTTATTATTAGTATTTTAATATTTTAGATTTTTTAATGTATTAGGTAGGTACATTACATAAATTTTATACATATTACATTATTTTGTAAATAATATTTATATAAAGTCGAGGGCAACTCCTGGATGCGCGCAGCACCGGACCGGGTAGGCCTACACCCAGCAGTGGGCGCTTATGGACTGTGGATGATGATGTGATATAATTAATTGTACCTAAATTGATATATATTTATTTTATTTTCTATCTAGGTATATGCTTGAAATATGAATTGTTATTTTAATGTGTACAACAAAGCGTTTTCTATTCTATCTATATTATATTTTGACGACCTCCGTGGCGCAGTGGGCGAATAGCCGACTGAGACGCAGGAGGTAGCGGGTTCGATTCCCGCCGCGGAACAAATGTTTGCATGATCTCAGATATTTCTCCCGAGTAAGGAGGTTTTGTTATATATTACTAGTGATTCGCCCCAAACTGAGATTTCGCGAGTCTCCCACAAAAACTAAAAAAATATTACTTGTACGCTTGTACCTAATATTTGGCTATCAAAATAAACAGTGCCACGAAATGCATAACCACTTTACTTGACCTACAGTTTCATTCAAATTACAAGTAACGGGAGTTCATGTTACTTGGATGTTGAACCCGCTATGGGCCCATTGTGTTGATCCATTACTAGGATTGAATGGCATGAGGATTGAATACATCAAGTTCTCAGGGTCCTATTGTACTTGGGATGAACCAATAGTTTTCTTTCAGTCATCTTCATTGCTGGCTCCACTGTTAGTTACATGGAGCATGATCTCTTCAATCGTCTGGGGGCAGTGTTTAGTGCGCGTACACCTGGATAGAAGCCTGCACTATCTATCTTGGTCTCAGTAACAATTAGTGCTTTTATTATTTCCTCGAGATCACACAGAGTAACTTCTTTCGTTTGGGTCCTCACCTGAACTTAATTCATCATTATAATTCCTTTGTCCAGCTATTATTAAAGAAGTGATGGAGGGTTGCGGCCGGCACTGCGGCATGACGGTGTCGCTGCCAGTCTCCATCTCCACCGGCTACAACTGGGGGGAGATGACAAAATACGTACACCCAGTACCTACCAATACCCAAATAAAATACTAAAGTTTATAGTGCGTTTTATTGGAGGAAATTAGCAATGCCATCTAATGTACACGAAGAACTAGTAGACAACTGACTCTGAATATAACCAAATTGTAAATTATAGAAATAGTAGGGTATTTATAACTAACTAAATCTACAATTATATTCATCACCTAATTCTAAATTGCATAAACTGATAAAAGTACGATGCAAATAATAAAACAAGAAAGTATTAACTAAAAGTATAATTTATTACAAAAATAAAGTACCTAGAGAATAATAACATATCATTTATATTTTCACAATAAGGGCCGATCCACACACACGGCGTATTTTAAAAGCGCAGACAACTTCACTAATTAATGCATATTTTTAAAATGATACATTTTAGGTATAGTTGATAGCATAGTTAATATATGGCTCCTTTCGGGTAAAGTACATGGGCAACATAAACTTGTGTCACATACCTGCTGAACTCCGTTGAGGTACTTTGTGTATATCCTACTTTTAATGAGCTTGGCATAAATATAACTAAATAAAACATTTGTACTTACTTGATTACTAAAAAGGGATTTTCATTTTCGATTAAAATAAAAAAAACTAATTCCAACTAGCTTAATAGATGGCGTTGTCTGGAGATAAGCCGCCTTAAAATATGGTTTATATGACAAAGTCTCAAAGATGCAATATAAAATTGGTCTAAAACAATCTCACTTCGTCAGTTATATTAACACAAATTATTTTTTTATATTTTTGTTTCCACAGAAAATTATATTGATACGGTAATTGACATTGACAATTCAGTTTCCTTTGATTATCAGCTTATGACAGAGCAACGCCATCTGTTAGCAGTTATAAAAACATGAAAACCCCTCATTATTTATGATGCATGCAAGTATTTTCACAAAAAATGGCAATAACTTAGTAGGTACTTAAATTCATAAAATATTAGTACAAACTCGCGTACTTAGTACAATATTGTTAACAAAGCAATTATAAATATACATTTAACAATAAAAAGTTCATAGAATTAATAATAATCTTTATTAAATAAACACGGGTTTGTTCGAACACTTGTAACTCGAGAACGGCTGGACCGATTTTGATGATTTTCTACTTGTCGTATTTGTCTCCGTCTCGAATAGCAGAATAACTATTAAAATACCGAAAAAATCATGCAAAATGATATTATGAAGAAAAATAATTTTCTCATACATTGATGCAGATAATGATGGCCGACGCATATTGATAGCTCGCGTCATATGCAGGTCACGGCGGTACGAAGTTCGCCGGGTCAACTAGTATCTCAATGAATATGTACTTAATGTGGATGCGTCGTACCTACTGTAAATTCCAAATTAATGTACAGTAGGTACGTGCCATTCTAGGAAGACAAACAAAAGAAGTCATACTGAATTGTTGGTAAATAATACAATCTTAGCAAAATCTGTAATACCTACCTACGCTACGCGTCACCAATTATAACAAGTCCTATGCAAGTCACTATAATATTGAGAATACTAATATGAAATACCGAGTATAATATATAAAAGTTGCGCAGTCTCGCATACCCGGCGGCTGTTTTGAGTATCGTAAACATCGATAAACATGAACTACGCACTAGATATCGTGATCCGAACACTCACTCTGTTCCAATGAACTGTACTGCAATCCGTACACCTTACTTTAGTGCGGCTTCGAGATTCACACAGTTTGGACGCGAACGGAGCGGTACTATTAATACGAGAATTCGAATCAAAGTATGACGTAAATAACAATTCAGTAGTCAAGTAAGTATAATTATTAGTTGTTCAAGTGAATAAATAGGTAATAATATCGTAATACCACATTAGACAAAAATTATTTATTTTAATGCCACGTCATCTAAAATCATAGACTAAAATATGCAGATATTCCATTACAAAACCGGTTGTAGGTAAAAATATATGACTGAACACGGACTTGACGTGGTGTTTTTAGAAAGTGTTTTAATTTGTTTATGTAAATGTTTTCTAGCCAGTTTGATATTTATTAATATTTATTTTATGTTCTTTCTTTTTAGTATATAATATCTGTCAAAGGTCAGAAAATATGACGACGTGCGTAATTCGATACTGTAAAAATACATCAAGAAGTGTCAGTGAATCATCAGGTGACAGTTTGATTTCAAACTATTATTAACGGACTTGAGCTTAAATAAACGCATTACAATTAATTTTATTTTACTTTTCTACTTTACCATATTTTCAATTTTTACATTACTTATTATACATTTTGAAATAGAGTATGAATTCTAATGAAGTTTTGTAGGTACAAAAGCTGTGTCACGTCTGTGGTGTAAAATCTATAGAGACGACAGTTTGTTACACTATATTGAGCGGAACGCAAAAGCGCCATGAATTTCTTGGCGCTTACAACATTTTGGTCGCAAGTAAACTAAACTGTATAAGCGATCTAGCGCTGCAGGTTTTAATAGTTTGGTTAGATCACATAAATAATGTCTTAACGCTGCAGCGAACTTTAGTTCTAACTCACCAGCATTTGAACAAACTTTTTTCAAGAATGTTCTTGTCTATCGGTAGAATATATGTCTATGACCGTAAAATTATGCAATTCGTTAATACAGTGCATCCCATGCTGTGTAAGTACTTAAGGCCATTTGACACGAAATAAATCACAACCAAAATAATACTTAGTCAATACAGAAGCAATTTTAATTGGTAAAAATAAATTAATATAAGTAGTAAGTATAAGAATGTCTATTTCATAAGAGCTTTAAATTTTCGAATAAAAAAAAACTAGTTGCAACTAGCGTCATTGATAGTGCTGCCTGGAGTTATGCCGCCAAAAATATGTTAAACCCTTCATTAGGTTGATTGTCTAATTGATTACTTTGATTAGTATAGACCATATAGCGGGGTTGTCATTGTAAACAAGACAAAAACTAAATTTTCGTTATTATAAGCCACTTCTGTTCCACTGCTGGGCAAAGGCAAAAAACAAAATTTTTAATAAATAATTTAAAGGTAGAATGTACAAGTTAATTAGGTCGTTAGCTAACAATAAAGTGTAAGGTACTAGGAATGGGTGAAGTGGTTAGACTGGTTCTCGGGGCTTAGCGGTGCCGGCGCGCGACCGAGCCTCGAGGCCTCGCGAGAACTCACGCTAGGAGTCTGTATCATAACTTAACTGCGATCAACGTGAACAGCCTGTGCTGTTGAACCTGAAAAATATTAATATTTACATTATTACAGACTTTAAGGCCCATTCACACGGCGTGTTATAAACGCATATGTGACGCGCGTTTCAGAAACTCGCGTTTTCGGCGGCACCGGCGCCGGCGCCATAGATTCCCAAAAATCCATAAAGGTAAGAAGTAAATGATCATATTTGAAGCGCATTAGCGCCGCATCGTCGGCGCGTATAAAATACGCCTTATCGTGGAATTTTCTCACAAATCTGCGTAATATTTTAACCAGAAGCCAGAATGATTGTGAAGTATTTAAGCTGGAGCAAAGAATCGACATCAACCACGCATTAGCAGCAGTAGCAAGCCAAGCTGTAAACACTTTCGCGCATTAATCGACCTCGCATTTCTCTAATAAACTACAAGTTTTGTGTGGTATTTGAGTGGCGTCGGTGGTGGACAGGTTGCGTACCTCTAGAGTGCGGTACGGCGTGGTGGAGTAGCCGTCCCGGCGGCGCGCGCGCTGCCTGTTCTCCTGCATGATGCGCAGGCGCGCGGCGTTGCGCGGCTCCTGCGCGTGCGCCAGCATCGTGTACCGGGACATCCAGCGCGGCGCTCTGCCAAACAAGCGGGAAATACTCAACAGACATCTGCCGCTGCTGTTCAACAACGCACTAATCATCCAGTTAGACCAACTCCACTTTTATAGAAGTCCATCGAAGGCCGATCGGGACTCGATACACCGTAACATCATGCGAAAGCGTAAATAGCTAATCTGTCAAGTTGATTGATAAACAAGAGTCGGTAGACGCGATATCCAGTTACCTCTGCACGGTCAAGTGCGTGGCAGCGATCCTCGCGTACATGTCGTCGTCCTCCCCCCCCCAGCCCTCGAACCGGTTGGAGAAACCGTCGAGCAGCACATAGTGGCGTGCCGTCAGCGCCAGCACGCCGCCCACCAGCCAGGCGTAGGGCAGCACGTAGCGGAACTTGTCGATGCTGGCGGAGAGATGGCGCGGCTGGCGCGCGCAGGCGTACAGGTTGCTGTTGTCCAGCGGCAGCAGGTCCACGTCGTGGAGGATGATGCAGGGGAACTTGTCGGAGATGGCTCGCTTCGCTCCGATGTTGTACAGTATGCCTTTGTTCCAGGGCTTTTCGTCGCGTTGTTCAATCAGGTATATTCTGCAAAAAAGAAGGTAGGTATTTGAAATAGGTTGATAGCTAGTTCGGGCACTTATCGCAGATTATAACAGAATCTTTCTTACGTAGACTTCTAGGTGCGTACGCTGTTAGATGTCTTGAAAAGACACTGCAGGCTCACATAATCTTTTCTTAAGATAGCTCTTTTGAGGGTCACCATAGATACATCGAACTGATCATAGTCTAGAATGAGAATGTTGTACTTATTTGTACTAAAAACGGGATATTACCAGAAAACGGAGTTTGTGAGCTTTTGAGTATTTCAATATTTCGACGAAGTTGCATCTCCTTTTTAGTGCAAATAGTGTTCTTAACCATGATAGTTTCAAAAGTTATAATGCTGTACTTACTTGTAATGTATATTTTGCTTCCTTAAAAAATTATGCATATACGGCAGGAAGATATCCAACTGTGCCTGTCTATTCCTGTAGGGGACTAGAATGGCAACACTGAACGCCGGGGTACACTCCGGGATATAGCTTCCGTTGGCAATACCAGCCGGAGAAAAATCATCATTTTTCGTTGGGATTTCCCAATTCTGTATACTTTTTGTACTTTTCAATATTTCGTCATAACTACATTGTGTTTTTTTCTTGATAAGATAAGGAGTGGTTTTGTGATAAAGTTCATATGGTAATGTTTCTTCTGGGATGTGTGTGTAGTTGTAGGTACCGAAGTATGCAAAAAATTGCACAAATGCAATAAGGGCCAATGCGGTGAACATACATGTTATCACTCGTAGCTGCAATATTCTGGAAATTTACATGACACTGATTATAGCAGTCATATACAGGAGTTACTTTTGTAAACTTTAATATACTATACTGTACATACATCTAAGTTGATCTGGATAAAACTATAAATTTGATTAAGCTCCTGACCTGGAGCCACGCAGGCCTATATCTAGCTACCAACTAATCTATACTAATACTAGTTATATAGCAATTTTCTGGATCTCGATAACAACTCCATCTACCGGGTCCAATTGTGTATCTTAACCACCCAGAACCCTCTAAAATACACACAAAAAAATTCATCAAAATCAGTCCAGCTGTTTAGGAGGAGTTCAGTGACATACAAACGTACAGAATAATTTTGTATACCTAATTACAATAACATACCTACATGCAGACTTAGGTACCTGTTTTTTAGTGAACCTTTTGGCATTTGTAGCGACTTGTACCTACTTGGATCAGAATTGTATTTTATGTTCTATTTCCATTCAAGTGTTTGAGATCACTTATGGCTAAACAATTCTGAAACAAAATATTCACATTACAAATTCAAGTTGACTACAATAAATAAACCCTTACATAAATTACCCACATATGCATTGGTTTCATTGGATCTTGATTCATCAATAATACTTGCATACATGTTCACATGATATACAGAAATAAATCCCTGAATAACATTTTTTTTTTAATTTTACTTTAGGGAACTTGCGTCCGACGATGTCTGTTCCATCATTGACTACTTAAACTACTACAGGACATCCTTCACCAGGTTGTATGTGGACCGGTAGAGCATGTTAAGTGGCTGTGCCAGATCTTTGTTCAGCTAACACACTCTAGAAACAGGGCCCACATCGACCTGGTTGACTTTTAGCACTCTGCACAACACCTTTCTCATAGATTGACTTTGGATCACTCTGTTAAAAGGTTCTATACATCGTCTTTTACACCACAAGTATTCCAATTAGAGCAATCTATTTTTTTATTCAGTAAATATTTGAAGCTGTTTAAAGGCATATGTTCGGAGCGCAATCTATGAGTGATTACAAATGCAATTACTTGTAAGTTAAACACCTGAGCTGTGTAGATAAATGTAAATACCTTGTAAATGTGGTAAGCACTGGTTCCTAATGTCATTGACATAGCCCAGAGGATTAGCAAGCTGCAGCAGGCAAGGCACACAGCTCAAAGAACTGATGGCCATTTGGGCAGAAAGGTTCTCTACTTCTCTACTTTAATATTTTCTGGTTGATGTCTGCGACATAGTTTAATACTGCTGCAGATAGCATCGTTTTTCACATCATTTGTACCATTGTTTATGTTCCAAATAAAGAATTTTATGATTTATGACTCTAGATGGAGAGACAACCTAATAAAGGTTTGCCAGAAGCTGTTGGGTGCAGGTTGCACTAGTGTTGTCTCTCTGCAATTGGGGAAGGCCTATGTTCTGCAGTAGGCATAATATGGCTCACATGATGATTACCCACCTACCAAAAACTATGCAGAAATTTTTTCACTCTCATCATCATCATCATTCTCAGCCCGTGTCGACCCACTGCTGGGCATAGGCCTCTCTTTGTTTCTGCCACTCTTCCCAATTCTGTGCCAGTCTGAACCACGTACGATCCACGGTCTTATGGATGTCGTCGACCCATCTCGCTGGTGAACGTCCCCTATTTCGATGGCCAGTTCTCGGTCTTCACTCTTTTTCACTCTAGATATTGATTAATCTAATTATTTTAAGATTTAAATAATTGAACGGAATCTACCTAGGAAATAACCATTACAATAATAGAGCATATTATATTATCTATTGCCCTAGTAGCCTAAATCGTTATCAAATCTAGGGCACAGTAGAATCGGAAAACATCCATTAAAGATTTATTAATTAATAGTTTAATTAAGTGCTTTTATTACGATTGTTTAGGAGGCCTAAGCCATTAAAATAGTTGTAGATTATTTACATTTTAAACTTATTTTACTTACTTTTTAAATGCTGACATCAGTGATATACGATATAGTGATATACGAGGGGAGGTCAAAAAGGTCACGAAATGGAAGGGTTATGAAGGGGTGGGGATAACTTTTTTTTACCTGGTACTCTCCAGGTATTCAGTACAGGTATAAAAACCAAATTTTAGACATTTCAGTCATTAACATTTCAGTTATCGCTACATTAGCAGTTCAATCGGGAGAAATCGCTAAACATGGATAAAATTAAGGTTTGTGCTGTTACAATGTTCCTTACCAAACAAGGAAAAACACCTCAAATTATTTTGAGAGAAATGTTATCTGTTTACTGGGACTCTTGCCCTGGAAAAATATCATCATTTTTCCATCATTCATACAAGTGGCATGGTTTATTTAAGCAAGGCAGGGAGTCAATTGAAGATGACCACCGCCCAGGCCGGCCGATCGAGCTCACCTCCTCAGACTTCGTCCAAAAAGTTGTACTTGAAGATGCTCATTTAAAGAAGAAACAACTTGCAGAAATGGTTGGAGTATTGTCTACACACATTTTGAATATCCTCCACACCCATCTTGACATGTCTAAGGTCAGCGCAAGATGGTTGCCGAGAATGCTCTCTGCGGTTCAGAAACAGCCGTGCATAGTGTTCATGCGAGTTTTTGAATTTCTGTAGCGAGAACAAGGACGAAATTTTGAACTGGATTGTTACTGGAGGCGAAACTTGGGTTCATCACTATGAGCCTGAATTAGAACAGAAGTCTATGCAGTAGCAGAAAAAAGGCGCAGCACTCCCTAAAAAGGTCCTCAAGGTGTCACAATCAGCCGGAAAGATCATGCCCACTGTTTTTTAGGATTCAGAGAGAACTTTCTTAATAGACTACAAAGAAAAAGGATTGAATATCACAGAGTGATACTATGCCACTCTACTGGAAAAATTAAAAGATTCCATTAAGGAAAAAAGATGAGGGAAATGGACTCGAGGAGTGCTACTTTTCCAAGACAATGCACCGGTTCACAAGAGCCATGTTGCAATGGCTGCCTTACAAAAATGTGGCTGCGAAACATTAAGCCACTCCCTATAGTCCAGATCTAGCTCCCTCTGATTATTATTTGCGGCCGAAATTGAAAAAAAGAACTTCGTGGAAAAAAATTGCTGATGATGAAAAAGTTAAGTCTGTAATTTCAGCCTATTTTGAAGGCCTTGACAAAATATTTTTTTTCGAAGGTATTAGCAAACTTTTCGAAGATCTTTTTGAAAGATCTGAAAAATGTATTGGGCTTAAGGAAGAATATATTGGAAAGGAAAAACAATCATTTGTTTAATTTAGCCCCCCTTCCCTGCCATTTCGCAAACTTTTTGACCTGCCCTCGTATTAAAATGAATAAATTACATTTGTGTTATTTTGATGTTATTTGATATATAGATAGATTACAACCTGGATTGCTTCAATTCATTAGGCTACTATTTATTGATAAACCTTGCATGCAATCCCAGGGAGGAAGATAGTATTTACTATATTACAATATTTGTTCCGGGTTTGGATGTTTTTCTATATATTATAAGTATGTATTTACAAAAAAAAATAAGTAATAATAAGTATTATATCAGTTAACTGGTTCCCATAGTATAAGCTCTGCTTAGTTTGGGGCTAGAAAGCACTGTGTGAAATGTCCACCAATATTTATTATTATATAAATCAAAATAAATATGCCACATGTTTTACATTTACCTTGTGAGAGTAGAATGATGTTGCAATATAGTTTGATTACATTAGAAAAATCTTTATTGAACTACTTAATCAATTATCATCAATCATAGGCGAATTTAATACTAATTATCATTTTCTTCCACCAACCTCGTGTGTAGTGTAGTTTATGTGGCAGTGCTTTCATGAAAATAGATTAGATATCAAGCTAAGGATGTGCATTAGATAGTATACTTGTATTTAAATGTATTTGCCCTGTGCTTTTCTGAGTAGATGTGAGCAGTGCAATACAGTTTACTGCAAAGACACTGTAGGCACTAATTGTTTATTAATGTCCATGCTACTAAGTATTTGCTGTACATAAGTCAGTAGCGCCCTTCACGCGCGTCCTAGTTATTGAATCAAATAGTGTAGTAATAAAGCTGTTGCGCGATAATTTATTTTTTAGTTGCACGGCAAACATGCTTCCAATTTGTATGATCCGCCATGTCTTAGAATCATCTGTCAAAAATTTTCTCGATTGACATATGTACAACACGTAAACAAATATTTTCAAGATTTCTTTATCATTCCAGTAACTAAGAAAATAGTTGTGAAAAGTGTATAATTAAACTGTGATAATGAATACACAACATTGGAAGGAAAACGAACTAACCTGCAAGCCGCTGGATACATACGAGGAAGTAAAGATGTTTGTTGAGTTTCCGCCACCTTGGAGAACTCTGTGCAATGAGTTAACGCCACATAGCAAGTCTATGTTGAAAAATATGCAAATAAATAATCACTACGATACATTTTTCGATTTACCGCAAACTTTTTGTCATTTCGATCCGGATGCGGAAGATATCAGTCGACATGACGAGAAAACTTTACCAAAAACTTTGGTGTGCCACGATATGGCTAATGGGTATCACGACGATAGGTAAGATTTTATTTTATAAATAATTGTTCGTATACAATTTTCTTCTAGTGACACGGAAGTAAAAACAAGAAATGTAATATTTTGAATTTTATTCAGTCAATGTCACTGTCTGTCAGTCAAACATATGTCATGTCGGCCACGACACTATCACGCTATCATTTATATATATAGAATGGCACGCTATCATTTTTCGCTATCTACCACTAGGTATTCACACACATTTAGATAGAATCACCGTCGCGTCGTGGACGAAAGGTTGGCATCTCTGTAGGGAGGGTACAATAGGGTACTTTGGAAACTCAGCAATGTTGGTAGGTGTATGTGGCACTAGATTAAAATATTTTTTCCTTTATTTCAGTTATATCGACGGCACAACAGCTCACGAAGCATATACGTTTTATAATTGGGCTGGAATAGATATATTTTGTTACTTTAGTCACCATTTGGTTACAATTCCTCCATTGGGCTGGATAAATGTTGGTCACGCACATGGAGTTAAAGTTATAGGTAATTTCTTAAAAAGTTCGCCTAACTTTAAATGTAGGTACCTATAATATGAAATCATGGATTTGAATACTTAGAACGTGTCGTGTTCGTTTTAACGTTTTTAGACAAGCTAGCTATATTTACCGGTCACTTTTAAAATGATTTAATTATATAAACATGACTAATAATATTTATTAAATCAGATAGGTAAATTACCTACCTAAAATTAAAGTAGGGACCTATGTGGGTAAAGTACCTACATACCTACTTACTTTCAAGTTTAATATTCCAGGGACAATAATTACAGAATGGTCTGATGGGGTTGCGTTTTGGGATAAAGTTCTTAAATCTGAACATGATTATGAGAACTTTGCTAGCACCCTTGTCACTATCACAAAGACTTTAAAATTTGATGGTTGGCTGTTAAATGTCGAAAACAAGGTTAGTTCAATTACAAAAGTTACAAAGTCCTAAGTTTTTACTTATTCAAACCTTAATGTGCTATAAACTTCTTTATACTTAGGTACATACCTACCTACCTATTACTTTTTTCTATTTATTATACTTTTTGCTACGTATTTACAAATATTCATTTGACAGCTGTTTTTGTCCATAGATTGCCAAACCGACTGTACTTCTGGAATTTCTAAGATATTTTAATCATACACTGCACCAAGAAATTCCCCATGCTGTTCTTATCTGGTATGATAGCGTCACTATCCAAGGTACACTCAACTGGCAGAATGGACTTAATGAAAAAAACAAGTAGGTGATAGATTGTAGGATTTTATAATTACGAGATCAACATTGAATTTTAAAACTAATAATAAATTAGGTACTTGTCTTGTGTAAGATGGACATCCTAAGGTGAGTCCGTCCACACTGTAAAACATAACATGCTAGAAAACATGCAATGCAATGCTAGCAATCTATCTATCTTCTATCTATACTCTATATCTATATAACTCTATATAACAAAGTCGGGTTAGTTACACTATATAAAACTCAAAACCGGCTGGCTTTTGATGATCTTTGATTTGTTGGATTTGTTTTGGCCCCGAATAGCAGAATACCTAACTATTAAAATATCGGAAAAATTCGAGCAAAAAGAAATCATGAAGAAAATTCATTTTCTCATACATAGATGCAGCTAATGATGGCCGATTGACAATTCTACCGGCGACGTACATTGGCAGCCCGCGTCATATGCATGTCAAAGCGGTACGAAGTTCGGCGGGTCAGCTAGTGTTATCTAATGTGGACATGTTAAATAACAAAAGTTTTTGTGTTACATAATCTGGACGCACCCTTAAAGCTATACCTACCTAATTGCATTATTTGTGACACAGGGCATATTTCGACGCATGTGATGGTATTTTCACCAATTATTCGTGGACCGAGTTAAACGTGGAAGAAAGCGCCAAATTTGCCGGTGATCGCATCACTGACCTGTATATCGGTATTGACGTCTGGGGTCGAAACTTCTTTGGCGGTGGGCAGTTCAACACACAGGCGGTAGGTTTAACGATAACGTACCTACTTAGCGCAAAAATGCACGTGCAGTCGGCTCTATAATTCTCTTTAGGCCTAGCTGGCGCCATCTAGTTATTTAGTGATTAAACCTCAGGTTGTTGGCACAAGCCACAACTACAGCTATTCTATAAGATCAAATGAACACAAATTAACGTGTTTATTGCCCAGCATTTCTCACCAATATAATGACCAAAGAAATAAAACGAATGAAAAAAACTAAAAAAAGTGGGTAGATAGTCGCACTGCACCCTTTTCTGTTTAATAATTTGACCCAATAGAATAGAATGTTAAGAAGTTAAATGTTTAAGTCTATACCTACTCACAAGATGGCGTAACTGTAGCTTTAATACTAATGAAGAGAGTGGTTTAACTAGATGCCACCAGCTGGATGTAATGACAATTTTAAAGCAGTCTGTAAATATATGTAATGGTACCTATGTACCTAAACCTTAGAGAATTGATGACCTAAACCTTAGACGGAGAAATGGAGAATTCTCAGTCTACCTACGAAGTAAAGAAATTTAAAATGATATAATTGGACACTTCAAGATTGGGGTATTTCCTGCACATTTATGGAATTACAGGTAATTTCATGAATTTATATCTGTATGTGCAGGCAGTCAAAGTGGCGTTCCAGAAAGGCTGTTCCCTGGCTATATTCGCGCCCGCATGGACGCACGAAGCTATGAGCACGAAGAAAGGCGACATCAATACTGTGGCAATGGCCGAAGGTACAGTACAGTACTACAGTAGGTAAACAAAAATAAAAACATTCATTTTTTAAAACATTTTACAACTAGTGGTTCGCCCCGAACTGAGATCTCGCGAGTCTCCCTTATAAACAAAATAATAATAATAGGTCTTTACCTATGAAATTGCCGTTCTTCAGTAGTACTGGTAATTTCAAATAGAAAAAAAGTTTGGAATGGCTTTGTATTCTAAATTCAAATTAATATTGTTTTAAAAACATGACATTCTTTTTACAAACTCAGCCTTTTGTTTATTGATTAGCGTTATATTTTCATTACATTTGAACATTTTTCGTCATAATGGATACTTTAAAAATTCGTGTAATTATGGAATATGAGTTCCGTCGTAGCACGAACGCGACACAAACGGCACGTAACATCAAAAACGTTTACGGAGAGAACTGTAAAAACGAACGCACAACCCGTTATTTGTTTTCTCGGTTCCGTTCTGGAAATTTTGACTTGAAAAATGAAGCTCGTGGTTGTCCGGAGACTTTGGTCAACAATGATGAATTAAAGGCGATTGTGGAAGCTAACGAAACTCAATCTACAGCTGAGCTAGCAGCAGCTTTTGATGTTAGCATCAAAACAATTTTGATCCATTTGCGACAAATAAGCAAGGTAAAAAAACTTGATAGATGGGTGCCTCACGAACTTAACGATCGCCAGCGCAACGTACGCGTCGAGACCTGCCTCGCGCTGCTCAATAGGCAAAGAAATGAAGGAATTTAGAACCGAATTGTTACGTGCGATGAAAAATGGATTCTGTTCGACAATCGAAAGCACTCAGCAAGTTGGTTAGATCCTGGTTCAGCACCAAAGCAATGCCCTAAACCAAAAATGACCCCTAAAAAGGTGATGGTCACTGTTTGGTGGTCTAGTGCGGGTGTGATTCACCACAGCTTTTTACAAAACGGCATGAGCATTACTGCAGATGTGTACTGTGAAGAACTGGAGACAATGATGGAGAAGCTTGCACATCGGCAACCAGCTTTGGTCAATCGGTCATCCCCACTGCTCCTTCACGACAACGTGCGACCCCATACTGCACAACAGACAGTCTCCAAGCGGCAAGGGCTGGGGTTGGAAGCTCTCCCTCATCCGCCATACTCACCAGACCTTGCACCTACCGACTATTACTTTTTCCAAAATTTAGACAACATTTTAGTGGGTAAAAAATTCAATTCAAGAGAGGCAGTACAAAATGCCTTTGAAGAGTTTATTGCCTCACGTCCAGCTGATTTTTACAAGAAGGGCATCAATAATCTGCCAATGCGTTGGCAAAGATGCGTCGATTGCATGGGTGATTACTTTGAATAACAGAAATAAAAAAGTTTGAAAAAATAAGTACTTTCACTTATTCCATACAAAACGGCAATTTCATAGGCAAAGACCTAATATTATTTGTAAGCTTTGACTATCAAAATACAAAATGTCTCCGATCTTCATGTCGAAGGGAAAAAAGTGGATCATACAAAAAAAAATGAGGCACTTCGGGAGTGCTGACAGAAGTGATAACTTGAACAATTACGAGTTACTTTTATACAGAGGTGCCGGTAACGGTAACGGTAGCAGTGTCGCGAGTTCAATGGTCTTTTTCGATCTCAAAAAATGCCAAACGCGCTTAAAGAAGTTTTCACTACTTATATACAGAGGTGTCGGTAGCGGTAACGGTAACAGTGTCGCGAGTTCAATGGTTTTTTTTCCCGTCTCAAAAAATGCCCAACGCGCCTAAAGAAGTTTTCACTGTCACTAAAGCTACACGCATACCAAATTTCAGCATTGTGGGGTAACTGGTGTACCCTGTGAATTTTGTCAAAGTTCAGTTTTATTATGGCTAATGACTTAAAAACTACAAGGTTTACCTAAAAATAAAAACGGGGTAGAAATGTACTCATAAATACCTTGCATTAGACGTGTAATTTGACCGGACGGTCTCATTTTGTTTGTTTTTTTACCCTTCTTAACCCTAATATCTCAACAACCCCCCCCCCCTCCCACATTTTTAGTTCATTTAGTCACTCCAAAATTGTGCCACCTTTATACTAAATTTCACGATAATCGGATCAACGCTTTGAAAGTTATCCTCGGACAAACAAACATACCTAAATACATGCAACGGCGCGTTTTAGGCGCTTTAGGCGCGTTGGACATTTTTTGAGATGGGAAAAAACCATTGAACTCGCGACACTGTTACCGTTACACCGACACCTCTGTTTATAAGTATCTCGCAATTGATCAAGTTTTCACTTCTGTCGGCACTTCCGGAGTGACACTTTATTTTTTTTTATAATGCACCTTTGGAGACACGAGGGTGTCGTCAATTATGCCATGTATGAGAGCGTTTGCTTGATAAGTATCGTGGCCGCGTCTGCAGTGGAGCTATACGCTAGCCTATATTTATAATAAAAAAATACTAGAATTGGCCATTTAGCCTACCTACAAGATGCACCAAATGAATATAAACCCTAAAAATTATTACCGCAAATAATTAAAACATGAAATAATTAAAATTATTACGCTGGAGGGTAATCTTTTTTTAGGGCTTATATTCATTTGGTGCATCTTGTAGGTAAGATAAACGGCCAATTCTAGTTTTCTTTTTTTTTATAAATTATAGTCTAGCGTTTAACCACGATTTCGCCTGATGCTAAGCGATGATGCAGTCTACGATGGTACACGCTTGCCTAGAAAAAAAGCTATTTACTCGCGACTTGAACACCCCTACGTTGTAGTTATCAGGAAATAGACTCAGGCAAGGCGTTCCACTCCTTGGCGGTGCGCATAATAAAGGTGGCAGAGTACCGCTTTGTGCGTATGGGAGGTATGTCTACCATGTAGCGGTGGCGCACCGCGGAGCGTCTGGTTGTCCGATCATAGAATGGGGATGGTGGGATCAGGTTGAAAAGCTCCGCAGCACACTCTCCGTAGTATCGCAATTTAAAGACTGCCAGATACTCTCTGACATTGATTGATTGATATCTAACATTTTAACTTGTGTGAGAAAATATTAGCATGGCCCCTGCGAAAGGATGACACGCAAAGTCGTGAAGCGATCCACTTTCTTTCGATAGGTCGTTGAGAATGAATCCTCAGGTGGAGCGCACGTTACAACAAACGCGCTACACCCGAGCTATGCTTCGACCTGTCTTAACATCGAGATAGCCGCTGAGGACAAAGATGGGGCTTTACAAAACTTACATCCGCTCGCGGCTTACCTACGCAGCACCTGCGTGTTACGCGCTATGTTTCGTCACCAACATATCAACATCGCCCTACGATAGGGTTGCCAATCGTACTATAATATATGGTGTTGTACTATATTTAAGTCTGCGTAAGGTTGGGGAAAAGTTTCTTCGCATTTTTTAAGAAAATTCAAAACATTTTTTAATATAGTTTATTTACATTTAACTAAAGTATGTAGGTACCATTTTGTTCGATAACTTTTTGCCATCTTGTAGGTAGGGACATAATCCCATTGCTATAGAAATTTTGGGGCTTCTGATCAAAATACCGCGACAAGTGGTTTTGGCAGTCCTCTCGTGATGTTAACCTGACACTGCCTAAAGAATTCTGAAGAGACCGAAACAGGTGGAAATCTGAAGGTGCAAGGTCAGGACTATACGACGGATGCATTAACACCTCCCAGCCAAACTCTCTTAATTTTTGCTGAGTGGATAAGATGTGTGAGGTCTAGCGTTATCATGATGAAAAACCACACCCCTTCTGTTGATTAATTCCGGCCGCTTTCTCTCAACTTCTTGCTTTAATTAATCTCATCAGTTGTTCTCAGTACAGTTCAGAATCGATGGTCCTGCCTGGTGGTAACAGCTCATTTTCATTTAATTTCATTTATTTATTCATTAACAATCAGGTAATTGTGTTTGAAATTACATCATATTTATAAATTACAATATTTAAAATTATCACATACATAATAAAATAAAACAGTCAAAAATAATAAAATAAAATAAAACAAAGAGTACTTATACCTAAATATGTCAAAAGAAACATGTCAAAAAAAAAAAAAAAACGGTCAACCGAATATTAATCATTAAAGAATATAAAATAAAAATGATTTAGAATAATACTACTAAGGATAATACATACATGTCACAAATTAATTAAATTGACTATTAAAAATTAAAAACGACTATTCAATATTATTAGAAGTCATAAAATCATTAACTGAATAGAAACATCCTTTCAACAAAAGCTTTTTTAGTCTTGACTTAAATTTAAAAGGACTCTCGATAATTTTCATATCAGTAGGCAGGGCGTTAAAAAGTCTTACAGCTTGGTACCGCGAGCCATGTTTGGCAACATTCAATCTTGGACAGAGAGGTGTTTCAAGATCTTTTCGTCTTGTGTCTAGTCTGTTTTTCCTTTGTTCAAAAGTTTCATATTTAAGCGGATTTTTAACCACGTCCATTAAGACTACTAGAACGTATAGGTCAGAATATTGAGGTTTCGAAAATGTTCTTTACATGATTCCCATTGTGGAATGCGCACTATAGTTCGAATAGCTCTTTTTTGAATAACAAACGCCCTGTTTATGTTGTAGTCATAACTGTTACCCCAAAACTTAACACTATATCGTAATCTTGATTCTACCAGGGCATAATATACTATTTTAAGTTGTGCGATCCCTACCTCTTCCCTGAGGCTTCTAAGAGCGTAACATGCTGAGCTGATAGCATTAACAATGGAATCAATCTCAGTTTTCCAGTTCAGGAACTGGTCGATATGAACTCCTAGAAATTTGACACACTTTGCAAATTCAACCTCAAGCCCCTCACATGCTACGTTAACCGATTCGTTCGTGCGCGTAGTTATTTTGAATAGGATAGCTTGTGTCTTCTTAATGTTAAGTTTTAAGTTATTGGCATGAAACCATTGATTGAAAACTACAAGTGCATTAGCAATCTTTATTTTAAGTTCTTGTAAGCAAGAGGCTGGTATGACTGCATTGGTATCGTCCGCATATACAACTAATTTAATATCTGGAATGGCATTGCTTACAAAATTGATAAGATCGTTAAGGAAAATAACAAAAAATATAGGCCCTAGTATAGAGCCCTGTGGAACACCACGTCCGATGTTGAACACTTTCGACTTCGTCACCACTTCCTGTCCATTAATAATATTTTTTAATTCTATAAATTGCTTCCTATTGCTCAGATAAGATTTTATAAGACACAACGCAGATCCTCTAACCCCATAATGTTCAAGCTTGGCAAGTAGAGTGAACCTCATAATGAATAATGCCCTTCCAATCCCACCACACACACAGCATCACCTTGTTGCGAGGTAACCCGGGTTTCGCCACATTCTATAAAGCCTGACCGGCATTTGACCACGACCTTTTTCGCACGTTCTTGTCGTACGTTATCCACTTTTCATCACCAGTTATCAGCTTCTTCAAAAATGGTTCGGTTTCATTACGTCGTAATAAAGAATCACAAATGAGTACACGGTTGCACCAAAACTGTTTTGTGGTCAATTCCCAGTTCTTCAGCTACGCCGTAAATACCGATATGCCAATCTTACTCCACTTTTTCAAAAATGGCATCAATTTTATCCGTAATAGGGCGACCAGAGCGACGGGCATCTTTGACATCAAAATTTCCGGATTGAAAACGCTTAAACCAAATTTTTGCTACTCTCACAGACACTGCACTAGGTCCATAAACATCGCAAATTTTTTTCGCGGCTTGCGTTGCATTTTTATCTTTTTTGTAGTAAAATTTTTACATTTTCACTCATCTTTACAGTACGAAAAACAAATAAAAATCACACATTTTCCTAATTTGAATTTGGAATTATCTTCTTTAAAATTTAAACTTTGAATGATACCAAAACCAGCCAGATACAAATAGTATAGCCAAAGAGATTTTATTACAAGTTCATACATACTATAATGCGAAAAGACTTTTTCCCCAACCTTTTACCAAAAACTTTTTGTTTATTGTTGAAACAATATATAGTATGCAAAAATACTATATTTTCAACACCGAATCCAAGAAACAAATTCTTCATTTTAAGAATTTATGAACGCTCCTTTACATTAACGTATAAGTGATACGAAAGCATGTATCCGAACTCATCGTGTCCTAGTTCCAAAAATGTGAAACAAAAAAACATTCATATCTTTAGAAGTAGAATCTCCCCCAGAAAGTTATGAAATTCAAAATAATTGTTTGGTATTTATTGATAAATCTCTAGAGTACCTTAATAAATGGTTTGTTTTTGGTTAATAAGGAGATTTTATATACTTAATGACTGTTAGACAATATTATTTTATTTTAGACAAAAAATTGTTAAAAAGTGCAAGAAGTGTCAAAAAATATAGTTTTTGTAAAAATAAATAAGTAACATTTAACATATTAGTTTATTTTTTGGTTTTTTCTTAAAAGACTATATTTTTTAAGTGTACTATATTTTTTATAGCTTATTTTGAAAAATACTATAAAAATGAAAAAATGTTGGCAACCCTACCCAACGTGTCTGCACAGGAGCAGGATGTTACGAGTACGTCAGGAACAATGTCATCGCCAGCGACGTGCAAATGTCCGGCGTCGAGGACTTGTGGTAATGTTGACGCGTCGTATGCACGGTCGCGCAGCAATATTTTTAAATTTATTTATCTATTATTTTTTTTACAAATAGTAATGTATAAAAATAGCACTTAAAAACCATTAAGGTTTGCATGGAAAAAGTCTACATCATAAAAAGTAAAGCTCAGAAGAGCTCAGTTCAAAACAAATAATGTCACTACTAGGTATCATATTTGTTTAGGTAGGTTGATAAATTATTTAACATAGACTTGATCGGAACCAGGTAAGTACAAGGAATTTATAATGAGGGGTTTTCACAGCCATGTTTTGATAACTGCTGATAGATGGCGCTGCTGTATCAAGCACTAAGGATGGAACGATTCACGAGTAGCATGTGAAAAATCATATGTCACATATGTTATTTTCCTTCGCATAACCTGTTAAAACGCATTCATATAAAATCACTTTCGATATTCATCATTCATTGCCTGTGATTTTTCACATGTGAAATAGCAGTGATAAAAATTTAATCATGTGATCTTATGAAAATGATGTATAATTAGCAATCGTTTCCATGCCTATCATGCACTTGTGTGTTTTGTCTGTGTCCGAAATAAAGTGAATTGTCAATGTCACTTGCCTTATCAATCAAAACTTGAATTAGAACAAAATCATTTATAATTACTTACAAACAGGAGGGTATGTTATGTATAGAAGAGATTTCTAAACCGTGCGTTATCTCCTATTGTGAAAACAACGGCAGTTATCTATTTTTAAAACATACTGCCAGAAGAATATTGAAGAAAACTGCTATATCTTCAGTGTTCTTATGGAACAAAGCTTCTTCAGAACAACCATCAATATCCATTCAAGATACAGTGTATCGATTAGTCATATTCTACACAGGTCTAAAAATAATCACAAAAGAACATTGATAGCCACACACAGGACGAAACAAAAACGGAGTGAGCATGTTCTCTAGAAATTTTGATGTTGTCTTTGCGACTTTGACAGTTTAGGAAGTTTAGAAATATTTTTTTAGCGGAGTATGTATCGGGTGCTTGTTTAGACTGCGCCATCTATTACGCTAGTTGGAACTACTTTTTTTTTAAATCGAGAATGTGTATATCGATGTTGGTACAACTCTAAATTAGATAACAAATACGATTTAAGTTTAAATTTGATGTTTTCTAACCTAATGCTATCCTTTATGTTAGTGGCCAGTTCATTAATGAACCGGGGAACTAAGTAGTTAGCTGGCCTGTCACCGAATGGTTGTTAGTGTTTCGATAAAGAAGTGTTCTTTTCCGCCACGCTCACCTTACCACCATACTCCACTGCAGGCGCGGCCACGATATTATCAAGCAAACGCTTCTGCGTTTAGCCTACCTACAAGATGCACCAAATGAATATAAACCCTAAAAAAAGATTACCCTCCAGCGGAGTCGGGTAATAATTTTCGTATTAAAATACCTAAAGTGTGCCGCAGGACTGGA
The DNA here is from genome assembly GCA_963924445.1 of Philereme transversata. NCBI lineage: Eukaryota > Metazoa > Arthropoda > Insecta > Lepidoptera > Geometridae > Philereme > Philereme transversata. Next base: position 34,975,417 of record OZ004339.1, on the reverse strand, counting down.
CAGCTGTCAGCAGTTCAAGCTCCGTGACCGCGCGCTCTGGGGCAGTCTATGGCCATTCCTCAACACGCGGGTACCCTCAACTTTACCTTTCAGAACCTCGTTCTGCCAAGGACTGGGCAAGAAGCGCCGCATCTATGGAGAGGTATGTTCCGTCTTGTCTAGAATGTGGGCCCCTACCACAATATACAACCCTGCAGTTCTTTGCTTGTATAGATTAGATTAGATAATACTTTATTGCACACCACGAAACAAATACATATAAAAAAAAAACAACTACGTAAATCTATGGATACAATTGGCGGTCTTATCGCTAATTAGCGATCTCTACCGGACAACCTTTTTTTTTTTTTTTTTTGTATATCAATTTATCAAAACCTAAGTATATTTTATATCGTGGCGAGCCGTCCTACACATGTGCATGGCCGTGAGTTAAACAACTGGTAAGTTGGAGCCGTAGTAAGGAGGCGGCACAATATTAGTCTGTCTATAGTGTATATGAATCATTGCTGCATGGTACATATACCTACTGCCAAACAAAAATACCTAGATTAGTTGTAGTTTTTAGATATACCGTGAGATTATTATTATTTATTTATTATTATTATAATTTTTTGTAATTGTAATTTGATTGTCTACTTAAAAATGTATGTTCATGTATTTTATTTTGTGTTAGTGTTAAGAAATTATGGATTTTAAAATCTGAAACAAATGAGTTAATAATAATAATAATAATATAGGGGAGGCCTATGTTCAGCAGCGGACGTCCTATGGCTGATATGATGATGATGATAAACACCTACATTACAATGTGCCAGTGTCTGAGAAGTAAACCTTCATGAGCGTGTATTTACTGCAGGTGCTCTGCAACTCGCCGTGGTACAACCTGCGTCATCAGCAGTACCAGCCAAACTCCGCGCATGGCCCTCACGGCTACCTTCTCTCTACACACGAGGATATCCTCAAACACTCCACCCACTTAGCGAAGGATGGCAAAAGCATTCTCCAGTACTGGGAGTCCTTCCAGATGAGCCGCATCGAGCTCCACTCCACCAGGTGCTTTCTGAGAGATATAAATGTTACTCCCGCTGAAGGAGAAGAGGCGAACGAGAGTGAGCTCGTAGAGACTCCAATGAAGCGAAAAGTGAAGGAGTACTTCAAACACCTGCTGCATATGAAGTCTCCGCGAAGAGAGAGCACGACGGTGGAGCACGAGGGGGCGGCGGAGGCCGGGCCGAGCGATCCGAACACGAAACCCGATTACAAAGACGAGTCTATGATGCAGATGTCCGTGAGACTAAAGCTGGGGCAGACGGGACAGCGCCAGCGGTACGGCTTGGCGTACGTGCCGGACGAACAGGAATGCCTCGAAGTTTACCAAGATGACAGCTTCAACGGTGGATCCTGTCTACGCATTCATCCGACGGATACATTATGTCCCGAGCACCGAATGACGCGATTGTTCCACTGCGATTTCTTCTGCGAAGGCTCGTTTATATTTTGCGTGGTGACGAAAAAACTTTACGGATTCGCGGAACAAAGCCTGAACATCGTCTTGTTTATGAAAAACGCTCTCAACGAGTTCGTTAGAGTCGCGTTGCTAGGGCGCAGGCGCAGCCCGGCGCGAGCGTCGCAGGCGTCGGGCTGCGTGGACTTGTATCCGCTGGACATGTCGGGGCCGCGCTTCAGGGAGGTGCAGACATATCTACTGGTGAATGAGCCGGGCTTCTACGTGCCGGTGGAGAACTCCTTCAAATGGCAAGTCAGGTGGGTCAACTACTTATTATCAATGAGCTGTCTACGTTTTGGTAGAGATGTAAGCATCATACATTGCCATGCAACGGGTGTGGAATATTGTACATGTTACGTTGACGCATGTAACTATGCATTCAGTACTGCGAGTGAAATATTATCCCAAATAAGTACTATTTGGGAAAATTATAGTAATATGTATACAGGGTGTTTGGTAATATACTGACGATATTCAAGTGACGGTTTCTCAAAACATAAACAAATACTTCTCGAAAAAAAACTACTAGTTAAGTATACTATCAAATTTTAAAGAAAATCGACTAAGTTTAGGTGATTATTTCGATATAAAACTTACTGCCTTACTCTTGCAATCGACATCCACAAATAAAGGCTGATGTGATATCTCTTTGAACTTGTTATTTTCGTTATCTTTTGTATTAGTTATAACGATTTGGTTTTGTAAACTGTTGTGTTAATTCAATAAATAAATTGAACATGAAATGTCAAACAACTCAGTATCCAAACAGACAACATACTTAGAGCGTGAGTAAACTGGATGTCGATCGCTAAACGAAGGCCTCCCCATAGATTTGTAGAGCGTACGATCTTGTGCTGCCTTTATCTGATCGTCTTTCTTTTCTACCAAGTGGAAGGTCTACTACCTGAGGTGAAGAACTGACGGGCCGTTTGGGCAGAAAAATGCCCAAACGGCCCGTCAGTTCTTCGAGCTGTGTGCCCCGCTAAAGCTAAAGTGAAGGTGGACAGGCACACATACTAGGTAGGTACATAATATGTATTTAATGTATAATTTGGTGAATAGGTACTACGAGATGAATCTGGCTGGTTGCCGCGTCTCGTCCATCAACCTGCGCACCGGTCTGGACCATGGCCCCATACTCCTCGGCCACTTCGGCGTCTGCCACAGGCCAAGGGAACAGATTCAATTGATCGATGGACCAACACCAGCCGATCAATTGGATCGAACGGACGACTAAACACCTAGAAATTATGAAGATGAATTGTGCCTTTTTGTACTTACCTACATCTAAGTTTACTAATTTAAATAAAAAAATGTATTGTAATATTATATTTTGCTGTTTATCAGTTTTAATCCGGTTGTAATCCCTTCCTATCGCTTTCTTTCAATATAGTTTTGATATTTTTATTATTTTATTACTTTCTAAAGTTATGCGAGGCAAAAGTTGTCTTAAATATAATATACCTAGTCAGGTCATAAGTATTGTCACACAGTAAAAACTTTTCTTTTAGAATGCTGGCCACAAAAAAGTTTATAGAATTCGAATTGTTCATGAAAATAAAAATGTATACTTTTTAGAATTTTACTCATTTTTAAATATGGAGTGGACGCTTAAAGAAGACCGTGTTGCAGTTATTGCGTTGCATCGTTGCGGTTACGCGCCAATTCAAATTTTTGACTTACTGAAAAATTTTAATATATCCAAAAGATTCGTTTATCGGCACCATCAAACGATACAATGAAGACTCTAGTGTAGATGACAGGTCAAGAAGTGGTCGCCCTCGGTCTGTTAGGACTCCAGCAGTGATAAAAGCTGTGAAGGCGCGAATTCAAAGAAATCCCAAACGTAAGCAGAAACTGTTGGCCCTTCAGATGGGGTTAAGCAGAACCACGGTGAAAAGGGTGTTAAATGAAGACTTAGGGCTTCGGGCATATCGAAGAAAAACAGGACATCGTTTCAATGCTCGTCTAATAGACCTGAGACTGAAGAGATGCCGCGCTTTGTTGAAGCGGTACGCGGGAAAAAAATATCGGGAAATTCTTTTTTCGGATGAAAAAATTTTTACCGTAGAAGAGAGCTACAACAAACAAAATGATAAGGTGTACGCACACAGTAGTGAAGAAGCGAGCAACCGTATTCCACGTGTCCAACGAGGCCATTTTCCATCCTCGCTCATGGTATGGTTGGGAGTTTCTTATTGGGGCTTAACAGAGGTACATTTTTGTGAGAAAGGTGTAAAAACGAATGCAGTTGTGTATCAAAATACAGTCTTGACGAACCTTGTGGAACCTGTTTCTCATACCATGATCAATAACAGGCACTGGGTATTCCAACAAGATTCGGCGCCAGCTCATAGAGCGAAGAGCACACAAGACTGGCTGGCGGCGCGTGAAATCGACTTCATCCGGCACGAAGACTGGCCCTCCTCCAGTCCAGATTTGAATCCGTTAGATTACAAGATATGGCAACACTTGGAGGAAAAGGCGTGCTCAAAGCCTCATCCCAATTTGGAGTCACTCAAGACATCCTTGATTAAGGCAGCCGCCGATATTGACATGGACCTCGTTCGTGCTGCGATAGACGACTGGCCGCGCAGATTGAAGGCCTGAATTCAAAATCACGGAGGTCATTTTGAATAAACTTTAGTGTCATAAGAATCTATGTTTTGTTAAGTTCATTTTGGTATATAAATGGTTACATAATTAATAAACTTGTTTCAATTATTTTATATTAAACTTGTGACAGAATTTATGACCTGACTAGGTATATACCCACATTTATTTATTTTAGTTGATAGGTATCAAAATCCCACGAACACCTCTTCTGGACTAACAAGGTTGTCTGGAAAAGATCGCTCATAGCGATAAGACTGCCGATTGCAATTTGCGATATAGTTAATAAGACGTAGAGGATTTGTAATACTATTTTGTGATTATATTGCCTTCTTGGCTTCGATGGGTAGATTTATAGTTAGCTACTCGCCCAAATAAGACGATGTAGCTTTATTTCAATCATTATTATAAAAACAGGATTATTAGTGCGAGGCGAGATCCGTTCCGGAGCGAATCGCAAACACTCCGATGAATATTCACGAGTTAAACTCGAGCCGAAACATTGTCGGTCGTAACACCGATAAAACAGTACATGATAAATCCCCTATTTATAATAATGAATAGAATAGAACTTAATTCCATTAAGCAATGATCCTTTCCATCCAAAGCTTGTCTGGAAGAGATCGCTTAAAACCACCCATTATGCTTATATTAATTTGTTTTTTTATATCATTTTAACTGCTGTGTCTAGCTTGTAAGATTAAATAATTTTTATTCATTCATTCACTTAAATTATGTAACAAATCATTTGTAAAACATATAATTAAATACTCATAGTATAATTGGCGGTCTTATCGCTAAAAGCGATCTCTTCCAGACAGCCTTTGGATAGACTGGATTTTACGAGAACGTTAAAGAACGTTAGCTTTATAAATAAAAAGGGGAATTAACTGTGCACCTGTTTACATACGCGAAATAAAATACTTAAAATAAAATAGATAGATACCAGGGTAGGTAAAATTTATAAAAATATAATACATAAACATTCTGCAATAGTAAAATAGTAATAGGTAATGAACAAAATAATTGGTAGTATGTAATAATAAAATACAATACAATTATGAAACAGTCGTAATACAAACAATAGCAACAACAGGTGTCACAAAATCAAATTAAATCAATTTAAATCCGTAGTCACACATTGTGGTAGTCACCCCATTCGGTATCGGTCACTCTGAAGTACCTACCTACTTATCATTATGTAAAACATCTTATCAGATACTTAGAAGATTCTAAACTAGATGTAAGGACTTCATTACTCTGTATAAATATCACTCTTTGTGTGGGTAAGGAAGTCCAATTTGTTTTCTTTACGGGTGTTGATCGTTTGTTGAATAAATAACAAAATCTAGGTAAGTGATTTAGTTATGATAAATAGTTTCAAGAGTTATCATAATATTTATAATATGGCTGGTTTTTCCCAATCTTAGTATTATTCATAAATAGCTTCTGTCAGTGGCTTCATCGCTGTGCCCGGATAAAAAGTTACTTAGAGATGGTTCATTCTAAGTCGAATCGAGATATTCCTTTATTCAAATCTTGATATTCCATTTTTGCTGCGAGGGGCATACATTGATTATTATCACCATCATGAACATTATTTGCAGATTTGGCAGCTTAGATGATCGGCTCCTGCAAGTGCCATTCCAATCGATCCTGTTCTATTAACATTCAGGTCTTTTAACTATATCGTAAACCTGCCAGGCTGTTGTGGGAACCCACTGTTCCGCAGATCTTACACCAGTCTGCCCGAATATCAGAATCGATTGAATCTTGAATCTGGGATTTATTCCAGCTAAATCATTCAATTTGACATTCACACAAACTTTTGTAGTTACATTTACACAGGATATTTACATGTAGGAAACGTATACTAGGATTATATGCTTTGTACTTAGATAGGTATTGAAGTAACTAAATTGCAAGCAGTCCTGCAATTCATCTCAGTGCAATAGATTAAATGGCCTAAGTTCACGACTCAGGTGTTATCAGCATTCAGTATTTTTGTTCTAAAAAGATACCAAGTGGCGGTAGACGATAAAACAAATTAGCTGTTGTTACCTTCCACGCCGGGCGCATGCAGTTCCTTACAAGTGCTTGCACATTATACGTAAGAGGATCAGGACCTGAAAAGGTAAGAGATTTTTGTCTTATGTATCGGTTTTAGGCTCTAAAACCCCTTTACTTTTGCGTCTACGCAGTTTTATGGCGTAGTTTAGGACTACGCGGTTAGTCAGGCAGGAGTATGAAAACAAATTCTTGTGATGTTTTGAATATTACTTGGCTGTGCTGTGTGTGATATATAAAACAAGAATTTGGTATAATTATGATAACATAATATCATGATGATAATGTCATTCAGAATTTTTTTATCGTGCTCGTGGCGTAAACCTGACGAACCTCGTAATGTGATAATTCATTTAAGATTTATTCTGTCATGAACACATTAGTTACATTAGAATGTTTCTCAACACTGCATCTGCAATTCGAACCTTTTCTGTACCCTTCAGTTCCTAAAGATTTTTTCGTGGAACATTAATTAACCTTTCTTTTTTGAAGTTGCCTCAAAAACAATGATAGTCAGTCAAATGTAACAGGCAACGTATGCCTTCCATCTATATGTATTTTATTAATTTTTGTTAGTATTAATTTGGACAGGTGCATCGACCTTTTCTGACTATCGAAGGTGAACCGGCTGTTTGATAACACTCGTTATATAGGATAATAACTACCTGACTGCTGACAGACGATACAATTTTAAGACGATAACAGTACCCAGTTTCCATGATTACAGTTGATGAGTCATCTACTGATTTTGTAACTTATCAAACAACAACAGAACAACTTTGACGACCTTTGTGAGGCTGCTGTGGGCCGGCTGATACGCGTTTCATTCCTGCCGCTGCAGGAATACTCAGAAATATTCTGTACGGGTTTGGGTATCGTCCTACTCACGTACGATACAGTGATCCTAGTGTCGGACCAAGATTTGCGTGTGATTGTTGGGAACAACCTAATTTCAGAAATGCCACCAGTAGTAGGCCTGGCGTCCACCTGCTGCAGCAGTGGTGGTGCTGTGGGAGTCACTATCTCCGCAGCGTTGCAGTTCTTCGCAGCGCAACAGTGTCTGGTGCAGGAACCCTGGCCGCAGCATGCCGACATCACCAGTAAGTTTTTATGGTTTACGGTGGGCTTATCCATCTCTTAATACAATGGTGCAAATTGCCAAGGATATTTTACCTGTTAGAGGTTCTGTGGCATCCATCCTCCACGACGTGATGCGTTGTGTATGGAAATGGATGTGATTTGCACACACACACACATTCAATCCCCGAGCGCAGTGCATGTTTCTGGCGTCTGTGACGGCACCATCATCATTTGGGGTCACCAGAATACACATGCTGAGCTAGCGTCATTTTGGCGCGACTTTTTAATTTGTTCTACAGTTTGTTGAAAGTTGCGTGGGATGTTCCTATTGCCTAAGTATTTATATTATTAGAATTTTTCGACTTCTGCCATGCCAGAAGTCTAGGTGTCTCAGCATCTGGTATTGTGTTTCCTTTGTGTGATGTCATGTCGTGTCAAATAAATATTTTCATTTTCATTTAATCATTCTCACATTTCGATTTAAAATGTTCCAGATGGCTCAACTTTTGACTTTATAATTGTGGGCAGTGGAACTGCTGGCTCCACGTTAGCTGCACGGCTAGCGGAAACAAAGAACTCTACAGTTCTTCTGATAGAAGCTGGTATGGACCCTCCACAGGAGAGCATAGTAAGTTTACTTCTTGTTCTCTACGTTTTATCACCGTTATACGTTTTTATATTGTTTATGCTATATGGAGATGGAACAAGCTTATGGCCCTGATGTTAAGTGGTAACATCGCCTTTAACAGAGAATTGACTCGTAGCTCACACACCTTAGAAATTTACCCTACGATGCACTGCCCTTCATCCATCAACTTGAGGCTACAGGTGTAAAGCCTCATGTGCCTGCAATTTGAACCATACTCTTGAAACCAAAACATAGCTATGCTGCTTGGCGACAGAAATAGGTATGGTGGTAGTACTTCCCCGGGCGAGCCCTATCACAAGGAAATCTACTATTCACAACACGTACGTATCAACAGTTGGGGATATATTTTGTTTATAGGTACCAGCATTCCACAGCGCACTTCTAGCCAGTCCTTACGACTGGAACTTCACCACGATAAACGATGGAAACGCCGGCCAGGCATTGTCAAATGGTATCCAGCGACAACCCCGCGGCAAGATGCTTGGAGGCAGTGGATCCATCAACAACATGGTGTACGCGCGAGGGTTTCCTGCTGACTATGACGATTGGGCCACTGTTGCGGGCCCTCACTGGAGCTGGGCAAACGTTCTTCCATACTTCAAGAAAACTGAGCAAATGACCGACCGGCAGATAGTCGACAACGAGGACCTGATGAAATACCACGGCCAAGATGGAGAAATAGAAGTATCCGGGCTAAAACATACGTCTGAAGAAATTACACGGTTTTTAGGATTGTTCAAAGAAATAGGTTTTAATATGGTGGATGATATGACAAACCCTCACAAAATTGGAGCAGGGAAATTCTCTCACACTATAAGAGATGGTAAAAGAGACAGTTCCTTAACCGCATTGTTGATTAAGATTATTGGGGATAATATTTCTGTAATGAAAAATTCTCTGGTGACTCAAATTCTTTTAGAAAACGCTACAGCTGTTGGAGTAAAAGTGCTGAGTGGAGATCATGAATTGAACTTTTATGTGACGAAAGAAGTCATAGTGTCAGCTGGAACCTTCAATACTCCGAAACTTTTGATGCTTTCTGGTATTGGCCCAAAGGAGCACCTTGATGAATTAGGCATTGATGTGATAAAGGATTTACCAGTAGGGAGAAATCTTCATGACCACACGATGTTTTTGAACTACATCGCAGCACATAAGGGTACCTGTAGCACCAATGAAGCTACACGGTATATGAATATGATTAAGTACCTTTTCAACAGGTCAGGTTATTTGGCAAACGCAGATAGTATGGGCGCTCTGTTTGCCTTGAATGGTTCTGATCCTAATACTCCTGATTTTGCCATCTACCCGACATGCATTCCGCAAAAAACACAATTTTACAGCGGCTGTGTTTCTGTCATAGGATTGAACAGTGAAATCTGTAAACAACTCGATGATGTGAATCAGAATAACGAACTGATTTCCATAGCTGTTGTACTGCTAAAGCCCAAATCCAGAGGTAAAGTGCTGCTGCGTTCAACTTATCCTTTAGATTACCCTCTTATTTACTCGGGGACTTTCAACAATTCCGAGGACTTGAATGGCTTCCCCGAGGTTGAACACATCATACATTCCTTAGCGAGGACTGTGTATTTTAAGAAAAAGTCTGGTTACGTTGTGGATATCAAAGTTGGTATCTGTGATGGGTTAAATGCGACTGAGAAGATTAAATGCAAAGCTAAGGCGATGGCGACGTCTGCGTGGCACGCCGTGGGAACCGCGGCTATGGGAAAGGTGGTGGACGGAGAGCTAAGGGTGTTTGGAGTGAGGGGGTTGAGGGTGGTAGACGCCAGTGTTATGTCCAGCGTGCCGAGGGGAAACACCAACGCCCCGGTCGTGATGATCGCCGAGAAAGCTGCAGACTTCATTAAGACGGCTTATGGAGCGGAATAATGTTAAACAGTAGGTACCTACTTAGTTATTGACAGCTACCTACTGCGGTCGCAACTAGGAATGTTACGCGAGTTCCGACTGATTTCTTTGACAATTAGTACTTTAGATTTTAAGTTTTTGACATAACTGTATTTGTACTGTATTATTATTATTAAAACTATTCTTTAAGATTTTATGGAATAGTAATAATTAATTAATTAGTTGTGGAATTGTATGTCTATCTAGAATTAAAATTAGCCCTGAAAGACATAGTAGTACTAATTTATCATAAATAAATGATCATACTAAATTATAAATGCGAAAGCGAGTGTAAAGCAGAGCACAGCTGGCTGGGAACACCCAACCCTACTGTTTTAACAGTAAATCTAGGTAGATACTGTTTTTCAATGAACACAGTAGAAATACGGACTAAAACAGAAAACTCCTGTTTTCTGTTATAATCTGTATTTCTACTGTTTTTATAGTTTTCATGAAAAGTAAAAACTCGACCTGTCGATACATACATACATACACCATAGAAATTAAATAAATTGAGTAACAAGGGTAAGTGTTCGAACGCGTCCTTTAGCGCTGCAATCCCCGCACGCCTCCGCCAAACTGAGAGGATAGATGGCGTGACAGTCCGCTCAAGCCCACTTACCGGCCGCGACGCACACGCCGACGTTTATTGTAGGCTCAGATAGAGAAAACACCCGAAGAAGTGAACGCGCCTAATATTGAATCGTCTACATCTACTTCAAAATAGAGTAGAATAGAGCGAACGCCATTAGTTAGTCTGTGACCAACGTCACGCGTGACGTATTTTAAGAAAAAAAAAGAAAGAAACAAATGCATTTATTCGCATCACAACAGAATCATAAGAATATAATCTTAAACAATTAAAACTAAACATATTACATTAGACATAAAATTAACAATAACAAAGGCACGTTTTTTTTATACTGTGTGATGGCGAAAAGGCCTGCAGCTCAGCATATATGCTGCTGCATGTTACCATGCTGAAGCGCTGGTCTTTTGCTGAGGCCAGTGTTGATATCATGGACGACCTCACTAATCAACTAATAACAGAACTTGACTATTAGCAGTAGGTACTATTAACTAAATGTAACATTTATTTTATATAGATACCCCTAACCAACTACACTAAAAACATCCACAATAGCAATATAATAAACACAAATCATGACTGACCAATAAAAAGCAAAGGGACGCAAAGATAGAGTAACAGTTTTACAGTGTTAAATTTAATTAGATTATGCCTTCTTGTGTTCTTCCCAACGTGTAAAAATTCAGCTGGGCTCAAAAACAAACAAGATGGGATCACATTTTATACGTAAGTAGAGCATATAGATGTTTTATTTTATTTAATAAGGAATAACAAACAACTACAATATAGTATGTAAGGTACAGTCTGTGTTAGTACATGGTATATCATATGTGTGAGCTATTGATACTGTAGTCCACGACGATGTTGCGTTATTTGATTATTATTGAATAAATTGTTCGGTTTGTAACTGTCGTAAATAATGATCCTCCATTTTGCTGGTGTTGCCAAATATCGAGAGTTATTATTTTCCCTACTCTGGAGTTCTGAGATTAAATTTTCTTATTAGTTGTAGTTTTAAATTATACTCGTACTATGGTTCACCCCGAACTGAGATCTCACGAATTTCCCAAAATACAAAAATAAATATTATTCTTAGAGCGATTTACGCAACGATGCCTAAGCGCATTTAGTGGCTGTCAAATTTAAACATGTTTAGTCGCTAAATACGTTTAGTGGTCGTTGTGCAAACCGGCCTTAATCTTTGACTAATAAAATAGTGCAATGAAATGCACAACCAAATAACTTGACCTACAGATTTATTCAAATTAAAAGTAACGGGAGTTCATGTAACTTAACACTCTTTAGGGGTGGAAATTGCAGTTATTCTGAATTTCAGACTTTTCCCTATATTTGTGTCACTAAAGCTATACAAACACCAAATTTCAGCACTGTGGGGTCACTGGTGTACCCTGTGAATTTCGTCAAAGTTCAGTTTTTATGATGGCTAATAACTTCAAAACTACAAAGACTAAACTAAAAATAAAAACGAGGTCAAAATGTACTAGTAAATACCTTTCATTGGACGTTCTATTTGACCTAATATTCTCATATTTTTTTTACCCCCCTTGAACCCCAATATCTCAATAACCCCCCGACATTTTTAGCTCAATTTTTTGAACACCAGGATTTCACCAACACTACCTACCTATAAATCAAAATTAAAAATTTGATCGGATCAACGCTTCGAAAGTTATCGTCGGACAAACATACCTACATACATATGGGTAAAGCCAAAATTTTATCATTATATAGTATGAGAAAAGTAACAAAGAGATAACCTTAAATACTTTTACATAACCGTAACATAAAATTGTTATAAGACTGAATACACAATCGATGAAATTCGGCGAAAATGGTGCCTACTTTATTTATTAGAAATTTATATTTTTAATAACTAGTGGTTCGCCCCGAACTGAGATCTCGCGAATCTTCCAAAATAAATATTATTCTTAGGGCGACTTGCACAATGATGCCTAAACGTATTAGTATTAGTAGCTAAATCATACAAATACTTCAAATTTAAACATGTTTAGTCGCTAAATACGTAAATACGTTACGTAAAAGCAACATAAAAGTAACGAGAAAGTTACGTAAAAGGTTTATTGTTTATAGCTTTTCTATAATTTTGCATTAAAACGGGAAAGAATTGTAAGCTACGGCAATATTTACATAAAACTTAGGTTTTAAGGAATAGTGGTACATAAACAAATATACGAATAACTCAAACATACTTTGGAAATCACACTTTAAACGTTTTACTATTTTTATAATAAAAACAAAATAAACACCACCACCACAAAATAAGTGGCCGACGGCTTGGATTTTGACTTCACTTTGACAGTAACAGCTGTGGTGAGTGCTGCCAGTGTGAAAATAATACATTTCGTTCTGAATTTGTATAATATATCAGTAACAGAAATAGAGTAACATAAAAGTGCAAAATCATAAGATAGACTTTAATCGCCAAAAAAACACGAACTTGATTTGATTTACATGATTCCTATTATAAAATCGATACTCCAGTAACCTCGCACCATTATATGAATCTTAGAGAGCAGTAAACCAACCGGAGACGCCACGCGCGCTAATTTCTATACCAAAAAGTCTGCCGTTTTCGGCGCGGGGGACGAGGCAACGCACATAAATACTGTTAACACAAATGCATTTTTTCGATACGTCACTACACACACACACTACAAAATTATCAAACACCAGCATAAACTATACTCACACAAGTATAAACACACACACAGACAACCTGTCCGTGAAAGAGATGACGTCAGCTCGAAGTAAACATTGATAGTGCAAGGAACACATCGATAATAAATAATAAACTTATCGATATTTTGTGGTGAAACAGAGAATAAAAAAACAACTTTTATCACATAGTTTATTTGTAAAAATTATGTAAGCGTTACAGTTATTGCAGTTTTATCGCGCGCATTAGCAAAATGTTTATTAATTATTTTTAGAAACACTATTGATTCTTAAAATGAATAAGTTTTGTGTATATGTACCTAATACATTTCTTAGGGTCAGTCTTTTTAGACAAGTAACTAAATACCTATATGATTTTTGTGTATACTTTTGTATGGCCGTTTTCGCAAGTTCAATATTATGCATAACAAAATCATTATCAAAGTAGTGACTTTCGATGTTTCTGAACAGTTGTCTACCAACATAATGTTGTAACACTTTATTTGTAACCCATTGGGGCGTACAAGAGCGGCTCACTTTTTTGTCATGAGACAAGTGCTTCCGGATTTCCACTTCGCTAAGACGACATAAATCAATAACTTCCTTCGATGCGTACATTAGACTACCTCTACTTTTTGGTACGTTATACTTTTTTTATTAGGCTCTCCACATAAGCCCTTTACGCATGTACAGCATTTAATTCTTTTAATAGTGGAAAATACTACGTATCCCGCTATGTATTCCACAACCTTTTCTCCAAAAGGGGATAAGTATGTTTCGATCTCTATTTCTGAAATTATATCACTTTCTTCCGAGATATCGAGAGCGAGGGACGTTGCTGTTTCTTTATGTCTGAAAAATAAATGATAAAAATAACGTACTTTATAATGTTTACATCGACAAAACTGTTTTTGTGCTGTCCCATCACTAGCTTTCCTAGTACTGTGTTGCCAGAGTAGCAAATTAAAAGTGGCCTGTTTACGGAACAAGTGAAGATCATAAAATGCTAATAATTAATAAAGTACAAACTTAAACATACTATATTTATAGCATTAAATAAAAATATATGTTGAAAATGAAAGAACAAATGAATTTGCTAACACACACAAAAATGGCACCACGGAAGACCAGCGCTATAGTAGTATAAATATGCTACTATAGCACAATGCTGAGTGGGGACCGTTTTTGCTCACAAATTTGCTCTTTAATATAAACTCATTTATCTAACCTGTAATGTACATTCGTGAAGCAAAATAAACGTTTTTCTATTCTATTCTAATTCATCGTTAATTCAATCAGCATCTACAATTATATTTCACGTTATTTATCGTTAGTACCATTTCTTTATTGAATAAATTATGTTAATATTAACGAATGTGAAAAAGAACTTTTAATTAAATATTTATACAGACAACTTTAAAAATTGGCCTAAAGTAGACCTACTACCATTAAGTGGCAACACTTTTAGATTGACAATATTTTTTTAGATTTTTGCAAATTTAATGTACTATTTGATAATATTTAAACGTAATAATACTTACAGATGAAAAGTAATGTCATTCTTTTGTACACTAGATGTTTTTGATCTTTTATTACACGAAAACACGTTACAATTCGGCATTTTTAGCTCACGTCGTTCCGTACTCATTGTGATCCGCTGAATGGCGCGGGGCGCGCGGCAACTAGTTTTATATAACCGGTATGACCGGCGGTCTTGTACCTTTGGCAGAGGGGAACGCCTGTCAATGGCGCCTCCGGTTGGTTTACTGCTCTAAGATATTAATCAAATAAATTAGCCTAGACACCTATAAAATTATACAAAAATACAAACATACCTAGTTGGGTAATAAAAAAGGACATTATTTTTTGTGTTAAATTTTTTTATGATATTATTTGCCTTTTAATTTTAATTTACAAATTGTAGTGGTTATTGTAGAAGTAGTATAGGTATATTAAGCAAGCAAATACGTCACTGCCCAGGATCGGAAACTAAAACTCATCATAACAGTGATGTATTTCTATGTAATCATGCCAGACGTATAAAAGTATAAAAAAAGTGTCAAAAATTTTGACTTTACCCATATAATGCCGATTTGTCCAAGTTGAAGATATCGTTACGCTCAAGCAATGATTGTTTAAAAATCGACCTTCGTGGTACAGTGGGCGAATAGCCGGCTGAGACGCAGGAGGTAGCGGGTTCGATTCTCGCCGCAGAACAAAGGTTTGTATGATCTACAGATATTTGTTCCGGGTCTGGATGCTTTTCTATATATTATAAGTATGTATTTACAAAAAAAAGTATATAAGTGTTCTATCAGTTATCTGGTTCTCATAGTACAAGCTAAGCTTAGTTTCTGGCTAAATAGCGCTGTGTGAAAGATCCAGCAATATTTATTTATTTATTATTATTTATTGTTTAAAAATACGTATTGACCAGCTTAAAAAAAGTTATACCGGGTTACTGGCTATAACTTAAACAGTTAGTATCCTTTTAGGGTCATGTTCTGTACCTACATGAGACAAACAGCTTTTGTTCTACTGCTTTTAAAAAACTTCGCAGCAAAAAGGAAATTAAATGTTTTACCAAAATTGTGTTTTATTTTTAAATCATTGAGATTATTAGGCTGGTCATAAATATATAAAAGTAACTTATGTAAAGTTAGTTTTAGATATTTATGAGCAGTACCTATCGGGTTATCTATTTGGTGTGTGCTAAGCCGGAAGAGAAGAGAAGAGGGGCCATTGTACTCACTATTATGAACAACTTTTCATATGAGGCCAACCAACCAACACTGAAATCACGAAAAAAATCAGCTGTTCCATAAGATGAAACAACCTATTTTTTTTTACTGCTTTTTTATTACAATTACCCCCTTTTCGGCTTAGTACACCCCAAACAGATAACAGGTAAACATATACCTGTGTAGTATTGGATAATTTGGATTTAATTAGTTGTATCTTACCTAAAACATTTACCCCAAAACGGGTAAATAATGACTAAGCCAGCATCATTACGCGGGTTGCGGTAGGCGCGGGACGCGGGTTGCGGTAGGCGCGGGTCGCGGGTTTTGTTTTATGGACACAGCGCACGGCTTGCAATCACAGCTGAAGGCGGCTTCTGGTTTTCTCTCTTTTCTGTGATTGTAGGCATTTTAGTTGTTTTACTCATTGTTTACCGGTCTTGTATTCATAAATCCGATTATAGAGTTTTTTTAAATCTGTAGATCGTGTTTTTGTGTGTATTTGTGTTTCTGTAGAACTTTATTCCTCCAAAAATCCCATAAAAACCCGTTTCATTACAATTGCAATAAAATATCATTGGTTGTGTCGATATGTGAAGTTTTTATAATAGATTTTTTGGTCTTCGTTTAGTCATATGCCGAAATGACAATTTTACTGGTTTCTACAGTTTTTTATGTTCAATACCTGTTTTTCATTCTAGTAGGGTTGACAACACTAGTGTAAAGATTACTTCCAAATCAAAATACAATTTTAGTATACCTTAACAATTGCTTCATTGCATGTACAAAGATAACCAGACGAGGTCAATCGGGAGATAAATAAATAAACTGATAGAAATTGAAAGGAAAAATGAAAAAATATGTTCCGTGGTGGGAATCGAACCCGCAACCTCCTGCATCTCAGCCACTGTGGCACAGAGGTCGTCAATAGTGCCGGGCAGTGTCGGCAGACCAATTGTTCAAAAATCTAGGTTTAGCTTGAAGCATTAGTAGAATTCTGTGGATTCCGTCTAGATAAAGCAGATCTACAGATTTGTACAAAAAAAGGGAAATTGACAAGTTTCATTAAAATATTTTTGGCGACTTGCGCAACGATGCCTAAACGTATTTAGTGGCTAAATATGATCTAAGGAGTTATCAAATCATACAAATACGTAAAATTTAAACATGTTTATGACATGATAATATTTCCTCTTTACATCATGTAGTCTAGTTAGTAAATAATTTATAAAACGCGCGCGCGCGCATGTCAACCACCAAACGAATCCTATTATCAGTTGGGAATAAGTATAACCCAAAATATTTAGCGTCGAAGAGCGCGGGAGCGAGGAGCAAAAAAACTCACGTATTCAATCTTATATCATATCTATTCGCAGACGAAGATGCGATGGGTCACACTTATTGACCTCGCATTTAGGATTTTGGCGCCCCTTGCCACCTGGCGCTTAGAGCGACGGCTCTTCTCACTCTACCCTAGACCGACTACTCCGACACTGAAATGTTTTCACACAAAATTACGCTTCCAGGAAGTGTTGCATATTCAAACGGTCGCCACTCGCACTCATTATCAACAATTTCCCTCCGTGAAAGGGCAGGGTACGTAACGTTACCGATGGCACACGTTACGTGATTAGCAAGCAGGCATTGATGATGTCATCATCATTGTTGCGGTATAACTCAATGAGATACCATTTGTTACTATCATCTTTATTTTATATTAAATATCTTTTATTTTAAATACAAATAAGGATTTGTCATTGAAATTGTATTTCATTTAAGCATTATTAAGAAAGCAATGAGCCTCATTATATTTTCAAATTTACTTATCGTAAATCACATTTTCGGAGGCGATATAGTTTACAATGAGCAACTTTCAGACGGTGTGGGTGAGTTGAAGTCCTAATAACCTGAAGTAATGAAGTAAATATTTTAGAAAGGACAGGTGCAAGACATAATGTCTGTATAGTTGTGCGCGTGTTCAACTACTCTAGTTTCTAGTTGACTTCCGCTTAAACATTTTTCATGCTAACTTCCCTATTTGTCCCGGCCCTATTTATTAGAAGGGGTTGCTTCCAGTTCAGTGATGCGGGCAAGATCAAAACATGTTGAAGATTTCCTAAAGTATGCCGCTAAACTAGATTCTTATTGACACACTTTTAAGAGTAGTATTTGAAGCAATTTGTATAATTTATTTTATCTTTTGGGTTTATGCCTTTCTTTCTACATTCGTCGAGACCAAGGCCCGGTTTCTAAAGACTTTGTCTTCTCTGTCTTCTTTATTGAATGGTATCTATTGAATATTAGATTAAAATGTAGATTTTTCGATCCAAGTGTATTTTGTGTTGGTTTATTTTTAATTTTTTGTATGATATTTGTTTTATTGACATGATTTTTTATGTGTACCTAGAATAGGTATTCGAACTTTTTTTTTTCTCGGAGAAGGCGGCGGCGGGATGCAGGCGACGGCCACCCCGCGCTGCCCGCCCCGTGAAGGGGCAGAGTAATGATTTCCCCTGCCAAACACTTTTCGGGTCCGTGGGTAGTCAGAGGGAAGGCTCTGGCCAACCCGGATAGCGGACTCAGGGAGAGCAGCCGCACAATGTGGCATGTGCTGCTGTGCACGCACCGCGAGGGTGCTGGGGGCGACAGCCCCTGGGACGTGCTCTTTATGGGCGATATGCATGAGGGCTCTGGTGCGTTTCTTGCGAGATCCCAGAACCCTTTGACATGCATTGAGGCCCGCCACCGGGGAGGTTTTAGTGGGTCGTTGAGTCCGATAACCCCACATAACCTCGTATTGTACGCTGCATGCAATACGGGTATCGGGCAGATTTCTTCCTCGAAAAAAAAAAAGAAAAAAAAGGTATTCTAATTTTTAGTGTTGGTAGTTAGTTCATATACGCATACATATAGTGCTAGTGTAGGTACCTTACCTACCTAAAGCAGATACTTAGGTCCTCCAGATTTTGGTGACAAGTCCAATGTCCAATTCTTCGTTTCAATTATACCACTGTGACTGGTTTGGGATTTTTGCCTCTTTCTTGAAGAGACCCGGAGCCTTAATTACCCTCTTCAAAATACCTATTACATAAGTATCGTTCAAACCACGCAGTGGCAGAACAGTAAACTACTCAATCTAAACTATCTTCTCTGTAAGTTTATGAAGTTTGGAACACATTATTATCAATTGTCATTTATTTTCATTTGCTGGGGCAGTCTATGATTTGCTTCCGATCAATGGACGCTAGAGAAAAGAAATCGTAATTCAAAAAAGCCCATTACACCAGCACAGAATGTACCTAGGTTAGACGCCGCGATTTGAGAGATCTTAGGCTTCTTGAAGTTTTTAGGTTATTCAGGCATTAGTTAAAAACAGCGTCTCGCAAATAGTCAGCAGGCACTAGGCGAGGTACTGCAGGCTGAGAGAGTACTCTTTCACCTGACAAGAGCCATACGCGATAAGATGTCTGGATGTAAGTCGTGATGTCATTGGCAAACGGGGAGCGTATTAGGGTCCACTGTGCCCATGTGTGAATAAAGTTTTGAGTGTGATAAGTAAGATGAGCTTCCTAATTTCTTAACATAAAATAATATATAATCTTGGGATGAAGGGAGCCTCATAGAGAAATACCAAGCATAGCCGTCTTCTTAGCACACTGAGCGACCTTGAGCCTTCTTTGAGGCCCATAGTTAGGGACCACGTTTCTGGCCGTACTGGTAACACACACTGAGCAACGACTTCCACATACTGGAAAGCGCAGTGTAGGACGACCTTTCACTAGATTCGGTTGCTCTGGGAATGTAGGGGGAAGGCCTATGATCAGTAGTGGACGTCCTGTGGCTGATATGATGATGATGATTGGTTTATTTATATTATATGAACCAATTTGGCGACCTCCGTGGCGCAGTGGGCGAATAGTCGGCTGAGATGCAGGAGGTAGTGGGTTCGAATCCCGCTGTGGAACAAATTTTTACATGATTTACAGATATTTGTTCCGGGTCTGGATGTTTTTCTATATATTATAAGTATGTATACAAGTATACAAGTGTTCTATCAGTTATCTGGTTCCCACAGTACAAGCTCTGCTTAGTTTGGAGCTAGATAGCGCTGTGTGAAATGTCCAGCAATATTTATATTTATATTTTATCCGTTTTAATCAAATCACGAAAATACAGAATATTACTTTGGAGCTCGCACCTCAAAAGTTTTTTTGAGGTAACTATAATATGGGGTAATTTTCTTTACTCTTGATAATTACTATATTACCAAATTGGTAATAATTCTGTAAATTCGTTTCCACAGCACTTACCTAATATTATTATGGCTGCGATTCATGCTACGATGAGGAAGTACTAATACATGCAATAACTGATTTAATGGATCATATTTTACCTCATGAATTGCAATTACCAACAATTAATACACACAATACCTAGTCCAAAAGAATAGAAGTGCATAGATACACCAAACCACTCTCTCCACCACCTGCACCGGGGCGGCGCGTGCGCAACACCCCAGAGTGAATAATAGACGGTACCAGTTGAAGTTTCACTCCATATGTGCTAAAACAAACTAGGTGTTCATCTGTTAAACTTTTGCGAGCTATATTAGAACTTAAAATCAGTGAGTGAAAGCTTGCTTTCAGATAGTGTTTCAGCTGGTTGGATTTCTAGCGTCCAAGTCGAATTCAATGTAAACTCAACGCGATAAAGCTCGTTCTAGATTGTCAGCTGATTGGGAGTGAAAGGCTTGCCTCCACAACAAGTTGCAGACTGCCCAGCCGGAGACTTGTCGGCTTTTAGTTTACGTTGTACCGCGGCGCCGACAGCACGCAGTGATGAGACGCGATGTCGGACACAGAGCGCGCCTCGCCGCACTCGCCGGACACTCCGGACACCTACAACACTAGTGCGCCCACCGCCACGGTTTCCTCCCTAAAATCTGAAGATTCGACAGAACATTTAATATGCAAAACTCCGCATAAAAAGACGAAAAAAATCAAAGAAGTGAAAGAAAAAAGTGTGACGTCGAAAAGTGTGGAGGCGGGTAGTGAAGCTCCTAATAATCGTAGACGTTTGGTTGTGTACTTAGGGCTAGGGCAGGTGATCCTAGGGGCACTTCTTGTGGGGGCGGGGGCGCTAGCGGTGGTGAAGGGCGCGGCGCTGTCTCGGGTGGGAGCGGGGCTCTGGGCGGGGTGCATCGCGGTTGTGGCTGGCGTGGTCGGCGTGCTGGCCGGCATCAATGACTGCTATGGATTGTATGGAGTTGGAAGCGGGTGAGTACAACTACTCACTATATAAATAGTTTATAGAAACCTTCATAAACTCAGAAACTAACTAAGGTTTTTATAGACCTACTCATGTATTTTCTATGTTCTTGTAAATAAACGTTATCTTATCTTTATCTGTATGAGAGAAAGATGCGAATAGAAAATGGTAGGCAAAACCAAACTCTGTAGCATCAAAATCCCTAAAAATATACGATAAAATCGGAACAAAAAACTTATCAAGAGGAGCTAAGCACATGCCTTCTATTTTCCATCTACTATGTATGAGCCATATGAGCTATCATGAGCATTATGATCCCAAATGTAACAGTAGGCACCTCTTAAGATAGCACTATCAAAACTGTACAAATGCGTGTGAGACGCAAGGCACGCATTATTTACATACCTACTCTAACAGAGAGTACCATAAGTGTGTCAAACAGGTCGCTACGCCAAAAGCTATGGTCAATAACAAGTCCCATTCATGTTCAAAAACCTGTCAATCAAAACGCAACTGTTACGCCGCAGAATAAGCCTGCAGTTGCAATAACGGTGACCACAATAAAAAAGAAATCATCCTTTTATCTTATTTCCAATGACGTCATCATTCCCACTGTTGGGATAGATAGATAGATAATTCTTTATTGTTACACCAAATTACAATAACTTAACCTATAAAACTCAAAGACTAATACGTGGTGGTACAATGGGCGGCTTTATCGCTCAAAGCGATAACTAAGGGTAACTAGGAAATAACGGGATAACTTCTATAAAACACTGATTTCATTGCGCTGCTGTTATTCGAGTAGTTGTCGTATGACTGTTTCTTTGTTGGTCCCTCTGTGATATCAAGTCAAGATCAGTGACGTGCTGATGCTCTCAATAAAGGTGACCGACCGATGGTGTGAGATCCAATGTGGTAGAAGGATACCTTGTCCTTTGCTCATGTAGGTAATGTTATGTAGGTATTGGGGCTTGAGCGCAGTCTGTTTAGTTTTGTCACTTCAGAAAGCGTTAAAAAACTTGCTAAGTTGTGATTAGTTGCTCTTGTCATAATTTTATGAAATATCTGTTAAAATCTAAGCTTGAGTGTGCATTCAGTTTCAAGTTTAGTTCTATCATACAGACCTAAGACTCATTCTAGTACTAACTCTTACTTTATTTAGCTAACGGTCTTTGTCAGAGCAAGTTATTGTTGCACAAATAAGCAACTCACCGGTGCACGCCCGCTGGGTTTGAACCAGCGACCTCTGCAAGCGAGTCTTCCACTGGACCACAAGTCTAGAGAAAGTCATGACGCAATGCCGGAGCCACTTTTACTTAAACATATGAGATATAGGCGAATAGCAGACTCAAAATAAATATTCATAGTTACTACAAGGAAACTAACGAAAATAAACGTTTGCTAGCGTTTTTAATATTAAAACAGTGTTAGTATATCGTTCTTCATTCATTAAAATTACTATATAGAGCTTGTTTTGATTTTAAACTTAATTAATGACTGTCATTAGGCAATGGATTGAGAGAAAATAATTTTATTTTTATTTTTAACGTAATTTTGTAAGAAGCGCGTCGATATCTTTTGCACTGAGAATTGCTAATCCCAAATATGGTTTAGGACATCTTATATTTTGTTTTAACAGTATTTTACTTGATTGGATATTTCTAATCGATGAATAGGAGTTAGATAGTTTTTTTTATTTATTAATGAATATGAATTAATTTTCAAATTCTTATTACCCTAAATATTATTTTCCTATCATCTTCAAATATATATATATAGTCCTCCTCATCGGTTTCGCCGACGGCGACCCTAACTATAAATGTTTTAAAATTAATGTGTAACAAAATTAAACTAAAATAAGATCCAAACCAAATATTAATTTGATTAATCTAAATTAAGCCTAAGTCCTCGTATACATACACATACTCGTATAACGCTGCAGGTCAGGATATTTAAAACAAAGTTCGGATTAGCGCCATATTAGGGCGCACGCTAGAATGGAAATAGTAATAATAATTTAGGTTAACCATCTTCAAATAAGTCGGTGTCAAATCACACAACAGCGTGACTGCGTAGTAACGATGATCAATACATTTAGAATTAGCTGAATAACCTAATCTATGCACGTAACGGTTGGCAGAGAACCACAAAAACAACCTACAAACACAGAAAATTAGGACAAAACACTGGGTAGGTACCTACCTCTGTAGACGACTCTGTAGTGTAGACCTTTGTATACGACCTTTGTGGCGCAGTGGTTGAATAGCCGGCTGAGACAAAGGAGGTTGCGGGTTTAATTCCCGTTGCAGAACAAATGTTTGTATGGTCTACAGGTATTTGTTACGAGTTTGGGTATTTTTCTATATAATATAACAAGTATGTATTTACAAAAAAAGTATATTAGTATTCTATCAGTTATTTGTTTCCCATAGTACAAGCATTGGTTAGTTTGGGGCTAGATAGCACTGTGTGAAATGTCCAGCATTAAATATTCATTGTCTACCTATCGGTGTTTCATATTACACTGTTCATCGTCTTAAATTGTTTTGTGTCCAACCCAGTTAGTTATGTACAAGTTTGAATTAATTCATTAAAATTCTTTATCATCACTTAAAAGCTAGATACAACAAAATGAGAATCAAGTATAAAACTGGAATGTTCACGAAATTATGAAATTGGAATGTAATCCACGTGTTTACCAAACCTACCGTAATTTGGATAACTGGTCAATTATTGGTTGTCAATTAAATTACGTAAGATCAGCGTGCGGCGAGTGACGGCCACTAAATAAAAAAAGTATTTGTGACTTGCCGTGACAGACAGACGGACGTGACTACCTCTAATGAACCCACTCATTCGAGAGTTAGTTAAGGGGTTATACTGGGGCAGTGCTGGGAGGGCTAAACTGCAGATACCAGGCCAGTCCCCGACTTCAAGTCTTTAGGTAATTGACAGTAGAATAGTACGTAGTACATTACATAATTGAATAAATAATTGGAGGAGCAAAAGCTTTAGTATTTTTTACACAAATAAATTTGCTAATCATATCATCAGAATGATAGATGTAAGGCTGGTTTAAAATCAATTAAACCAATCCGTTTAAAACGAAAAAAACCCGTTTAAAACCGAAATAATCCATTTTTTTCGATTTAAAACGGTTGGTGTTGATGACTATGTCTGTGTATGATGATTCTGTATGGATATAACGGAGTACTTATAAACTGTGTAAAGATTTTTTAAATGTGTGATATACTGATATTGATATGCTTAGCGGTATACTAGGGGTGATCCAAAAGTAGTGATAATCAGTTATTTCTAGTGCACACAAAATACAAAAAAATATCAGTCACTTGCTCAGTTACCCACTAGTTCAGGAAAAAAAAATCATATAAATAGGCCACGATTCCCGGGAGCTACATTCATTTGAATACGGACTGTCAAGGAGTGAACATAAAAATGGAAAAACACGAAATCAGAGCTGTCATTAAATACCTCTGCTTGAAAAAAATGTGTACCAAAGACATACACAGCGACTTGGTGGAAACATTAAGGGACTCTTCTGCTCCATATTCCACAGTTGCACGCTGGGCTAAGGAGTTTAAGCTGGGAAGAACATCGACAGAAGACGAACACCGCGAAGGACGCCCATCGACGTCCCTCACTGAAGAAAATGTGAAAAAAGTTGAAGAAGTTGTATTGGAAGATCGAAGAGTGACTATCAGGCATGTAGCTGAGGTCACAGGGATCTCATATGGTAGCATTCAAAGAATCCTTGCGAACGAATTGCATATGAGAAAGGTCTCCGCGCGTTGGGTACCGAAAATGTTAAACGACGAGCAAAAGAAGAAACGAGTCGACATGTCAAGAGCAAATCTCGAAAAGTTTCAGGCAGACAAAGATAATTTTTTTTCACGTTTTGTGACCATGGACGAGACCTGGATCCACCATTTTGATCCTGAAACAAAACAACAATCGATGACATGGAAACGATCCGATGAACCGACGCCGAAGAAATTCAAAGTGTCAAGCTCAGCAGGGAAGGTTATGGCGTCTGTTTTTTGGGCTTCGAGCTGGTGGAACACCCCCCCCCCCTATTCACCAGATCTAGCCTCCAGTGACTTCTATCTCTTTCCACGACTCAAGAAACACCTCCGAGGCAAGAAATTTGACGATGATAGCGACGTGATGGCCGCGGTTGAGGACTTTTTTGAGAGTCAAGATAAAGATTTTTTTTCTAAGGGAATTTTAGGTTTAGAAAAGAGATGGACTAAATGTATAGACTTGCTAGGAGACTATGTTGAGAAATAAATTTATTTTTTTATTTTATTCATTGTGTTTATTATTGATTATCATTACTTTTGGATCACCCCTCGTACTTAGCGATATAAATAATCAATTTGATTAGGTTTAAAACCACACACACTCTCACTGTCTCTTTCATGCGCAAGTAAAATGGACGGCATTGTGTTAATGATGTCTTCTAATCTAGTGTGTGTAGTATAATATAATAAATAAGTATAGGTAGGTATACCTACATACTTAAGTTTTCGTGTAGTAGGTAATGTAGGTAGGTATTTTCTATTGGTTTTCAATAAACTAATTAAAACTAAACATGACGTCAGGTGACCAAAAATTACCCATAATGAAGTGTAAAATACAGTTCTTTTATTTTTGTGGGCGAGTTTTTACCGTTTAAAACGATTTATTTGGGGTTTAAAACGGTAGATTTATAACGTTTTAAATCGGTTGTTTTACATCTATAATCACAATACATCTCTATTTACATCCTATTAAACGTTGAAAAACAATACCTCTTTACTGCACTCGAAAGTATCGGATGAAACAAACCATCAAACTTATCATAGAACCAAAATATATGCTTAATATGCGCACGTGGTACCTTATAGCTTGCTTTCCGGATATGGATGTAAGTAAGTACATATTTACATAATAAAATGTGTATTCTATTAGTTAACTGGTTCGTTTCATAGAAGCTTTGCTTAGTTTGGGGCAAGATAGCGTTGTGTGAAATGTCCAGCATTCGTCATCATCATCAAGGGCAGCTTAAATGATAGTTCACTGCTGGTCCTCCTCCTTCTTATTTACTTGAAACTAGCTGCCGCCAGCGTCTTCGCACGCATGGTTTGTCATTAAAAAGTTGCCTATATGTCAATTCAGGTCATCCAGGTCATCTATATAACAAATTTTATCAAAATCTGTTCCGCCGTTACAACACAAACTCTCTTTTATATTTATAAGCTAGTAAGAATGATGTAGGCGCAGACTGACTGTTTATTTTCACATCTGCATGAGTAGTACATGCCGTAACTTCTTAGTTATGTTACGAGCTGAGGGTTCGGGATAAAATAATGGGAATCAGTCTGACCAAAATAACACTTTTATTCAGCACTAAACGATGAATACACGAACTCGGTCACACGTTATCACAACACACTAATTCACACCACTGTTGCACCACTTAAAGTCACCGAAATGATCGCACATATAGCTTAATCCAGACTGACTCGGGAGCAACTACTGTTCACGCGAGACCCTTCCCACGTCAGTCCTCCAGGGCCTCGCTGAGACTAACTCACTAAGACTGACTGTCCGGCCATCTCTCCGGCCTATTTATATCGCACACATTTCGATTGTTCGAGAACGATGTCGATCCTTCCAGGAAAGGGTCGGTCCCTCGACACAATGGCCACTCACCATTCTGCGAAACCACAAACAATAGCAACAATAACACAGCAAGACAAAAGCGTTCGAGAAGGTTCGATTATTACTCATTGTTTAACAGCCTCGGCGTAACACTGCCCCCTCCTAAAACATGCTCGTCCCGAGCATTCTTAGCCCCATATCGCGGCAGCCGATCAACACGAACAATTTTAGGCGCACCTCGCGCTGAAGATGTAGCAACTAGAGGAGCCACATTGCCGTCTCCAGTACTTCAGGACACCCAGAGTCCCTTTCTCATCAGCGATCCCAATTCCAGCCTCCAAAACACGGCTCTCATGATTTCTATCTGTTCTTTCACTTCCTGGAATTCCTTTCCAAACGAACCGAACGATTCCCTCATCAGTCGAGCACGCTCTTATGGCCAACATCGCTGATCTTCCTGTTGACGACGCTGCTCTTCTTTATCCTGACGTCGCTGTTCCTCTTGCAACCGAGTCTGCTCCACCTGTTCATGTCGCTGTTCCTTCTGCAACCGAGCCTGCTCTTCCTGCTGACGACGCTTTTCTTCTTAATGCTGACGGCGTTGTTCCTCCTGCAACCGAGCCTGCTATTCCAGTTGACGACGCTTCTCTTCTTAATGCTGACGGCGTTGTTCCTCCTGCAACCGAGCCTGCTCTTCTGGCTGACGACGCTGCTATTCCTTATCCTGACGTCGCTGTTCTGCCTGCCAACGTTGCTGCTCTTCTTGTTGACGACAAAGCATGGCCATAATAGCAGCAAGATCGCCTGTCACAGGAGCTTGGCCCACGGATGATGATGATGAAGCTCCAAATGGTTCAGTGGCGGCTGGTTCCATCTCCATCGGCTGACGACTCTGCCGAGCTTCTTGAACCGGAGACTCCCCAAACCGCCTTTCATCCATTTCCTGTTGTCGTTGACCTCTCGTCCTGATACCGTCCATGTTATCCTTTGGTAAAACCGGCATTATTTTATCCCACTTCTGACACCAAATTGTTACGAGCTGAGGGTTCGGGATAAAATAATGGGAATCAGTCTGACCAAAATAACACTTTTATTCAGCACTAAACGATGAATACACGAACTCGGTCACACGTTATCACAACACACTAATTCACACCACTGTTGCACCACTTAAAGTCACCGAAATGATCGCACGTATAGCTTAATCCAGACTGACTCGGGAGCAACTACTGTTCACGCGAGACCCTTCCCACGTCAGTCCTCCAGGGCCTCGCTGAGACTAACTCACTAAGACTGACTGTCCGGCCATCTCTCCGGCCTATTTATATCGCACACATTTCGATTGTTCGAGAACGATGTCGATCCTTCCAGGAAAGGGTCGGTCCCTCGACACAATGGCCACTCACCATTCTGCGAAACCACAAACAATAGCAACAATAACACAGCAAGACAAAAGCGTTCGAGAAGGTTCGATTATTACTCATTGTTTAACAGCCTCGGCGTAACAGTTAGCTTAGCTTTTAACCTCTCTGCTCAGTTCTGATTTATTTATTTTTATTTATTCTATAGTTAACTGACATTATATTATATAAAGCTCGATTACCACTCACTGACTGACTGACTGACTGACTCATTGACATGTTTGTTCTCCCAGATGCCACCTCGTAGGGTGAAAATGTTTGGTGGGATCGTATAGAGGGAGTTCCGATGAGTTGGGAATAAATCCTAAAGTACCCCTTTTGTCCCCCATTCGCTTCCATCCACCTCGTATCTCGGAAAGTATAGGTCTTACAGCGTTGGCGCAAAAACTAATGTTGCAGAGGACATTTTTTTATATCCGGTTCCATGAAAAAAAAATGGTCTTTCATACAAAAAAAAAATTGTCCCATACAAAATATTTCTGTATGAATACCGTAAACCGTAAATTTCGTTTGCCGTAATTTTCATACTGTTTTTGTAGGGAGCCCACGGCTTGTGTGTACTATAAAATTACTGTAAATTTGCTTGATTCTATATAATGGTGGTGGAGGGACATGAGATAACTTTCATAGTTTTTGCAAAGGTCATCATCATCATTTTGGAACATCCAATTTTTTTTTTTAGTATGCAACGTTCATCATGTTTATTTTGGAACATCCACATTTTTTTAATTATGCCTCATCCACAATGATCACTTTGAAACGTCATTTTTTTTTATTATGCAACATCCACTGTGATCATTTTGGTACATCATTTTTTTAATTATGCCTCATCCACAATGATCACTTTGGAACGTCAATTATTATTTTTTTTTATTATGCATCATCCACTGTGATCATTTTGTAACATCATTTTTTTTCAATTATGCCTCATCCACTATGATCACTTTGGAACGTCAATTTTTTTTTTATTATGCAACATCCACTGTGATCATTTTGGTACATAATTTTTTTTAATTATGCCTCATCTACAATGATCACTTTGGAACGTCAATTATTTTTTTTTTATTATGCAACATCCACTGTGATCATTTTGGTACATCATTTTTTTAATTACGCCTCATCCACAATGATCACTTTGGAACGTCAATTATTTTTTTTTATTATGCAACATCCACTGTGATCATTTTGGTACATCATTTTTTTAATTAAGCCTCATCCACAATGATCACTTTGGAACGTCAATTATTATTTTTTTTATTATGCATCATCCACTGTGATCATTTTGGAACATCATCTTTTTTAAATATTCCTCATCCACAATGATCACTTTGGAACGTCAATTATTATTATTTTTTTTGTATTATGCAACATCCACTGTGATCATTTTGGTACATCATTTTTTTAAATTATGCCTCATCCACAATGATCACTTTGGAACGTCAATTTTTTTTTTTTATTATGCAACATCCACTGTAATCATTTTGGTACATAATTTTTTTTAATTATGCCTCATCCACAATGATCACTTTGGAACGTCAATTATTTTTTTTTATTATGCAACATCCACTGTGACCATTTTGGAACATCATTTTTTTAATTATGCCTCATCCACAATGAGCACTTTGGAACGTCAATTATTATTATTATTTTTTTTATTATGCAACATCCACTGTGATCATTTAGGAACATCATTTTTTTTAATTATGCCTCATTCACAATGATCACTTTGGAACGTCAATTATTATTATTTTTTTGTATTATGCAACATCCACTGTGACCATTTTGGTACATCATTTTTTTAACTACGCCTCATCCACAATGATCACTTTGGAACGTCAATTATTATTTTTTTTTTGTATTATGCAACATCCACTGTGATCATTTTGGTACATAATTTTTTTTAATTATGCCTCATCTACAATGATCACTTTGGAACGTCAATTTTTTTTTTTTATTATGCAACATCCACTGTGATCATTTTGGTACATCATTTTTTTAATTACGCCTCATCCACAATGATCACTTTGGAACGTCAATTATTTTTTTTTATTATGCAACATCCACTGTGATCATTTTGGTACATCATTTTTTTAATTAAGCCTCATCCACAATGATCACTTTGGAACGTCAATTATTATTTTTTTTATTATGCATCATCCACTGTGATCATTTTGGAACATCATCTTTTTTAAATATTCCTCATCCACAATGATCACTTTGGAACGTCAATTATTATTATTTTTTTTGTATTATGCAACATCCACTGTGATCATTTTGGTACATCATTTTTTTAAATTATGCCTCATCCACAATGATCACTTTGGAACGTCAATTTTTTTTTTGTATTATGCAACATCCACTGTGATCATTTTGGTACATCATTTTTTTAACTACGCCTCATCCACAATGATCACTTTGGAACGTCAATTATTATTATTATTTTTTTTATTATGCAACATCCACTGTGATCATTTAGGAACATCATTTTTTTTAATTATGCCTCATTCACAATGATCACTTTGGAACGTCAATTATTATTATTTTTTTGTATTATGCAACATCCACTGTGACCATTTTGGTACATCATTTTTTTAACTACGCCTCATCCACAATGATCACTTTGGAACGTCAATTATTATTTTTTTTTTGTATTATGCAACATCCACTGTGATCATTTTGGTACATCATTTTTTTAAATTATGCCTCATCCACATGATCATTTTGGAACGTCAATTTTTTTTTATTATGCAACATCCACTGTGATCATTTTGGAAAATCAATTTTTTTTTGTAGCACAAATTTTTGGTGGAATCGTTATTTTACGGTCATCATCGCCCTTGCCATCATTTTGAATTCTTCTCTCACTTCCTTTTCGTTTTCGAATGTTTCTTCCACATTGATATCCTCTTTAATTGTTTCTATAACTTCGAAATCATCTTTGATGGCATTTTTACTTCAATATACTTTTGAATTGTTTTTTCTATTTTTCTATTTTCTTCAATTACTTCTCTTACTTCAATATCGACTCTACAAAATTATGGGTTTTAATACAAATCTTAAATCGCTCGTATCTTCTAAACGGGAAGAGTTACCCCCAGCAAACTTTTACAAAATATTGGTACTAATTTTTGGTGGAATAGTTTTTTTAATACCATTATTGCCCTTGAGATCCTTTTTGAATGCTTCTCTTAATTCGTCTTCCGCTTTGAATGCTTCTTTCACCTCGATATCCTCTATTTTTGCTTCTTCCACTTTGATATCCTTTTTAATTGCTTTTTTACTTATATATTTTCTTCAATTGCTTCTTTTACTACAATTTCCACTCTACAAAATTATGGGTTTTAATACAAATCTTAAATCGCTCGTATCTTCTAAACGGGAAGAGTTACGCCTAGCAAACTTTTACAAAATATTGGTACAAATTTTTAGTGGAATAGTTTTTTTAATACCATCATTGCCCTTGACATCCGTTTTGAATGCTTCTCTTACTTCGTCTTCCACTTTAAATGCTTCTTTCACCTCGATATCCTCTATTTTTGCTTCTTCCACTTTGATATCCTTTTTAATTGCTTTTTCTACTTATATGTTTTCTTCAATTGCTTCTTTTACTACAATTTCCACTCTACAAAATTATGGGTTTTAATACAAATCTTAAATCGCTCGTATCTTCTAAACGGGAAGAGTTACGCCTAGCAAACTTTTACAAAATATTGGTACAAATTTTTGGTGGAATAGATTTTTTAATACCATCATTGCCCTTGACATCCGTTTTGAATGCTTCTCTTACTTCGTCTTCCACTTTAAATGCTTCTTTCATTTTGCTTCTTCCACTTTGATATCCTTTTTAATTGCTTTTTCTACTTATATGTTTTCTTCAATTGCTTCTTTTACTTCAATTCCCACTCTACAAAATTATGGGTTTTAATACAAATCTTAAATCGCTCGTATCTTCTAAACGGGATTAGTTACGCCTAGCAAACTTTTACAAAATATTGGTACAAATTTTTGGTGGAATAGTTTTTTTAATACCATCATTGCCCTTGACATCCGTTTTGAATGCTTCTCTTACTTCGTCTTCCACTTTAAATGCTTCTTTCGCCTCGATATCCTCTATTTTTGCTTCTTCCACTTTGATATCCTTTTTAATTGCTTTATCTACTTATATATTTTCTTCAATTGCTTCTTTTACTTCAATTCCAACTCTACAAAATTATGGGTTTTAATACAAATCTTAAATCGCTCGTATCTTCTAAACGGGAACAGTTACGCCTAGCAAACTTTTACAAAATATTCGTACAAATTTTTGGTCGAATAGTTTTTTTATTACCATCATTGCTCTTGACATCCTTTTTGAATGCTTCTCTCACTTGGTCTTCCTCCTTGAATGCTTCTTTCACCTCGATATCCTCTATTTTTGCTTCTTCCACTTTGATATCCTTTTTAATGTCTTTTTCTACTTATATGTTTCTTTAATTGCTTCTTTTACTTCAATTTTCACTCCACAAAATTATGGGTTTTCATACAAAACTTAAATCGCTCGTATCTTTTAAACGGGAAGAGATAGCTCTAGGAAACTTTTACAAAATATTAGTATAAGTTTTTGGTGAAACCGTTTTTTATTTTTATCATTGTCCTCGACGTCTTTTACTCAATTTAAATTTCCTCTTTAACTGTTTCTGCTACTTCGATATCCTACTTGATTGCTTCTTTCACTTCAATATCCTCTTTGATTGCTTCTTCCACTTCGATATCATCTTTGATTGCTACTTCCACTTGGATATCCTCTTTGATTTGATTGCTTCTTCCATTTCGATCGTCTTTGACTGCTTTTTACACATGGATATCCTCTTCGATAACTTTAAACAGCTCGATATCCTTTTTGATTGCTTCTTCCACTTTGATATCCTCTTTTATTGCTTCTACCAATTCGATATCATCTTCGATTTCCTTTTGATTGCTTCTTGCACTGCAATATTCTCTTTGATTGCGTCTTCATCTTCGATATCGTTTTTGATAGCATTTTCACTACCTCTGTGATGGCTTCTTACACTTCGATATCTTCTTTGATTGCTTCTTCCACTTCGATATCCTCTAAGATTGCTTCTTCCTTTTCGATATCGTCTTCGACTATTTGTTTCACTTCGATATCGTCTTTGATTGCTTTTTCACTTCGTCATCCTCTTTGAATACTTCTACCATCTCGGTATCCTCTTTGATTCCTTAGTCAACTTCAATTTCCTCTTAGATTGTTTTTCCTACTTCGATATCCTATTTGATTGCTTCTTCCACTTCAATATCCTCTTCGATTACTCCTTCCACTTCGATGTCATCTTCAATTTCCTTTTGATTGCTTCTTGCACTGCAATATTCTCTTTGATTGCGTCTTGGTCTTCGATATCGGCTTTGACAGCATTTTCACTTCGATATCCTCTGTGATGGCTTCTTCCACTTCGATACCCTCTTTGATTGCTTCTTCCACTTCGATATCCTCTTGATTGCTTCTTCCACTTCGATATCCTCTTTGATTGCTTCTTCCACTTCGATATCGTCTTTGACTGTTTCTTCCACTTCGATATCGTCTTTGATTGCTTTTTTTTACTTCGTCATCCTCTTAGAACGCTTCTACCACCTCGGTATCCTCTTTGATTGCTTACTCAACTTTAATTTCCTCTTTGATTGTTTCTGCTACTTCGATATCCTATTTGATTGCTCCTTTCACTTCAATATCCTCTTTAATTGCTGCTCCCACTTGGAAATCCTCTTTGATTTGATTGCTTCTTCCAGTTCGATATCGTCTTTGACTGCTTCTTACACATGGATATCCTCTTTGATGGCTTTTAACAGCTCGATATCCTCTTTAATTACTTCTTCGACTAAAAGAAAAACACGCGAGCTGCGAGCAGCTCGCGCACAACGCAACCTCTAGTTATATTATATAAAGCTCGATTACCACTGACTGACTGACTGATTGACTCATTGACATGTTTGTTCTCCCAGATGCCACCTCGTAGGGTGAAAATGTTTGGTGGGATCGTATAGAGGGAGTTCCGGTGAGTTGGGAATAAATCCTAAAGTACCCCTTTTGTCCCCCATTCGCTCCCATCCACCTCGTATCTCGGAAAGTATAGGTCTTACAGCATTGGTGCAAAAACTAATGTTGCAGAGGACATTTTTTTATATCCAGTTCCATGAAAAAAAAATTGTCTTTCATACAAAAAAAAAATTGTCCCATACAAAATATTTCTGTATGAATACCGTAAACCGTATATTTCGTTTGCCGTAATTTTCATACTGTTTTTGTAGGGAGCCCATGGCTTGTGTGTACTATAAAATTACTGTAAATTTGCTTGATTCTATTTAATGGTGGTGGAGGGACATGAGATAACTTTCATAGTTTTTGCAATGGTCATCATCATCATTTTGGAACATCCAATTTTTTTTTTTTTTTTAGAATGCAACGTTCATCATGTTTATTTTGGAACATCCACATTTTTTTAATTATGCCTCATCCACAATGATCACTTTGGAACGTCAATTTTTTTTTTATTATGCAACATCCACTGTGATCATTTTGGTACATCATTTTTTTTAATTATGCCTCATTCACAATGATCACTTTGGAACGTCAATTTTTTTTTTTTTTTTATTATGCATCATCCACTGTGATCATTTTTGAACATCATTTTTTTTTTCAATTATGCCTCATCCACTATGATCACTTTGGAACGTCAATTTTTTTTTTATTATGCAACATCCACTGTGATATTTTGGTACATCATTTTTTTTAATTATGCCTCATCCACAATGATCACTTTGGAACGTCAATTATTATTATTTTTTTATTATGCAACATCCACTGTGATCATTTTGGTACATCATTTTTTTAATTACGCCTCATCCACAATGATCACTTTGGAACGTCAATTATTTTTTATTCTTTTATTATGCATCATCCACTGTGATCATTTTGGAACATCATTTTTTTTAATTATGCCTCATCCACAATGATCACTTTGGAACGTCAATTTTTTTTTTATTATGCATCATCCACTGTGATCATTTTGGAACATCATTTTTTTTAAATTATGCCTCATCCACATGATCATTTTGGAACGTCAATTTTTTTTTATTATGCAACATCCACTGTGATCATTTTGGAAAAT
This sequence comes from Philereme transversata, assembly GCA_963924445.1. NCBI lineage: Eukaryota > Metazoa > Arthropoda > Insecta > Lepidoptera > Geometridae > Philereme > Philereme transversata. Next base: position 34,940,044 of record OZ004339.1, on the reverse strand, counting down.
TAATTTTTTTTGTAGCACAAATTTTTGGTGGAATCGTTATTTTACGGTCATCATCGCCCTTGCCATCATTTTGAATTCTTCTCTCACTTCCTTTTCGTTTTCGAATGTTTCTTTCACATTGATATCCTCTTTAATTGTTTCTATAACTTCGAAATCCTCTTTGATGGCATTTTTACTTCAATATACTTTTGAATAGTTTTTTTCTATTTTCTTCAATTACTTCTCTTACTTCAATATAGACTCTACAAAATTATGGGTTTTAATACAAATCTTAAATCGCTCGTATCTTCTAAACGGGAAGAGTTACCCCCAGCAAACTTTTACAAAGTATTGGTACTAATTTTTGGTGGAATAGTTTTTTTAATACCATCATTGCCCTTGAGATCCTTTTTGAATGCTTCTCTTACTTCGTCTTCCGCTTTGAATGCTTCTTTCACCTCGATATCCTCTATTTTTGCTTCTTCCACTTTGATATCCTTTTTAATTGCTTTTTCTACTTGTATCTTTTCTTCAATTGCTTCTTTTACTACAATTTCCACTCTACAAAATTATGGGTTTTAATACAAATCTTAAATCGCTCGTATCTTCTAAACGGGAAGAGTTACGCCTAGCAAACTTTTACAAAATATGGGTACAAATTTTTGGTGGAATAGTTTTTTTAATACCATCATTGCCCTTGACATCCTTTTTGAATGCTTCTCTTACTTCGTCTTCCTCCTTGAATGCTTCTTTCACCTAGATATCCTCTATTTTTGCTTCTTCCACTTTGATATCCTTTTTAAATGCTTTTTCTACTTATATATTTTCTTCAATTGCTTCTTTGACTACAATTTCCACTCTACAAAATTATGGATTTTAATACAAATCTTAAATCGCTCGTATCTTCTAAATGGGAACAGTTACGCCTAGCAAACTTTTACAAAATATTGGTACAAATTTTTGGTCGAATAGTTTTTTTAATAACCATTATTGCTCTTGACATCCTTTTTGAATGCTTCTCTCACTTGGTCTTCCTCCTTGAATGCTTCTTTCACCTCGATATCCTCTATTTTTGCTTCTTCCACTTTGATATCCTTTTTAATGTCTTTTTCTACTTATATGTCTTCTTCGATTGCTTCTTTTACTTCAATTCCACTCCACAAAATTATGGGTTTTCATACAAAACTTAAATCGCTCGTATCTTTTAAACGGGAAGAGATAGCTCGAGGAAACTTTTACAAAATATTAGTATAAGTTTTTGGTGAAACCTTTTTTTATTTTTATCATTGTCCTCGACGTCTTTTACTCAATTTCAATTTCCTCTTTAATTGTTTCTGCTACTTCGATATCCTATTTGATTGCTTCTTTCACTTCAATATCCTCTTTGATTGCTTCTTCCACTTCAATATCATCTTTGATTGCTGCTTCCACTTGGATATCCTCTTTGATTTGATTGCTTCTTCCATTTCGATCGTCTTTGACTGCTTCTTACACATGGATATCCTCTTCGATAACTTTAAACAGCTCGATATCCTCTTTGATTGCTTCTTCTTCTTTGATATCCTCTTTTATTGCTTCTACCAATTCGATGTCATCTTCGATTTCCTTTAGATTGCTTCTTGCACTGCAATATTCTCTTTGATTGCGTCTTCATCTTCGATATCGTTTTTGATTGCATTTTCACTTCGATATCCTTTGTGATGAATTCTTCCACTTCGATACCCTCTTTTATTGCTTCTTCCACTTCGATATCCTCTTTGATGCTTCTTCCACTTCGATATCCTCTTTGATTGCTTCTTCCACTTCGATATCCTCTTTTATTGCTTCTTCCACTTCGATATCGTCTTTGATTGCTTTTTTCACTTCGTCATCCTCTTAGAACGCTTCTACCACCTCGGTATCCTCTTTGATTGCTTACTCAACTTTAATTTCCTCTTTGATTGTTTCTGCTACTTCGATATCCTATTTGATTGCTTCTTTCACTTCAATATCCTCTTTGATTGCTTCTTCCACTTCGATATCGTCTTTGACTGTTTCTTCCACTTCGATATCGTCTTTGATTGCTTTTTTCACTTCGTCATCCTCTTAGAACGCTTCTACCACCTCGGTATCCTCTTTGATTGCTTACTCAACTTTAATTTCCTCATTGATTGTTTCTGCTGCTTCGATATCCTATTTGATTGCTTCTTCCATTTCGATATCGTCTTTGACTGCTTCTTACACATGGATATCCTCTTTGATGGCTTTTAACAGCTCAATATCCTCTTTAATTACTTCACGACTAAAAGAAAAACACGCGAGCTGCGAGCAGCTCGCGCACAACGCAACCTCTAGTTATATTATATAAAGCTCGATTACCACTGACTGACTGACTGACTCATTGACATGTTTGTTCTCCCAGATGCCCCCTCGTAGGGTGAAAATGTTTGGTGGGATCGTATAGAGGGAGTTCCGATGAGTTGGGAATAAATCCTAAAGTACCCCTTTTGTCCCCCATTCGCTCACATCGACCTCGTATCTCGGAAAGTATAGGTCTTAGAGAGTTGGTGCAAAAACTAATGTTGCAGAGGACATTTTTTTATATCCGGTTCCATGAAAAAAAAATTGTCTTTCATACAAAAAAAAAATTGTCCCATACAAAATATTTCTGTATGAATACCGTAAACCGTATATTTCGTTTGCCGTAATTTTCATACTGTTTTTGTAGGGAGCCCATGGCTTGTGTGTACTATAAAATTACTGTAAATTTGCTTGATTCTATATAATGGTGGTGGAGGGGCATGAGACAACTTTCATAGTTTTTGCAAAGGTCATCATCATCATTTTGGAACATCCAATTTTTTTTTTTTTTTTTCAGTATGCAACGTTCATCATGTTTATTTTGGAACATCCACATTTTTTTAATTATGCCTCATCCACAATGATCACTTTGAAACGTCAATTATTTTTTTTTTATTATGCAACAGCCACTGTGATCATTTTGGTACATAATTTTTTTTAATTATGCCTCATCCACAATGATCACTTTGGAACGTCAATTATTTTTTTTTTATTATGCAAAATATTTTGTGATCATTTTGGAAAATCAATTTTTTTAAATTATGCCTCATCCACAATGATCATTTTGGAACGTCAATTTTTTTTTTTTTTATTATGCAAAATCCACTGTGATCATTTTGGAACATCAATTTTTTTTAATTATGCCTCATCCACAATGATCACTTTTGGAACGTCAATTTTTTTTTATTATGCAAAATCCTTTGTGATCATTTTGGAAAATCAATTTTTTTTAATTATGCCTCATTCACAATGATCATTTTGGAACGTCAATTTTTTTTTTATTATGCAAAATCCTTTGTGATCATTTTGGGAAATCAATTTTTTTTAATTATGCCTCATCCACAATGATCACTTTTGGAACGTCAATTTTTTTTTTACTATGCAAAATCCTTTGTGATCATTTTGGAACATCATTTTGTTTTAAATTATGCCTCATCCACAATGATCACTTTTGGAACGTCATTTTTTTTATTATGCAAAATCCTTTGTGATCATTTTGGAAAATCATTTTTTTTAAATTATGCCTCATCCACAATGATCATTTTGGAACGTCAATTTTTTTTTTATTATGCGACATCCACTATTCGGATATTCTCTTTGATTGCTTGTTACACTTCGTCATCCTCTTTTATTGTTTCTTCCGCCTCCCCATCTTCTATTTTTGCATGTTCCACTTCGTTATCCTTTTAAAATGCTTCTTCTACTTCATATCCTCTTTAATTGCTTCAGTTACTTCATTATGCGCTCTACAAAATTGTGGTGTTTCATACAAAACTTCAATCGCTCATATCTTCTAAACGGGAAGAGATAGCCCTAGCAAACTTGTACAAAATATTGATATACATTTTTGGTGGAACTGTTTTTTTATTGTCATCCTTGACATCCTTTTTGAATGCTTCTCTCACTTCGTCATCTTCTTTGAATATTTTTTCCACTTCGACATCATCTTTGACTGCTTCTTTAACTTCGATATCCTCTTTGATTGCTTCTCCCACTTCGATATCGTCTTTGACTGCTTCTTCCATTTCGATATCGTCTTTGATTGCTTTTTCACTTCGTCATCTTCTTTGAATGCTTCTACCACCTTGGTATCCTCTTTGATTGCTTACTCAACTTCAATTTCCTCTTTGATTGTTTCTGCCACTTCGATATCCTATTTGATTGCTTCTTCCACTTCAACATTCTCTTTGATAGTTTCTTCCACTTCGATATCCAATCAACAAATTTATGATTTTTCTTACAAAACTTTAATCGCTCGTATCTTCTAAACGGGAAGAGATAGCACTAGCAAACTTTGACAAAATATTAGTACAAATTTTTGATCATTATCATTTTACAACATACATTTATATTATGCAACGTCAATCCTGATCATTTTGGAACGTCCAGATTTTTTTTATACAACCATTATCATGATCATTTTGGAATATCCAATTTTTTTCTCTTTGATTGCTTGTTCCACTTCGATATCCTCTTTGATTGCTTCTTCCACATTGGTATCCTCTTTGATTGCTTCTTTAACTTTGATATCCTCTACGATTGCTTGTTCCGCTTCGATATCCTCTTTTATTCCTTCTTCATCTTCAATATCCATTGGATTGCTTCTTCCACTTCGATATCGTCTTTGATTGCTTTTTTTACTTCGTCATCCTCTTAGAATGCTTCTACCACCTTGGTATCCTCTTTGATTTCTTCCTCAACTTTAATTTGCTCTTTGATTGTTTCTGCTACTTCGATATCCTATTTGATTGCTTCTTTCACTTCAATATCCTCTTTGATTGCTTCTTCCACTTCGATATCATCTTTGATTGCTGCTTCCACTTGGAAATCCTCTTTGATTTGATTGCTTCTTCCATTTCGATATCGTCTTTGACTGCTTCTTACACATGGATATCCTCTTTGATGGCTTTTAACAGCTCGATATCCTCTTTAATTACTTCTTCGACTAAAAGAAAAACACGCGAGCTGCGAGCAGCTCGCGCACAACGCAACCTCTAGTTATATTATATAAAGCTCGATTACCACTGACTCACTGACTGATTGACATCATTGTTCTCCCAGATGCCACCTTCTAGGGGGGAAATGTTTGGTGGGATCGTATAGAGGGAGTTCCGGTGAGTTGGGAATAAATCCTAAAGTACCCCTTTTGTCCCCCATTCGCTCCCATCCACCTCGTATCTCGGAAAGTATAAGTCTTACAGCGTTGGTGCAAAAACTAATGTTGCAGAGGACATTTTTGTATATCCGGTTCCATGAAAAAAAAATTGACTTTCATACAAAAAAAAAATTGTCCCATACAAAATATTTCTGTATGAATACCGTAAACCGTATATTTCGTTTGCCGTAATTTTCATACTGTTTTTGTAGGGAGCCCACGGCTTGTGTGTACTATAAAATTACTGTAAATTTGCTTGATTCTATATAATGGTGGTGGAGGGACATGAGATAACTTTCATAGTTTTTGCAAAGGTCATCATCATCATTTTGGAACATCCAATTTTTTTTTTTTTTTTTTAGTATGCTACGTTCTTCATGTTTATTTTGGAACATCCACATTTTTTTAATTATGCCTCATCCACAATGATCACTTTGGAACGTCAATTATTTTTTTTATTATGCATCATCCACTGTGATCATTTTGGAACATCATTTTTTTTTCAATTATGCCTCATTCACTATGATCACTTTGGAACGTCAATTTTTTTTTTATTATGCAACATCCACTGTGATATTTTGGTACATCATTTTTTTTAATTATGCCTCATCCACAATGATCACTTTGGAACGTCAATTTTTTTTTATGCAACATCCACTGTGATCATTTTTGTACATAATTTTTTTAATTACGCCTCATCCACAATGATCACTTTGGAACGTCAATTATTTTTTATTTTTTTATTATGCATCATCCACTGTGATCATTTTGGAACATCATTTTTTTTAATTATGCCTCATCCACAATGATCATTTTGGAACGTCAATTTTTTTTTTTTTACTATGCAAAATCTTTTGTGATCATTTTGGAAAATAAATTTTTTTAAATTATGCCTCACCCACAATGATCATTTTGGAACGTCAATTTTTTTTTATTATGCAACATCCACTGTGATCATTTTGGTACATCAGTTTTTTTAATTATGCCTCATCCACAATGATCACTTTGGAACGTCAATTATTTTTTTTATTATGCAACATCCACTGTGATCATTTTGGTACATAATTTTTTTTAAATATGCCTCATCCACAATGATCACTTTGGAACGTCAATTTTTTTTTTTTATGCAACATCCACTGTGATCATTTTGGTACATCATTTTTTTAATTACGCCTCATCCACAATGATCACTTTGGAACGTCAATTTTTTTTTTTTATTATTTTTTTATTATCCACTGTGATCATTTTGGAACATCATTTTTTTAAATTACGCCTCATCCACATGATCATTTTGGAACGTCAATTTTTTTTTATTATGCAACATCCACTGTGATCATTTTGGAAAATCAATTTTTTTTTGTAGCACAAATTTTTGGTGGAATCGTTATTTTACGGTCACCCTTGCCATAATTTTGAATTCTTCTCTCACTTCCTTTTCGTTTTCGAATGTTTCTTCCACATTGATATCCTCTTTAATTGTTTCTATAACTTCGAAATCCTCTTTGGTGGCATTTTTACTTCAATATACTTTTGAATTGTTTTTTCTATTTTTATATTTTCTTCAATTACTTCTCTTACTTCAATATCGACTCTACAAAATTATGGGTTTAAATACAAATCTTAAATCGCTCGTATCTTCTAAACGGGAAAAGTTACCCCCAGCAAACTTTTACAAAATATTGGTACTAATTTTTGGTGGAATAGTTTTTTTAATACCATCATTGCCCTTGAGATCCTTTTTGAATGCTTCTCTTACTTCGTCTTCCGCTTTGAATGCTTCTTTCACCTCGATATCCTCTATTTTTGCTTATTCCACTTTGATATCCTTTTTAATTGCTTTTTCTACTTATATATTTTCTTCAATTGCTTCTTTTACTTCAATTTCCGCTCTACAAAATTATGTGTTTTGACACAAATCTTAAATCACTCGTATCTTCTAAACGGGAACAGTTACGCCTAGCAAACTTTTACAAAATATTGGTACAAATTTTTGGTCGAATATTTTTTTTTATTACCATCATTGATCTTGACATCCTTTTTGAATGCTTCTTTCACCTCGATATCCTCTATTTTTGCTTCTTCCACTTTGATATCCTTTTTAATTGCTTTTTCTACTTATATATTTTCTTAATTGCTTCTTTTACTACAATTTCCACTCTGCAAAATTATGGGTTTTAAAACAAATCTTAAATCGCTCGTATCTTCTAAACGGGAAGAGTTACGCCTAGCAAACTTTTACAAAATATTGGTACAAATTTTTGGTGGAATAGTTTTTCTAATACCATCATTGCCCTTGACATCCGTTTTGAATGCTTCTCTTACTTCGTCTTCCACTTTAAATGCTTCTTTCACCTCGATATCCTCTATTTTTGCTTCTTCCACTTTGATATCCTTTTTAATGTCTTTTTCTACTTATATGTCTTTTTCAATTGCTTCTTTTACTTCAATTTCCACTCCACAGAATTATGGGTTTTCATACAAAACTTAAATCGCTCGTATCTTTTAAACGGGAAGAGATAGCTCGAGGAAACTTTTACAAAATATTAGTATAAGTTTTTGGTGAAACCTTTTTTTTTATCCTTGTCCTCGACGTCTTTTACTCAATTTCAATTTCCTCTTTAATTGTTTCTGCTACTTCGATATCCTATTTGATTGCTTCTTTCACTTCAATATCCTCTTTGATTGCTTCTTCCACTTCGATATCATCTTTGATTGCTGCTTCCACTTGGATATGCGCTTTGATTTGATTGCTTCTTCCATTTCGATCGTCTTTGACTGCTTCTTACACATGGATATCCTCTTCGATAACTTTAAACAGCTCGATATCCTCTTTGATTGCTTCTTCCACTTTGATATCCTCTTTTATTGCTTCTACCAATTCGATATCATCTTCGATTTCCTTTTGATTGCTTCTTGCACTGCAATATTCTCTTTGATTGCGTCTTCATCTTCGATATCGTTTTTGATAGCATTTTCACTTTGATATCCTCTGTGATAGCTTCTTCCACTTCGATACCCTCTTTGATTGCTTCTTCCACTTCGATATCCTCTTTGATTGTTTCTTCCGCCTCGACATCTTCTATTTTTGCATGTTCCACTTCGTTATCCCTTTAAAATGCTTCTTCTACTTTCATATCCTCTTTAATTGCTTCAGTTACTTCATTATGCTCTCTACAAAATTGTGGTCTTTCATACAAAACTTCAATCGCTCGTATCTTCTAAACGGGAAGAGATAGCCCTAGCAAACTTGTACAAAATATTGGTATAAATTTTTGGTGCAACTGTTTTTTTATTGTCATCCTTGACATCCTTTTTGAATGCTTCTCTCACTTCGTCATCTTCTTTGAATGTTTTTTCCACTTCGACATCATCTTTGACTGCTTCCTTAACTTCGATATCCTCTTTGATTGCTTCTCCCACTTCGATATCGTCTTTGACTGCTTCTTCCATTTCGATATCGTCTTTGATTGCTTTTTTCACTTCGTCATCTTCTTTGAATGCTTCTACCACCTCGGTATCCTCTTTGATTGCTTACTCTACTTCAATTTCCTCTTTGATTGTTTCTCCCTCTTCGATATCGTCTTTGACTGCTTCTTCCATTTCGATATCGTCTTTGATTGCTTTTTTCACTTCGTCATCTTCTTTGAATGCTTCTACCGCCTCGGTATCCTCTTTGATTGCTTACTCAACTTCAATTTCCTCTTTGATTGTTTCTGCCACTTCGATATCCTATTTGATTGCTTCTTCCACTTCAACATTCTCTTTGATAGTTTCTTCCACTTCGATATCCAATCAACAAATTTATGATTTTTCTTACAAAACTTTAATCGCTCGTATCTTCTAAACGGGAAGAGATAGCACTAGCAAACTTTGACAAAATATTAGTACAAATTTTTGATCATTATAATTTTGCAACATACATTTATATTATGCAACGTCAATCATGATCATTTTGGAACGTCCAGATTTTTTTTTATGCAACGTTCCTCATGATCTTTTTTGCAACGTTCAATTTTTTTTTATACAACCATTATCATGATCAATTTGGAACATCCAATTTTTTTCTCTTTGATTGCTTGTTCCACTTCGATATCCTCTTTGATTGCTTCTTCCACATTGGTATCCTCTTTGATTGCTTCTTTAACTTTGATATACTCTACGATTGCTTGTTCCGCTTCGATATCCTCTTTTACTCCTTCTTCATCTTCAATATCCATTGGATTGCTTCTTCCACTTCGATATCGTCTTTGATTGCTTTTTTTACTTCGTCATCCTCTTAGAATGCTTCTACCACCTTGGTATCCTCTTTGATTTCTTCCTCAACTTTAATTTCCTCTTTGATTGTTTCTGCTACTTCGATATCCTATTTGATTGCTTCTTTCACTTCAATATCCTCTTTGATTGCTTCTTCCACTTCGATATCATCTTTGATTGCTGCTTCCACTTGGAAATCCTCTTTGATTTGATTGCTTCTTCCATTTCGATATCGTCTTTGACTGCTTCTTACACATGGATATCCTCTTTGATGGCTTTTAACAGCTCGATATCCTCTTTAATTACTTCTTCGACTAAAAGAAAAACACGCGAGCTGCGAGCAGCTCGCGCACAACGCAACCTCTAGTTATATTATATAAAGCTCGATTACCACTCACTGACTGACTGACTCATTGACATGTTTGTTCTCCCAGATGCCACCTCGTAGGGTGAAAATGTTTGGTAGGATCGTGTAGAGGGAGTTCCGATGAGTTGGGAATAAATCCTAAAGTACCCCTTTTGTCCCCCATTCGCTCCCATCGACCTCGTATCTCGGAAAGTATAGGTCTTACAGCGTTGGTGCAAAAACTAATGTTGCAGAGGACATTTTTTTATATCCGGTTCCATGAAAAAAAAATTGTCTTTCATACAAAAAAAAATTGTCCCATACAAAATATTTCTGTATGAATACCGTAAACCGTATATTTCGTTTACCGTAATGTTCATACTGTTTTTGTATGGAGCCCACGACTTGTGTGTACTATAAAATTACTGTAAATTTGCTTGATTCTATATAATGGTGGTGGAGGGACATGAGATAACTTTCATAGTTTTTGCAAAGGTCATCATCATCATTTTGGAACATCCATTTTTTTTTTTTTTTTAGTATGCAACGTTCATCATGTTTATTTTGGAACATCCACATTTTTTTAATTATGCCTCATCCACAATGATCACTTTGGAACGTCAATTATTTTTTTTTTATTATGCAACATCCACTGTGATCATTTTGGTACATCATTTTTTTTAATTATGCCTCATCCACAATGATCACTTTGGAACGTCAATTATTATTATTTTTTTTGTATTATGCAACATCCACTGTGATCATTTTGGTACATAATTTTTTTTATTATGCCTCATCCACAATGATCACTTTAGAACGTCAATTATTTTTTTTATTATGCAACATCCACTGTAATAATTTTGGTACATCATTTTTTTAATTACGCCTCATCCACAATGATCACTTTGGAACGTCAATTATTTTTTTTTTATCATGCAACACATAATTTTTTTTAATTATGCCTCATCCACAATGATCACTTTGGAACGTCAATTATTTTTTTTATTATGCATCATCCACTGTGATCATTTTGGAACATCATTTTTTTAATTATGCCTCATCCACAATGATCACTTTGGAACGTCAATTATTATTATTTTTTTTGTATTATGCAACATCCACTATGATCATTTTGGTACATAATTTTTTTTATTATGCCTCATCCACAATGATCACTTTGGAACGTCAATTATTTTTTTTTATTATGCAACATCCACTGTGATCATTTTGGTACATCATTTTTTTTAATTATGCCTCATCCACAATGATCACTTTGGAACGTCAATTATTATTATTTTTTTTGTATTATGCAACATCCACTGTGATCATTATGGTACATAATTTTTTTTATTATGCCTCATCCACAATGATCACTTTGGAACGTCAATTATTTTTTTTATCATGCAACATCCACTGTAATCATTTTGGTACATCATTTTTTTAATTACGCCTCATCCACAATGATCACTTTGGAACGTCAATTATTTTTTTTTATTATGCAACACATAATTTTTTTTAATTATGCCTCATCCACAATGATCACTTTGGAACGTCAATTATTTTTTTTTATTATGCATCATCCACTGTGATCATTTTGGAACATCATTTTTTTTAATTATGCCTCATCCACAATGATCACTTTGGAACGTCAATTATTATTATTTTTTTGTATTATGCAACATCCACTGTGATCATTTTGGTACATCATTTTTTTAATTACGCCTCATCCACAATGATCACTTTGGAACGTCAATTTTTTTTTATTATGCATCATCCACTGTGATCATTTTGGAACATAATTTTTTTTTAATTTTGCCTCATCCACATGATCATTTTGGAACGTCAATTATTTTTTTTTTTTTTTGTATTATGCAACATCCACTGTGATCATTTTGGTACATAATTTTTTTTATTATGCCTCATCCACAATGATCACTTTGGAACGTCAATTATTTTTTTTATTATGCAACATCCACTGTAATCATTTTGGTACATCATTTTTTTAATTATGCCTCATCCACAATGATCACTTTGGAACGTCAATTATTTTTTTTTTTTGTATTATGCAACATCCACTGTGATCATTTTGGTACATAATTTTTTTTATTATGCCTCATCCACAATGATCACTTTGGAACGTCAATTATTTTTTTTATTATGCAACATCCACTGTAATCATTTTGGTACATCATTTTTTTAATTATGCCTCATCCACAATGATCACTTTGGAACATAATTTTTTTTTTTATTATGCATCATCCACTGTGATCATTTTGGTACATAATTTTTTTTATTATGCCTCATCCACAATGATCACTTTGGAACGTCAATTATTTTTTTTATTATGCAACATCCACTGTAATCATTTTGGTACATCATTTTTTTAATTATGCCTCATCCACAATGATCACTTTGGAACATAATTTTTTTTTTTATTATGCATCATCCACTGTGATCATTTTGGTACATAATTTTTTTTATTATGCCTCATCCACAATGATCACTTTGGAACGTCAATTATTTTTTTTTTTGTATTATGCAACATCCACTGTGATCATTTTGGTACATAATTTTTTTTATTATGCCTCATCCACAATGATCACTTTGGAACGTCAATTATTTTTTTTATTATGCAACATCCACTGTAATCATTTTGGTACATCATTTTTTTAATTATGCCTCATCCACAATGATCACTTTGGAACGTCAATTATTTTTTTTTTTTGTATTATGCAACATCCACTGTGATCATTTTGGTACATAATTTTTTTTATTATGCCTCATCCACAATGATCACTTTGGAACGTCAATTATTTTTTTTATTATGCAACATCCACTGTAATCATTTTGGTACATCATTTTTTTAATTATGCCTCATCCACAATGATCACTTTGGAACGTCAATTATTTTTTTTATTATGCAACATCCACTGTAATCATTTTGGTACATCATTTTTTTAATTATGCCTCATCCACAATGATCACTTTGGAACGTCAATTATTTTTTTTTTTTTGTATTATGCAACATCCACTGTGATCATTTTGGAACATCATTTTTTTTAATTATGCCTCATCCACAATGATCACTTTGGAACGTCAATTATTATTATTTTTTTGTATTATGCAACATCCACTGTGATCATTTTGGTACATCATTTTTTTAATTACGCCTCATCCACAATGATCACTTTGGAACGTCAATTTTTTTTATTATGCATCATCCACTGTGATCATTTTGGAACATAATTTTTTTTTAATTTTGCCTCATCCGCATGATCATTTTGGAACGTCAATTTTTTTTTATTATGCAACATCCACTGTGATCATTTTGGAAAATTAATTTTTTTTGTATCACAAATTTTTGGTGGAATCGTTATTTTACGGTCATCATCGCCCTTGCCATTATTTTGAATTCTTCTTTCACTTCCTTTTCGTTTTCGAATGTTTCTTCCACATTGATATCCTCTTTAATTGTTTCTATAACTTCGAAATCCTCTTTGATGGCATTTTTACTTCAATATACTTTTGAATTGTTTTTTCTATTTTTATATTTTCTTCTCTTACTTCAATATCGACTCTTCAAAATTATGGGTTTTAATACATATCTTAAATCGCTCGTATCTTCTAAACGGGAAGAGTTACGCGTAGCAAACTTTTACAAAATATTGGTACAAATTTTTGGTGGAATGGTTTTTTTAATACCATCATTGCGCTTGACATCCTTTTTGAATGCTTCTCTCACTTGGTCTTCCTCCTTGAATGCTTCTTTAACCTCGATATCCTCTATTTTTGCTTCTTTCACATTGATATCCTTTTTAATTGCTTTTTCTACTTATATATTTTCTTCAATTGCTTCTGTTACTTCAATTTCCACTCTACAAAATACAAATCTTAAATCGCTCGTATCTTCTAAACGGGAAGAGTTACGTGTAGCAAACTTTTACAAAATATTGGTACAAATTTTTGTTGGAATAGTTTTTTTAATACCATCATTGCCCTTGACATCCTTTCTGAATGCTTCTCTTACTTCGTCTTCCTCTTTAAATGCTTATTTCACCACGATATCCTCTATTTTTGCTTCTTCCGCTTCGATATCCTTTTTAATTGCTTTTTCTACTTATATATTTTCTTCAATTGCTTCTTTTACTTCAATTTCCACTCTACAAAATTATGGGTTTTAATACAAATCTTAAATCGCTCGTATCTTCTAAACGGGAAGAGTTACGCCTACCAAACTTTTACAAAATATTGGTACAAATTTTTGATGGAATAGTTTTTTTAATACCATCATTGCCCTTGACATCCTTTTTAAATACTTCTCTCACTTGGTCTTCCTCCTTGAATGCTTCTTTCACCTCGATATCCTCTATTTTTGCTTCTTCCACTTTGATATCCTTTTTAATTGCTTTTTCTACTTATATGTTTTCTTCAATTGCTTCTTTTACTTCAATTTCCACTCTACAAAATTATGGGGTTTCATACAAAACTTAAATCGCTCGTATCTTTTAAACGGGAAGAGATAGCTCGAGGAAACTTTTACAAAATATTGGTATAAGTTTTTGGTGGAACCGTTTTTTTATTTTTATCATTGTCCTCGACGTCTTTTACTCAATTTCAATTTCCTCTTTGATTGTTTCTGCTACTTCGATATCCTATTTGATTGCTTCTTCCACTTCGATATCATCTTTGAATGCTGCGTCCACTTGGAAATCCTCTATGATTTCATTGCTTCTTCCATTTAGATATCGTCTTTGACTGCTTCTTACACATGGATATCCTCTTCGATAGCTTTTAACAGCTCGATATCCTCTTTGATTGCTTCTTCCACTTTGATATCCTCTTTTATTGCTTCTACCAATTCGATATCATCTTCGATTTCCTTTTGATTGCTTCTTGCACTGCAATATTCTCTTTGATTGCGTCTTTATCTTCGATATGGTTTTTGATAGCATTTTCACTTCAATATCCTCTGTGATGGCTTCTTACACTTCGATATCTTCTTTGATTGCTTCTTCCACTTCGATATCCTCTAAGATTGCTTCTTCCACTTCGATACCTTCTTTGATTGCTTCTTCCACTTCGATATCGTCTTTGATTGCTTTTTTCACTTCGTCATCTTAGAATGCTTCTACCACCTCGGTATCCTCTTTGATTGCTTACTCAACTTCAATTTCCTCTTTAATAGTTTCTGCTAATTCGATATCCTATTTGATTGCTGCTTTCACTTCAATATCCTGTTTGATTGCTTCTTGCACTTCGAAATCATATTTGATTGCTGCTTCCATTTGGATATCTTCTTTGATTTGATTGCTTCTTCCATTTCGATATCGTCTTTGACTGCTTCTTACACATGGATATCCTTTTTGATCGCTTTTAACAGCTCGAAATCCTCTTTGATTGCTTCTTCGACAAAAACAATAACACGCGAGTTGCGTGCAACTCGCGCACTACGCAACCTCTAGTTTGTAATATATGTTTGATATACCAATATTATCAAATGTAATGAAATGGTGAATAAATTAATACCTACTAAATATTGGATAAAGCACAAGGTAGAGACAAATGGAGTCAGTTGGAGAATGGGACACAAAATGGGACCTTATTATAAAAATTGTATTTGTGTGTGTGTTCTTAATTTTTGTAACAAATAAGTCATGGAAAATTGAAAATAATGGCTATAATAAAATAATAATATGTATGATGTAGTGTAACTGTGATAAGTACATGAAAGAAGGCGATGCGTACTGAATCCATCAACATACACCTATAGGTACACATTCACCTACTCTCGTAGATTTTTGTATGGATGTTGATGAAAGTGTCGGCTTTCTCTGTGGTCAGTAGTCACCGTGCCGGTCACTCGCCGCTCTGTGTCGTAACATATTGCATTAATGTTAAACAGATTTCTGAACTAACGAGCTTTCTGCTGTTTGCTAAAAAGTCTGAAAGATACAAGAGATATTTTTAAACGACGTCTAAATAAAACAAGGAGAGGTTCTCACAAAATTGGTGTATCTGTTATATTAGGTGTATTACTTGACTTGAAAACTCTTTCAAATTATGTGAAAGAATTGAAAAATTATGTTTATTTAGATCGACCAAAAGTTGGTTGTTTATTGACTTAAAGTCGTTCTGATCCACATCGTCATCATGTATTATAATCACACACAATGCATTATATAACTAATGAAACTCATGGCTAGGGATAAAATTTTCACTACCTAACTTTTTAACATAAATATACATCAAAGGTTAACAAAAAAATAATCACTAAAATCAGACAATGTGGTAAATAATAATAGGTGTACAGTAAAAAACCGATGAACTGAAAACCTCCTTTTTTTTATAAATACCCCGTTTTTAGTGAAAATAGTCACCCTATAGTCACTATATAGTCCACTGTTGCCACTGTACATCATCGGATCCAATTCACTAACTGTATTACTGTACCACTGTCATAAAGCAAACTTATTGCTTTTATTGTTAATTCTAACCTCGGAACTCGGCATGATCGTATTATCCAATAAAAAATATAATATATATAAAATAAAAAGTAAAGTATCCGGCGGCATTGATATCAAA
This sequence comes from Philereme transversata, assembly GCA_963924445.1. Classification (NCBI taxonomy): domain Eukaryota; kingdom Metazoa; phylum Arthropoda; class Insecta; order Lepidoptera; family Geometridae; genus Philereme; species Philereme transversata. Next base: position 34,923,668 of record OZ004339.1, on the reverse strand, counting down.
ACAGTTTTTTCTTGCTCCTAGCACGCACATCGGCACAGAGATAATAGCACCCGATGCGCTGTGGCTCTGTGGCAGTCGGATGCGCTCTGCTGCGTTCTGTTCCGGTGTGCGCACGCGCACGGTATGATCACGACGAGACGCAAGTGCATCGGCTATCAACATACCAAAAGTAATGATGACCGATAGTTGTTGATAAAACTAGAAATGCTAAAACAGGAAGGAGGCATGATTTTAATGCTCGCCAGCTACCACCAAGCATGTGAATTTACTCGTATTATAATTCAAACACCGAAACGCGAGAAGTTTTATAAAACCTACATTGGTTTTCCTAAACTTTTCGCAAATAAATGATTTGAAATGAAAGTAGTTTTGATAATTGCCTAAAACAATAATACCGGCGAATAATAATACTTTCGTAGACCCTCTACGGCTAGGCTACGAACGAGCGCGTTGAGATCTTTTGTAAGGAAATTCAGACCCTGGTAACGCTCGGTGTTATAAATGAATGACTAGATATTATTAGACACAAAATCTCACGTAAAAATGACGGCACGCATGGTAGCTACATAATACTATTAGCAAGCCCGGGTGTGCATTATTTAGTGGAAAACGCAGCGTGTGAGTGCAGCTTGCAGGAATACCGTTCTATGTTGGTGTCGGCATTTCCTGATTCCTATTCCGAGTATATAGTCATTGCGCACTGTTGCCATGGGAAATACATTATGGAAATGCATTGATAAATACCTGAGAAATGCGGAATGATTTGTCTCAGTCATCATCATTATCGTTATATCTCTCCATTGTCAATGGCATATGTATTGATTGAGGCTCCGACACCAAGGTTGTTCACTGGTTTATACGAAATTAGGTACCTACCCTCAGGTAATATATAATACTTTCATGTAGATTTTAGCTCGATTGTACGCAAAGCCAAATAACTTTGCGTCTGTGACAGATTGGGCACTGAAGCGCAGATGAAATAATAGTCAATATTTAAAAACCAATAAAAAGATTATGACCCAGACAGGATTTGAATCCGCAACCTTCCGTTTGATACCTGATGGCAAACTGAGGCAACATGTAACAATACAAAGAAAGCGAATGTAAAAAAGTCTTACTTGTGTGTTTATTCAAATCTTTCGTAATGAAAGTGTAATTATTTAACAAATGAAATTCATTATCAAAATAAATTATTTATGTATTCATGAAGCATTTAATTTTGTACGGGCGCTCACTCATTTTAATACAAAAAACAATTTATAAAAACAAATGACTCTCACATTTTAACACTATTTGGTTTTCATTATGGCCGATAAAACATTTGTTTATAAATACCACAGTTATTTCTCATGAAGGCAAGGAAAAGTAGGCAATAGACTATTTACCTACCGCTAAGGGTATTAGGTACTTTAAGGCTCAATTTAAGGCAGCCCCTTGGATTTAATAATCGTTATTACAGGGACAGGGAGTTTAAGCTGCGATGGTATAGGGAAATCGTCATAAGAGGACAAAAGGATAAGGGATATTAAGGGATTATCACAACAACTTACAAATATTAGTAATACAAATATATCTTGCAACTGAATTTTAAACCAAACCCCAACCGATTGAATAGAAATTTGGAATACATATGTAACTTTGGTGGCAATATAGTAAGCTACTTAGTGTTTGGACTTATTTGAATGTGCTTGCGGTTCCGATTATGACTTTTATAAAAGCTCCTTTTGAAAAAGCAATTTATCAACAAAAAAACTTATTTATCTCTACGTTAAAAGTAAATTATGCACAAGTGTCCATAAGTAAGCCGATAATATCGAAGATGATCAGAGTGTAATTACGTGGAGTGAAAGTCGAATGATCAATATCTTTTAATTGCTGGACGGCGGCCGGCGGGGCGGCAGCCTATGAAACTACACCTTTCTTCACATATGGGCTTAAAACATTACTTACAGCAGCATATTGTAACAGTTATAACAGATTTTAAAAAATTAACAAAAAAAAGAACGTTGATAGCTTTAAAATGTTATACAAAACTGTGTATGTGTGTCAGGTCCCGTCTCCTAGAGCAGCAAGAGCAATCGCGCTAATTTTAAACGTTGGAATGGAACTTATTTAGTTTTGGTTTGGCTGAGGTCAAAAATGGTATCACGCATACAAAACGTTTTTGGTTTAAGCGTTATTAAAAAATAGTGCAATTTTTGAAGTCGTTCCCTTCAGCAACGTATATGCCAAAGAAAAGCTAATTCGTTTCCGTTCAAATAATTAGCGCGTTACGAAATGTGCATAACGTAACGTTTTTTGTTTTGGTACCTATATTATTCAAAATTAGCGCGATTGCCTCTCAGTACAGTAATAATAACTGAAGATATGTTTCAAAATTCTAAACGCCGGTCGTCGTCTAGTCGAACTAAAACGATTTAGGATTTGAGACCATATGAATTTAGGCTTCTGCCTTATTATGAGTGGTGACTTTATAAGTAGGTACGAGTACATTAGGTATGTATATTATACTTGTTTTATGTACTTTTATTTGAGACGCAAGATAAACGTTCTCGTATCCTATTTTATCCTGAAGTAGGTACTTATCAGTATTGCGCGCTTTATATACCTATGCCTTACGGTCAAGCTACGTTCATTTGGGGCTTGTTAACAAAATAAGTTACATAATGTGGTGGAAATGGGGGGAGGCCTTTGCCCAACAATGGAACAATATGGGCTCCTAGTAGCAGTTATAGTAATGTGATATCAATTGAGTTTGTTCGGCAGCATTTTTAACCACATAACGTTTGTATTGTTAGCAGGAGTCCGTTGCTGACGGCATTCCTGGCACTGTCCTTGCTGTGCCTGGCTTGCGGCAACAGTGCGGCCGTGCTGGCGGCCAGCGGCCTGCAGCGCGACTCCCTACGCGCACAGCCCACAGCACATACCAGCTTCGACGTGAGTAAAATTGTTATCTGGTACCCATAACACAAGCCAATATACAAGTAAGCAATAACTTTTACTAGTATCGGTGATTAAGTCACCCTTTTCAAGACTAGATCCAGTTTTCTATCTTTTAATCTAATAAGTATATAAAATTCTCGTGTCGCGGTGTTTGTTGCCAGTTTCATGAAATTTTATGCGCATATCGGGTAGGTCTGAGAATCGGTCAGCGTCTATTTTTCATACCCCTAAATGTTAAGGGTGGTCCACCCTTTATTTATTTTTTTTATTTATTAGACAAAATTTTTTGTTTTTATTTTTTTGTGATACAGCATTCAAAAATACAGTGAAACCTGGTTAAGTGAGACATCAAGGGACCTGCAATGTCGTTTCACTTATAGAGGTATTCCACTTACCCAGTGTCTCAGATATACAGGTATAAATAAATATCTGTCTCATTTACAGAGGGTTCCATTAATAGAGGTGAGAATACAGGTTATTTCAGTTATACAGGTGCGATCATTAAATAAAATAACGTGTTATGTATGTAAAGAGTTTTAATAAAAAAAATTGATTCAAAAATTATGAATATCGAGCCTTCGCGCGAAATCTTGTGCCTTTTCTTTAATCATCGGTCCACATACCGGAACGTTTTTGTTACGAAGTTGCTTAACCCATGTTAGCAAACACTGTTCAAGTTCAGGATATTCTGATAAACGTACACGTTTTAGTTTTCCTTGTCCTTCAGAACATTGTGATTCAATTTTATGTTTACTCTGAATTATTCTACAAAGAGTAGATTTTGGCACATTAAATTCGGCACAAACTTCTTCGCGTGTCTTCCCACTTTCATAAACGGATATTAACTTCAGTTTTTCACGTAATGATAACGATTGTAGCTTTCGTTTTGACATTTTTCAAATAAACATCTGTATGATAGTAAAGCGAAACTAAAACTGAAGGTAATTGAAGCTCAAAATTTGTACTTACGTACTTGGAATTACGTGTGGAATTTGTGGGTAGAATAAGAATGAGTAAACAAACAATGTTATCTATGATGATAAATCGAAAGAACAAATCCCAGATATAGAGGTTTACCTCGTCCCACTAACAGAGGTAATTCAGTGCCAAAGTGTTGGGACCTCAGCATGAGTTCCAGTTATGGTGGTTTCTCACTTATCCAGGTCCCACTTAACCAAGTTTCACTGTACATACAACCCTAAATTTTCACCCTTCTATGATCAACCCCTATCTCAGCTTATTGCAGCAACACAACATTTATTGATTCTAAGGCGGTACGAAGTTCGCGGGGTCAGCTAGTATACCTACAAAATTCTCGTGTCACAGTGTTGGTAACAAAACTCCTCTGAAACGGCTTGACCGATTCTTATGAAATTTTTTGTGTATATTTGGTAGGTCTGAGAAAAGGATGTAAACTATTTTTCATAGCTGCGTGATAAGAACATTTCTTATTTTTTGGACAACATTTCTATATTTATTTTATTATCATTTGGCAATAAAAAATACATATAACCATAAATTTTCACCTTTCTACCACTAACCCCTATTTTTTAATAGCGATATTAGTACTTTAATAATTTTCTAATAGTTGATTGTAGTGGGTACGTGCACAGAAAAGGACATTGAAAAAATAAATGAATTTAACTCAGCTTAGCAACACAATATTTATTGATTCTAAGGCGGTACGAAATTACGGGGTCAGCCAGTATTATAAATATTATATATTTCCTGCATGTAGTGTACGTATGTAAACAAATCCCACATTTGACAAATCTCTATAGTAAAATATTCGTGCCAATGAATATGTTAGTGCAGTTGCAGCTGACGCCTGCCACTACGCGCCAGTATATGCATACTTCAATTAACGAACACGTTTTTATCAATATGTTAATTGGCCACTGGTCAATAAACTTCTTTACGCCCAAGTGGTCATTTTCTAGTCATCCTGTTTTAGAAGGCTCTGCAAAGGTTTAGTGATGAAATCCATGGCGCAGTGGGTGAATAGCCGGCTGAGACGCAGTGGTAGCGGGTTCGATTCCTGCCACAAAAAACATGTTTCCATGATCTACAGATATTTGTTCCGGGTCTAGATGTTTTTCTATCTACATAATCTATATCTATACTAATATTATAAAGTGGACAGATTTGTATTTTTGTAACAAATAAACTCAAAAACTACGGGTCCGATTTCAAAAATTCTTCACCATTAGAATTTGACATTATCCTTGAGTAACATAGATTATATTTATTACTAGAAAAATTAGGGATTTCTACTAAAACTTCAATAATGTAACCCGAGGTGTAAAAAAACTAGCAATAAAAAAATGTTTAAAAAATAAATGTCCACCCGTGCGAATCCGGGACGGGCCGCTAGTAATATTGTAAATTTGAAAGTAACTCTGTCTCTCTGTGTGTTTGTTACGTTTTTACGACTAAACGGCGACACCGATTTCGATGAAATTTGTTATATAGATAGGTTATGACCGGGATTGAGACGCAAAAGGGGGTAGTGTCTTTATTGAAAAACTACACGTGCAAAGCTGCGAATTGGTCAGCTATATGGTATATTATAAGTATGTATTTACAAAAAAAAGTATATAAGTATTCTTTCAGTTATCTGGTTCCCATAGTACAAGCTTTACTTAGTTTGGGGCTAGATGGCGCTGTGTGAAATGTCCTGCATTATTTAATGACACTTGTGTTGACTCGTCCAATGGGGGACTTTATGCTTGTTTGCCACCAAAATATCTTGTTTAATCTGTTTTGCGAATAAATATGTGCCTCGTACGGTGAAAGCATGGATTCCTCACGGTACCTAACTATTAGTTATAAGTAAGGCGGTGCCTGCCGGTTTACTGACTATATACCTATTCCTACGTAATTTTGAGAGCTCGTAACATCTCCATTAATATTGTATCTCTGTCTCTCTGTCTCTGTGTCTTTCTGTTTACATACGTTTTCACGATTGAGGATTGAAACAGGCTACTTTTTATAGACAAACTATGCGCGCGAAACCGCGTACCAAAGGGTTGTTGTTAATTTGTACTTCATAATAATAGAAAAATAAGTAAAGTTACGAATTAAATCGAATGACCCTCCGGAAGTCAGTGCCAGCTCTTCTACATCAACAGCGTCAATAAACTACAATCCATTGATAGTAATAGCGCTAAATATTGCGAATATCTGCAATTTATTATGCACCAGTAATCGCGGTTTCCCAAGCTGCACTTGCTTGCATAAATAAGCGTTGGTAGCCGCGGGCGGGAAGGCTTTACTTTATTGTCCGATACGACAAATCCGCGACTAGAAGGCGGTATAACTAGTAATATTATATCACTGGTCTCTAGAATAACAACTCGCGTCTTTTGTTTCTTTCGAAAAATGTGTAATATCGTAGGAACAAAACTTAGATTTTACCTACACATCTAACTTATTGCTTATAACAAATTACGTTTAAACAGATAAAATCAAAATCAAATCAATTTAATACAATTTGTATTAAAAAAAAAACCTTAAGTACAAAGTTGCGTGATTATCAAATAATTTGATTTTCTATGGACATGGAAATTTTCAATCGTAACAACATTAGAACAATTTAGTAGATTTAGAATTATCAGACTGATTACTGAGGTAGTTTTTGTCTCTTTTGTGTTTTTTTTTTAAATTTCTAAATTGAGTCTTTTTGTTAATAATATGTTATGTATGTGTTATTATTATATGCGATATTACAAATAAATGCTATATTTATCTATCTGTCTTATGGTACTTGTGTTCATATTACGTCAAAACATGGGTCCTACGTATGTGACTTTAGACTGTTATTGATCGAGCAAAGCGAGATCTCCAAATCAACTTGTCACAATTTTGGTGTGACTAACGGAGCTAAAAATTTTGGAGTGGGATGGGGGGGGGGGGTTTATTGAGATATTGGAGTAAAAAAAAAACAAAATGGGACTATCTGGTCAAATGGCACGTCTAATAAAAGGTCTTTGTGAGTACATTTCGACACTGTTTTTATTTTTAGTTTACCTTGTAGTAAGGTTTTAGCCATAATAAAACCTTAACTTTGACAAAATTCACAGGGTACATCAGTGACCCCACAATGCTGAAATTTGCTGTATGGGTGTAGCTTTAGTAACACAAATATAGGGAAAACCTGTAATTTGATTAAAACTGTAGGTCAACTTAGTTGGTTATGCATTTCATGGCACTATTTTAATATTCAAATTACAAATATTTTTTTGTTTTATGGGAGACTCGCGAGACCTCAGTTCGAGGCGAACCACTACTTTATTTGTTTATTATTATTTCCAAGCACGGGCGGGTTTTAAGCTGTATATTTTATTTCGGAACCGTTATCGTGTCCTCTAATGCACCCACCTGCAATTAGAATCTGTCAATCTCACCGCAACAATTCATACGCGCAGTTACACTTAAATTGCACTGCAGTGTAATAAATCTGAATGGTCTAATAGAAGTATGACTTAGGGCGCTTTTAGTGTCACGCGGATTTGCTCACGCACGCGGGATTGGACCGCATGCGTAAAATTTCACGCTGCGGATCATACGCAGCATGAGTTTCAGTTTTCTACGGGCTGCGTAACGGTATAGACGTGTTCAAAAATGATCAATGTCAGAAGAATATGTGTCGCTTACATACTTTACAAACGACGAAACAAGAAGACAAGAGTACATGTTGATCCCTTTCTTGAAAATAGGCTTCTTGCTGGGGCGTTTGTTACACACTTTGGAAAACTACAAAATAATGAACGTAAATTTAAAAATTACTTTCGAATGTCCATTCGTTCTTTTGATGAACTGTTGTGTAAAATTGAGAATAAGCTACAAAAAAGCAGTTTACGAAGGATTACAATACAACCGATTGAGAGGCTCGCTATTACATTAAGGTAAGTTTTAAATTTTAAATATTTAATTTCCTGCTATGATTTAGTGGAAAGGGATTTGAACAGGTAGGATAAACGTTTTTTGACTTCAAATTACTGTCATGTGTAAATTTACATGTGCAAAAAAAAGATTTTGTCATGTACTCTGAAATTTCATTGTTCATAATTTCATTCAATTTCATGTTGAAATTTCATAAAATAAGATTATTTCACTCATAAAATGTCGCCATTAAAGTGGAATCATTCCTACCTTTCATCACACGCTACTTATTATAATATAGATAAAAGTTATAGGTTTGCACATGACAGTAATTTAAAGTCAAAAAAAGTCCTTAATTGGTTTGGGATTGGTACGTTCAACCTACATACACAATCCTTTTTTTTATCTGATAAAGTACACATGGCCACAGATCAAGTTACCCAAAACCAGCATAAATGGAACTCGCGCCTTGCGTATTATCATACTTAGGTAACCCGTCGGAGTCCCGCTTATACTGGATTTGAGTAACTTGATCTGTGCCGTGTGTACAACCGCACTCATATGACTAAACAAACAATTAGAGAGAAACTGGAGAAAAAAAGTTAATCGTACTCATTTTAATAAAAAGAGTTTTATTCATAAATTAAAAAATCAATTTTTACATCATTCATTTCTTTGTAAATTTGTATCCTGAGCGTTGACATTACTTTCGCCTGTAGATGATGTTGTTGCTGGGGTATAAATTACGTCATAAGACGTGATATTAAACAGGCCGCTTTCAGTCGAAATAAGAGTTTCATTGTCATTCACTGCAGCAGAACTAATAGCATTGTCGTTAAGACTCGAAGTATCCTGGATTATACTATTGGTTTGGTAATCTTGATTTATCGGTGACAAACTGTCAAGCTCAGTAAAAGCACTAGAACTTGTTGTAGGTATGGGACTGTAGTATGCAGGTTGTGTTTGACTTTCCATTTCCATAACTATATTTAACACTTTTGTTCTGAACATTAGTTTTTGATATCTAGTGAATCTTTTTAATGAAGGCTGCAGAGACTGAAAGAAAGCCAAATCCTCACTTTCTAGCTCCAGTTGATTAGACTTTAAGCATTCTAATAACTGTGCCTCAAATTCAGATGGTGCTTGCTTTTTAGATTTTACTTGTTTTTGTTTTGATGTTGGGTGAGAACTTTCTTGACGTGAAGTATCTGGTTGCGTGGACTCATTACGTGTTTCTAAATTACGTTGTGATGTTAGTTGAGAACTTTCTTGACGTGAAGTACCTGGTTGCGTGGACTCATTAGGTGTTTCTAAATTACTTTGTTCAGACATTTCTTCACAGAGTGACTCTTCTCCAGCAGTTTCCGTTGTACTGTCTAAGAAAGTCAAAATGTCACATTAAGAATATTTCTTCTTCTTCTTACTCCCAGAGCCGGATGGCTGATTTTTTTCAGATATCTTGTCTTTCTGGTAAGTGTCCCTTGCTGTTCGCCAGCGTTGTTGTATTTTCTTGTCTGAAATGACAAAATATAATAAGTAAGTGGCAAAAGTACACACAGTTTCAGATCAAGTTACCCAAAACCAGTACCAATAAACGGAACTTGCTAGGGCCTCGCCGAGTCGTCTACGATAATAAACAACGCATGAGTCCTGTTTATACTGGTTTTGGGAAGCTTGATCTGTGGCCGTGTGTACAAATCTGATATTAGTTGGAAATTTAACTGCATTCGATTAAAGGCCCTCCTTAATTCACACATGTTGTCAACTTTACACTGTCTCATGAAGCATTAGATAAATCAAGCAATATATATATACCTATACAGAGTGGAAAAATAAGGCCGCAGTTGAAGGAAAAGTACCCTTAATATTGATGATGGCAAATTTTACTGAATAGAAATAATTCATTTTTTACAAAAATAATTAGAACTTCATTTAAGGATTTTTGGAAAAACACCGGATTGAATCGGGAAATTTGTTTATTTGTTACAGTAAAATTTGCCATCATCAAAATTAAGGTGAAAACTTCCGGAAGTCACTAGCGCTGTAAGTTTTTAATTTGTTTTAACAAAAATTTGCTTTATTTGCATCTGTCAACCTTCATGAAGGAGGACTTCTGGCCGCAGGGTGTCGTGTTTCGGAAGTTCCGAGGGCGGCTGCCCGCTGACACCGTGCACACGTCGGCGACATTACGTGTGAAATAATTAAAATAGTTTTTGTATATAAAATAGTATGTATGTTAGTCTGTAAGGTATATATCTATGGGCCTCTGTTTACATTACCATCTTGTAATGTAAATATTGCCTGAAATAAACGATATTTTATTATATTATATTATATATATTTATTAGATTCCTTTCATTTGCCGGAAATTTTACCATAGGGGTTAATTTATACAGAGAAGATTTCTTATAAAATATTTACAGCATAGTTATGTGTCTCAAATCTGCTAAAAGTGGCCACTTTTAGCAGATATGAGATACATAACTATACTTCGAACTTTTCATATGAAATCATAACTGCATAAATACCCCCCTATGATAAAATTTTCGGCAAATCATAGAAATCTAACGTAGCTATAGTACTGTAGTTAAAACGAATTAAAAACTTCTAGCGCTAGCTACTTCCGTGCCCTTTCACCTTAAGGGTATTTATTTTTCTTCTGAAGTAAAATTCGAGCGGTGCATGCTGTCTTATGTCTGATGTCAGCATTATTAATATATTATGTTATCATATTATTAATATATTGTTTTTGTTTTCAGATATTTGGCAACTGGTAATACATTCACTGATCTACACTATTCCTATGTGATTGGAATTGCAACAATTAGCGAAATAGTAAGACAAGTTTGTTACATAATATGGATTGAACTAAAGTCTGAATGTATTCCACAGCTTAATGGGATCAAATGGAAAGAAATCGCAGAGGGATTTCTCACATATACAAATTTTCCTAATTGCTTGGGTGCTATTGATGGAAAACATATAAGAGTGATTCGGCCGCCGCACAGTGGATCACTATATTTTAATTATAAGAAATATTATTCTGTAGTGCTCCTCGCAATGTGTGATGCTGATTATAATTTTACATATATTAATGTCGGTACCAGTGGAAGCAACGCCGATTCAACCATCTTTAGAAGGAGTCAATTGTATACGAAACTGGAAAGTAACACGTTGGGTATCCCTGACCCGCAAGAGTTGCCTATTATTTGCCCCGAAGTAGCTTATCCATCTAGTGTAAGAGCAAAGTTGCCGTTCGTGATAGTGGGAGACGAGGCATTTGGTTTATCATCACATGTGATGCGGCCTTATGCTCGTGATAATTTACCTTACAAAAAGAAAATATTTAATTACCGTCTGTCCAGAGCTAGAAGGTACATAGAATGCACTTTTGGAATTATGTCAAATAAATTTAGAATATTTCACAGATCCATGAATGTCAAGTTAGATCTAGCACAATTAATAGTCAAGACGGCATGTGTACTTCACAATTTCATAAGGAAACGGGATGGCTACAAGGTCAGCCATACATTTGTCACAAATGGTTTTACGGGACCACTACCCAGGCAGCAGACTGAAAGTAGTAATACGTCGGCAAGTAATATCAGAGATATATTTGCAGATTACTTTATCAATGAAGGAAAAGTCTCCTGGCAACACCGATATATAATTAATTAACTAAACTCAAAAGGTTTTAGGTTTTTGATGTTATTTGTGAATTAAATAATTATGCTTATATTAATAAAGTAATGATGCTTGTATAAATAAAATAATGAACCAAACACATACCCGCCTCTTTTCTTTCCTCTTCGCTCAAATTTTCGTAGTTAGGTGCCAATTCCTTCAAAATATCTCTCCATGCAGCCTCCCTCGCGTCCCTGTTTTTGTATAATTCATTGCGTTTATCCCACAAAACGGGCCGCAGATGAACTTCAATGATTACTCGTTCTGTATCGATTTTCATTTCGGTAGTACAATACGGCGCGTGCGCCCCGCTCGACTCTAAAATGGGCACTGAAGTTGTAGGCAGCGCTTACGCATGCGGATACCCCGCACCGGGGTGACGCCCCGCACAGCGCCCCGCGTCCCGCGTGCGTTTATCACGCTTTACAATAGATACCTATATGAAATTGTTCTTTGCGGATGCTACGCATGCGGTCCAATCCCGCGTGCGTGAGCAAATCCGCGTGACACTAAAAGCGCCCTTAGGATCTTTAATTAGTTTGTCAAAGAAGGATATTATTTATTTATTTTTTTATTTATTTATTTATTTATTTTATTTGTAGGAGAACCAACAGCTTGTTACAACGTAGTAATACATTTTGAAAAATACAGCGCCATTTAGGCCGGCTTGCACAACGATCCTTAAACGTATTTAGCGACTAAACATGTTTAACTTTGACTTTAATATTAAAATAACTAACACTTAAACTCTAAGGCAGGGTTACCAGATTAAAAAATCTATAAATTCCTGACATTAGATGAAAATTCCGGACTTTATTATAAATATATCGGAGGCGGCTGGGCAGAAGCACGCCAGCACTGTCTCCATCAGTCATGATAGTCTAGTGGGTAATGTCAGTTCAAATGATACGCAGACAAATTACAGAAACAACGTCTATTCGAAACTTTACAAAATTAACACCTCATTAATCACACTGTATAACTAAGTAGGCATATCTAGAGCTACAAGTAGGACGGAACGCGGGCAGTTCCTACTACTGCACTGTATGGCTCACAAACAAAGACTGAGCTTTGCTCGGTTATTTCGTTTTGTGTCGCTATTCACGATCGGATGCGACAAATATAACATTAATGTCGTTAGCATTGTGCATGTTAATGAACGAAGCAAAATATTTGGTCTATTTTACTCGTTACCTACTTAAATTGAAGAAATTCCGGACGGTTTAGGATTCCCCCGCATTCCAGACAAAGACCTATATTACCGGACATGTCCGGAAAATTCCGGACGTGTGGCAACCCTACTCTAAGGGGATTCTCCTAAAATTTTATGATTTTTTCGGAACTTGTCTCATCAAGATAAAACTTGAGTATGTTATTTTGTTTTTTCTTTCGGACTACTAAGGCAGATTTTTAAATAAAATATATTGCACTATAATTTTTCGTTTTGAAAATGATGCTTTATGAGAGTTTTTTGTAGTTTTCTCTAAAACTATTCGAGTATTTTTAGTCAAGTATATGCATGATCTGCAATATGTGTTTCCGGATGGTGTGGTGGCATCCAGATACTCGTCTTGTTTCTGATAACTACGATACAGAGAATCTTAATGTAGGGTCAAGACTATTGGAACAGAACAATTATTAATATTTTGTGTTGTTTACTTATTATAGTGAAAAAAAAAATTTTTTTTACATCTCTCCAAATAATTAAATTGTCTATCGTTAAATTAACAACAACCAATTTTTTTTTAAAACTTTCATATTTTTTGTCTCAATGTGATGAAAATTCAAGCTTACCATAAATGCTGTTTCTCTAAGCGCTGGCCAGTACTGAAGTATATATTAGATATTGCTTCTGACAAGTCATTCGCTATGGACTTTATCATAGACCGCAAAGCCATGAACTCGTTTGAATGAGATTTATTTGACCTACATTCTAATTGGGCAAATGATTGTTGTATCTGGTATCAAAGCTCCATCGTCATTATTATCCACGATGTGACTTCATATACTGCTGGGTAAAAGCCTCTTAATTTGTGTAGCACTCTGTCATCTATGAAAGCTTCGACAGGAAAAATAAAAGCTCATTCACATTAATATTATAAATTCAAAATAACTCTGTACCTCTGTCTCTGTTTTTTACGTTTAATAAACGGCAGGACGGATTTCTAAGAAATTTTGTATATAAATAGATTATGACCGGGATTGGGAAATACTCAATACTCAATCGTTTATTGTATTCCAGAATGTAATAATACCTATTATATATATATATATATATATTTATTTTTTTGCCCTACCCGTACCACCATCTAGAAATGGCACTAGTAGTTGTCTATTCCCTCTGACATGGGTGGTCAGAGACTTAAATAAAACTCAAATAATTTTTATTCACTCATGCCATTGGGCTACCTATTATATTAATAATTGGTAATTGATAGGTACATGATCATTATGGACCCTGTTGGGCGCAACAATATATTAAAGATAAATTTTAAATAGGCTACTTCTTATCCGACTGCGCAGAAGGAGATTAATGTTTTTTTTATTGAAAAACTACACGTGCAAAGCCACGGGCTGGTCAGCTAGTGATTTTATTATTCAGACAGATCCTTATTTATACTTATAGAACCATAGTAGAACTTATAACTTTTGAATATGCCATTGTTAGATGTATACTTATGTATATTATATTGTATCATTTAATTGTAAGTGATCAGCGCTTTAGTATTTGTTTTGATAATGTACACTCTCCTCCATTATTGTAATATTATCAAAATCCTTAGGGTCACATTGATACACAAAAATTTAAACGCCTTTTTTATGGACTACAAGCATCATATTTGAATATTCTTTCCGACGTGTGTATTGGTTAATATGTCAGTTTCAATTTTTGGTACGATACTCGTATATCCGCTAAAAATGATCAGGTATAAAGATAAATTTACTTTAGTAAAAAAACGGTTTTGCATCATTCTGCCCCACCTACGGGGTACTTTAATACATAGGGTGGGGCAGTTTGATGCTAAGTTCTCTATCACTAAAAATCAGTCACTCAAGTTTTCTAAAAATTGTCATCACATAACTAAACTTTGTTACTTTCTTAATTATCTAATCAGTTACATAATGAGAAAATCAGACATACAAATTTAACATGGCTAGCAAAAACAATAGTGAAACATAATTTTTTTTTTTTTTTAATTGGTTAGAACTTCGTTTGACCACAATCTCACCTGATGGTAAGTGATCATGTGGTCTAAGATGAAGCACGAAGATCTAGAAGAAACCTATTTACTCTCACCTTAAAGAGGCCCGGATTGTATTCTTTAGGAAAAACAGACGAAGGCAAAGTGTTCCATACCTTAGCTGTACGCATCAAGAACGTAGAACCAAAACGGTGTGTGCGAATAGGTGGTATGTATATTGACTAGGTACGGGTGGTACTGAGCCGTGCGCCTGCTTGTCCTTTGATGGAAAGGAGATGGCGGGATCAGATCGTATAGTTCCTGGGCACATTTAACCTCCTATCAAAATAAACTAATATAATATATAATGTTTTTCTCAAAATATCTATTTAGAAGCATCACAAACTTTCATAGATTTTTACATTAACAAAAATAATCATAAAACAGTAATAAAGGAACCGTAGATGTTACAAGACACATTTGATGAAGATGCTGCAGTAGCAGCGTGTGATGAAGACTGTGTTAGTTGTGATGAAGACGGTGCTGCTTGTGATGAAGATAATAGTGTTTGTGTTTTAGATGACGCTCCGGTTGCTTCAAATGATTTTCTGGACGTCTCTATGCGATGTTGTAGAGTTGCAGCTTTGATGCCATACTTGTCGGCTGCCTTGCGTATAGATAAAGTCTTTGACAGTACTTCGCGTATAGCATCTTTTATGCTGTCTTCGTTTATATCTCTCTTCGTTCTATCAGTCTTGGGTATATAGGTGCAGACCATTTTCTAGAAAGAATATTAAAAATCATTATATATTCATGACGGGGACGCTTTAATTCACCAACGGGGCAGAATTATACACTGAAGGTAAGATTGATACGTATCTTTGTACCCCGCACCGTACTGAATCAAAGTGCCCCAACGGACTTTTTTCAGAAACAACTAAATACTGATTTATTTATTAATAACACACTTAAAAGCATATTTAAGAATACTTTTTAAGTCAATCACTTACCTTTAATAAAATAAAAAAACAAAAACAACCATAAAGACGGCGTTGAGACACCTTCACATTTCCGATAAATTTTTAGTAGGCGACTTGGACATATTCGTGCCTGTTGACGGGCAATGGCGAATCTCGTTACAACATTATTGTGCATGTCCTTGAGCGTTTTAGTGATGTGCCGTACTTCATAACGTTTTTTTGTCTTCAAATATTGGTACTATATAAAGTGCCCCGTGTATCTAAGTGCCCCCTTCCCCTACCATCCAAAGGTTGTCTGGAAGAAAACGCTTCTAAACGATAAGACCGCCCATTGTACTTGTTGCTTTGTGAATTTATGTTGTACAATAAAGTGTTTCATTTTTTCATTCATTCAAATCATGATAATTACAAATTATTTTAAACCTTGTGTAACTTACAGCCAAAAGGAATGTAAGAAAGTACTTACTAAGATTTATTATGTAGGAAGGTATCGTCGTAATAACATACAACAATAACCACGAAAGAATTTCATCAATTTGATTGTAAAAAGCAATCAGAAACATGTTCGTTACGGCTAATGATAGGTAATAACAGCAACATGGCATTTTCACGTGAATCTCGTTATCAAACAAATCGTAGGATATATTGGGGCAATATAAATAATAATAATAATAAAATAAATATTGCTAGACATTTCACACAGCGCTATCTAGCCCCAAACTAAGCAGAGCTTGTATTATGGGAACCAGATAACTGATAGAATACTTATATACTTTTTTTTTGTAAATACATACTTATAATATATAGAGAAACAACCAGACCCGGAACAAATATCTGTAGACCATGCAAACATTTGTTCCGCGGCGGGAATCGAACCCGCTACCTCCTGCGTCTCAGCCGGCTATTCGCCCACTGTACCACGGAGGTCGTCAAAATATAAATAATATAAATATAATTATGTACGATTCGTAAATATAATACAGTACGCGGCATATTACAATGCATGCTTGGACGAGATAATTCCACATTGTCCCCGTTAGGTATAGGCGTCCTCATTATCACAGCACTCTGTCCGGTCTAGTGGCCATAGTAGTAGTAAAGCTCCTATTTGCTGGGTCCTTACGTGCATGTACGTTACCTGCGTATTCGTGACTAGTAGAACATTCTAGTATTATTAGTACTCGTCTGCAATCGACTCATGGCGATGGACCAGCCTTGACCGGACCAAACATAACGAGATGTGTTTGGCTTGCCAAGTTGTTACTGTCATTTAGAGATCCTGACGAGTGCATGGCTTTAGAGATTTATACTTGCTATTTTTTACCATTCTCTCAACTCAAAGTCAAATATTTTTATTCATTAAAATCACAAGGATCACTTTGAAACGTCAATTTTACTGCCTGTTACTTCGCAACCAAGCCAGGAAAGAAAGGCAAGAAACAAGGCTGGTTGTTTTTTTAATGACCCTTTTACAATACATAATACAGAACATAAATTAGGTACGTCTAAATTGTAACATTTTGAACGAGTTGGAGCAATTTCAATCCCAAGCTTCTCTATCATCTAAATAATCCGATATTTTATACTAGGCTCTTTTATAACGATTTTGTTTAATTAGGTTTTAAATTTGTTAATTGTCAATTTTTGTACATCCCTTGGGAGTTTGTTATAAAAGCGTATACCTTGCCCTTTAAACGATTTACTAACTTTATGGAGTCTACAAGTGGCAACAGCGAGTTTATCTTTATTTCTAGTATTAAAATTATGATTATCGCTATTTTTCTTAAACAAATTAATATTTTTGTGAACATATGTACATTAGATTTTCATAGATTTTTTTATTATATTAATATTTATTTCTTTAAACTTATTGCGTAATGATTTTCTGGGCCCCATATTATAAATTGCACGAACTCTTCTGCAGCACAAAAACGGTGTTTATAGCTGCAGCACTCCCCCACAGCAGTATACCGTATGACATAATGCTGTGGAAGTAGCTGAAGTAAAGTAGTCTAGCTAGCAACTAAAACAAAATTCACGTTGTTGAGTACATACATAGAAGTTAGTTAAGTGCAAAGTTATAACGTTAGAAGTCTAAGTACTCCTCTAAACTCCGGGGGATGAAAGTACACATCCAAAGAAACCATTTGCCTGCATACTTATTTAGGTTGCTAACTATTAACTATTTTCTTTTGGGCAGAGCCTAGTTACCCACGACACAGGGAATCCTAGTGTGGGAGCTAATGTTTATTATTATAATAAGTATTGTATCTACCTAAATTATACATAAATGACTAAAAATGACTCACATAGATATGTGTTACATGGGTAATTATCACGTATGTATACGTAATTGACAAGTAACAACAAAATTATATTGAAAACAGTGTATTCTGGAAAGTGGTACCATGGTAGATACCTATAAATACGCGATGTCGTATACAGACGCGCGAAATTGTTTCGAAATTGTTCTGTAATATTCCTAACTATGTGCAATTTTAATAATAAGGTAAGTAAATAAATAAGGTACTTCAAATATTTGTATAGGTACTTCTATACGATTTTACTTTGTTAAATAAATAAATTTCATTTATTATATATTATTTTATTAAATAAATCTTAGATTTGGCTTTTAAAATAATAGTTCTGTAGTGTAGTGTAGATTAATTTCATAAACTAACAGGAAAGTATCTTTTGAAAGCAATCGGATGTCGTTCGCATTATATTTTCATAGTTGAAATCAATGAAGCCGTTGCATTATTCATGATCAATTGGCACTGCACAAAAGGAAATGACTAAACAGTTTACCTACTGTTTACAAATAAACACAGACTACACTAGTGGTCCGCCCCGAACTGAGATCTCGCAAGTCTCCCATAAAAACAAAAAAATATTATTTGTAATCTTTTACCATCAAAATAGTGCCCTGAAATAATAACCAACTAAATTGACCTACAGTTTAATTCAAATTACAGGTAACGGGAGTTCATGTTTTTTGGTTATTTGTTTTGGGGTAGAAATTGCAGTTATTCTGGATTTCAGACTTTTCCCTATATTTGTGTCACTAACTCTACACGCATTTTTTTACACGTTTTTTTTGTACCCCTCTTGAATTTTACCATCACACCTACGTAAAATATATACCAAATTTCACGATGACCGGATAAACGCTTCGAAAGTTATCCTCGGACAAACAAACATACATACATACAACGCCGATTTGCCCAAGTTGATTTAGAGATCTCGCTTCGCTCGATCAATAAGAATCGCTACAAAGACGTCTTTAGTTTCCGTAACAAAGTCCCCAATATTTTACCACAAGCTACTGAAACAGTAAGTTTCATTACATAACAATCTCATCTTCATTCATTTAAGTGTCACAACCATTATATTAATTTAGCGTACAAATTGAAGCAATTCGTAAATCTATTTAGCAAGTATCGGGTCATCGCCCTCTGCAAATACCTACTGCAATGCAATGAAACTGCACAGACGGCCGTCAAGACTATGCATTTTAGGTTAATGTGCAGTAACTGTTTAGGAGAAACGTGATGAGACGAGTTTCTTTATTGTAGAAATTTTGAAGTTCACAAGTTCAAGTTGTAAATAAGGTCATCTGCGGTGCACTCGTAAGAAGGATGATATGGTTACTTCTCTCGTTACACATTTATTAATGAATTCTATCTTCCTACGCCATGTTTATTTTTTAAAACCAAGCATCCAAGAAATGGAACATTTTATTTGAAACCAAAGGTGATTTAGTTTTTGGTCTCAATTCTAGATATGTAGCAATAAATTCTATATTCTTTATTGTGCACAAGAAAATACGTTAAAAAGTATAGAAATGGAGGACATGTACAAAGGCGAGCTTAACCCTAAGAAGAGTTCCTTCCAGCAAAACTTTGAGGCTAGGGAGAGAGATGATGAAACTAAATTAAATTAAACACTTTTTTACGTTGCGCAATAGTACACATGCATCTAAATTATAACTCAATCTCAACAATCAATCAACTAATCAAACACTACATATCTTGTCACAGTCCTGTTAACATCTATCGATTATAATAATGATTTAAAAATACATGTTAGTAGCGCCTAGTGGCAAGCTGCAGCATAAGCCGGGTAAAAGTTAATTACTTACCATCTTCTCAGCTTAATCAGCTTGCACGTATATTCATCTAACCCTTATCTGCAGGATGAGATGCAAGCATGGACGCCCGTGCTCACCAACATAGCACTCCTCATCATCGCCTCCCTCCACTGCCTGGTCTGCGTGGTCACCATCTACCACCTGTCCAAGCGCGTCTGCCCTTGCTTCAAGCCGAAGCAGGCCTTCGACCACAACCAGTTTGACCCTGGCTTCAAGCCGGTGGGTCCCTTTGTGGTGCACGTGAATGAAGGGAAGAAGGCTCATGATGTGGAGAGGATGAGGAACCATGAGCTGTGTAAGGATCTGGAGGTGAAGCTGCAGGGGGAGACGCTGAAGAAGAAGAAGGTTAGTTTTCTTTTGGTGCTTTTCATTCGTAAAGTTATTAAAGTCCCGGTTAAACAAGAAGTTCACGTGCCCTCCGAAGCACAGAAGCGCGTCTAGCGATCTACTCCCGGCTAGCGACTAATGTCATTTACACCGCGAGCGGTTCACATAGTTTGCACATATGTATGAAGAGTTCTATTGATGAAGGATATTGAAAACAGTGGAAAAGCAATTTCCAACCTTCAGAAGGCTAAAATAAAATGTCTTCTCCCCAGCAGGATGAAAGTGAGTTCGACAGCGCAAACAGTAAGGAGAAGCTGGTGTCCCGGTGGCTAGGGCGGCACAACACCAGCGCGGCCGCCGGCGGGCAGCCCCGGCCGCGGCGTTCCGCCGGCGTCAGGAAGCCGCGCCCCATGCCGCCGCAGGTGGTGCTGCTGCCCGCACATGGGAGACCGCATCCTGCCAGCACGGTGAGCATCAACAATTATATAAATTGTGCACAATTACACCAAGCCTACTTGAACTTTATTCGCACTAAGACGTTTTAAAATAGCCCTTCTTTTAAATGAATAAAGTTTATGTTTGTTATACATGTGTTCGCAAATAAATAATTTGGAAATTACCTACTTACAATGGCACAGCATGGACATTATCGATAATAATCAACTTGCATAAACGCAATTTCGATTTCTTTTCACGAAGCACCCACAGGCCACAACACAACTATTACGTGCGTTGGTCACGCTCCACTCCCTGACCCGACCTGACCCTATAGACAAACGTACAAGCGCAGGCGTAGGTATTTAGCTAACTATCGAAATCACGAATTTGGCACGATGCTGTCCCGGATTGTAGGTATTACTAGAAGTTCCCACGACACAAAGAGTCAGGACTATGGTTTTGTCTCTTGGGTGTTAATTTATTTAGGCGGCGATTACTGGTCTGGTTGGATGGGGCGTCCGCGTCGTCGTCGCAACGGTCGTCGTCTGGGCGCGCGTTCCGGTCGCGTTTGTTACGAGGTCGTGGCAGTATTTGTCGATTGCTTATCTCCATATGCTAGCGCTTTCGCACTACGCTTACAGCGCATAGACTTTTATCTAAGCGTTCTGGGGTCAGCTAGCGACTCACGATTACGATTAAAGCAACATAAACTATTAATTATAAGTTTGGTTACGTTCGCTTTTTCACACGGTAGGTACCGGACCAATTAAATTGAATTCTGCACATCAAGGTACCTGCCTACTAGTTCTACTAGGAATGTTTCGCTTAAATAAAACAGACTTCATTTCTAACAGTCGTAGAATAAACAATGACATGAGTAAGGAAACTAACTTTTTTCGAATTAAGAGACATATCCTAAAACAACCTGTAAAAGAATCATATTAATTTAATTTTCGTACCATGTAAATATGTACCTCAATTATAAAATTATTTATGATTTGTGACGCAATTATTTGTAAGTAAACGGATACTGACCGTAAAATACGAAATTAAAACAAGCTACTGTTTCACCAGCTAGTACAGTTAGCCAATCAATCAAGTGTTCTAATTATGTTTTTACCGGTACCAGTGCCACTCCTCGAATTCCAAAACAAACATGCAAAAACCCGAGTTATATAAAATATGTTTGTCTGTATGTTCCGCGTGCTGCTTCCTGTAATAAAAGATGGACACGACATGTAGGTTATTGATATATGGTCGGTTCCTATAAACGTCGGTAACCACCAACGACTCGTTTCTTCTTGAAAAAGTGTCGAAACACTTTTTTAAATAAAAACGTGTCGTTATCGATCACCAGTGTATATAGGAACCAGCCATTAATCGGCTTTCTCTTTAATTGATTGGTTTAGAGGTGATTGGTTCCCTGTGTTAAGAATTCTTAGCAATAAGGTCTCTAGAATATCTTATTCGTAGAATTACCCGCCTCATCATTTTATGCCATATTAATATAATCCGACGAGAAATTGATGATACTCATGACTTTGTTAATTTTATTTGAATGAATGTTACTGTATATTCTGTATTTTAAATAAGTAATTTTCATTTCACTTCATATTAGCCATAGGACGTCCAGTGCTGAACCTAGGCCTCCTCCATAGATTCCCAGACATTCCCATGCTCTAGCTAGGGACTAAAGTGGTTACTTTACGTGAATCATCATGTTTTATCACCAATTTTACGTAGTTTGAAAGACTGACAGCCTTTAGAGAAGAAAGCTCTCGAGTGGAGACCACGCACTGGAAAGCGCAGCGTAGGACGGACTAGCTGGAAAGACGATCTTCCAATGGTTTTTTTTCCAATGTTCTGTTTAGTTGTAATTAGTTTATTTTATTTATTTCTATTGTTAACTGGCATTTGTAATATATTTAACATATAATAAGAGTAGTAGAGTTTCTTGTGAAAGGGCCCGGGGAAGTGCTACCACCATACCTATTTCTACCGCCAAGCAGCATTGCTGTGTTTCGGTTTGAAGGGTATGGTTGCCGGTAAAATTACAAGCACATGAGGCTTTACACCTGTATGCCTCAAGTTGATAGACGCAGGGAAGTGCATCGTAGGGCACATTTCCAAGGAGCGTGACCTACGAGCCAAACTTTGTTATAGGCGATGGTTACCACTTAACATCAGGTGGGCCATAGGCTTGTTCCATCTCCATAGTATAAAATAAAAAATATATTTTTGACATACCAATATTATGTAATGTAATGAAATCTTATACAACAAAGTCGGGTTAGTCACACCATTTATAACTCAAGAACGGCTGGACAGATTTTGATGATCTTTGATTTGTTGGATTTGTCTCCGCCCCGAATAGCAGAATAACTATTAAAATATCGTTAAAATTGACACAAAAAGAAATTATGAAGAAAAATCATTTAACCATACATAGATGCAGCTAATGATGGCCGATTGCCTATTCTACCGGGGCGACGTATATTGGCAACCCGCGTCATATGCATTTAAAGGCGGTACTAAGTTCGGTGGGTCAGCTAGTGTGAATAAATGAATACAGTAGGTATACTGATCTAATAAAGGTTCGGTTGGTCTGGAAATGTATGTGGGAGGCCTGTTTATTAGAGGACGTCTAGGGCGTATGTGTTGAAGATACAATTAACTTTATTTCGTGGTAAAATCTACAATTACTCTGTGAAGCAAAATTTATCTTGACTTGGTTATGAAAACAACGATCTTTAGATTAGAAGATTGTGATTTGCACTCTTTTGTTGAACAATCAGATGAGTGACGTTAATCACGAAATATTTTACTATTATGTATTATTATTATTTGTAATACACAGGCAACTCTTAGAGCTGATGCGTGTATATCTTATTTATTGTCAGTGCGCTTTAAATATTTGTCCAGTCTGTTTTTGAAAGCGTTCACTGAGGGGGCACTAATCACTGACACTGGTAATCGATTCCAAGTGTCCACTACGCGATTGGGCAATATGTGCTCCCTTGGTTTGCTGGTACTTGGCCCGCGTTGCAGCTTCAGTGAGTGTCCTCTCAACCTTTCATTATTGTTCATAGTATATAGTGTTTGTGACAAGTCTGGTATGCTGTAGTGGTCGTTTAGAATCTTGTAAGTCTCTATAAGATCTCCGCGCTCTCTACGTTGCTGAAGGGTAGTTAGTCCAAGTTCCTGAAGTCGTTCCTCATATGTAAGTGCTTTGAGACTAGGTACCATTTTCGTTGCTCTTCGTTGTACTCGTTCAATAAGGTTAATGTCCTTTTTGAAGTATGGGCTCCAAACCTGAAGGCCTAAGGTATGTCTTATATAGTTTCAGAAACAATTCCCTGTTAATGTAAGTGAAGGCCTTTCTTATAATATACATCACAGAATTTGCTCTTTTCACAATCTCTACAATTTTTACATCCCATTTTAGGTAAGTTGTGATTTGAACTCCAAGGTCTCTTTGTCTGTCTACCTTTTCAAGTGAACTTCCATTAATAAAGTAGTTGCATTTCGGGTTTTTGCTTCCAATGTGCAACACTGTGCACTTCTTTTCATTCGTGGTGATAACACTGGTGTATTCTGTCAAGGTCTTTTTGAATGACGTTTTGGGTGAGGAGTGGGTTTCCCATAATTTTAGTGTCATCAGCAAAGAGTGATTGCTGAGATTCAATGTGCTGGTCCAGGTCTATCAGAAATATTCCAAAAAGGATTCGTCCGAGCACAGACCCTTGTGGCACCCCACTGCTTACTTTATGAGGCTCAGATTGAGCTTCGTCAACCCGAACTCTAAAGGTTCTCCCTGATAGGAATCCCTCTATCCAGTTGAGAAGCCTACCTCGGATACCAGAGTGTTCTAGTTTGGAAATAAGCCGTTTTATTGGGACTCTGTCAAAGGCTTTTTCATAATCAAGGTATATAATGTCTGTCGACTGACCTTTGTCCCAAGCTTGTGTCCACATGTCCAAACAGCAAAGTAAGTTTGTGACTGTTGAGCGACCTGGTATGAAGCCATGTTGTTTATCTGACAGCACTTTTTCATATACGTCACGTATACTTGGTATTCTACAGAAAAACAACGAACACTCGCTAAAATACTGGTGTGTGCTGAATAATGTTGCTGGCTTTTACCGGACCTACTGTTTTGTGCCGAAACCCCAAAACAGAGGCGAAAGTGAACCTTTGAGTGTGAGTTTTTGGGGCCAAGTTCACAGATCTGGAGGTCTACAAAGTGGCCACGGTGGGTGTTTACTTATTAAAGAGTCATTCTACTTTGTTCTACTTCAATAAAAGTTCTCAAAATAAAAGATTTTACTTCCAATTCATCTAAAATCGAATATCTACAAATCTCGTGTCACGGTGTTTGCGGCCGCACTCCTCCGAAACGGGTCAACCGATTTTAATGATTTTTTTTTGTATACTATATGGTGGGTATGAGTATAGGACGTAAAGTATTTTTTACCCTTCTACCCCCACCCCCATTTTTTAATCGCGATTTTAGTATTTTTGTATGGACAATATCCATATAATTTAACCGTCGTTCATTGGCGTGAAGTCATTTACATGAAGTGTCGCGTCACTTTGGCAAGAGTGTTTTATATAGTTTTTATCCCGAAGTTCCCACGGGAACGGGAAATTTCAAGCATGCGAAGCCAAGGGAAGGTCAGCTAGTAAGAATACGTTTGTAAAGACTGGTTTTAGTAAATGTCCTCCTGAATTATAAATGTTGTACCTGAAACGGTTTATTCCACTTTGTTGACCGGTGATATCACCTCGGAATCATTTCACCCAGGTGATATGATTATGAACCTGCTTACAAAGTTGCTAATGAGATATACGGATCCAATATATAATAATGAATTAAAACCCTTTATTATTCACAATACAAATAAAAAATGTAATGCAAAAAGTACTATAATTCACATGAAGTGGCTACTTTAGAAGATATTCTGGCAAATAAATACATGGCTCAAAAAAGGCAAAAAAGTGAATCAGTGAGACCATTGCAATTGAAGTACCTGGGTCTTGAACTTTTTGCCAACGGAACTGGGTATTTGTAACAGACCAAACATCTTTCATTTAGAGACGGGTACAGGCGTGTTGTTAATTGGAAAATGCATTATCTTAACTAATAAGATAATTCACAACCAGTCACGGAGAAGCGTCATGAGCCAGGTCTGAATAGAACGGCTGGTTCATTTCCAAAAGTTTTGTTCAGGCTTGCGTCAAATATGTGTATGTAGTAAATATGTATAAGAGTAGTTGAGTTCTTTGTGAAAGGACTCGCCTGGGGAAGTACTACCACCATACCTACTTCTGCCGCCAAGCAGCATTGCTGTGTTTCGGTTTGAAGGGTATGGTTGACGGTGAAATTACAGGCACAAGAGGCTTTACACCTGTATGCCTATATTGATGGGCGCAGGATAGTACATCGTAGGGCACATTTCTAATGTGCGTGACCTACGAGGGAATTCTCTGTTATAGGCGATGGTTACCGTCAGGTAAGCTTGTATCAATTCCAGGTAGTAAAAAAAAAAGAGTGTGTGTACTTATGTACACGCGTTAGAAATTATACTTCTTTGGCGTATGGAAAAAAATAACTAAAATGCAGTAGTGATTAACGATAAATATTAAAATTAATCAAAAAGATTTTATTTAAATAATATAAAAACTGGCTAAAAAAAATAGTTAAAGATGTTTGCGCCATTAATAAAATTAATTATGCTTCGGATCACAGCCCAATAAGAGCAAAATTAAAATTTGAATTTAAAATACACAGAACTAAATTATTTACAAAAAGATTAATAAAACATAGTAAACAACACCTTTTTCATAATTCGGAAAAGTTTAAATTAGAACTCTCAAATTATTTTAGTCAACTCAAAATAGATGAAACAGATAATTCAGAAACCCAATATAAAAACATAGTTAATGCAGTTCACACAACAAGCAAGAAAATTAAACCGATGAAGAAAAGTAAATTTAAACTATCAAACAAAACCCAGAATTTATTAGAAAAAAGACTCGAGACCGACATTGGGTCACAAGACTATAGAAATATAGACAAAGAGGTTAAGCACAGCATCAGAAACGATGCAAGAAACTTTAATACCTACAGAGTAAAAATAGCATTAGAGAATAATAGATCGCTCAGAATAGCAAAACAGGGTATCTCTAAGGGTAAAACATGGATTAATTGCTTACAAGATAGTTCCGGAAATAAATATAATAATAGAAGCAAAATATTGGAAATATGCACAGAATTCTACAAAAATCTTTACTCCGATTCTTCAAAGATGACAACAACTATAGAGTATGCTCGATCAGATGCTGTACCATTCATAACAGGACGCGAAGTCCATGACGTCTTAAAAGCCATGCATTATGATAAGAGCCCTGGAGAGGACGGTGTCACGACCGAGGTTTTAAAAACTGGAGCCACTGTTTTACTACCCCATATCACAAATCTCTTCAACACCATTCTAGATACAGGTCAGCTACCAGTGGAGATGTGCCACTCAAACATAATTCTTCTTCACAAGAAAGGAGACAAAAGTAACATGAATAATTACCGTCCTATCAGTTTAGTGTCACATCTCTACAAAGTCTTTATCAAAGTTATTCAGAAGCGCATAGAAGGTATACTGAACCAGCACCAACCACCGGAACAAGCTGGATTCCGACCTCATTTTTCCACCACAGACCATCTCCATACGCTAAATCAGGTCATAGAAAAATTTAATGAATTCCACAATCCACTATATCTGGCTTTTATGGATTACACAAAAGCTTTCGATAGCATCAACCACTCAGCAATCTTCTTGGCTTTAGAGAAACAAAATGTTGAAAAAACCTATATAGACCTAATTAAAAGCATTTACAGCAATAGCTACGCTAACATTAAATTAAATACATCAGGAGCAAAGTTTTTAATAGAAAAGGGAGTCAAACAGGGTGACCCGCTCTCTCCCAAATTATTTACGAGCACTCTAGAAGAGGTTTTTAGACAATTGCCAGCCTCATGGACAAATGCAGGCATTAAAATCGGCGACCAAAAACTTACAAACCTCAGGTTCGCTGACGACATAGTTCTCTTTGCCACCAGTGCCCCCCCATTAGAACAAATGCTCCAAGACCTGAGCAAGGCAAGCCTCGAGGTTGGACTGATGATGAACCAGTCAAAGACCCAAGTTATGACCAATAGCATGAAACATAGGGTCAAGGTAGATGGGCAAGAGATACACTATGTCGATGAGTATATTTATCTGGGCCAGATAGTCTCTTTCAAGAACAGACAAGATCGAGAAGTAGACCGTCGTGTCGATAACGCTTGGAAGAGCTACTGGTCCATGAAAGAGCTAATGAAGGGCAACCTTCCACTGTCACTTAAGCGAAAACTCATCGACATGTGTATCTTACCCATTCTAACCTACGGTGCTCAGACTTGGTCATTGACGGACTCACAAAAGTTCAAACTCGGGGTATGCCAACAAGCGATGGAGCGTAGCATTTTAGGTGTTAAGCGGACCGATAGAATCCGCAACACTACTCTACGCTCTATGACCGGAATCATCGACGTGGGGTACAAGGCTGCAAGACTCAAATGGGAGTGGGCGGGTCATGTCACTCGAATGCACCCTGAAAGGTGGACTAAGATCTCCACCGACTGGCAACCTACAGGACGACGGCAACGAGGCAGACCGCGAAAACGTTGGCGCGACGATCTGGATGGGTTCCATTCTGACTGGCAGGAGATTTCTGGAGAACGCAAGGAATGGAAGCAAATGGGGGAGACCTTTGCCCAGCAGTGGGACAGTATAGGTTATAAAAAAAACACCAAAATAATATTTATTTATTCACACTGTTTAATGGTACCCTTACGAAACACGTGTTCTACATTATAAAAGTACTAGAATATACAACTTGAACATAGTTATCAATTTTCATACCACCTAGAACTAACTTCATGCTGTTAAATTTAGGTGTCGGTGTGCGCGCGCATCGTAAAAATTCACTCTCATCATTTTTCTCCATCGCGCCAAAAGAAGTATAACTTCAAAAATATTAATTTTGGCTATACATTCTATTATTATCTAATTTATTACACAACTTTATACTGTGTGTAAAACCTGCCACCAAGTGTGTCTTCTTTTATTGATCGAGCGAAGCGAGATCTCCAAATCAACTTGGGCAAATCGGCGTTATATGTATGTTTGTTTGTCTAAGGATAACTTTCGAAGCGTTTATCCGATCATCGTGAAATTTGATATATAGGTAGGTAATGATGGCACAATTTTGGTGTGACTCAATGAACTAAAAATTTGGGGGGGGGGGTTGTTGAGATATTGGGGTTCAAGAGGGGTAAAAAAAATTAAAATGAGACTATCAGGTCAAGTGAGACGTCAAATGAAAGGTCTTCATTTGTACATTTCGACCCCGTTTTTATTTTTAGTGAAGTTTTTGTAGTTTTTGAGTTATTAGCCATAATAAAAACTAAACTTTGACAAAATTCACAGGGTACACTAATGACCCCACAGTGCTGTAATTTGGTATGCGTGTAGCTTAAGTATCACAAATATATGTAAAAGTCTGAAATCTAGAATAACTGCAATTTGTACCCCAAAAAAGAATAACCAATTAACATGAACTCCCGTTACCTGTAATTTAAATGAAACTGTAGGTCAAGTTATTTGGTTATTTATTTTGTAGCACTATTTTGATAGTCAAAGATTACGAATAATATTTTTTTTGTTTTTATTGTAGACTCGCGAGATCTCAGTTCGGGGCGAACCACTAGTTTATGTTAGTTTATTGTGGTGTACAATAAAGTATATTCATTCATTCATTCATTAATTCTATTGCGAGAGGAAAGTGGGTACCTACATTCTCTTGAGTTCGTAGTGAACCAGCTGTCATGCTCTGGTCTGTTCGAGTGCAGCGGTCTATGAGAGCGGAACGAGTAAACTTAGGCAAAAAGCCTAGCGCGCCGCTATGCGCCCGCGCAGCCGCCCCGCGTACCAACCCATCGAGGAAGCGGTAATCAACCATTATAGATGGATTATTATTAGCAATTAATGTAGCGACAGCAAGTATGCCGAATACATTATGCGAAATTCCGTCCTCATATGCCTAAAACGCATTGAGTATGAACAAAAGAGTTAAGAAAGTAAAGCTGACGGATAAAATATAAATTTAACTTATATCCTCCAATAGCTGGTTCCTATATCCGTCAATAACCGACTATGACTCGTATCTCCTTGATAAAATGTCAAACTAATGTCAAACTTTTGACACGTTTTCAAGGAGAAACGAGTCGTAGCTGGGTACCGACGGATATAGGAACCCGGCACTAGGTAATCGTTTTCGATTATGGCGAACCCTTTACACACTAGTTCATTGCCGTAAACGTAAACCAGGTGGACAATACCTTCGATACAAAGATGTCCTTAAACGAAACCTAACTGCCTGCGGAATAGATCAAAGCAGCTGGGAAGGGCTCGCTGCTAAACGATCCGAATGGCGTTCTATCATCCACAAAGGCGTACAACCGTTCGAAAACGCTCGCCTAGCGACCCTTGACGAGAAATGCCTGCAGAGCAAAATCCGAATGAAACGTCTGTACAGCTACACATACAATAGTGCCGGTCAACTTTACTGTTCGTCATGCGAAAGGGTATTCAAAACCAAATTCGGGTTGGCCAGCCATATAAAAGCTCATGAAATTTAACTTATAACTGTATCCCCATAAGGAGCAGCCTCGGAACTCATACTCAGTACGAAGACCCGCGAAGATATCCCACAAGGGGGTTGTCAGAAAGCCCAAACATTACGTTTGATACATGCCCCCTTTTTGCAAAGAAGTTGCTTAACTTCTGGACTACTAACTGGACTGGACTATTTTGTCGAAGAAGACGAAAAAGTCCAATAATAAGACGGTACCTGAATGCCTAGTAAACGTTAAAATGAACTTTACTTATTGCGACTCCATTTATTATCAATACTGTACCACTTTGTTGAATGTTGTCTACAGGTAGGTAAGGTAGTGTAGTGTAGGCATGGGCATTATGGGCAGGGCCACACCATGCGTTATGTGCCAAGGCTGACTCGTCCACCGATCTATTGTTCACAGTCACCTGTCACCGCTCATTAGGTACCTACCTACTCGCAGTGCGTATGTACTACTTGTCAACTGTTATCTCGTTGAGATCACTTTCGGCTTATAAATCATTGATGTGATTGTATGAACACATGTACTTTTGAATAATATTATGTAGGTACGTATAATATTACATTGCATTTAATTTTAATTTTATTATTTACAATAATAGCTATTTTCATTTATTAATTCACTCAGTTCCAATAGAACTCATCTCTTCTTTATTTCGTTCTAACAATTTAAATTCTAAAAATAATAAGAATATGAATTGTTTTGCTTCCTATTCATTGAAATGTATGTCCACATAAACACAATATGATTGTTAATAAAACATACGATGATTCACTTAAAGTAATCCACAAACAAGTGCACAAGAATCAGGCCTGCTATGAAAAGAGTCATATTAACAGATTTCTTGTAAATGGTTTCCAGCGAAACGTATGGATGTCATGGGACGTCGCAATCACTATCATGCGCTTGCGCATTCAGCCCTAAATACTAGCTCATAATTACACCATTCTTGTAATTGCACATCCGCTACTTACACATACGAACTTACAATAGAAAACTGGATCATCTAGATGCGTGCACGCACTCTAATAAATTAGCAATAGAAAACTATTTTGTACTCTAGCTGTTTTAAAATATGGTCGCTTTTGCGCTATTTTGGGGGAATTAAAAATGTTTATTATTTATGATTAGGTGGAATTGGAGCGAGATGCGACAGGCGAAGAGGAACTGCCAGAGAGTTTCATTCATTAATAATTAGGTAGGAAAATATAAGGTGCGTTCTAAATGCATTTCATCTCACTTCTTCTTCTTAGCGTGTCAAGAGTTCTACGTTTCCATTCATAGTATGTTGGACAGGTGTTTGGCTACAGCAATGGCATCAGGCGAGGCGGCCATTAGGTCCTCCATCGTGCATGTGTTCGGACATAAAGGGCACATTAGCAAGTGCTGCATTGACTGCGTGGGATCACCGCAGTCACACTGCGTCGAGTTAGGGTCCCTGAATCCCCATTTGCACATACTAAGTCTGCAGCGGCCAACCTGGGTGCGGAGCCTGTTTAAGGATTTCCATACTTCATCTCACTATTGCTCTAGATAACAGGTTAATGAACATTTCCGACGCAGATCCGATAAACTAATTAGGCAATATTCGGACTCTGAAGATTCGGAAGTATAATTCGAATCCCGGCTATATGAAGATTTTGTTATTCTGAGATCCGTCATTAATAAATAAATAAATAAAATAAATATTGCTGGACATTTCACACAGCGCTATCTAACCCCAAACTAAGCAGAGCTTGTACCATGGGAACCAGATAACTGATAGAATACTTATATACTTTTTTTTTTAAATACATACTTATAATATATAGAAAAACACCCAGACACGGAACAAATATCTATAGATCATGCAAACATTTGTCCCGCGGCGGGAATCGAACCTGTGCCACGGAGGTCGTCATTTCGTATTTCGTCTTGACTATTTGCACCGTGTGGCTTTTGTATATCCGATCGTGTTATGGTGGTAGCAGGTTAGTACCTACACAAAGTTGCAGGCATAAAAAACAAATAAATAAAAAAAAAGTAATTTGCGTGTATTGCCAGATACCGTTTATACCTAGTAATAAACCGCTGAAGACCGCGTAAACCTTTGATTGGCATGGGATCCCAGCGCGCCGAGATTGATGGCATAATGGAAGCGATTCCGACAAGGAAGAATCTACTGTATAATTAGTGCTTATCAAACGAGCCGACAGACGATACTAACTATATCGGAAAGAGAAGACATTATAAGGCTTAGGTATACATTAAACACTGATAATAAAATGAAAAGATAGCAAGCATAAACACAAAATCTGCGCAAAATTATCTTTGTGGCTGGCGGCAACTATGGACGCGGAAGTCCAGTCGACATTATCCACTATAACGTGGGGTTAGTCAAAAGTCGTATAAAACGTAGTTTATAAATAGCTAAGTATTTGTAGACCCCGACGCAAAAAGAGGTGAGTTTGACGCCTGTGCCTGTGTGTCTGTGACAACGTAGTTTCCAAACGGAGAGACCCTATCGGACACGGTTTTTTTAATAGACAGCTAGTTTAACTGGGGTTGTTCTTAGCTATGTCAATTATATGTGATTTTTACAGATTTTGATGAGTCGGAGTTTTAATTTTACTTTACTTGTTAAAACGTCGTCAGACAGACGCATCGCTTGTCATGCGAATTACGCACGCCACCGCCCGCCGCCCGCCGCCCGCCGCCCGCCGCCCGCCGCTCGCCGGCGACATCGCCAGCGAACTTGAAGCGGTGTGGCGCGCCTAGTGTTCGCCGTTCATAACTGTCTGCTAGGTGGTTAAACTGTTTACTTTTATGATTGCTAAGAAAATCATTGGGGTAGACACGATTATGTCCTAAAGTCAGGATATTCAGATAAACTATGAATCTTAGTAAATAGCTGTTTGCAGACCTCTCTTCATTGCATGAGCGTAGGCCTATGATACAGGAAACTATGCTTTTTATTACTGTTTATTATTATTCGTTTCTGATCGGGGCTGAACCTTAGAACAATGCCAGATTGCGCTTTTATAGTGACATAACCTCACGCCTGTCTCTCGGGAGGGTAGGCACTAGGCAGTCTCATATTCCAATTTAGTACAATCACGATTGCTTCTGCCTTTCTGGAAATTGTTAAATTGTTAGAATGTTCGAGTTCGATAACCAAAAATATCAATCCCAGGTGGACTTTCACAATACAGGCTTACCTGTTGTAATAATGCCTACAGCCTCATACTCGTCCTGTAACCATGTTCGTTGACTAAATACCCGGTATTTTAAGTAATTTGAAAGAATTGCCTCCTATGTAAATGAATGAATAAGTTTTGGCTGCAATTAAATATGTTTTATCTTTATGTTTGTATGATCTGTATTTAGCTTCGGTAACGAACCGACTTGTTATTTCTTACGGAGCTGCACTATTTCTATCGAAGATATTAAAAACAAATCTACTAAATGCTTCATTCAATTATAAAACCATTATTGAAATAATAAGCTAATAATGGCGATAAGACAAGCTCATCGGAATTACGTGAATCCAACCTCCGCTCCGAATCGACTCTTGCGTAACTATTCGATGGCGTTTCGTATAGGAAGGGATTTAGTTATGTAAGTTAACGAAATAGTTTAATTCAGTAAACATTCAAAAGTATTTTAACAGATTGTAAGTTCATAAATAAAGATAGTTTTGATCATGTAAACATTTGTTCCACGGCGGATATCGAACCCGAAACCTTCTGAGTCTCAGCCGGCTATCCGTTCATTGCGTCGCGGGGTCGTCATAAATGATATAACAATGAGCTAGGTATGCAAGTCACAGAATATATAGTAATTAAATACCTCGTACGGTCCTGTTGTATGAAGACATCTTTTTGCGAGTATGGATGAATGGATAGTACAAAGCTAGGGCCAGAGTCGTGTAGGGTGCCGTTGCCGCGCCGTCGACGTCGAGGCTTTCCCACTGAGAGTGCAGGTCGTTACCCTCCATTGTCTGTATTGTTTGTTTCTATTGATTTGTTTCATTGGTAGGTACCTACACGCATCCATTGTCTCGTGTCACGCGAATTTATAAGTAATTGCTAAACGCAGGTGTATCAGAGTTCTAGTGTCTGTAGATGGTACCTACCTATCAGACATTGATGAAGCAAGTCGTTTGAAAATAGCAGAGATTTACGGAATATACTTTTGATAGTAAGCAGAATGATAGCGAAAATTTCATCCCTATTCTAGAACACATGCTACTGGACCAATTCCCTGATTAAACTGTCACTCTGTCCGCATTAAACAAACAAGGATAGTGTTATTAAAAACCCTATTTAATATAAGTAGGAGGTACCTTTAATGTTATGTCCATAAATGAGCTACTTTTTATTTTTATATGTAATAATTTCATTCGGAGTTGGCCATTGTCTAGCTAGAGACCCTATCAATGATAACCACTCTATAGATATTGCGAAGCAATTCGTGATTTCCAGCTTGTTTGTTACATTTTGAATTAAGCTTATCCACCAATATATAACCAATTGTACTAACACAGTTTTAAGATTTTATTTTTTACTAACAGACTATGGATGCAACATCTGAAATAAAAATTAAGTTGAAATTATTAAAATATTTTATAGAACCAAAGCTACGCGTACCGTGTACGATCTCTTTTTATTATTCCTAAGACAATAGATGCTTTACTGTCCTTTATAATTACTTACAGAGTAATGAGCCCACAGCATACTGTAATACCATACCGTAGTAGTGGTACCTAGTGAGTACACTTTTTATTGGCTGTTGATTTCTCCCGGTCATCAGCGAAGCGCCCATAAGCGAGGAGAAAGTGCGGTAATTGCGCGCCGCGGGCGGACTCGGATTTTTGTCTTGTATGGGACGTGTATGGTGGTGAAATGGTGCGGGATCCTAGTCAGTTTTGTAGTGATTTACATTTTCTGTAAGCGTAAACAACACCTTGTTCCCAACGTTTGGAATCGACTCGTGCGCAACTTAGTATAAAATACCTTCCGAAGCCCACCTAGAAATATGATGAGTGGATAAAATGTATGTTCCATGTAACATCCTTATGTAATGTAGCTGTATGTAGCTAAATTACATAGTTTTGTATTTGAATTACCTCAAAATGAATAATGAATAGAACATAATCTGTATACTGTATTTTATCATCTCGTAAAATAGACATCACAATAGCTGAAGCCAGAATAATGTAAAATTCATGTTCTCGTTTCTGAAATAACAATCTCATAGAGACGTTACATTATAATTACAAACAAACGAACGGACAGTCTGGTTTAGCATATAATGACTGCTGAGTATGGATTTATGCGGCTGCCAGTGAGCATATCCATCAATGTTTATGTGTCTTGCGAAGTTAACATTCATTCTTACGATAATGTTCAGTAGGTAACAGCATGTTTTGTAGTTTTTTTGGTATTTTATTGAGTTCATACAAAGTGTTACATATTACAACGTTACATTTCAGATCTTATTGATTGTCAAGAGTTTTTCTCATATCACTCCTTCTTTCTTGGTCTCCTTCCGTTAGGTCCTTGGCATAAAAGAAAATTCTTAATATAAAATCTCTAGGTAAAACGTTAGTGTCCAACGCTCGCAAGCTTTTTAGGCCGTAATGCGATTGACACCTGAAAATTACAGTTACGAAAATTAGCGTTTGTTTAGTATAAAATCTTCTTCAAGATACTGATAGATAGATATTGTGACCGATGGCAGCACCATTGTGATGAAAGGTCAACGCGGGACGTTGATTGCAAGTCAAAATGTTTACTTGTAGAATCGCAATATCGCACAAACATTATGATTGTGCAAGAAGATGGCATTTCAAAAGCATCTCAGTAAACATACTTCGTAACTGTTTGTTTTAGTAGGTATGCGACCACTTTATTGTTGCGAAATATTGATTATGGGACTTGGACGAAACATCTTGACTATAGCAGATACAAACATGTTACCTGTTTCGATACTTTAATCGCAAAATGGATCTAACCCGTCTAACTAACTACACAGATTCAAATCGTACAAAACAAGTGGTTCTAGGTACCTAACTACCTACCTATGAAAGGATTTTGCCCACATAATATAATTCAGTAGTTTACTTTCTGTTTGTAAGAATAATAATAATAATATAGATATACATAACATATTAACAACCTCCGTGGTGCAGTGGGCTAATAGCCGGCTAAGACACAGGGTTCGATTCCCGCCGCGGAACAAATGTTTCCATGATCCTTTTAAATTTAAGTCAAGACTAAAAGAGATTTTGTTGAAAGGGTGTTTCTATTCAGTTAATGGTTTTATGACTTGTTATAATATTGAATAGTCGTTTTTATTTTTTCATAGTTAATAGTCAATTTAATTAATTTGTGTCATGTATATTATTATCCTTAGTAGTATTATTCTAAATCATTTATATTATATATTTTTTGATGATAATTATTCAGTTGACTTTTTTGACATTTTTTATTTGACATATTTAGGTATAAGTACATTTTGTTTTGTTTTGTTTTATTTTATTATTTTTGACTGTTTTATTTTATTATGTATGTGATAATTTTAAATACATATTGTAATTTGTAAATATGACGTAATTTCAAACACAATTACCTGATTGTTACTGAACAAATAAATTAAAAAATTAAATAAAAAAGAACTCTACAGATATTTGTTCAGAGTCTGGTTGTTTCCCTATATATTTATAAGTAGGTATGTATTTACAAAAAAATGTATATAAGTATTCTATCACTTATCTGGTTCCCATTGTACAAGCTCTGCTTAGTTTGGGGCTAGATAGCGCTGTGTGAAATGTCCAGCAATATTAACTTATTTATCTATAACAAATATTTTGCTGGGAGTAGCGCTTTCTTGTTGTAAGTCAATATTAGAGTCTAATTGGCATTTACTGAAAAACCTGTGTTACATTCACTCTACCGAGGTGTTAAATGACATGTAATGATAAATTATCTTATGGGGGAACAGTACAAACGCATCGACGCTATTTACACTACAAAAGAAACTTATACGGAAATCAGCTAACATAGAACAAACAGATAGTTGTAAACCCCATTTTCAACAACACAAAATTCTTACCCTACCATGTATTTATATTATGGAAGTACGTTAATTTTCTAGGAAATACAAACATTTCTACACAACACGGGAAGAAATGCATACGATATACTCATTGCGGTACAAAAACAAGCTTATGATACCTGCTTCCCGACTCAAACTGCACTCTTCAAGCCCTTACCTAATGTCGATCTAAATATTTAACAAACTTCCTGACGCGTTGAAAAATGAGACTTATAATATAAAATTTATAAAACAATTAAAATACTTACTAACCACTATAACTTACTATACAATTGACGAATATTTTAATGACAAATTTAATGAGAAATGACAAATTTTAGATGCTTACCTATTATCTACTTTGACATTAGATTTGAATGTTTTCTTTTTAAAATAAATATAACCTAACAAGAACAATGACGTCCTCCTCTCCCCATAATATTGTTGTGCTTAACAGGGCCCATAATATACATGTACCTATTATTTACTACCTATTATTACTACCTATTATTACATTGTGGAATACAATAAACGATTGAGTATTGAGTAAAAATTCACAACAAACCAAGCTTCAAATGGAATATTTTTATAAATACCTAGCTTATATAAATATATATCTTATAAAGCTATTATACATTTTACATAGCAGTACCTATACTTATGTATATAATCGTGGATCACTACGATTCCGGTAAGAAGCCGTGTTCTAATTAACTTATTTAAATCTATTCCCTGATTGCGCACTAATTTTGGTCTTACTCTTCTCTCTCTGTCAAATCATTTTTCCCTAATTATGAAAAGTTATCATTTTTATACTAAATTCAAAGGTCCAGGTGGCAAAAT
Source organism: Philereme transversata (assembly GCA_963924445.1). Lineage (NCBI taxonomy): Eukaryota > Metazoa > Arthropoda > Insecta > Lepidoptera > Geometridae > Philereme > Philereme transversata. Next base: position 34,885,421 of record OZ004339.1, on the reverse strand, counting down.
TTTATTTTTACTTTTTTTTGTCACTGTAAATTAGTCGAATTTCGACCGTAAAAATAATAATATTTCTTTAGGTTCAATTTAGCATTCGCCCCTCTTTCTCTAAAATTTAACTATGCCAAATCTCACTCTCCTCCGTACGCAATAAGCTTAAAAGGGCTACAAAGTATTCTCTTCACAAATTAATTGTTGATTTATTTTCAGTGAACTTATTTATCTACAAGTTACATCAAAAATACAATCACTAGAAAGCGCATGAGTAGGTACAAAATTGTGTCTCAGTTTCCAATGGCCGTCCTTAGGACTGAATGAGTTAGACCATTTTGGTTTACCTATACTGATACACAATAACAAAATGATATTTTTTATATATAAAATTTGTAGGCACACAAGCGGACTTCCTGATGTTGTGGTCACCGCCGCGATGCCTATCACTTAATGTCTTTTTTACACTACTCTATAAAGCATTATATTAAAGGCTACTGGGAAAACCTCCGTGGGAAGGTCATTCCACATCTTGCAGGGAATAAACGAGCGAGTGAAGCGCACCGTATGACACTTCCACGCATCTACAAGATGTTGTAAGTTCCCATGAAGTGAGTCGCAGCAACGCACGAATCGCAGCGCCGCATTCGCTTTACGTAAATTAAACGGTACCGCTCGTATTGTTTAAGAGCAAGATGCTCAGATTATATTGTCCGCTCCGATTCCCGTTACAGATGTCGTTACGATACGCAGTAATGTGCAGTGTGCACTAGTATTTAAACATATACACACATAGTATATGTAGCGTTCCTTCCGGGTACATATATGTAGAGACTAATTATGTGGTAGTATATATCGTTGAGTAGTCGGTAGAGCTATGCGCTTCGAAAGCGGGGAAAGGCGTTCTTCCGTGTCTCCTTGCACTATCGTAAAATATTGTAAATTTAACTACTTATAGGAACATATTAAGATGTGATGGTGTGAATACATTTTAGTGGGTTATTATATAACTAGTGGTTCGCCCCGAACTGAGATCTCGCGAGTCTCCGATAAAAAACCAAAAAAATATTATTTGAAATCTTTCACTACCAAAATACAAAATGTCTCCGATCTTCGTATCGGAGGGAAAAAAGTGGAACATACAAAAAAAACTATTAAAATAGTGCCACGAAATGCAAAACCAACTAACATAACAACATGATATCTTTCGTTACACTGAGTCCCTAAATATTACCATTTCAACATTCACTAACTAGTGGTTCGGCCCGAACTGAGATCTCGCGAGTCTCCCGTAAAAACAAAAATATATTAATCGTGATCTTTGACTATCCAAATAGTGCCACGAAATAAATAACTAAATTACTTGACCTACTTCATCATCATAATCATCATCAACCTATATCAGTCCACTGCTGGACGTAGGTCTCTCCCAGGGTGCGCCATTGAGCCCGATCCTCAGCTCTTCTCATCCAATCCTTGCCAGCCACAGCGCGCAAATCGTCACTCCATCTAGCCGGAGGGCGTCCTAAACTTCGCTTGCCTAGACGTGTTCTCCACTCCAGAACACGTTTACCCCAACAGTTATCGGTTCTGCGGCAAATATGACCGGCCCACTGCCACTTCAGCTTGCTGACCCTCTGAGCTATGTCGATCACCTTGGTTCTCTGTCAGATAACCTCATTTCTGATTCTATCCTTCAGAGAAATTCCGAGCATAGCCCTTTCCATAGCTCGCTGAGCGACTTTCAGTTTGTGGACCAGTCCCACCGTAAGTGTCCACATTTCAGCTGCGTAGGTCGTAGGTAGGTACACACATGCGTACATGCGTAGGTAGATAGGAATCAAAGGGGGCAAATGCTGGTCAACTTTCTAGAGAAGGAACAGCTTTTCTTAATAAATTCTTTCTTTAAGAAAAGAGGAAGTGGACATGGCGGAGCTCCGATGCTATGACGAAAAACGAGATAGACTTCATAGTAAGGGATAAGAAGCAGATATTCAGAGATGTCTCGGTGATCAACAGGTTCAACACCGGCAGCAATCACCGACTCGTTCGAAGTACTCTGAGTATCGACTTTAAGCTTGAACACGCCCGCTTGATGAAGTCTAAGCTCCGACCAAACCTGCTCCAAACCGTGGAGGGCTCCGAAAAGTTTAAACTTGAACTTGAAAATCGATTCTCTACCTTGGAACCTACTGATGATGTCAACCGGGACCTCGAAAATTTTGTGGACATCCTCAGGGAAGAGGGTACAAAATTTTGCCAGCAAAGACGTACGGGCAGAAAGTCCAAATATTCCGAAGAGACCCATCGACTAATGGAGAAACGACGAGAGACACCAGTAAGCCCTTCGACGCTGTCAGAACTTCGGGCTCTCAATAAAACCATCGTGAAGGGCATACGATATGACCTTCGTCGCACCAATACTCTTCGCATTGAACAAGCGATTGAGCAAAATCGGGGGTCAAAGGTATTTATGCAGCGACTTGGTAGGAGCCATCTGACACAGCTCACTAAATCGAGTCAAGAAACCGTCGTCTCCAGGCCGAAGATTTTGGCGGAGATCGAAGACTTTTACGGCCAATTATACGCCTCGCAGGCCCCACGTCCCAAACCCAGCAACGAGGATGCTAGAGCCACTCTAACTCGCCACTATTCGGATGATCTGCCAGAAATCAGCCAGGACGAGATCGAGATGGCTCTGAAACAGTTAAAAAACGGAAAAGCCCCAGGTGAAGACGGTATCACGTCAGAGCTTCTAAAGGCAGGGAGTACCCCTGTTCTGAAGGAGATTCAACGTGTCTTCAATTCCGTCTTAAGCCATGGGAGAACTCCGAGGGCATGGAACAGGAGTAATTGTGGTGTTGTTTTTCAAGAAAGGCAACAAATCCTTGCTGAAAAACTATAGGCCGATCTCACTCCTGAGTCATGTCTATAAACTTTTTTCTAGGGGCATCACGAACCGTCTTACGCGAAGGCTTGACAAATTTCAAACACCGGAGCAGGCCGGATTTCGAAGAGGATATGGCACCATATACCACCCTTCACACAGTGCGGCAGATTATACAGAAGAAATTAACCCCTGTGCCTGGCGTTTGTGGACTATGAGAAAGCCTTTGACTCCGTCAAAACCTGGGCTGTTCTGCAGTTCCTGCAACGATGCCAGGTCGATTGGCGATATATCGAAGTGCTGAGATGTCTATACAACGAGGCCACCATGTCAGTTCGTATCCAGAACAAGCAGTCAGAACCATTTTAGTTGCGCCGCGGAGTGAGACAAGGGGATGTTATATCCCCCAAATTGTTTTACAAACGCACTGGAAGATATGTTCAAGACGCTGAGTTAGAATGGACAGGGCATCAACATCAACGAATGCATCTCGCACTTACGATTTGCCGACGATATCGTCATAATGGCAGAGTCGATGCAGGAGCTGCAACAGATGCTGAACAGCCTAGCTGCTGCTTCTAGATGCATCGGCCTGGGAATGAACTTAGACAAAACCAAAATCATGATCAATGATCGTGTTACCCCAGAGCCGATTGCAGTCGCTAGAACTCTTCTCGAGGTTGTGAATGAGTATGTCTATCTTGGACAGACTCTGCGATTGGGTAGATACAACCTCGAGAAAGAAGTAAACCGGCGAATTCAGCTGGGCTGGGCAGCGTTTGGGAAACTTCGTCAGGTCTTCTCGTCACCCATCCCACAATGCCTAAAAACAAAAGTATTTAACCAGTGCGTCCTACCTGTGATGACCAACGCAGCCGAAACTTGACCTAGTTTCATTTAAATTACAGGTATCGGGAGTTCATTTATTGCACACCAACAAAATTAAAAATACAATAAAAATACACAAAAATTAAGGTAAGTACAATGGGCGGTCTTATCGCTAAAAGCGATCTCTTCCAGACAACCTTTGGATGGACAATCATCATCATTCATGTTAATTCGTTACTCTTTTTTGTGATAGAAATTGCAGTTATTCTAGATTTCAGACTTTTCCCTATATTTGTGTCACTAAAGCAAAATGCAAGCAAAATTTCAACACAGTGGGGTCGCTGGTTCACCCTGTGAATTTCGTCAAAGTTCAGTTTTTATTATGGATTATAATTTAAAAACTACAAAGTTTAAACTCAAAGTAATAATGGGGTCAAAATGTACTAATTAAGACCTTTCATAACACATGACATTTGACCATTTTGTAATTTTTTACTCCTCTTGAACCCCAATATCTCAACAACCCCACGATGAATTTTTTCACGATGATCGCATCAACGCTTTGAAAGTTATCTTTGGACAAACAAACATATGGAGATCTCGCTTCGCTCGATCAATTATGGATAGATGATGGTCAAAACCTTGCACGTTTTATCAATGATACTCCAGCTTAGGTTCTTGCGTTAGGTCAGTAAAAAGGTTGATAATAGTGCAGATAAGGACGTGACCAATCATAGAAACAGTGCAAGTGTCTCTGAACTTCCCAGATGCCCTTGAACTTTTCTTGCACTCTAGAATACGTGATACAGTGCTCCGCTAATGCCATCCATGTGGATAAAGTAAAGTTGTCAAGATCGACAGAAGTAAGAAGTACTCGTAACTCCTGCCTCGCTAAGCTTAACTTGCCGAACCGTTCTTTCTGATTAGTTATCTTCTTCTCTTTGCATATGTTTTTTCTGTAGTTGTTGTTATCCATCTGTAAAACCTACCTCCTAAATTGGACGATTCACAAGCTATGTGATAAAAAGTGATCAAGTCATAATCAAAGTGATGTGCAACAGCTAGTACACGTTCAGGCGGTAGATAGGTAGGTGCAGCGCAGGTCCGTCTCGCCGGCGCGGCGGCGGCGCATGCGCGGCCGCTTTCGGTTTCGTCGGGGCGAGAGTGCGCGCAAACCTGTCCTCCATCAATCACGTAGAAATCGCGCCTCTTCATATGGTTTCCATTCAACTATGCTACAATTTCTCCAACAGATGCATATAGAAAAACCTATGTAGGTAAGCTCTTCCTTTGGTCGAGTTTTTCTCGGGAAAGTCCGTACTTCGATCCCCCCCTAACTAACCCCTCTGATTATTTTTGATACGATTTGTCTGTTCAACATCTTTCAAAAATACTAATTATTTTTTTAATTGTTTCAGGTAAGTTTCTCTGCGGATTTTGTAAGTAGAAGGAAAGAAAGGAAAATTTTTGTAAGTAGACTGAAAAGTCATTAAAAAGAAAAAAAATATATTTATTTGACAAATAATAAGAAACCTTATTGAGCAAAAACTAAGGCTACATACTCGCAGTTACAAATTTTGATCGTTTGATAATATTCGTGAGCCTATCGAAATGTTATCTTGTAAGTTGTAGTCCATCATCAGATAGGTGAACTAGCGAAATATCATATCTATTTTATTTTCAACTTCTTGCCATTCAAGAGTCTCTAAACCACTGTGGGATATTAGGACTAGTTTAGTGGAATATGACAGATTCTAAGTTGTCAGCTTAGGTCCTGTCTAGATAAGTTATTTAGAAATGAGAAATATGCAATGCAACCGCAGAGCGTAGCGCATTGCTTTATGCGGTTTTCTCGGGTTGCGCAAGTCTTGCACCTATTGCTATTCACCTATGGTTGTTCTCTACATAGATAAAGATATGTATAGATCATACCTACTTAACGAGATCCCTCTTTTCAAGTTCATGTTGAACTTAGGATGCATGATCACTATGATGTTCAAATCATGAATCATTTTACTATTCCAGTGACTAACGTTAAAGTTCCAATAGCTCTCTTAATTCTGTTGATTCTTTGAGTATAAGTTAGTGATCAAACCTGCAGTTTTAGTTAATTTTATGTCCCTTTGAAATACAATATTACGATTATTTTGAATATTACTATTATGGCACAAACGAATGGTGGCTTTCTTTAGGAACTTACCATGTGGGTGAATAATGCTGATAATTACGAACTAACGCAACAAAAACACTCGCGGTACTTTATTAACATCTACCTTGTCCCCAGTCGTGGCAGTCTAGGGTCAGACCTCGCTTATAATAAAATGTGCAAAATTTTTACTCGTTAATAAATTTAAACAATTTTATTGCACCAGCGGAATACGTGGTATTGCGACAAGCGTGCCATTGTTGCGGTCGGATGGAGTGCGCAACCCGACAAAAACCTGTGAACCCGCTGTGCAAGCATAAAGAAACGAACTAGTTGCGATGTCGGAAGCATATGTCACAAAATTATCCAAAGAAAATGCCTTGAGAAATGTATTTTCCCAGATTAAATTTGTTGAAGAAATAAGCTTTACCTAAGTAGCGATAAAAAAGCTTGTAATTTACAAGCACTAATCTATTTCTTGGCTCATACGGACATACTAAGATTACAGTCTCCAAAGTTTATTATAAAACCGGCAGGAAACGCTTTGAGTTCTTTAACCATCAGTCAGCATAAAGACCTTCAGGCCATTTATGTTTATCCTAGTATCTGATTAAGGCAGTTCAACAAAAAAACTGATGATTTTGAAGATCATAGAGGAGGAAGAGGGCTTGTAAAAAAAGTCACGTAGATAGATTCAAATTTCTTCAAGAATCGGCCAAATTGTCTTGCAACCATTTTCAAAATTGATTTCGCACACGTGCTAACCGCGAAAGGAGTTTCCAAATATTTTTCTTCTCACAAAAGGGGCTATAGATCACGTACTGCGAGTAACTTTGAATTGTCCGGTGATTAGGGATCATTAGGTGCGCCATTAGTGCGCGCCGGACACTTTGAACTTTACCCGATTGCAAAATGGACGTTGCACACTGGGGTTTAGCTAAAACTGATTATACCCGCCGCTAGCTGCGCACTGATACTATTGTTCCTGCTTTGATCTCCTATACTACAATTCTTTGATGAAAATTAAAAAAATAAAAAACCAGCGGCTAGAGAGAGGTAAAGAATAAAACAAAGATTTTGTCTTAATGCCCACACGAGAGGAGTCGAAAATAAAGCTAAAACACCTCTTGCATATCACACACAGCACAGGCCTACTGATTAAATATGGATTCTTACACAACTTTGCTAGAGCCAGCATGTTTTCCAAATCCGGCATTGAGTCATATTGCATCCAAATTAGATTCAAGCATATGTGAAATAATCAACTAATTTGTACATAATTTGTATTCAAACATTGAACCTCTAACCTAACAACGTCAAAAAGTTGTGCCTAAGTTTATGTACAAAACAAGCTTTAAAACGTCCTCTAGTCTGCAGATAAAAACGCGAAAATGTTCACACTGGCGAGCTCAGCCGCTTTGTTTAACCAAACACTCACGTATTGTAATTGTTTAAGCAGCGCTTAGCACACAAACCTGGAACTGCCATCTTGCAACGCTGTGAAATGTCTAGAAACGTGGAAGTCACGATCTAAGTTTAAATTAACTATTTGTAATTGTTACAAATACCTACTCGCAATATATTTATTTAAGTACTTTCCAAATGTCCTACTGTTCCTATTGTTTCTTCAGGCCGAAAGGAATCCAGCTTCCATTTTCCATTGAGAAATTATTTATTAAATGATGATGATGAATGATGATTATATAAACCCAAATTGTTTACTGTATTTAAGATCATCAGGAGCAACGAATTAGAACAAAACAAAATAATAAAAACTGAATTGAAAATAATAATTTGGTTGAAGAGATAATAAAATACGAAAGATTAACCATCATCCCTCGAAACCTAGGCCTGTTGCCAGAACTATATTCAAACAAAAATGATGGTGTCAAAATATATACCCTTAAGTCTTGATTTACGCTTGAATATAGTACTAGAATACGGGCCGGAGTATCAAACACGACACAAGAAATTATTTTTATAAAACAGGCTACTAAATTGTCACACGTCTTCTAACTTAAAAAAATCTTCAAATCAAAATACTGAAGAGTTCTGTCCTTTTCTGTCTTGTTGATTCCTTCAAGTAGGTACGTTACTGTGGGTCCAAAGTACGTGTCCAATCGCGAAGGGCCGTCCCTTTCACCTGTCTGCAGCCAGCCCACATTCTAGCACGACTAATAGGTACGTACAGTACCTACTCGGTAACCACTAGATCTTACTGCTGGTCGTAATCATGGCTTGGATTTTGAGCATATTGTTAGAAATGTGGGTTTCGTTCCGTTTTATCGGTGTTACGATAGAAAATGTTTCGGTTTAATTCCTGAACCTTCACCACATTAGGGTGAGTGCGATCTTCTCCGCACTGCGTTTCGCCCCGCAACATTTTGAGGTTCTTTATGGATGTAGGATTTTTGAGGTTTTGCGATTTGGATCAAGATCTTTAGATCTTGAAAGACTTTGAAGGTTAGGAGAGACGCGTCAGTCTATTTCATGTAATACATATTTTAGCTAACTCTTATTATGGACATAACTAAAATGCAGTTTTTGTTTTTTAAAGTTTGAAATGTCAATATCCAGCCGTAAAACTCATTTATTTGAAGGAAATTAATTATTTATTTTAACTAGAACTGCCTTAGCCAATTACACTAATTTTTATTACAATAATACACTAATAACAATAATAGGTACTAAAATCAATTAACAAATATATAACATAGATTAATAAACTGTCTTTTGTTAAATTTTTTCCGTATTCGATCTTGGTATAGACACTTGCTCGTTAATTTTGTGTTCTGTCACCGAAATTACATACAGGTGCGTTTTCCCAGAACGACTCACGAGCAGTTAGCCTACATTCAATTCAAGTACATGTCTAGGCACACAAGTGTCATAAACGACGTTTACTCGCAAGGCATAGCACTAAACGAATGTTGGTGCTTAGGTGGAATTGATTTGCGCAATGTACATACCTACAGTGATAGAGGTATTATATTAGATAAGAGACCAAGTACTGGACTTCAGTAGTAGACTTCAGTATTGGATTTCAGACTTTTGCCTATATTTTTGTCACTTACCTAAGCTACACGCAAACTAAATTCCAGCACTGTGAGGTCACTGGTTCACCCGGTGAATTTCGTGAAAGTTCAGTTTTTATTATGGATAATAACTCAAAAACTACAAGGACTTCTAAAAATAAAAACGGAGTCGAAATGTACTTCTAAAGACCTTTCATTTGACGTTCCATTTGACCTAATAGTCTCATTATCTTTTTTTTCACCCCTCTTGAACCCCAATATCTCAACCCCCCCCCACATTTTTAGCTCATTAAGTCACACCAAAATTGTTCCATCATACCTACCTATATACCAAATTTTACGATGATCGGATCAACGCTTCGAAAGTTATCCTCGGACAAACAAACACACATACATACATACAACGCTGATTTGCCCAAGTTGATTTAGAAATCTCGCTTCGCTCGATCAATAAATTTAAAAACATCATAAGTAGTTAGGTACTTAGTTATGAGATAGCAACTATTGTGAACTGAAGGCACTCAAAAAATCACATTTCTTGGTAGATAACCCTGTTTTAATGATTTTAAGAGTAATTTACAGGTCAGAATAACATTCCATTTCGAAAAAATATCGCCTATCCCTTGTAGCCTTCCTTCCTAACGTATTAGTTACTACCTTCAGGAGATTATAACGGAAAATTTAACCCATTGTTAAAAGACAATAAGCGTATCTTGTAATTCTCATCAGCACAGTAATAATAAAAGACATTGAACGCTTGAATAGAAGTATTAAAGTGTGAAATGCAGCAAATGAACCACACAAAGTTCTCTAATATTTGTACAAAGGCGCCACAGTGTCCTGTGCAGTTAGTACAGCCTGCCTGAGGCTCATTCAATTATTTCTCACGCGAACTTTAGTGGTACCGTCAGCAGATAAATACCTACAAGAGGCAATGTATTTAAAAATGGTGTCAGCAAAGAATGTCAGTACTTATATTATAATATTCGAATAACGGACATCGCCTTTTCATTTTATTATTCGAGACATCGAGAGTGACTTGAGAGACCTACGTCCACCAGTGGACTGCTGTAGGTTGATGATGATGAGATTCATCGAGAGTATTAGCTGCTAAGTAGGGCACCCAGTTGCTAAATCAGCTTGGAACCAGCACCGTATGTAAAAACTTCTGTAAGAGCGAATCAGTCTTAAAAACTATTTTTTCTCCTTAACAGCTGCTTCACCCCCAATTTTTCCGAATCCTCTCGATCTTCAATCAAGACTACCAATTTATTGCAGATCCAGGTAATCGTTTTTTACAGACTCAAAAGTCAATATTTCAAACCGAGAAATGATAAAAGCCTTCCCTTCATTTCGCAAAAGGGTTAAGTAAGGGCCTAAAGGCCGGCGAGCGCATATGTGTAATTGTTTTTTGGCAATTGCCCATTAGTTTTTCCCTGCAGGTAAACTCCATTACAGTTTACTTATCCTTATTTTCTAACTTTACAAAAACAACCATGTTTTTGGCGTCTCTACTCCCATTCCGCGATTGCAATGTTATTTGGAAACAATCAACGGTACTGATAGCAAAGGTCACAGGTACCAACACCCACCTGTGGAATTTATCATCTACTATTGGGTTCACTGTACGCCCCTACTGCTATTTTTTTAAACTACCAACTACGATTTCTTAGCAGTTCCTTTGACAAGCGATAATCGCATGCCCCTAAACCTAGTTGAAGTTTGTTTTGACTCTATGTCGTTTCAGAGTTATATTTATGATTTCAATGGATAAAGTTAGCGAGGTGCACAATTTTTTTGCATTCTGATTCTCTCTACTCTACCTGCATGTGACCGTTCGGCCGATATTTCCAAGGCTCGGTAACGATAGATCCTACTTTCCCACAGTATTTTGTTTAATTAATTTGTAACTTATTTCAAATCGAGGCAATCGCAATCAATCACAATAAAACCGAAGCGAAATCGATCAAAAATAATATAGAAACAGCACCCTAGGAAATAACACAAATAAAACTCTACTTTCACCGCAACGAACAGTGCCGCGCCGCGCCACGCTGCGCCGCGCCACGCTGCGCCACGCTGCGCCGCCTGCTGCCGCCCGCTACCGGCGACCACATCAAAACAGAAATACCTATCGCCACAGATCGTGTAACACTTACTACCATCACTAGGAAAACATTGCCAAATCTCTCACACTAACAACATAACTTTTCTGCTTTTAAATGTCGAGTAATTTAATTATAATTCTACATATTTCCTTTACAAGCAAATAAGTAAAACTAATATGTACCTACCTAAGTAGATCCGCCGCGTGAGTGATGGAGACTATAATAGAATCCTTTCATTTGGCAGGATTATAAAAGTTATTTTACGAGGAAAAGGGCCAACATAATATAATATTCTGGTATTAGAATGAACTCGCAAACCTAATACCGTGACGTCGAGCGACCTAGAATGTGCTAATAAGAACAGCCTGAGATCTCTATGACCCGTAGGCGCTGGTAATTAGCATACTAGACGAACATTTTGATTACGATTATCTTTAATTCTTTATGTCTATAATGTTACCTACTTGTATGCAGTTCTATGCTAACTTGTTCCGAAATTTTACTCCATATATAGAATGACTAATTAATTTAGCCAAATAATTAAGTATGTATTTAGAAACCAATATTTAAATCTAATAACAAATAAGATATGTAACGAAAAAGAAAACCTTTTTACAAAAAAACGAAGCCATAACTATTTAAGAAAATATGATGAGAATGTGAGATGATAAGAGCCATCACTTTCAAGTTTTATGAGCCAGAATGAAATACCAAATTGCTGAAAATTGTACTACTAAAAGCCAACAAAAGCAGGCAACTGGCAATACTCCAGTCAATCGCCGAAACTACTTGTCAGTTAAACAATTCATACATAATCCATGATGTAATATAATGATATTAATGCAAACACGTCCGTACAAATTATAGATAGTTGTATAACAGTTCCGGTTTGTGCTCTCACCGGTAGGTACATGTAACTTCGATGGAAAGAAAGTTGATTAATAACCATGGATTTGAGTTAAAACCGCATTAAGATAGAGGCCTTTTACATCTATCAATTGAAGATGAAAAAAAGATTTATTGACTTTCTGGTGGCAAATTGCAGTATTAGCCTGGTGAGAGCTAATAGCGCAGCCGCTGCAGTGCCTGGGACAGAACTTTTGATGAAGTAGGCTTGTAGCATCATCAGCCTTAAAGGGTAACGAGGTAACTAAATCGCGGGTTTTCTCACCATGTACCTATAATATAATACAATAGAATATATAACGTATAAAAAGGCTGCCAGGACTATTACTTATTGGACAACTAAAACACTAAAATATTTAATTCGTTGGGATGGTTGGACCTTTTGCTAATGAGTAATGCCACCAAAGTTCTGATTTTTTTATAATTTGTAAGTAGTACAAATTGCGGGTATAATCAACTTTTTGTCAAGTTATTTGTATAATCGTACAAAACAACCAATAATTCACACGATCGTAAATAGTTGGGAAGTGCTAATCACGTAAATAAATTGGACATTTTATACGGGCGAGTAAATGGTATTTTAAAGGCATCAATCAACACATACCTGCCTACGTTAAAGCAATCAATATGATGTATTTTCGACGTTTTACTGGTGTGAATCCAATCAATATGATATATTTTTGTCATTGTGAACATTTGTCGTAGAGAAGAATTCAACGGACCAGAAGACTTCACCAGAACTTCACCAGAAGTTAAAACTATGGTTTTCCTGTTTTTTTAAGATCATTATGAAATAAATAAGGTAATTTTGTTAGTGGAACAGCTATCCTTTACAATACAAGTAATTGTTTTATTAATGAATAAATAATGAGGTTTCATAAACATTAATACAATAGGGAATATGCAATATGGACAATATGAATTGAACATCAAAATTATTTTTCTAAAAGAAATCACCGCGCTTTACTGAAAACGTCAACTTTTAAAGTGCCACCAATTTCGTCTTAAAAAAGTATGGTACCTAGATATTTTATTTTATTAATTGCAAAAGTAGGTAGATCATGTACTCAGTCCTATTATTGGTGATGATGATAACTGTTTATCAATTTTTGATTCAGCATCATCTAATAGATGTTCATTCCTCAAGATATGATTTAGTCGGCAGGTAGTAGATAGTCAAAATAGTGAAAGTAGTTTTATATGAGCTGAACTAAACCATATATTACTCTAATTTGAATATTCTAATATGCGCCGGCGCATTCACGCGTCTTTTCATCCGGTTTTTTTAGCTGTAATGGGATTCCCTTTCAAATGGATCTAAACTCCATGGAAACTCTGGAAACTTGAAGCATATTAAACGGTATATAATTTGGGAACATAACATATTAGGGTTTTTATTAAATTTTATTTATACTCGTATTAACGACGACGCAGTCGCCCGAGAAAACGCTGGCGCGATAACCTAGATGTCTTCAACAGTGATTGGGTAGAGTTGGCCAGGGATCGAGAGGGGTGGAAAGAATTGGGGGAGACCTTTGCCCAGCAGTGGGACAGTACAGGTTAGGAAATATACATATATATATATTAACAACCCGGTTTCATAGTTGAACTAGAAAGCCGCCATTAAAATTAAGTAGGGTGTAACAAGGGGGTGGACCATTGGTGGCAAGAGGATGGGGGACTTTAATACCTGTCGATTGAACGCCAGACTATTAGGTCTAAGAGCATATTTTTTTTGTTGAAACTCGTTCTTTAGTTCGCCTGCCACAATGCAGATGAGACCAAATTAAAATGAATAATACAGCTGTACTGACTACAGAACCCTGTGGGTGGTTCGATACGCTCTTAATCAATTTATTATATACATCTAATAATCTCAGGTTTGTCTGTTTATCATTAACGATCAACACTCATGGTCATGTAATGTGGCCTTGTACAGTACCCAGATGTATCTTTTGTAATAATTAGAAGAGGTATAATTAACACAGGCGCTATAATCTAAGTACACTAAATATCACCAAGAAGTAAACATCACGTTTGGTCCATAAATCTATGTCAACATAGGCCCGCGAAGATCCGCACCTGTCGGCTTGCGCAAGCGCCGGCCACCGGGCGTCCTCTAGCGGCCAGCAAGTGGACAACATTCGCGAGGAATGCTAAGGAAATACCTCAATTACGTGAAGTTATTAGGTTGTGTAATAAAATTATTGAAATTTAAAATACACCAATTGGGAAAATTATTATTGATCAATTATTTTTATTGGTGGCATTTTGTAAGGTATGCTGGTTTTGTCTCGAAAAATTGAAGGTTTCTAAGTTCCCAACACTTTTATGAATAATTCCAGTCTGTTTCTAAATTTACCAACATACCTTCCTCTATTTTAATTTGTTTTACTTTCCAAAGTAGACTTTCTTGCAAGTAATTTAAAATAACCCCAGCGATAAAAAGTAATCTTCAATGCAGTTCATCAGTTTTTACCACACGAGACATTATATTCATTACTTATCTTGGAGGCTCTGAGATTGAAGTAGTAAGGAAGTATGCATAAATCAGGGCACGCCCTCTGGTGGGCCACACGCGCTTCACCGGGCACCGTTACTGCCCCACGGAGTTGGATTGAATGGGACAAATGGTGTGGGTGTATTGACTATGATCGATAGCAGTATGGAGGTAATGTTATTACCTGCCTGAATGGATCAACTATTAGTCGTGTTTATTTGCATTTCGATTCAAGATCCATAGTTCCTACTTAGCTGCACCGTTTTATCTGAACTCTCACACAGAATCTCACACAGCGGAGAGCTAGAATATTAAATCTCTCTTGCATTTAACAAAAAATGTGGTTCCAAAAACTAGATCCATTTATCAAAGAGATAATCTGACCTTGCGTCAACACATTTGCAATTTTCTCATACTTTTTAGACACACAGATTACAACCCAAAATAGTAACAGGTAGAGTTGATATTTGAGTGGTCGGTAGAAACAAAAGTGAAATTAAAATGAAAAGTTAGTGTGAATTACCTGGTTTAGAAAAAATAGAGTAGGTAACTATGAAGTATGTTTGCAGTAGAGATTTTATCAAAACTATTAAATCGCTCTCTTCAACTTGACACTATCATGACAGTAATTTATATTCTTCACAACTAAAAAAAATTGCAGAGCATTAAATACTGGGATTGATAGATTTATGAGTGCCTCTATCTTTTCTCTACTCTTATAAACTCTTTCTTTGAACATTCTTATAACAAGATTAAGAAAAACTTCATGACAAACCAAGAGTTTAATAATTTAATTGGATACTTCTATTTCAAATTAGAATAATAATATAAATTTTGGCTATAGTTACCTTTTAAAACAACATAACTGAACAGGTCCGACAGGAAAACAGCAGGTTTCAAGCACAATTTTCTTTGTTTAAACAACGTATGACCGTCTAGCGAGGTGTTTATCTTACTGGGAATAATGGTCGGACGTTATCAAATTACAAGTCTGTGACTGGCTTCAAGTCTTGAACACGCAATATACCCAAGGTTTTCTTTAGCTTGGTGTATTACATTTTTGGTCCTGAGCGAGTAGAGGAATGATTTTCAGAAGATATTTTTATCAACCCCCTTCTTTTAACTATGGAAAATAGTTGCACAGTGCGACTCGTTGCTTTAAGTATTTTCCCAGCATGTTAGACTGTATGTAACACAGGGTGTGACGCGTTGTAAACTTGTAACTCTCCTGAAAATATGTTGCAATCTGTGACTCAATAAGAAGTAAAATCCTAACGAGTGACACTGTGGCACGATTTGGTGTGACTCGTTAGGAATTCGTCCTGTTTCGTTATCTAAGAGGTCACGGGTCAATTCCTGCCCAACTTCTACAAGTAGACTCATAGAGCATTTCTTTCCAGAACATGTCAAAATTCCAGGATTTTAAAACCATCTCAAAAATTTTCAAGCCTAGACGAGACTTGAACCCGCAACCTTCCTCTTGATACGAGGATGCACTATCCAATTGTGCTACCGGGCTCTGTCACGTCAGGGTTGAAATTTTTGAGATGGTTTTAAAATCTTGGAATTTTCCTTATGTGTTCGGTTAACACTATAAAATAAAAATACAACATGTCAAAATGCCAATTATTATTATTATGTTTAATACTTATTGCAAAGGTTAAAGGGACGCATTAAAGCATAGTTTACTAGAAAAGTCTTTGTCTACAATAAGGCTTGAATACACAGAGGATCTAGAACTGAATCTCCTTGATACATTTACGGCATGCGGCATCGGCATGCACCGGAGGAACAGGTCGACGCTTATATTTCATACAAACGCTGCCTTGGGTATTCGTTAGAATGTTGTTTATTGTTTTTTAATAATGCTGTTATTGGACTTTAGGGATTAGATGCCCCTATTTAACACTCAAAAAGAAAATAGGAGGAAATTCAAAATATGATGGCACTTAGTAAAATAGGATGGCATTTGGAAAAGTAATGGAAAACTAATGATACGGAAAAGAAGGCCCACTTTTTAAACAACGAAAAACAAGGGGTTTTTAATTTTTCAAAATAATGTCTACGAGTAGGTACTCGTAGGTAGGTATATATTTTTTTATGATTGCGTTATCTTTTGGCTTAATTCCAAAATGCAAAGCTTGGTACATAATTTTGGTGTCGCTAGTTTTTGTGCCAAAAGCCCACAATTCGACATTAGTATCACCAGAGACCAGTAATATAAATAGACTGTCAAGTCCATTGAAAAAAACGTAATCCGCAAAAAGCTCAAAATCCCGTATTATTTCTAGATGGCGCTGTCTCATAGCCTGGAAACTTTCATAGCGGCCATTGCAACCAAACAAATTAAAATAAATTTTCCCTACAACACACCAAAATTTTTCTGGTTTTTTTTAGAATAAGTAATATTGTCCATACAACAAGATTTACCGATTTTATTTCATATTGATTATTTACCACTTTCGTATGCTTAATCACAGATGGCGTAGGAATAGGATGAAAGATAGCATACAAAAAAACGCATTGTTTTTTACCTAGGTGGCGCTTAACACAAAATTAAATGGCAGATTTTTTTACTTCTAAGGATATCGTCGCCTAAAAAAACAATGCAATGTAGGTACTTAGCCATTATATACTCACTACAGCAAAAATCTTACGCTGCAGGATTTTTAAGTTGGCGAGTCTATCGCTATAAATAGGTACCTACCTATTTATTGGAGACATATTAATTCAAACTATTTTGTTCTAGTTTAGAGCATAACGGTTTTAATTACTATGCTTTCTTTCACCATCAGAGCTCTACGGACCAAGCCAATACGATTCTAAACCTAATGATACGGATTTCCTAGTGCTCGATTTAAAAATTAAACAATATTCAATAAATAATATAAAATAATCAAACTTTTTATTATTAAATAATCAAAAAGATTTAAGTTTATTTTTGATTATAGGCAAAGAATATTATTAAAGCTTGACTTTGAGTTAAGAAGAAGATTTAAGTTTGATTTAATTTTTAATTTGCAATAAAAACTCATATTGTTATAGTATTGTGTATTTTTATTTAAATAAATAACACCATGTCATTCAAATCAAAACATCACCTTACCAAATCGTTAGTGAAACCTGGTGAAACCTTCCCTTTCCTTCTTTTTATCAAATTACTTGCTTACAAGTGGATATGTAAGCTTTTAATTAATTTAGAATACATAACTAGTGGTTCGCCCCGAACTGAGATTCACGAGTCTAGCATAAAACCAAAAAATATTGTTCGTAATCTTTGACTATCAAAATAGTGCCACGAAATAAAAACCAATTAACTTGACCTATAGTTTCATTCAAATTACAGGTAACGGGAGTTCATGTAAATTGGTTACCATTTTTTGGGGTACAAATTGCAGTTATTCTGGATTTCAGGCTTGCCTATATTTGTGATACATAAGCTACACGCATACCAAATTACAGCACTGTGGGGTCACTGGTGTACCCTGTGAATTTTGTCAAAGTTTAGTTTTTATTATGGCTAATAACTCAAAAACTACAAAAACTTTACTAAAAATAAAAAAGGGGTTTAAATATACTAATGAAGACCTTTCATTTGACGTCTCATTTGACCTAATAGTCTCATTTTTATTTTTTTTACCCCTCTTGAACCCCAATATCTCAACAACCCTCCAAAATTTTTAACTCGTTGGTCACACCAAAATTGTGCTATCATTACCTACCTATATACCAAATTTCACGATGATCGGATAAACGCTTCGAAAGTTATCCTCGGACAAACAAACATACATACATACAACGCCGATTTGTTGATTTGGAGATCTCGCTTCGCTCGATCAATAACTAGTGGTTCGCCCCGAACTGAGATCTCGCGAGTGTCCAATAAAAACAAAAAAAATCATAATCTTAGTAGGCAAGCAGAATTATTGTACCTACTGAGAAATCCAAACGCAAAGAAATTCACCCGAAAGCCGAAAACAAAACAATTAGCCACAAGAAAATGAGCGGGAACGAGTGGGAACCATGAACTGACTGACATTGAATGACAGCCAGCAAGCAAGCAAACAGCCACGCTGTTTGCATCTAATTTGTTGCATGCTGTGTTGCCAAACCTCACTTCTCAAAAGTCACGACTAGCAAGTCTAAGAAATTTTGTTGCACTTATTATATGTAGTGTACTTATGTAATTAAGTTTATTATTTTAGTAAATAACGTATTATCTTGTAGTATGCATTTGCCGGGTACTTACAAATGAATTTTATTTTGTTTCAAAAATTATTCTACATATCTGTAGGTACATATCACTACAAATACGTATTTTACAAATAGGTATTTCCGCATTTAGGTGATAATGGTACGATCATAGACCTAAGTAATGAATTAAATATATCTATTTATTATTGCACCAGCAAGGCTTTCCTTTCCTAAAAAAACCCTATTTTGACGGAAACTTTCATGTTCTGGCAATTCCGATAAAATTGTGCGCAAGTCTCAAAAAATACTAAAGACTGAAGTTTTAACGAAACTGAAGACCGGCAACATCGCATACCGTGCAAACTGACAACGTCGCATTAATACTATCGCGCACGTTAAATTGGAAATAGCGCCATCTATTTTTTATCGTTTTTTTCGTGAGCGGTAGTAAGCTAGATGTTGGCTAGAGGTCACATAAATATAATGATTTGGAACTCCTAGCGACATCTCGCGTCCTAACAGGTAATCAAATATCGAGTTACATTAATTTGTTCGAGACTGGCAGTCTATTTATATTACTGGTCTCTGGTATCACATTGGCCGCATACAAACGCAGCCCTAGTTGTGCAGCCTTGGCAGTTGGCGCGGCATGCGGCACTGGCGCGGCAAGCGGCGCTGGCGCACGCAGGTTGTTGTGAATGGCATAGCGTTGCCGTCTCATCTACGCCTACACACTGATACCGTGATCGACTGGTGCTAAATCTATGCGAAACAGAAAAACAGATCTTATCGTTATTTTTTATTGGATGTTGCTTTCACCGAAATCGTAGAATAGAATTGGTGTCAGAAGTGTTTGGAAAGGCAATATTATTAGGAAAAGTTAGCAGTCGATAAACTATGTCGAAGGCTGTGCGAGTTTTGTGTTATTTTGTTTATTAATTTTCTCACTCTTTGTTTAATATCCGAAAATAGTCAAGCGTTTGACCACTACCTAAAAACTGAGGCGTCAGTGTCGCTGCTATTGCGATCTGCGTAATAATATAAACCTTTGTTTAAACTATCGATTTTTTTTCTAATTGATCCGAAGGCTGCCTAAGATTCTAGATACTAATCGCGAGATAAAGCACAGTTTTTGCAATATATAACTACCTACCTAAGGTCGACTACATGCCGCTCCCGTTAAAGGAATGCCGAGCAAAAATACAACTTGTTAGTAAATTACAAAATTATGGGTAATCAAATTATATAATTTAAGTTTACTATCGTAACAGAATAATGCCAAATTTATGTGTGAATTATTTGCTGGAAATGCAACCCATTGAGTTGGATGACTGAGAGTAGGTCAACTCGAATGATACCACTATGGGAAATAGGATCCTATAAGAGGCCAAATATGAAGTAAAGCAGTGTCTAAGGTCTTGTCTGGTAAATTAAGATTTTTTATTATTAATGATATGTAACTATATTTTTTCTTTGTTAGTCTTTCTAACAAAATATGCAAGATTACGAGTACTAGTAATACCGTTATTTTAGCCAGGTCACTGAACCTTAACAAACCCAAATCTATTTACTTAGTTCTAAAAACAAATTCAGGCCTTATGCAAATTGAAAGACAAACAGCCAGCCGACTTGAGCCGACCTCAGTTCGCCGTGAGATGCATAATTCAATCGACTAAGACAGGTATGTTACAGTTTAGTGGTTTAGGTAGGAAGTAGATATCGGGCTTACATTCCAGTCTCGGAATACTGAGCACTTGAGCAGTCTTTTGTCCTGGGTGACATCAGCGCGGCTAGGCTTTGTTTACAGTATTGTTGGCAACATAATTATTTTCGGGCATAGGACGTCACATGCCTCCCATAGAATATATTTCCAGAGCAACCGATCTTGTGCGTCCGGCACCCACCAACCTTTATTAGGTAAAAGAAAAAGCAAATAACATAAAAGAAAAGAAAAACAACATAAAAAAGAAAAGCTTGTATTATGTATAAATTTAAACCAAATTGCTAATAATATAATTATAGTAAGGAAATTATTATTATAAGTTACATTTAAGTTAAAAAACTTTAAAAACTGTTTTGGTGTCTAATCTACGACCAGACGCAGATTGCACTGATCGCTAAAAAACAGAGTAATTAAACAGTTACATACAAAATGTTAGCCTAAAAATGTCTCCGATCTCCATGTCGGAGGAAAATCAGTCGGAACAAACAATAAAAAATAAAAATAAAACTTTATTAGGTCGTCGGTCTTCTTTCCATCCAATCTTTCATTCGAAATATTAATATCTTATGGATCATTTTGGAATGTCAGTTTTACCGCCTGATCCATTCTCCGTGCCAGTTAATCATCACCTGTTACTTAGTTTTTCAAGGGCATAGTTATCATGGTCTATGATGTAACTTCACTTAGGTACTAATAGAAGATACGTCGAACAAGCAAATAAAAGCATACTCAATTTCAATTCATTTATTTACTTCAGATGTCAAATATCCATATTTGTTAGTAAAAATAAAAAAAAAAGTAATTAAACATGTCAAATTGGTTAGTACAAGTGCGCTTAGTTAATTCAATTTATAATTTAGTTATATTAGACTCATTACATTCATACACACAAATAATTAAAAAAAAAGAGTGTGTGTACTTATGTACACGCGTTAGAAGTTATACTTCTTTGGCGTATGGAAAAAAAATAACTAAAATGCAGTAGTGATTAACGATAAATATTAAAATTAATCAAAAAGATTTTATTTAAATAAATAATAAATTATTAGTATCACCGTCGTATATGAAATTGATTTAATAAAAACACCAAAATAATATTTATTTATTCACACTGTTTAATTGTACCCTTACGAAACACGTGTTCTACATATAAAAATACTAGAATATACAACTTGAACATAGTTATCAATTTTCATACCACCTAGAACTAACTTCATGCTGTTAAATTTAGGTGTCGGTGTGCGCGCGCATCGTAAAAATACACTCTCATCATTTTTCTCCATCGCGCCAAAAGAAGTATAACTTCAATAAAATGAAATACAAAGAACACAAAATAATCATAAGTCATATAATAATTATTATAGTCAGGTACTTTCACTCGCAAATACTCATAATACTCTTTGGAAGGGCTTGTGTGGCACATGGAGCTTACAGCAGGGGTTCAGATAAGGACAGTCGAGACGGTCTGCAATCACGCTGAGCCGCCGCACCAGGGATGCACAGCGCAGACGCATTGTCGCATACAAACAATTGATGCGCGTCTCCGCGAACATTCCCGACGCGTTGCAGAAGCGGGGAATACATGAGGAACATTTTATCCTACAGATTTTCTTCTTACGTCAAGTGAGATAGGTAATTAGGTACCCTTTGTATTAGGTATTAACGTAGACGTGTATGTTTGTCCACAGCTGGGGCGCATGCCAGCGAACTGCGTGATGGTACCGCCCCCGAGATACGCAACCCTGCCGCTACCACCACCTGCGCCCTTGTATTACCCCATCCACGATAATGTAAGTCACAATCTACTATTTATATATTTTTTGAATACATATTCCTCATTTGTTTCTTAATATGTATTCGATTAACAAATAAATGCTCTATCTATCGATCTAATAGGTACTTGTCTAAACGTCAAATGTTGTATACCAAGATTTTCAACAGAATGGTGTCGCCATGCTAATAACTAGTGGTTCGCCCCGAACGGAGACCTCGCGAGTCTGCCATAAAAACAAAAAAATATTGTTTGTAATTTTTTACTATCAAAACAGAGCCACGAAAATAATAACCAACTAACGTGACCTACAGTTTCATTGAAATTACAGGTAACGGCAGTTCATGTGAATTGGTTTTTTTATTAGAGTATAAATTGCAGTTATTCTGGATTTCAGACTTTTGCCTATATTTGTGTCACTAAAGCTACACGCATACCAAATTATAGCACTGTGGGGTCACTGGTGTACCCTGTGAATTTTGTCAAAGTTCAGTTTTTGTTATGACTAATAACTCCAAAACTATAAATAATTTACTAAAAATAAAAACGTAGCCTAAATGTACTACTGAAGACCTTTAATTTGACGTCCTACTTGACCGAATAGACTCATTTTTTAGTTTTTTTACCTCTCTTAAACCCCAACATCTCAACAACCCCTCAACATTTTTAACTCATTTAGTCACACCAAAATTGTGCCATCACTACCTACCTATATATTATTCATAATCCATAATTTCACGATGGTTGGATCAACGCTTCGAAAGTTATCCTCGGACAAACAAACATTCATACATACAACGCCGATTTGCCCAAGTTGATTTAGAAATCTCGCTTCGCTCGATCAATTAGTCATATAATAACAAATGGCAATGGCCAATCATAACAGACGTCAGAGAAAAGAAATCTCACTAGTTCGACGATCGAACGATGGAGAACAAAGGAAATTTTCATAGATGTATTGACAAGGAAATGTCATTTTATTCATTCCTAATCTCCTTCCTCTTCCCCTTTCAAATCAATTCAAACCAGATATTAGTTTGTTTCTTAGTTCGACTTGCGCAATGATGCCTATTACATCAAACTAGTTGTATGCCCGCGACTTCGTCCGCAATTTTCTGGATATCGACAACAGCACCACCTACCGGGTCCAATTGTGAATCTGAACCATGCAGGGGCCCACACAAACACATACAAAAAAAGCATTCAAATCAGTGCAGCCGTGTAGGAGTTCAGTGACATACACATGTACATTAGAATTATATATATAAAGATTTAAACATGTTTAGTCGCTAAATACGTTTAAGCATCGTTGTGCAAGCCTCATTGTATTTCCTGTTTAGATCTAGGTGTTGTGGTATGCAGGTACGCCTTCTTCCTAATACCAACCATACTAGACTAACCCCTCCAGTGCACCACACTATCTAGGTGCTGTTCCTCGACCTCGACTAGTGCCAGCAGTCAGTGGTAGCGGAGTATAATTAAATGATATTGAAAACGAGTGTTGTGTATTCCAGCGAGTCCGCCGCAGACGGTCCCCGCGGTCGCACGGCGAGCGACGGCGCCGCGAACATGCTCGCGAGCGGGACTCGCAGCTCGCACGCTCGCTCGAGCGGATCCATCGAAAGCGGCGAGGGGATCGCGACAACCTTACTGATGCAGAGCTCAAGCGGACGTACACTGGCCTGGACAGGTGAGACGCTCACGAGCAATGCATCATACAAACCAATTCTTCATCACCACTTGCATTATCAAATCTATGGATCATCAGTCAAGATCACACACGCGTTTACGGGCCTGTGTTCAGCATTGGACGATGATAAAATGATGATAATGATTTGCCTAATATTATTACACTTGGTCGTGGTGCGTGTTATTTGAATAGTTTGTTGTTGGACTAATAATTGCATTATTATTTCAGAACATACGCGGAACAGTTCATCGCAGTGATCGATGAGAGCCGACACGCGGCGGAGCATCACGACTCGCTCGCCAGCACCGCCACCAGCGACTCCACCAACTCGCATGGAACACTCTCCTAGATATATATAGACATCCACAAACAAACTTACGTCTACAACACTACCGACTTGTATACCGACCTACTCATACGGCAAACTTCAATCTCGGTATCAATTAACTCGTTTTCATTTGTTTAGTGGCAACCAGTTTACAACTGCCTGTCAATGGAAAGTCAAAGCACGATGGCTAGACTAAGTTTCTTATAACCGCTAGCTTGGCCTTGCCAAGAATTCTAAGGTACTTTGAAATAAACTGCGCCTCTTTTTTTCAAGAGAATTAACTCAGAAATCTTATTATAGACACCAAAACTTTCATCTACCCTCTCACTGAAAAATATATAAGAAAAAAGTTTGCTTGAAAGAGCACCTGCGAGATATAACGCGAACTAACGGCTAAACACTGCTTTGTGCGCAGATTTCTCTACCGCTTCGAACAAGTGAAACACACCATTCCTAATTGTTTTGTCATACACATGCTAATCCGTCCAACAGAATAGAATAAATATAATCACGCTTTAGTCGCAAAACAAATTCCATAACATAGTATTTTTAGATTTTGAAATTTGACATTTTTCTAGCTTTATCGTCGTGAAGTAAGTTTTGTAAATCTTTTATAATTCGTGTAATTTATAACATAATCTAAGCGTTTAATATCATTGTATGTACTTATTGTAGTCTTATTTTTGAATACTCGTTAGATTATTGATATAACTAACAAATCATACGAAACTTACAATAACTAATAGATGTTAGGTTTTGTATATTTAGTTGAAGCTTTTCAATTTAACAGACTAACTGCGCACTTAAAACATATAATAAATTGTAAGGCATACAAGTCTTACCAAATCTATTTAATTGTAAGCTTTAGTCGTTTTTATCCAACCGATTGCGCCAAATGAATTGCTTCAGGTACTTTCATTGGGTACGAGTTGTACTGTCTAGTAACTTATAACTAACACTGACTAACACAAACAACTTTGTAAATTTCGTATAATCGTCAAATATCTGTGTTATATCCTATACCTAAGTCTTATTTATCTAGTTTTAATGCAGAGTCAATTTCCAAATATTTGATATGGTATTTTTCTTATACATAGTATAAAGAAAAGTATTAAAATATCTTTTACGTTGACTTTTATGTACGTATTCTAGAAGTGTGCTCAAGCGTAAACTGAAACTCACGCGAAGACATTTTTGACAGCTATCAAGTGTCAAAATCTGGATTCAGTTTTGAGTAAATTTTTGGCATCCGGGCCGTAGTTTAAGATTTAAGCAATTGTAAATATAAAAAAACAAAAGTCCCATGTACCTAAATGGTGCCAAATAAAGTAAAACTGAGAAGAATTGGCCGTGTAAATAACAAAATTTTGCTCAATTGGAATTGTGAGTTAGCTAGTTCTACTAATGTAAGAAAATAAGTAATTATACATACTTATAATTTGAATATTTACTAATTTAATTTAAGTTTTCATTGTACTAGTTTTCTTTATAACTAAGTACCTACTTAATGATTTCTCAATCGAACTAAATGTAGTTTAGAAATGTGTAATTTTCATTTACTTATATTTTGTCTATTGAACAATTGTTTAATTTTGCTATAAGGATCTTGGTAGTTTATTCAGTACATTCAGTAACCTATCTTGTTACCAAGTTGTAGTTATAAGGTGTCTATGTAAGTAATTGTTTAATGTTATTATTCTATACCACTTTTATTTCTAAAGGGTTGGTAAAAATTATAAGCGATATAAAATGTTTACTGCGGTATATCGTATTGTTTGAGTTATTTATTAAAATCGGCTCTGAATTACTTGTAAATTACGAATAAATATTATTATTTAATTTGAGTTTTCTTGACTACTAATGAAACTCGTCTTTTTGTAGAAAATTGTTTAATTAATTTAATAATTGAAGTTAATAGATTTAACAAACAGTGCCACTTTATCGCTTACTTCGATACTCACTAGATTAACCCTCATTTTCATACCTAAATGATATTATTAGATTCTATACAAATAGAGTTCAATTGTCTAAATAAACTACAATTTATACAATAAAATAAACCTTCACTAAATCAATCATTCTGGTTGTGAAATCAAGTGAACGTCTGCTTACTTGTTCTTGTTGAATAACAGAAAGAATATACAATTATTTATATTTATTTATATATAATATTTTTTTAAATTTTTAATATTTTGGTCACTAAACTGGACGTTACACGAAACAATAGACTACGTCTTTGGTAAAATTGTATATTTTTTCTGCCCTTCGGATATGGAATCGTAAAGAGATCAGTGCGCTGATTTTTAGTTCATACTTGCATATCTCAGCTCATTGATTTCTTTGACTAAAAAACTACCTACTTACTCGTAATGCCAGATTTTATTCCGATGTTTTTGTGACAAAGGGCGGCTTGATTTTTTTTAAGTTTCTTCAATATACGGGCAATTGGTAAACAAAGGAAGTAAACCCTCGCCCTCTAACAGCCTGTATTAGCCCTTGCCAAGCAAAATCCACCCTTAAGGTGGCAAGGCTTTGCATTTGGCGACTTAATCATTATAATATAGTAATAAATGAGGTTAACATCTGCTTACTGGTTGTAACATGAGGTAGATAGTTCAGAAGTCGTTGTCGCTGAGCGCGGAGGAGCGGCCGGGTGCGGGCGCGGGTGCGGCACTCGTCACTCGCAGCTCGCTCTCGGACGCGCTGCCGAGCGAGTCCGCGTCGCCATCTCACACAATCATAACAACATTTACGTATTGATAACATATTCATCTACGAGTACGAGTAGGTATATGCCGTTTTACACTGACATAAGCGCTTTTACCGTTCACCGTATATGTATAAATTAATTATATCCGGGATTGATACATAGGCCACTCTTTACCCGACTGCGCAGAGGGAGGAGTGACAGATCCTTTATTCGACAAAAAGTTACATACTGACAGCAATACATAAAGCACTGTAAACCTTAAAGGTTTGTCTCGGCGCTTAGATACACTTCAATTCGTGTTGGTTTGGGAGGGGCTCGATACAGCTGAGGCTTTATCACTTAATATGGGACCAACTTCGAAATCGCAATAAAAAAAATCCGCTATTCTCTATAATTTGAGGGGGCTTCCACCCCTTAGCCCCCCCCCCCTGGATCCGCTACTGGTATAATTCATTTTAATTTAATAAAATTTACCTTCGATGAGGTCTGCGAAGTCGTCCTCGTCCTGCGGCGCCAGCGTCCTCGTGCCGGGGCGCGTGCGTCGCGTGCCGGGCCAACCCCCTCCACCACCCCCACCACCTAACGGATAATCGCCAAATCAAAACCCAGTTATACTAGTGTCGTCTAAAGCATACGCCAAGACTTGTGTCAGACGGGCCAATTAACAAACTTTTTCTTTTATACTACTGGAGATGGTACATCAAGCTTATGGTACTTCCCCGGACGAGCCCTTTCACAAGAAAATCTACTACTCTTACAAACAAAACATGTTTGTTTACAAACATTCCATATGTAATTTGTATAGAGTATAGTGTCGTCCAGTATGGAGCTCGTAGTAGAGTCATCAGTTACCGAATGTCTGCGTGTCGGAGAGGTCGGAGTCGGTCCGGGAGTCGTCCTCGTCCCGTATGTCGTCGAGCGAGTCCCGCGCCGCCGCCGCCGCCGCCGCCGCCATGCTGCCGAACGCGCGCCGCGACTCCGCCCCGCCGCCTGCATTACTCATTTTCATATTGTTTATGGTTATATACTGTTATTGGCTATCTGGTTAACAATCTGTCTCATGTATAAGTAATAACATTATACATTCATTATTTATTACATTTAAGGGCGATTTCTATAAACTTCGGTCTGTTACCGATACCGACACATTTCTCTTTCTTCGCAAAGAGAAACGTATCCAACGTTAACTACACTTATACAGACGACATCTGTGGCCGGCTGACAAGCAGGAGGTTGCAGGGTTGATTCCCGACTCGGAACAAATGTTCTAATGTTTTAAAGTTGTTCTGAGTCTGAATGTTCCTCTATAAGTGAGATTTACAAAAAAAAGTATTCTATCAGTTATCTGGTTTCCGTAGTACAAACTTTCCTTAGTTTGGGTAAAATATAATTAATTTTATTTAATTGTTGTTTTATTTTGTACCGACTTCAAAACAGGAGGAGCTACCTAATTCGATACCTATGTATATTTTTATGTATGCTTAGATCCTTAGATCTCCCAATTTTGTTAATTCTTTTTTATCGAAAAGGGTGTCAGTCATCGTAAGATTTCATATAAAATCGGTGAATATCTGATAAAGATCTTTGAAAAGAAACTCCTCAACGGACAATATCATACCACTAACAATGAATTCGGATTATTCTTTATTTAGGTAAAACTAGTTGTATGCCCGCGACTTCGTTCGCAGTTTTCTGGATTTCAACCACAGCGCCACCTACAGGGTCCTACTGTCATTATAAACCATCCAGAGACCCATTCAAACACACTAATTTTTTTATCAAAATTAGTCAAACTGTTTTTTAGTTTTAGCGAGACTAACGAACAGTAGTTGACGACCTCCGTGGCTCAGTGGGCGTATAGCCGGCTGAGACGCAGGAATAGTGAGTTTGATTCCCGCCGCGGAACATATGTTCGCATAATCTACAAATATGTCTTCCTGGTTTAGATAGGCTACTTCCACAGCATTATGTCATACGGTATACTGCTGTGGGGGAGTGCTGCAGATATAAACACCGTTTTTGTGCTGCAGAAGAGGGCTATTCGTGCAATTTATAATATGGGCCCCAGAGAATCATTACGCAATAAGTTTAAAGAAATAAATATTATGACATTCCCTTGTCAATACATCTATGAAAATCTAATGTATGTTCACAAAAATATTAATTTGTTTAAGAAAAATAGCGATAATCATAATTTTAATACTAGAAATCAAGATAAACTCGCTGTTGCCACTTGTAGACTCCATAAAGTTAGTAAATCGTTTAAAGGGCAAGGTGTACGCTTTTATAACAAACTCCCAAGGGATGTACAAAACTTGACAATTAACAAATTTAAAAACGTAATTAAACAAAATCTTTATAAAAGAGCCTACTACTATAAAATATCGGATTATTTAGATGATAGAGGAGCTTGGGATTGAAATTGCTCCAACTCGTTCAAAATGTTACAATTTAGACGTAATTTATGTTCTGTATTATGTATTGTAAAAGGATCATTTAAAAAAACAACCAGCCTTGTTTCTTGCCTTTCTTTCCTGGCTTGGTCGCGAAGGAACAGGCAGTAAAATTGACGTTTCAAAGTGATCCTTGTGATTTTAATGAATAAAAAATATTTCAATTTGAATTTGAAAATTTGAATTTATTTGAATTGAATTAGATGTTTTTCTATATATTATAAGTATGTATTTACAAGAAAAAAAAAGCGTATACCTATTCTATTAGTTAACCGGTTCCCATAGTACAAGCTCTGTTTAGTTTGGGGCTAGATAGCGCTGTGTGAAATGTCCACCAATATTTATTTATTTATTTTATATAATAATTGATTTATATATTATATATAAGACAGATTTTATTGTAGACATTTTTTGCTACGTGAGTAAATTTAGGTATTTAGACAAAGATATCGGCGGTGCCCTGGCACGAGTACTTCTGATGCAGTTCAATAACAATTCAGTAGATAGTTCGTCCACCGAACGCTGCGTTTCAGAGAGATGCAGGTACCTGCAGTTTTGATCCTCAGCCTGGTCCTCGGCCTGGTGGCGGGACGCGGCTGCTTCATCTCGCTCGCGTCCTTATCCTCATCGCTCGACTCCATATCCTCTGTATAACAGAAACAAACACACGCAACTCAAACATAAGTCTATACTAATACAATCATTTAATAACATTATCCTGTGGCTATATTTGCGGAGTGGCTTCCGGTTCCCACCTGAGTCGCTCAGCTTCCCCAGCACGTCCTCGGCTTCGTACTTGTGTATGAGCTGCATGATGGCGGCTTGCTGCTCCTCCGCCTCCTGCAACACATACAGACGAACATTTCATCAAATCAAAAATTGGTCCCTCTCAAAATGAATGGAGATCTGTTCCCGCAGCCTGCATCCACCTCTCTGTACCTCTGTCTGAGCACTCTCCAGCACACTGAGCTGATGCTTCAGTGCCTCCACGCAGCGGTACCGCAGCACGTACTGCTCCCACAGCCGCTCCAGCTCTGTCTCCAGCGCTGACAACTCGCCTTGATACGCAGGTCTGCAGAAACACTCGGTATATTTTAGTACAAAGAAATTCAACAATTCAAATTGAAATTCAAGAAAAGGTACAATGAGGGAAATCCACGATGGTAAGTGCCAAGTAAGTTAGTCAGCGTGATTCATTTACAACAACAAATATTTAACTTTATGCATTCCATAATTACAAATTATGCTGCCGAATTAACTTGGTCCTCACCGATCTGCCTAATTATAAAGAACTCGGGCTGATTAATACGATAACGTATATCCAATACGCGGTCCAACCCGACTCTAGTTGCTGAGACCCACTCACTAAACTGTCAGCTGACGAACTCACTTAATCTTCTGCACAGTATGCAGTCGCTTCTCAGCGCGCAGCAGCTCCGCGCGGCGTCGCTCCAGCTTGGCGTCGAGGGCGGCCTCGCTGGCGGCCACGCTGTCGATGCGGTCCCGCGCCGCCGCCACGCGCGCGCTCACCGCGTCCAGCGCGCGCCGCAGACACGACTCCATTACCGACATGTCGAGCGGCCGGGAGAGGGCTTGTTCACGGAACTCCTGGAAAGGCATATACATGACTACTTATAAAATGAACAGGTTAACTAATTATGCTTAGACGAACTTACCTATTTAAGTTTATTAGAATTTCCTTCCAGCATAGTTGATTTCCTTTTTTTTAGCTGATAATTAGTAGTAGCACTAGAAATAACACAAGTTATACCTTGTTTTCAGCTTCTTTCGCCAATAGATCGTACAGAAAAGCTCCTTGCGCAGTGATCTCAGTTGCCAGAGAGCGCGTCTGCTTTATTTCTCCGAGCTGAAATGCACCGGAAACACAAACCATTTTAGGTCATGCATGGACCACACGTCTTCTGACACGTCAAGACATGGTAATAAATAAAGTCAAATAGGTGGGTGAAAACAACTGCATTTTAATGGGATGCATATGCCGACGCACTCACCCGATTGCTGACATCATAGCTGATTCCTCCTTCATCTCTATGCTCAGCGGGTAGTGGCACGTTCAGCGCAGCTCGCAGGAATGAGGCCACCTTCAGCAGCTCTCGCACCGCCCATCCATCGGCTCCGTACAGCTTCTTGCCGTTCAACTTCAAATTCGCTCTGGAATGCTAACGAAAACATTATGCTGATAGAATGCTCTGATAATAATTTCATTTACATTTACATGTATTACATGTATCATTACATAATTATCATTTATGTGAATACATGAGTTGTTCATTTCCTCATCTGCATGAATAGTATCTGCTGTAACAAATTGTTTTTTCCAATGCTCTGCATAAATTAATTTGATTATTATTATTTTATTATTATCTGAATTTGTAAATCTTTTTTACATACCAGTACTACGCAATGTAATGAAATCATAGATATACTCGTATATTCTACCGATAGACAAGAACATTCTTGACAAAAGTTTGTTCAAATGCTGGTGAGTTAGAACTAAAGTTCGCTGCAGCGCTAAAATATTATTTATGTGATCTAACCAAACTATTAAAACCTGCAGCGCTAGATCGCTTATAGAGTTTAGTTAACTCGCGACCAAAACGTTGTAAACGCCATGAAATTCATGGCGCATACGCGTTCCGTTCAACATAGTGTAACATATTGTAGTCCCTATAGATTTTACACCACAGACGTGACACAGCTTTTGTACCTACAAAACTTCATTAGAATTCATACTCTATTTCATAATGTATAATAGTAATGTAATAATTGAAAATATGATAAAGTAGAAAAATAAAATAAAATGAATTGTTATGCGTATATTTAAGCTCAAGTACGTTAACAATAGTTTGAAATCAAACTGACACCTGATTATTCTCTGATATTTCTTGATGTATTTTTGCAGTATCGAATTACGCAGGTCGTTATATTTTCTGACCTTTGACAGATATTAAATAGGTAGGTACTAGTAAACCGGTCTTCAGACGACTAGTCTACAGTCATTTCTTGTAGTCCTCCAACTAGCTGTTAAAATATATGGAAACGTAGTATGTGTACTTTATGTAATACTTAAGTATTTTTTGTTATATATATAGGGTCTTTCAACAAGGACGGGTCGATGTTAAAATTGAATAAAACAAGATGTGTGTGAGATATTAACGAAATTTATTTTTTATTTAAAAGGCCTATTTATTCCATTATGGATGGAATATGACATCGTTCAAATGTCCGCCGCGGCTTCGTATGGTGGCGCGAATCCGAGAGGTCCAATTTTTAATGACTGCTGCATAGATCCGGCTGAATCCGAGCGATGGCCTGCGTTGGCTTTCAGGGCAACGGTCGAATGTGGTTTATTGGCATAGACCTGCGACTTCAGAAAACCCCACAAGAAAAAGTCTAGCGGAGTCAAATCACACGATCTTGGTGGCCAATTCACATCACCTCTGCGAGAGATAACTCTACCCTCAAACCGTTCATGCAGAATGTCGATTGTGTCGTTCGCTGTGTGGCAAGTAGCGCCATCTTGCTGGAACCACATGTCGTTCACGTCCATATTGTTCAATTCAAGCCAAAAGAAATTGTTTATCATTGATCTGTAGGTCTGCGAAAGGCAGAGTTCTTGAGCACGGCGAGAAATCGACTGCCTCGGAGTCTCCTGAACACTCTCACGTACAGCGGCGATGTTCTCGGCCGATCTGGCGTTCCTTTGACGTAAAGGTGTTGGTTGGTTGTTTACCGAACCGGTCGTTTTAAATTTAGTCACCAATCGTTGGAGAGTGGACTTTGAAGGGCCACCGCTTCTGCCGTAAAATGGGCGCAATGCGCGCAACGTTTGCACTAACGAACACTCATTTTGATAATAAAGTTTTATCATTTGCTGCATTTGCTGCACATGCTGCTCAACCGTGTAACTTGCCATGGTGATTTGGCATCAGTGACTGAATAAGAAAAAACAGATTTGACAGATGCCGCCAAAACAAAATGGCCGCCACAGATTATTAACATCGACCCGCTCTATTTGAAAGACCCTATATACAGGGTTACAGGAAACATCGTGCTAGATCCGTTAAGGGCGTGGAGTACCCATCATTTCTGACTTATTTCACTATGAAACACCCTACCCTAAACTTAACCCTTTTCGAGATATTAGACTTTTAATTTTTTTATTGAAAATTGCCGATTTTTAGGCTACTAAATTTATTTTTGTTTATTTTGTGTATCTTATTATTATTATTATTGCATTATTACATGTGTAATAAGATGCTTTAGGACGTCAATCATTAAAATAGTGCATAAGTTAATTGAATAGACCGTAGTAGACAAGTGAAAGTTAAGAAATAAAAAAAAATATTAGAAAGTTTATTTTTCTCTAAGGGATATCTAAAAAAAATATTATGGCAATGGTTCGGCAGATGTTTTTTAAAATATCTACGTTTCATCAACTATCTAACGAGGTATAACAATCTAGGGTTTGTATTACATTTCGTGGAAAAAAAGTAGTCGTCGAGTGCCGGATGTGGCCGTTTTTGACAGAGTCTATCGAAGACTTCGAGAAACTGGCTCTGTTTTGAGACGAAATACAGACATGGGAAGACCACGAATTGATGACGAAGAACAGGACAATGAGATAGTGCAACGCTTTCGAGCGGATCCGACTACTTCCACTAATATTGTTGCCCGTGATCTGGGACTTTCGCAATGGAGAGTGTGGTTTACAGTGCATACTGCTGGCCTATACCCGTACCATTACACGCCGGTACACGTTATTGAAGAAGGAGACCCCGCGAGAAGATTGGACTTTTGCAGATTTATGCTAAATGCTGACGTAGAAGACCCAGATTTTCTAAGAAATATCTTGTGGACGGATGAGTCCAAATTTGATAAAGATGGCATAACTAACTATCACAACGCCCATTACTGGGCCCCAAAAGAGCTAAGGAATCCCAATAAGAAAAGAGTGAAGGGGTCCCAACGAAGATTCAGCGTGAATGTGTGGATGGGCATTATCTCCAATCATTTGATTGGACCTTACTTTCTCCCGGATAATCTAAATGGGGAAAGCTACGAAAATTTCCTGAGAGCAGACTTAAGTGATTTGCTGGATGATCTGCCACTCAACCTGATCAGGGACATGTGGTTCCAACACGATGGCTGCCCTGCCCATTTCAGGAGAAGTGTCAGAGACTGGCTGGACACAAATTATCCAAACAAATGGATAGGACGAGGTGGACCGTTGCCATGGCCAGCAAGAAGTCCGGACCTAACCCCCATGGATTTTCACGTGTGGGGGTGCATGAAAAGTCTTGTGTACAGCGAGCCGAATCCAGTTTCGTCTGTGGAAGACTTACGAGAAATGATTGTGGATGCAGCCAATAAAATGAGGACCACGTTAACCACTGGAGTAGTAAAGACTGGTCTCCGTAGAAGGATGCGACAATGTATCAGAAATAGAGGCGGCCATGTTGAACATGAACTGTAGAATAAGAAAAAGTTGTGTGAAAATCTTTAATAAATGACATTTCATGCTTACCTATTATTTTATTTTACTTTTTAGGGCTAAGTATAAATTTTCTTCTCCACTGTCGCCTATAAAACTAAATTTTTTTCAATGCATTTGAATAAAACCCTAGATTATTATACCTCGTTAGATAGCTGATGAAACGTAGATATTTTAAAAAACATCTGCCGAACAATTGCCATAATATTTTTTTAGATATCCCTTAGAGAAAAATAAACTTTCTAATATTTTTTTTTATTTCTTAACTTTCACTTGTCTACTACGGTCTATTCAATTAACTTATGCACTATTTTAATGATAGACGTCATAAAGCATCTTATTACACATGTAAAAATGCAATAATAATAATAATAAGATACACAAAATAAACAAAAATAAATTTAGTAGCCTAAAAATCGGCAATTTTCAATAAAAAAATTAAAAGTCGAATATCTCAAAAAGGGTTAAGTTTAGGGTAGGGTGTTTCATAGTGAAATAAGTCAGAAATGATGGGTACTCCACGCCCTTAACGGATCTAGCACGATTTTTCCTGTAACCCTGTATATATAATATATATTCTACGTATTATTATTAATATTATATTAAGTAGCTTTATGTACTTATTGTTACTGTGATCGGAGTTTATTGTTATTTCAGTTTCTTTTGTTTTTAAGTATCATGATGTTTATATTGTTTTAAGTTAGCACGCCAATCTTTTTTGTTACCTCTGAGGTTGGCAGGTAGAAAATGCTATTAGCATTAAGCCCACCTTTTGTACATGTAATTTGTATTTTTTGTGCAATAAAGCATTAAAATAAAAATAAAATAAAAAGAAAGAACATAAAATAAATATTAAAAAATATCAAACTGGCTGGAAAACATTTATATAAACAAATTAAAACACTTTCTAAAAACACCACGTCAAATCCGTGTTCAGTCACATATGTTTTTCCTACAACCGGTTTTGTAATGGAATATCTGCATATTTTAGTCTATGATTTTAGATGACGTGGCCTTTTAATAAACAAAATGTTTTTATAATGTGGTATTACGATATTAATACCTATTTATTCACTTGAACAACCAATAATTTTACTTACTTGACTACTGAATTCATGTCATACTTTATGTATTTCATACATTGATTCGAATTCTCGTATTAACAGTGCCGCTCCGTTCGCGTCCAAACTGCGTGGATATCGAAGCCGCACTAAAGTAAGGTGTACGGATTGCAGTACAGTTTAGTGGAACAGAGTGAGTGTTCGGATCGCGATATCTAGTACGTAGTATATATATATATATCGATGAATGAAATGGTGTATAAATTAATACTGAATTGAAACTGCATACTACTGATACCAGCCTAAGGATAAATAGTTACCTTATAGGCACGAGCTAGAAGTCCGTACTAGTAACCAACCGGAGTTGTTAAGGTTGCCCGAACCGAACGCCTCGACATAACTAAGTATTTATCTACACAGTTTATACCTACCATAAATAATGGTCTGCTAAGAATCGCTAACATTGTTTCTTATAGAAATTTGAATAAATATAGTTTGTGAGGTTTTTAAGAAACTGGTCTGAAATATTTGCCAAAATTATACCTATTCTTGCTAAGCTTAGGTTACTATGGTTATGGAATACATACAAACAACGTAATGGCCTGCGCCACAAGAGAAACTCTCTGCTCCATAGTGGTTGCGTGAGGCAGCACTGAATCAGGCTCCACCCTGGACGCCAGCCAGCGGAGACATTCCTCCATCAGATCCCAGTTCGGTATCCTGAAGCTTTCCAGAGATATCGGCTTTGGGAAGCCCAGCACTCGCATAGCTTCGCTAAAATCTAAAACAATAAAGTTTTTGTTGAGAATATTAGGCGTTTGATCACTCCCTCACCTAGTAGCAAGTGAGGGTGTGGTCGAAGATGAAGCACACTTGTATAGAAAGAACCTGTTTACTCTGGAATTGAAGACTCCGAGATTATAATTGTCTAGAAAAATAGACGCCGTATAAAAGTAATTTGTTAATAGGTAGGTACAAGAAATGTATAAGGAGTTTAAAAGTTAGGACAGATACGAGGCATGCCTTTTAAGTTCTGTCGTTTCCATATTTACCGGCAATTTTGAATTTGGAACTGTTCTATATTCGAATGTGTTTACATTTTGAATCTCAAAACAGTTGAAAGTATTAGGATTAATGCTATTGTTTAGTCACAGTTTCGATTTGAATCTGTCAGGTCACGTACGAAAATGAATCTTTCTAAGGAAAATGTTCGTGCAATAATTTTCTACAAATTTAGAAGAGGCCTGACACGGCTTCAGTGTTTAGAAGAGCTAACATCTGTATTCAGTGATGTAGCCCCATGTCTGCGGACTGTCGAACGCTGGTATTTAGAATTCCAGCGTGGACATACTAGTGTTAGTGACAGATTTCGCGAAGGACGCCCAAAATCCGCCTTCACTGAAGATAACATCATTGCTGTGAGACAACTAATTCTCGAAGATCGTCATGTGACGTATCGAGAGATAGAGGCTCTATTAGGCATCTCAGGGACAACCATTCAGAAGATCTTGCATGAAGCGCTTGGTGTGAGAAAGCTAGTTTGCCGTTGGATACCGCATCTGCTTTCCGACGATCACAAGGCGGCCCGCGTCAGATGGTGTAAGAAAACTCTGCAAAGGTTCAACCGAGGGGAGTCAAATCACGTCTACGACATCATAAGTGGTGACGAATCTTGGATCTATGCCTACGATCCTGATACCAAACAACAATCTACAATCTGGGTCTTTCAAGACGAGCCAAAGCCGACTAAAGTTGTTCGTTCTCGAAGCACTTCAAAGAAGATGGTGGCCACGTTCGTTGGAAAAACCGGCCATGTTGCGACTATTGCACTTGAAGATCGTAGAACGGTTAACGCAGAGTGGTATACTACAGTTTGTTTACCACTAGTCATCGCCGAACTTCGAAAATCTAACTCAAAGCGACGCATCATCCTGCACCACGACAACGCAAGCTCACACAGCGCTCGTCAAACGATTGAGTATTTGAAGCAGGAAAAAGTAGAAATTCTTGACCATCCTCCATACAGTCCTGACCTAAGCCCTAACGATTTCTTTACATTTCCTAAAATAAAGAAAAGTCTTCGTGGTCAAAGGTTCCAGTCCGGTGAAGAAGCAGTCGACGCTTTCAAGACAGCCATTTTGAACACCCCACTTTAGAGTGGAATAAATGTTATAATAACTGGTTTGAGCGAATGGAAAAGTGTTTAAGCTACGTTGTGAATACTTTGAAAAACAATAAAAAGTACTATAAGGTTCTAGATGTGTTTTTTTCTTCAAACGACAAAACTTAAAAGGCATGCCTCGTACCAATAACTAAAAATAATTGTAAAAACATGCTTAGGTTAGGAACTTACTTCTCAAATCTCTGTAGGACATTTTCTTGGCTTAAAAAATATGTTTTCACGGGCATTCACAAAATGAAGACAAAATTGAAATGACAACCATTTGTTTACATTACATGCCATAGCGTTACCATGGCAACGATAGCGCAACTCATTCGTGTCGTAAGCGGTTGGTTTTTAGATAATATTAAATTGGGCATACTATATGCTTGTGGTAAACTTTACACAAACACTTTAGTTTACTTGTTTTGATAGACTACTTAATAGTATTGTGACTAAATCTCTATTTATTTGCTACATACTCTAGCGCCTTACAATCATCTTTTAGCAAAATCTTGACTTTTGAATATACATATATTTGTTATATTAACTGGACTATACTCTGATTTTTGATTCAAGATATTTGAACAAAGAAATGAAAATTTTACGAGACAGCGAGTGAGAGGATTTAATATAAGTATGTATTTGTATATAAGTACTCTCATTAGTCATCTGGTTCCCTTAGTACAAGCTTTGCATAGTTTGGGGCTAGACGGCGTTGTGTGAAATGTCCAGTATTATTTATTTATTTAAGGAGAAGGTAACAGATTCAAATAACGTCTCTTTTGTAATTTACATATTTAGATGATTTTAAAAATCCTAACTTTAATTCAAATTTCACAAGGTCTTTCAAGCCTGCTATCATGATTTAGAAAGGCATTTATCTATTGACTAATTTTAGTTCTGTAGGGGGGGGGAATAAGATTTGCACTGACGATGTCCCGCATAGGGGTGTATTATGCATTACCCCCCT
Source organism: Philereme transversata (assembly GCA_963924445.1). NCBI lineage: Eukaryota > Metazoa > Arthropoda > Insecta > Lepidoptera > Geometridae > Philereme > Philereme transversata. Next base: position 34,846,450 of record OZ004339.1, on the reverse strand, counting down.
TTTAACCTGAAACCTAACCTTACTCTAAATTAATTAGCCTAAACTATCTTAATTACTGTAATAGTCACTATTTTAAAATACCAATGAAATGACCATTTCTACAACTAACAGTTATATTTATTTAACACTTATCTATACAAAACAAGTAAACGATACCGACCTTGAGACAACATTACCATCTGTAGATTCGCCGTCTGATTCTACGCTTCATTAAATGCACCTTTGTTCAGGAGTTTAGGAGCCACTCCGTTGGATCACTCTCATAAAATCTTATTGGATATTCATCAACATAAAATCGATGTTGGAACGGTAAATGCTATTACAACATAAATTCAAAGTCAAATCTATTAATAAATTGAAATGACAGCACATAACATTTAAAAATGGTTTTATGTGGACACTACACACCTACTAAAGATTGCAGGAAATCTATGTTGCTTATGTAGACATCTTATGGCTGATATGATTACATTGAACAAGAACTATTATATAATGATCAAAGGCACTCCTGAACTAATCAAGATGCTAATACCTACACAGTGCCACAAGTTATCTGGCCAGGTCACAAGGCTTTTTTTTTTATAAAACCTGGTGATGGAACTAACATATGGCCCATGGTGGTAAATGGTAACCATTGGCTATATCAAAGTATTGCCTCGTAGGTCACGCAGCTTAGAAACGTGGCCGATGGACTACTCTCCATCCATCAACTTGAGGCATTAGGTGTAAAGCCTTATGTGCCTGTGATTTCACCGGCAACCATAATCTTCAAACCGAAACAGCAATGCTGCTTGGCGGCAAAAATAGGTATGGTGGTAGTTCTTCCCCAGGCGAACCCTTACACAAGTCACACTACTCTTCTAGAGCTACCTTCAATCGAACTGAACTTTGGTAGTTGTTGATACAGATAACTTGTGGCACTGTAACTTGCATATCACAGGCGATTCTACTACAGGCTGACACATACTAAACCTACAGCTGATGCATTGTCTCGCTCAAGGCCTTCGTATCTCGCATGCCCAATTTAATAGAAGAATCATAAGTCTACAACAGTGGGAGACTGCCTCTGAGCGCGCTTGAGGGACTCCTCGCGTTTCACTGACACTCGGAGACGAGATGCTTTCAGGTGCCTGAAAAGAGAAAAAACTCGTGTATATAAAGGTACAAAAAGGTAGGCAGAGTGGATATAGTGACATTATAACTAAATCTATCTGGAATATCATATCATTGGCTTTTATAACTAAGACAGTGTAGTAGACATTAGGCAATTAGGACAAATTGTGGATGAATACTGAAAAGATGAGATTATGTTTTTTTTTTTGCTTCTACAAGATGTGAAAGTTTGTTGGATGTTTGTTCCTCTCTAACACCAAAACTACTGAACTGATTTGGCTGAAATTGATTTAATGATGATGAACTGGAATAGGACATAAATAAATAAGCTACATTTCATCCCATAAATCAATTCCTGCGGATGGATGGATATGGTATTTTGGGTCTTAACAAACAATACAAAAAATAAATTATTTTTTACCTTGACGTGATAATCACATAAGCAGAAAAAAATCACAGATCTTATTCCCCCGCCTTAAAATAATAATAATTGTTCATTTATCATTAGCTACTCAAATCCTAGATCAGTACAGTACCTCTGTCGAATCCTCTCCTGTGTGTGAGGCGAGGGCTCGCTCTGTGCGACAGAGGCGCCGCGCAGCATGTCCCGCAGCTTGCGCATGCAGTCTGCCAGGTTCAGCTGCTGGGAGCGAGTCGCGTCGGATCTGATGATGAGGTAGCCTTCCTTCGTCAGCTTGTTGCTGTGCTAAAATTATTATTGCAACTATTGAGCATTTATTCATTAAACATCAGCTAAGTGTGAGCTGTTTATGATCCAATGATGTTAGTGTTTATAAGTCAAATACTAAATTACATTTATTAACAGAAATAATACACAAGTATAAATGATTATATCATAACAATATAAAAGAAACATTTGAGCCATGTAAGAGAGTAAAAAATCTTTAGATAACTAACTGCTCAATATCTCTACTAGACAAGTGTCTCCAAGACACTGGCTGCATTGCTTACTGATATGCAATGCATATGTGTTGACCTAGAAAAACACCAGCTCTCGGATCACACATCACTACAATCAGATTGCGAAAAAGAATTTTAAGAATCTGAATAGATGGGCAACATTCTTATGGTACGAGGCCCTTATCCCATATATTTGGTTGCCCAAAAGCATCCATCTCATTGGCTGGCTTGTATAGTCTGAACAAATGGTATATCTTATAAAAAGAAGGAGTGGTTATTATTGTTTGAAGTTAAAATTAATTGCTTAAAATATGTCAACAACATACCAGTTCTATCATCTTCTCTTTAACCTCAGGGTGTAACCAGTCTGCCTCGCTCAGTTTGAACCTCAGGTCTACTTTGGTATGTACCTGAAAAATTAGAATATCATTATTTTTTTAATAATCAATCTCTTGACTTCAACAGACAGTGTAGTCAAATATGGAGCATGCTCTCCTGCAAAGAACATGTTCACGCTGGACTTTATAGTGCTCCAGAAAAAAATGATTTATTTACTTATTTCAGCTTTGAGTAATCGAGTAATAGTTGAGCGCAGAGGTAAGACGTATGATTTCATCTTAAATGATTGGATGCATAAGCATTAAATACATAAGCAGTATTTAATTAATTAAATTGGATATGAATTAAATGACTTGGATAATTTGTAAGCACTCCTGTAAACCAGCTGAATGTGTGCCTGTTCCGTTACTATGCAATCAAGTCTATTAGCTATTTTTTTTTACCTTTATCATATAACTAGCTTCCACCTATTGCAGTGTTTGTCAATAATAAATATGTGTGTGAGGATTAGGCCACTTTTAAACCCATAGGTAATAGATTGTACCCAGGTTATAAATAAAATAAATATGTCTATTTGTATACCAAATTTCATCAAAATCGGTCAAATCGTGAAAACAAAACAAACAGACAGAGAGATAAGAATTACTTTCGAATTTATGATATTAGTGTGGATGGATAAATCTTTTGTAGGAAATTATCATATAAAGTGGTTTTTATTTCTTTCAATATGCCTCAATGTGTACAGGATTACATGTTTCTAATTGTAATTCTAGGGTGGGTGAATAAGATCTATACTGACCGCAGCCATCCTAGCTCCTAGAAATAACAGACCAGGACTAGATTGATGCCTGCAGCCTTCCAAGATCCCCGTGGAATACATGTTTTTTCAAAATAAATCTTGCATAAACCTATGTAAATTAATTACCTTATTAACATTTTGTCCACCCGGCCCAGAGCTGGCACTATATGTAATGTTGAGCTTGTCAATCGGGATGAAACCAGAGAACTTCGCATTGGGGTCTGCGCTCTGAAACATGGAAGAGTACTTATGTTTAGTAAGGGATTTGCATCCGCAATGTGCCTTCAATGAATGAAAACATACTCTGAATTACGAAGATACTTACAATAGAAGGTGTTGTGAGTTTCAAAGAGCTATTCGGGTATAAAGTATCCAAGGAAATAGAGCTTTTATATGCCATAGGCCGCTTAAAAGTAGTAAAGGAGGCACTTTGGACGATTTTCTGAACGAAACCCAATCGCAACGATGCAAGCGCCATTTTGGATAGTTTTTACTAAATCATTCAAATTACTTTTATATTATGGATAAGTATGAACTTTGTTTTCTCTTCGTAAAATCTATTTTTCTAGATGTCTTGAAAATCGAAATCCTAACCTCGCAAATTAATTCGTGACACTTGTGACAGTGACTGACAGTGATAATCTGACAAAACAAATTATGCATACTGCCTGCCCACAGACTACAAGGTTATATGCTGCCTGACATAACTCAAACAGGATTAATTTGATCAATCAGGGTCCAATCAACATAACTTCCATTCCGGAAAACAAGTAGCGGCAGCTAGAATCCAAAATCATTGGGTGTCGGCAGGTTATCTAGCTAAGCTAATTGTGGTAAATCTAAATGCAGCAAAATCGTACATTTCTTTGATGAGTATCCAATCGAAATGAGATTTATAAAGGGGAAAGTTTTCATTTAGAAAGTTTGCGGTCTAAGAACATTTAACGTTCAGTAATCTCACTCATTATACAGTCTTATTAATTCTGTACCAACAAAATTGCTGGTTTAAATTCACGTCCAGAAAAACACGAAGCATAAACTGCGCGCGCGCATGTTCACGCTCTAGATAATTTAATTAGGATCCCGTTCCGCTCGGTAGAACCCTCTCACGTTTCTATGAGACTACTTATTTAGAATTTAGACAAAATTAGCTCTGAGCACCTCAACAGTACCTATAAGTAAAAAAAAAAAATCTTTCACAGCCTTAGTAGGTTCAGATTGAAAAGTAGCTGCCTACCTACATTCAGCCCTGCCCACAGACAGATCAGAAAACATCGGATAGGTAATAAGTATTCCATAAACGCCTACTAATAAATAAATAAATAAATTTTGCTGGACATTTTACACAGCGCTATCTAGCCCCAAATTAAGCAGAGCTTGTATTATGGGAACCAGATAACTGATAGAATATCTTTTTTTTTGTTACTACATACATGCCTACTTACATATTTTATATTATATAAAACAAAGTCGGGTTCGTTCGAACACTTAGGTGCCTATAACTCAAGAACGGCGGAACCGATTTTGATTATCTTTGATTTGTTGGAATTGTCTCCGCCCCGAATAACAGAACAACTATTAAAATATCGGAAAATTTCACGCAAAAAGAAATTATGAAGAAAATTCATTTCCTCATACATAATGATGTCAGATTTTCAATTCTACCGGGGTGACGTAAATTTACAGCCCGCGTTATATGCATGTCAAGGCGGTACAAAGTTCGCCGGGTCAACTAGTATCTAATATATAGAAAAACACCCAGACACGGAACAAATATCTGTAGATAACGCAAACATTTGTTCCAACATACCAAAGAATACATATGTACTTACGGAAAGTATTAAAAGGCTTTTTACTAATGCTACAAATGCATTAGCATAATGCGCATTACTGAAATAAATTATGTTACATTTTCTCTGACCCGTGTCTAAAACTAACCATGGTCTAACCACGACGGCACCTACACAGAACTGCTACAGGGCAGCGTGCCACTTCTACTCCAGGAAAGTGCTATGTCATGGAACGTCTGACGCACCCAACTCTGCTAGGCGTGTACCTATTTGTATCCCAGCTTGTGATTTAGGATGTGGTTATTCCACGTATGCTACTCACAGAAAATTGATCATTATACCGAAGCTAATCTTTTTACAGCATGAGGTGCAAAAACGGTAATAATGTAACGAAGTTATCACCGACTCGAGAAAGTGCTGTCATACCAATCAACTGGAACTAGGAATTTCAGCGATTAGCTACAATGCATCGCCATTGTAGCTAATCGCTCAAACTCCTAGACGGCTTTTTCAGTTCTCAAAGAAACTGATACCTAGCTATTGGCAATAAATGATGTGAATAAGAAAGCGCGTTAACTAAGCATAAGGTTCAACTTTTAAGAGTTCGTCTTGCCATCTAGTAGGAGGCCGTCCTACGCTGCGCTTTACAGTAGGTAAGTACCTACCTACGTAGTCTCTCCTCGAGAACCTTTTTTCCCATACTTACGTAATTATTTACTAAATTTTTCTACATAATACAGTATACCCACTGTTTAGCCATTAGGGGAGTTATTAGATAGGTAAGTAAAAAGTTAATACAGTTTTTTTACATTCTATAATAAACAAAAAAAGGTCTAAAAAAGATTACGAGAGTTTAATCGTCACTTCATTTATTATGATAAATAAAATAGTTCTGAAATCGGCACGTTCGGTTCTGTAACTACAGCGCAGCATCCGTTGCTTTCATCAGTAATTATGATAATGCACGTCTGCGCCTGCACACACGCGACAGCGGCTTTCCGAATTCCGCAGCGCGGGCGCAGGCGTTGTCGTCAATTGGTGCTATATTCGAATGCAGGGTCGGAACTAGGTGCAAGAACACAAAAGAACAAACCAAAAGTACTTTCTGAAAATTGGTACTGCCACGGGCTATTGGAAACCCCATTACTAGGAATCTTACTTTGATAGAATGATTCAGAGAATAACCTAAGTATAATCCAAGTTCTGAAGATTTGAGAGCTGGTGGAGTAAGCAAATTATCATCATCATCCGCAGCCCGACCACAGAATATTGATTACCTAACCTATGCTTGTGCAATCCACCACGATCTTGCGCTAGTCTCACCCATCGATTGTCCGCCGTTTTGCTTCGGCTGCAAAACGCAAAACGTTTTCGTACCTGCGTTTCATAGCTACTCCTCGTTAGAGGAGAAAAAAATACCTACCTACTTATTGGATTTATTGGCTTTAGCTATAGCTTCACTACTGCCCAAGGGGAGCTGTCATTAATCCGCACCGTAGTAATATTAGTTTTCTATGTCCGTGTTTTGAGGACAAAATATCGCGTGATTTTATTATCGTGATTGGAAGCGTAATTGAATCTATTTTTTACGGATATCAGATTGCGATGTATCAGAGTATGCAGATGAATCAATACGCCTAAGCTCCGATATATGAGTCGTATAAAATCAAAGGCGGCAAAGTAGGGCCGACCTTACTTTTCACACAAGAAGAAAAAACTGTTCTTTTGATAACTAATCCATAGATAATCAACACGGATATCTTACAATAATCTGTGGACTTTACGTATATGGTCGTTTTTGACTGCGTATGGTTAATTTAATATGTTTTGATATACAATTTCTATGTTACCATATATCTACTTAACTCATTTTTGCCTACTTACCTACTTTGCCGCCTTTGATTCTATACGACTCATATATCAGTTAGGTACCTACTCTACTTACACGTAAAATTCATTGATAGTGTTCTGTTGGACTACAACACGTGCCCTAAATCCCTACCACCTACCTACCCTTCAATATTTTTTTATTATTAATATTTTCAATATTTATACTTATTTTGGCGCGTTTGGATAAAAAATACTAGAGAAAAATTATTACGATGCGCGCGCACAACGACCGCCAAAAAGCGACATGATGAAGTTAGCTGATAATTGTCTCTCAAGTTTCCGTGAAAACTCACAACCATATTTATTAATTTATCATTCCTTTTACAAACAAAGAGTTGTGGCACACGGGATGAAATCTTTAGCTATTTTTGTTCTGTTACGCCAAAGAAGTATAATTTCTTACGTACATACCTATATTAAGTACATACACTCATTTTTTTACTTGAAACTCTTCTTCGCCGTCTAGACTCGACTAGCATGCCGAATTGAGTTGAGGACGACAATATGTGGAAAATCACGAATGTCTGCTTTCACCATCGTCCATTACAAAGCCTATTTCAGGACTAGGTACTGAGCCACACAAATGCAGTTTGCTTTTTCACTGTGATTATTCATCTTTGGGCAGGTAACTATGTCTTAGGCGCGTCAGTCTAACTTTTCATACTAAGGTAGATTTTCAGTCAACAGACCATTTAACTGCCATAATCACTTAATTTTCATACATTTCTAGCGGTAGTCAAAGTCTAGTTGGAAGAGACATTAATTAACAGACTATAACCTAACCCCTTCTCCTCAATTTGAACGTTCTCCCACCAGTATATCTTGGCCAACCTCCTCTCTCTTCATAAGTTCAAAAGGCTGAAAAATCATGGGTTCTGGTGGGGTTTTCATGGGTCTTGGAGTTCTGGTGGTCTTGGAAGCCGGTGAACAAGAGCGTGAAGGCGTTTTCGGTAGGTATGCGAGATAAAACGGTTAGTTTGTTATCATTTTAATTATTAAGTCGCTTTCACTGCTTAGCCACCTAATTGTTGGTGAATGTGATGAAGATGTTACTTATGCAAAACAATGTTATAATGAGTATTTTTACTTTTGAATAAAACTAATAACTTATCTTTTTAATTCATATATAGGAATACATACATATTCATAATATATTTAATTGATATCTTTCCTAATTATTGATGCTAAGTAGGTACATAAAAGAGTAAATTGATGGCTCGAGGTAGGAATTAGCTTGTCTGGAAAAGTATGAGCTTATCAATGGGCCCTTTTGCTTAAAAACTATGGAATCTGATTTTGGCAATGTAGAGTTTATATTGCCTACCTACCATACAACTGAAAATAAAGATTCAGGTCAAACCCTACATTCGCGGGAGTTTATGTCAAGTGGACCCAATAATTTTACAGAATTATCACACCAGGAACCATTTGCCATTAATGATCTATCGAAGCGGAATAATGATCTAATTATTTTATCTATCAGATGTGCCACCATCGGTAAAACAATAACAAATTGCGTAATTGTCGGCTTTCACCGGTTATTGTCTATAATTGTTGATTTGCATACTCTGCGAAAACTACCGTCGCTTGCTAGGGGAAGGCTCGAGTGGAACTTCCTTCAACAAGCGGTAGCGGAATTGACCGCCAAGTGTTAGACAGAATATAAATCCAGAATAATAATCCAAAACATAGGGATTACTATGTACCTACTACGCCTGTATTTATTAAATTGTTAGTTTTAGATTATCTACTGTGTTTGACTACTATGCCTTGGGTGGAAGCCGCTGAAATAGGCTCTACTAGGACTGGTGGCAAACCCTTTCATCATCCGCTAAGTCTCTACCACTATCCTCTCCCGGCGCGGTGGTCTAAGGCGTGATGCGTGCTATCCGCTATCTTTCCGCCACTGCGTCCAAATGTCCGCTTATCGCGATCAGATCTAAACATACCGCCTTCATTTTATCTCACACATTCTCTCCAATAGAAATCTGGGAAATTAACTTACTCATACATTAACTCCGGTATCATTCACATTTGAGAATGAATTTAACCGTCAGCTAACTGGGTACATTATGTACACTCATCGAACTGAATCGCTTCAGTGTTGACTAAACCGTGTTATGTACCGAAAATGTTAATTAAATTTTTATCTAAAGCCATTTTCTCGCCCTTGCATGTCCATTAACGAAATGTTTGAAGCTTGCGGTTAGGTAATGTTGAGTTGATCACACGATATATTGACAGGTGACTGCTATAGTCTTCCGTGCTTAGAAAGATACAACTTGTTTTAGTTTAATCTAACTTTTACATACATCCTAGATACATTGTATGTCGAATACCTAATATTCGTATTATGCCACTTGCGAGCTACAAACTTACGGATCCGCTAATGCATGAGCTTGTTACTCAGGGTTTCTAGCTTATTAATAAGGAATCATTGTTGTATAGTACCAGCTAGAGCACCAGTCAGTGGAACCGTACCACATACCAATAGGTAGGTACATATATCTACGAGTCGACGATTGATGACTGACTGTGCTCTTCAGTCGCATGTGAGAATGTGCTGGCGTTGATGACGGCCATTCCATAACTCGAGGACTTTGCTAAGCTCTATTTTTTCATTTCCTTCCTTGTTATCAGCAAGGTCACAGGCGATGGTGCCGGTGGTAGACGGTAATACCTAGTGCCTTCTATTTAAACTGATCATCTCTCATAGATGGAAAGATTTATGATGTATGTGTGGTGAGCGAAGTCAATAGTTTGTGACCGCTTAGCATCCACAACGACTACAAATAAACATTAAGTCTTCTTTCTTTCACAATGTACTTCAGGATGAGAAAAAAGACATAATCGTAAATAATATACGCAACAATCAGACTCAGGCACAATGCCTGCTTACAGAAAAAAAAGTGCAGGTTCAACGTTCAACGGTAACATAGGACACGCATCATCTACCATAATGCAAAAAAAATACTCGCTATGGAAGCGCTCTAGTTATGCATAATTTTGCATACAGTTGCAATAATCTTATTAAATAGTTGCAAGCTGCAGCCGCTGAGAAACTGAGCTCAGTCACGACATCTTTGTAGGTATATCACAAGCTGCGAAGGAATTTTAATTTTTATAACGCGGACTCACTCACATGCCATCCTATAGTCCAACTACAACCATGTGTAGATATCTCTACCTATTTCATCTGCCTCTCTACGGAGGTTTTCACCACAGCTGTGCGAGCCCGAAGAATCAGCAGCTCTTACATATAGGTGGTACCCAGTATAATAACGCCAGCACGGATCTTAAATTATTAAAAAGGATCCCAGCCTGGAATATTTTATTAGGGATGTTAGGGCTGTTAAGTTTAGAAAGAAAAATAGATATGATTTATTAGTGACCGGTACGGAGACGGTGCCGCGGGCAGCGTCTCACGTCCCTCGCGCCATTCGCCGAGAGCGAAATACCTACGTGCCCTAAGAAGAGTTTTTCAGATAAGATAGAACGTTTGAGTCTAGTAGTCTGAAAATTGTAAACTTGATTGATTGAATCCTATAACAATTGGTATTGAATAATTAATATGATAAAAAGTTTCGGTTTTCGCGCCGCCGCGCCGTAGCACGTACTACAAACACAGAAATCTGAAACAAGCCTACGAATGCAGAGTTATAAGGTTCTGTCTTATGTTAATGAATCTCGGTGATAAAGATAATTTTTAAATAAAATACCTATATATATGTAGGTAGGTAAGTATTTTTTTGTATTCAACTAAATCGTTCCTAATACCACGAACCAGTTTAAGTAAATACTGATCTCTGCTAATGCCAAAAGCTAACCATCTATGCCACACTAGAAAATTATTTTCATGTTTGTTGTGATTTTCCTCCTTGTGTAGTCCAAGAGCGAGGTGTAGAGTAACAGCTCGTGCAACGCAAATTAAACACTAGAGAACTGTCAGTATCTTGTTATCTTAGTTATCTTGTTTTTTGATTAAATTTTTCCTAGTCTATTAGTAGGTATTTCTCGCGTCTGCTGAAAAGTGACATTTAAAGCTCTCGTAGTTGCCTTGAGCTTTTCAATTTCGGCTCTTCACGTGACAAATATTCGTTTTACTTGAGGTTATACATGTTAATCGCGTAATTTTCAAGATAGTTACCTACATACCTACTGAACAGAAGGGGCTGGTTAGTTGGAGGGGTTAGTTACAGTAATTTCGAGATATTATCTGTGGCTTATGTACCTATTAATTTGTTAGAGTTGTTCTGGTTTAGAAAGTGCCGCAAGAGCAAGAATGGACCGAATGCTCGTAAAATGCGTTCACGCGCTGCTGGGTATTGACAGCAGTTCGCGGCCGACGGAATGCCGAGGAAATTGCTATAAAATTGCGGCTCATTAGGATTATAGTGAGCTCGATTATTACGATTATTATTCGATTATAAGATTTTGCTTCTACTTTGAATTAAATCTAGTGTTTCTTGTGAAAATTTATTGTTCTTCTTACGTGGCGCACCTAGATATTTTTTTGCAATTTCGTTAACTGCCTTGCACAGAAGTAGGTTGATATGGTCTACATCCAGGTTCTATACCCTTCCAGACCTTTAAATCTATTCTCAAGATCTACACGGAAGGTATCTTGGAGAACGGCTAGCTCTTGTTTTTCGCACCGTCTTTGTAGGTAGTGGAGTTTATTATCATCTTCGTTCTTTCACCTACCTGCAGCCTAATAACTCCAATGACATCTAAAATAACTGTTTTGTACCGTAAATTACGCAATTAAGACATCTTCTAACGTTAAAAATACGAAGCTTGAAAGGTAATGAATTAATCATAATCCGAGTTTGATTATGCCAAGCTACGTACGAAACGTGATCAATTTAAACTTTCACGCGCAAAATCATCACAGCTTCGACATTCTATTGGTGAGTAAAGTTCGCGAAGCACGCCTATTGGTAGAATAGCTAACAGATCTTCTGCAGCTACGTTCACTCGCGTCATCCCCGGCGCACGCAAAGCGCCATCTTCATCCCGGTCAGTCTGCCGCGAACCTCGGGGGGACTAACGTCGTTGTCATTGCGATAACCAAATTAAATCCACCGGTACTCATTTTAGCCGGCACACGCATTTTAAAACTTAAACTGATATTTAAATACAATTTATTGAGTGATAAGTTAAACTGTTGACTTGTGGAGACTGAGCTGATCGCTATTCAGTACTTAGTGCATCAGTGATTTGATCTCGCGATCTACGTGACTGCATTTCTTCTGTGTGAGCTTGCTCGAGTGTAAAAAGGTAAGTTTTTGTATCGTTTCGCTAGAATGTGTCGGGTGGTTGGCCGGGCGGTGGCGATGGCGGCCGGTAGGGGAGCTCCGGGCTCCCGCGAATCGATTGTCCCGACATGGGATGGGTAGATAGGTGCATACCTACGTACAGACGCTAGGGTTCCACCCCCTCGCTCTTTCGTCCCAATACGGCTGTATTTGTTGTTTCATTTACCGGTGATCTTGAACTAGCAACGTGCGCCGGTAATGAATGTCTGAATTATTTATGCTGACGTTTGCAAATTGTATGCACGATACTTTTTACTAAATTTAAAAATGGCAACTTCCCGTAGTTGAAAACAATATTTAATATTATTCTACCCTATTTTAGTCAGCAGTTCTAAATAACTAGGTACCTATTAGATCAGCTGAAAACAAGTTAGGTATACCTACCTACTGATAAAACGGATAGTAGCTTTGCTCAAGCAAGAATTATGTACCTGTATAAGTAAAGCCATCTGTATATCAGAATCCATGCTTCGGCGATGAGTTTTCGACGCTCACGAATCGGCAATTTTGTTTTCTCTGGTCGTCGCCGTTTCGCGTCGGTGATCAGTCGTTCAGTTTCTGCTTCTGATATTTCGTAGGTAAGTGAAAGATAATAAAGAGAAAATATCTTTAAACATATTGATATGATAATATTGAAATGTTATTCAAATGTTGAGCGTCATTCCGCCAAGGATTATCGAGATCGAGGCGTGAAAGTTATTCTTAAGATTTACGAGTACAGCGAATTTCAAATGAGTTTATCCACTCTCGAGGATTATAGCGACTTGAATACGAAATCAACTTATTTATGCAGCTTTTTATTCGTTACTTTTATTTTATTTGACTTTTATTCACACGAGCTTTTCAAGCTACCTTCACAAAAAAAAAACAGTAAATCAAATCCCTAACGAAACGTTTGTTTTGCCGGGGTTATTCGCCGAACTGGTAACTCCGTCAACCACGCCTCTCTTTTTTGTTTTTATAAATTATAGGCTAGTGTCTGAACACTATCTCGCCTGATGGTAAGCGATGATGCAGTCTATGATGGTACACGCTTGCCTAGAAGAAACCTATTCACTCGAGACTTGAAGATCCCTATGTTGTAGTTATCAGGAAACACAGGCAAGGCGTTCCACTCCTTGGCGGTGCCAACCAACCTCTCTCGCCAACCCTGTGAAAGGGTTAGGTTACTCTATAACCAAACACCTATCGATATACGTATACCTACCTACATATTCACGAAGGCCGTAGGTAGAAAATAAATTAATAAAATAATATTCGTTTACATATGTACGCACAAAACCCTTTATCTGTAAGAACCTATCTACCTACCTATATACCTATCACCCCATTTAATACAAAAAAAGAACTTAGTCACAGAAGTGACAAGTTTAGGTAGGTACGTAGGTAATACCACAGACTACTGGTCTGTGGTATTACGAACGAACTTTGACTCTAAGCTTACTGGAATACACGTAAACTGTATTTTGTTTAAGAATTTAGAAATTGGAACACACTCAAAATCTCTCGGATCTAAAACAGCGGTAACCGTGGCCGTTGACCTTTATATCGTGATAAATCATTACCATGCTCTGGCTAAAATCAATACCGTTTCATTGCCGTTCTTTAGATATTCACTAGTAATTATTCTGTGGTCGCAGAGCTTAATATGTTTTGTCTGCGAGTCTGTCTAGACTCCTACTTGAACAGCTTTTAAGTGCTACAGCTAAGTTAAGTAATAAATAAGGTATCGTTTATGAATACATTCCCAGTAGATAGTTCCTTTGAAGAGACTAATGATATGACCCTTTTCCCTTCTTAAAATTTACAAAGGAAATATATTCATATCATATATATAAAAATAGGAAATATATAGATTTCCAGCAACCTTTATCAGATTGTCTTTCCATCTAGTGGAGGATCGTCCGACATAGCGCTTTCCAGTGCGTGATCTCTACTCGAGAAGCTTTCTGCCCCAACGGCTAGTTCCCGTCCACTGTCATTTCAGCTTGCTAATCTCTGGGCTGTCTACGAATCTCCTCATTTCTGATTCGATCACGTAAAGAATACCATAAATAGCCCTCTCCAAGCACGCTGAGCGACCTTAACACCATGTGAGGCCCATAGTGAGGGACCACGTTTCTGTGCCATCTTAACACACAGATCATATGCTTTTGTGTTCACTGAGGTTATATTACAGGAGAAGTATGTACTTGGAATAAATCCAGTACATTCTTCAAGGAAACTGTTTTAAGAACTACCTACAGAAAATAAAACACTTTTATACCATTCCCCCTCTAAAAATCTATTACGAAAACTGTGTTATTCACTGAAGACTGTGAGTAAAAAGCACATTTAATCACTATTTTGGGGTTTGAATTTAGAACAGACCAATATATTCAACCTCCATTACAATGCTATACAACCTCCTTGCGCAAAAAATACTCGATACAAACTCCTTGTGCAAAGAATACCTGACATACAAACTCCTTGTGCAAATAACTCCTCGAGATTTGATTGGTTGACATTTTCGACAAGGAGTTTAGTATTAGAATAAAAACTGTTTTACGCTTAAATCTTTCTTTTTCTCGTAGTCATGGTTTAAAGTATAGTATGCAACTCTTGAAGAAAACTGATTTATATCGAGGGCCATGAATCACACCATCATCTATGGCCCTCGCCTGGCCTACGCTCCTTTATTCACTAATTGCATAATATTGTAACCCACATAATTCGTATTGCTTTCAAATACTTCGTCAGATAAGATCGGCGCATTCATTATAAGAAACGATGACATCTTTAGAGAAAATGGTGAAAGGCATCTCTTGTGAGTTGTGACTGTTTTCATTGGGTACGGGTAATTAGCGAAGCTATAGCGTAGTGCAGTAAGAATATGATTGACTGACCATCTCCAACTATTTACTGTATGTACCTACCTACGAGCAATTATAAAATATTTACCTGAAAAAGATCCAGACACTGAATACATATCTGTAGATCATGCAAACATTTGTTCCACGGCGGGAATCGAACCCGCTAGCTCCTGTGTCTCGACAAGGTCGACAAAACACATGCAAAATACTGTCATGTAAGGAAATACAAGGATAATTATCCGATGAATTATCCGATTATTATAATGTTCGGATGAAAGTTAGTAACAAAATCCAACTATAATTAAATCTAGAATAGGTTGCTGTAATCAGGCATAATTTCAGTAGTAGTAAAGTTCCGTGTGAAAGAGTTCTCAGGGGAAGTACTACCATTGTACCTATTTCTGCCGCTAAGCAGTAATGCTCGCTAGCTTTGTTACGGTTTGAAGGGTATGGATGCCGGTGCGACATGCACACGAAATTTTTAAATTTTTATGTCTACGGGCGCAATGCAATGCAGGCCAGTAAACTAAAAAAAACTTGTAAAAGCCTGCTGCACAATAGAGGTTCTAGATTTTCTTCTTTCCTGCGAAATACACTGAGATCTGTCTCGAGTCTATTTCGTCAATGATTGTATCGTCCGCTATCTGTGATGTCTCAGATAACGTTATCCATATCTTCAGTTATCGTTATTAACGCTTCGAGAGCGTTTCGCTGCATTTGGGAATATTATCATTGCTATCTCGATTGCTAATAGAGCCTTTACTGACTAACAATTAATTTATGATCTGTGATTGAAGGGTGTTAGGTGGAATGATGTTGGGATTTTCGAAGCTGATTAGGGGTACCAATATATTATTTTTAAACCAAATACATGATTAAGACTTAGTTTTTAATTTATGATCAAAGTTTGGACGGAAATTTGTTCGTTTAGATCAATACGGTACCAATTAGTACTTCAATTACTTAGAACAGTCTTTAAATAGTACTTTTTTCTTGTAGAAGCTACAGCAATCACTGTGCAGGCAATCATAAGCAAAACTTGAATTTAACATGTTCTTATCATGAAACGTTGTGATCTCTACTTATTATTATAAAAAAACCGGAGAAGTGCGAATCTGACTCGCACCGAGGGTTCCGCAAAAATGTTATATACTTAACTACAAATTAACTTTTTTCGTATTTTTACCTTTACTTGTGCTGTGTAAAAAGTAGACGTGCTAATGATGCTTCTATAATTTTAAAAACTAATTATGTTAATGGGCTTTATGTTAAGGTTATGACTCATGCATAACAAAAGACAAATTTTTAATAATAACTTTAAAACCATCGATGTATAGGTCTATGTTAAAAACTATGCCGAACTTTGTGGTTTAAAATGATCGTATCATTGGTGTCCCTGATGACGATCAGCTTCGAAAATCCCCACCCTGGATATTCTCTCTCACTCATCAATATTTGTTTTAGTCGCAGTTTGAGCTGAATGAGGTAAATACTTTGAATAGTGTGTGGAATATTTTAGTAATCTTCCTGTTGACACAAGGAATGAGGACATCTAATACTTTTCCTAACTACATTATTATAATAATATAAACAGTATTTTTCCTTAAGTACTAATATTATAAATTCGAAAGTAACTCTGTCGTTTCTCTGACTGTCTGGGCTCTCTGGTTGTTGCGTCACGAAGAAACAGCTGGACCGATTTCGATGAAATTTGGTATAAGATTGTGACCGGGATTGGGACAGGCTCTTTTTATCCACTGCGCAGAAGGAGGGTAATGTTTTATTGACAAATCACGCGTGCGGAGCCGCGGGCAGCTCGTCTAGTATTATTATGCAACGTGTTTTGTTATGTACGACTATAAATTAATACACGGGTAGGGCTAATGGTTAGTAATGTTGTAAGTAAAATAGTTGTTTGTTATTCGTTACTAAGTATTGACATTTTTAAATTCTTAAACAAATTTAATATCAAGTCCTAAAAATATCAATGAAACAGCCAGTATAAATAGGAAAACCAATCATATTAATTCATCATGTTAAGTAGGTTAGGTACCTGTTAAACCCTGTAATTTGATTTGAACCATATAAGCGTCGTAGAGGCGCCATCGATTTGAAGTTTAAAAATGTTTAAAATTCAACATCATCAACCTATAGCAGTCTACTGCTGGACGTAGGTCTCTCCCAGCAGGGTGCGCCATTAAGCCCGATCCTCAGCTCGTCTTATCTAATCTTTGTCAGATCATTCCATCTAGCCGGAGGGCGACCTACACTTCGCTTGCCTAGATGTGGTCTCCACTCCGGAACACATTTACCCCAACGGTTATCGGTTCTGCGGCAAATATGACCGGCATACTGCAACTTCAGCTTGCTGACCCTTTTGAACTCTGTCGATTACCTCTTCTCTGTCGGATAACCTCGTTTCGGATTCTATCCTTCAGAGAAATTCCGAGCATAGCCTTTTCCATAGCTCGCTGAACGACTTTGAATTTGTGGACCAGTTCCACCGTAAGTGTCCACGTTTCGGCTGCAAATTGTTTATTGGAAATGTATAAATGATTGGTCTTCAGTTGTATCCATATAAGCAACATGTCCGAGGCGTGATCACAGTCAGACATCCGTCCATTGTTGCCTAGTGCATCGTCACGTACATACATACAATATGTATGTATGAGTCATCGCTTCTCCCAAACTGGGACTGCAGTCGAGACAAACATGCATACATATAAAAGAACAAGGAACACTATCACTTTACCGATTCGATACTGTACGGTACTGTACAGCTTTCTAGTGTGGGTGTTATAAAATAATAGAGTATTTCTTTACTGACCACAAATTAAAGCAATTACAGTCTAGTCTAATTGCTCTCATTACAGTTAAATATAAAGTGAGAAAATTAAAAATGTGTTTTACTCTTGTACCAGGAAATAAACTTCAGAAGGAAAGATACTTGAAAAATCAAGCAAACCAGCTGGCAAGAGCGTTAGTGAAAAAACCAATGAGCACAAAGCGGTCTTCTAGAAAACGAGGTCAAAATTCATTAGAATAACGAAATCGTACTGCCTTTTCCTCCGCGACCGAACCAAGAAAGAAAGGCAACAATCAATTATGGTTATTATTTTTAATGATCCTAAAGAAAATAAATTACGTCTAAATTGTAACATTTTTAAATCGATTTTAATAATCAGGATACAGCGAATTCTAGTGTGGTCCCAGGACTATCTATGTATGTCCTGTTGTTGTTGCCGCAACTGTCACCACTTCTCTATAATTTCTGTGATAGCGACCAAGGTTGTTGCAGAAGAAATGAAAAGTTGAGATAAAAGCAGGTAAATTGAGTCGTCTTTTACAATTGCTTATTTACATTGTGAACATTCAAAAAAAGCATAGCGTCGACATAGTTACACTTGTGCAAATAAGTTCTATATTTTTACTTCATCGTAGACATTGTAGGGCAAGATTTTCAATGTCATGGAAATATAATGCAAATTACACTTTCTTGTTTTAATACCTTTAACGACAGAAATAATATACAATTATTTACAATAAAATACAGAAGAAACAGTTAAATCATCTAAATACCATTGCAAACGATCTATAGATAGCTCAACTGCTCCAGATCACTAACAGGCGGAAGTGACCCCAAGACACTGGCTGCATTGCCCCGCTGAATTGCAATGCTTATGCGTTGACCCAGATAAGCGCCAGCTCTCGGATCACACGTCGCATAGACCAGACGCCCAGAATTAATATTGAAAACGCGATTGGCCCGGTATTCCATGGACCCAGGGTCTCGACCCCAAATGTCTCAAATACGTAAGCTCTGTCGAGATTTCCATATTTGCGCCGCTTGAGATCTTCGGCTGAATTTGCCGCCGCACCGGCCCCAACTGCTGTACCAGCTGTATCAGACAGATGAGATCGCGCAAGGGTATCAACGCAAGTGGCGTCCCACACCAATGCCTATCTTTCTCCCAAGGTACAAGAGTTATACCGTCAGGCCTCTTACCATCGTCACGTATCCGACCGTTCGTTTCGAGAACTGCTGGAACGTTAACGCTGCAAAAAGCCCGGCATATGATATCATTAAGGCTAGCGTGACGGGAAATCCTATTAAAGGGAAATTACACTTGCCATTGCATTTGCCCTGCAGTGGGACTCTAAAGGATGAGAAAAAAACATCTAAATTGATAATTATTAAAAGAATTGATATCAATAATCATCTTATCTATACGCAATATAAATACGCGCGACGGCAAACAATAATTTATCCATACTTCCATCTTTGACAATTATTGATATACGACATCTTACCCCCAATCTACTTACATCTTCCCTCTTATCTTATTGGACGCATGCCATCATATGGCGATAAATCCCAATAAATCTGAAACTTTACAGTATTACGTACAAAAATGTTTTCCCTGGTTTTACCTTTACTACTTTTTACTATTGTTTTCGATGACACCGTTTGTTACCTACCGTAGGGTGACAATTTCAAAGTGAAAAGCTGTTGGCTACTATGTGCCCTTTAGCCGTCTGGCTTGCATATCAAAACTATTTGAAAACCCTATTACTAGATCTTAGATCGCTTACTGTTCAAGAATGTTTTCGGATCCTGCAAAAAGGAGACAGGGAATCACTTGGCATTGGCACCCCTACTCCCATATGCGCGACGAGCTCTAAATATAGACCAGCACGGAGACATGTTCTTTTGCCTTTCTTGGTCTCCTTGTTGACACACACTTTGCCTCTTGCCTCTTATTTTTTACTATTTTAGAATAATTATCGTTTTGACAAGTTACTTACATTGATAGTTTTGTATGGGGTACTTTAGGTGGGTACCATTGTTCTCTGACTTTCTTCTTGTTTTTAAATTTAATTTAATTTAATTATTTTAGGAACGACAACCAGTTGTACATATTATTCATAGTTAATTGAGAAAACGTCGGCATTTTCAGGCTTAACTTTGTTTTTATTATTTTTGAAGCTCCGATTAACGGTTAGCCATAGCCAAAAGAATATTTTTATAAACATCTTAGATAGATGGCACCAAATATGGATCATGCTGTCCGTTATTTATACCTAGCCTCTATCTGCGTTTATTCATTTTTTTTGGTTTTCCGATTAATATAATCTCTTAAGGTTTAAAATCAAAGATGAATGAAATTAGTGGCTAAACGTTTTTCTATATTTAAAATGATAAACTTAGTCGATCGAACCAGCCACACCAAAGATTCAGTTTCAATATAAGCTCAGTTTAATAACATTGATAAAGATTGGGCATGTTTTACGACCATCTAATGTCTCAAGCGACTGTGGAGCCATGCCCGCCTTGCCTCTGAATGGCTCATTGTGATGCAGCCTTCGCTCGAAGGGACCCGAGGGACTGTTGACATGAACGATACTTTTGAATTTATTAGTCCCCTGAATTGAACATTAATGAATGCGCGTATTCATACAACTTAGTCAAGACAGAAACTTGTAATCTTGGCACCAATAATTGAACCTTATTCTGAGCTAGGTTTTTTAAATCTTGATATCGTCGATAAACCGCAAAGTATTATTCCGACAGGAATTTTGAAATCAAGGCCCTGAAAACCACTGAGTTATGATCAGTTGAGAATAACCCGTTAGAGGTTAGAGTGTACAGGGACAGACGGAACACAGAAAGCACTCATGATGGCTTTCAAAGTAGAGTTCAATTTGCCGGCCTCTAATTGACAGAAAGTCAAAGCGACGACTTTATAAATCTTAAATGTTATTTTTAAATTTGGAACGCACTTTAACGTTCTCCAAGTTGGGACAATTTATTTTAGGCTAATCTGACAGATGGCTCATCACATCACACAACTCAAAATCATGACATATCCAAGTTCGTCCTAGCGTCAGTGTCAAGGTCATGGCAGTGCGTTGCGTTGTCGAGTGGCTGCCTGGCGCGCTCGAGTGCGTTCACTTTTTTATTTTTTTAGGGCTGGCAGCTGCACTCCTTTTACAAGTCGTTAGATTTATTTTTATGGTAGTCGGAGAGTTAATTTTCTTAGCGTGTGCAGAGTTAAGTAAGTTTTATGGTACAGAGCACATTTCATTTGATTTGTAGTTGTTTCTAGTACCTACTTAAATATTTTTAACCACTTATGCTCTGAATGTTGGTTACCTTTTTTTTATACTATGAAGTTGGAACAAGCGTATGGTAGTGGTAACCATCGCCTAAAACAAAGTTTGCCTCGTAGGGCACGCTCCTTAGAAATGTGGCCTACGATGCACTTCCCTGCGTCCATCAACTTGAGGCATACAGGTGTAAAGCCTCATGTGCCTGTAATTTCACCGGCAACCATTCCCTTCAAACCGATACACAGCAACGCTGCTTGGCGGTAGAAATAGGTATGGTGGTAGCACTTCCCCGGGCGAGCCCTTTCACACGAAACTCTACTACTCTTAAACTTACTACCTGATGCGTAAATGCGATTTACGTCTCTTCCGCACCCAGAGACGTGAGTAAATTAGAAAATAGAATGAGGCTCAATTGTATTCATAATTAATAAAATGAAATACAACTTCCATGACAAATCCTTATTTCTATTAAATAAAAGAGGTCTAGTAGTGAAAAAAAACCAAAGGGTACGAATAACGCAATTTTTTTTAACAACAAACTGTTATAATGACTTTAATTTCCTCGCATTCGTGATGAAAAGTTATGTGTTATATTTGGGCGTAAGCGATCAATAGCACCCTCGACTCATTAGCGTCCTCGCTCGCTTTCGTTCGCTCGTACGCCAAAATATCTCGAGTGAAATTGATCGCTTACGCCCCTTGTAAAACAATGTACTGTAGTGGTTCTGCGAGAACAGCAGATCTCGCGAGTCCTAATAACCATGCAATAACAGACACTTCCACTCCCCCTTTTTGTAAAGTTTTTCGCAACATCTTGTGTAGAATGAAGTCCTTAGTGTGCCTCTCAAATATGATTGAAATCCGTCGATTTATAACGCAACCCCAAACTTCCCCACTATTTTCCTCCCAATAAGAAACCGCGATCGACTAAAAAAATTAAATAAATCAAGGAACTTTTGTGCCAATTTTCGTCAAAATCTGTTGAAAAATGCGACCTGTAGGCGAGAACAGACAGACAGACGGATATAACCATTTTTTGGCCAATCTCGAAACTAAGACGCTTCGCTCGCTCGGTCAATTAATAAATCGTATTTCAAAGATGAACTGAATTTCTACATCATGTCGACAAGCTGGCATGTTAGTTTATCTTACCACATATATTTACCAACAATAATAAACCAGTTAACCTAGTATTTGAGTAGTGACAAACAGGAATAGAAACGGGAACGGCATCCAGCTAAAGTGTCCAATACGAGATGCGAATCCAAATCCAGACATTTAGAACCCGTGAACATGTCAACTCGGTATGTGGAGTATATGTGCGATTTGCTTGGACTAGTTGGATAATCTATGACTGGAATGTGGTATAACCCGAAGATTAGTTGCTACTGGCGAATGCAGAAAGCATTTACGGCTGGACTTATCAGAATGTCCATCGTAATGAGGGTTTTATTGATACTTCGAATAAGACGTCACTTGTATGCGAGATTAACGGATTATAAACGAGTCTATAACGGATTTCAGCTTATCTCGACTTATAAAGATTTTATAATAGGTATAATACCAGAAGCTTAATGCACCTAAGAAGATAACAAAATCTATCTAGAAACTAGAAAAACGGTATTGTGAGTTACATAAACTTTCCAAAATTAAACTATTTTTGTGCAAGTCTTCAAGCCCAGAGGGACTAGACATCTTCGACTACACCATCACATATCATCAGATGTGGTTGCAAAAGTTTTAAATATTACCAATAAAAATTATCCTTATTTTCTCAGTTATTATTCTCACATTAGTCACAAAACGATTATCGTTATGCAACAAAGTGAATAAACTAATTTGACGAGAAACAAGTGTCATTGTAACATGTTAACTTAATTGTAGTTTACATGCCAGCTGCTCCTATTTAGTTTAAATTTAAACTAAACCAAACTTCAAAAAAAATATAAATAGAATGGTTATGTTTATCTTAAGTTGTTTATGTCGGAGTTTCGAGATTTAAAAGGTTCTAAGGGCTTATGATTCAGAATGTTAAATCAGATAAAGAACGGAAGTTCTTTGTAATTTGGGATATTGTGGGAAAAAATTCACGCCTCTTTTTATATGATTGTTAAGTCGAATTTAGTACCGAAATAACTTGCCAGATCTAAATAACCATTGGGCGTGTTGCAATAAACTGATGGAGGGAAGGCTGACCTGCACGCTTGGTTTGGTGTGTTTTTACATTACCCTCCTTTTGCGAAGTCGGGTAAAAAGCATCCTATGTCTCAATCCCGGTCATAATTATATTATATAAAACTGCATTTATTTATATAATTCAATTATATCGAAATCAGTCCAGTCGTTTAGCCGTGAAAAAACATAAAAAACAGAGATTCTGAGTTACTTTCGAATTTATACAATTAGTATGGATGTACAAAAAAATATTATGTCAGTATTTTATTAGGTATCTGAAGCCGCCCTTTAGTACAAGCATAGTCACTATATAATACTGTATGAAATGTTCAGCATTATTTATTTATTAACTGTATTTCCAACAGAAAAAAACATTATTCTTCGAGTTACAATGATGTATTTTCCTATTAATTTTCAAGTCTTAGATACCTTGTCTACAGTTTTTGTCATGTTTCTAAGTCTAGCAATATTACTTAGTAATTTCCATAGTTGATTACCTACGTAGGTATTGTTTTTATAGTTCTGTCGGTGGGCAGCGAGCGAGACCGCATCTGCTGTCACGCTCCGAGAGTCACACTTCTCATTTTGCAGATCAAGTCTTACTAATAGTTTATACCTGACTAAAAAGATAATAGTTGTTAAGAAGTGTGAAATTGTAACGGGGTATGTGGAAATTACTTATATCATCGCACGAATACCCGGGTTACTATAAAATAAAACATAAATATTACATTTATACCTTAGGAAGATTCACAAAAACTCATTTACTTAGTAAATTGTTCACTACAAAGCAAACTTATTTAGATAAATAAAACGGTACTGGCTTTGTTTGAAGTCAGGAATCGTCGGTAGCTATCTTCAGGCTTTGAATCCAATGTGTTTAAAGTTCCACTTTTGTTTTAGCTGATATCAGGCTCGAAGAACTAGGGGTAAGTATTGAGCTTGACAAAAACATTGTACATTATCTTACCTATTCATTCAAATGATTACTGTCTCCTAGTTAGTTGATCGAGCAATGCGAGATCTCCAAATCAACTTGGGCAAATCGGCGTTGTATGTATGTTTGTTTGTTAATAAAATAATAATAAAAACTAAACTTTGACAAAATTCACATGGGTTATGCATTTAGTGGCACTATTTTGATAGTCAAAGATTACGAATATTTTTTTTTGTTTTTATTGTATACTCGCGAGATCTCAGTTCGGAGCGAACCACTAGGTAGTTAGTTTTTAATAGAAGTAAAAATTGTAACTCTCTTCATACAATCGAAAGCATCTCACAAGATGAAGCTAACACTTCGACACTTGGTGGCGAGATGGGAGGTCGTCGAACCTGCCTAACGGCGCGGCGGCGGTTCATATTCGCGTGTGGTGACTGCGAGGTACTATACCAACTGCTGCGTAGTCTGCGGTGATGATCTTGTGTAACTGCTAGGTGAACTGTGACGGTGGTATACTAACTCCTTAGTTAATCTAGGGTGGTGTAGTAACTGCTAGTAATATTGGTGTGGTGAGGGGACTTTTATCTCAGGGCCCGTCCCTCTAGGCGTGGTGGTTATGGTCGAATTAAAATGATGCACGTTCATTGTTCTAATTTTCACATGATTTGAATATCATAAAGTTGTAGTAAGTATAGAGGAAGTTTGAAAGTAGCGCCAGTGATAGAAACGTTGAGGAGTATAATATGTTAGCGTGCTATGGGCATGTCATGCGGAGGGAAGACAATCATGACAAGAAAAATACATGGTGTGCTGACCCCCCGTAATCTGGGAAAAGGGCAGGAAGAAGAACAAGAAAGTTGTAGTTTTAGGTTTGATAGTATTCATATTCATTCATTTGCAACATACCTATTACTCGTACCTACATACATCGTTTATTGAAAAGGAGCTAGTTAATCATTCACTTTACAAAATATGTAGGTACCTATTACAAATTATTTAAATAACAATTAATTAAACTAAATATGTAACTTTATGAAGCTCCGAGGGATTTATTGATCAGTACAGTACTAATGTTATTGCCATCGATAGAATAACTACTTTATCCCTTTTTGTTTCATACAGAGACAGTTTTTTATTTTATTTATTGGTGGGTAGAAGCGTTTGACCACTTCCTCACCTGACGGTAAGTGATGGTGTGGTCGAAGATGAAGCACGCTTGCCTAGAAAGAACCTAGATTGTTATGTTGTCATTTTAGTACTGTCAAACCTAAAATGAGTTTAGTTTGTGCGAACAGAATTCCCCCATTGTATCCAATACATCTATAATACTTATAACAGGTTGTTAGCACAGTTTTTGGCTCATCGAGGCAGCTGCAGCGGCAGTAGATCAAATCGTCTCTCGCGTCAAACAGTTAGGACGTAGCAAAGATAGTTGTTTCACTTCTTGTTGACTTGCCCGTCGCTATACCATTTCACTAACACTGTAACTGTATCGTACTAGATTATACTTAATCACACTAATATAATAAATGCAAAAGTTTGGATGTTTGTTTATTTGTTACTCAATCACGCCATAACTGCTGTACCGATTTTGATGAAATTCGGTTTATAAATATATTATGCCCTGGATTAAAAACTAGGCTACTTTTAATTGACAAACAAGGCGTGCGAAGCCGCTGGCGGAAGCTAGTATATGATTATAAACGTTGTTACTCGTTAAACTTTTACGAGATACGATTTTATTCAGCGGTTTAATATGAATCGATATTTCAATAATGATTCACCCAGGATCTACTCTTAATAAATAACTTTGTGCACTTTTTTATATCTTTTTTCTCACTGATTTTTCACTGATCAGGCCTTGATAAGATTGCTGGGAGCCGTCGGGTGCAGGTCGCACAAGATCGGCCCTGGAACTATACAGTGTGGCCCTGGATAAAGTGCAACCCCGAAAGGGGGTGAAACTAGATCAAAAATTATCGACAAAAAAATAGAAAAAAAAATTAAAAAAAAATTCGTATATACTTTATTGATGTATTAAAATTTTTATTACTCACTAATGACTCTATTTAATAAAAAAATGATTTCTTCCGAAGTAGTAGGTCTATTTTGTTAAAATAAAAACCATAATCATGTCAGATATGTGACGATGACGATAAAATAACAAATAACTCACAAACGAGTGGCTATCGTGACTTAAAGTTTAATTTTTGTATTAAAATTACATTTTTTAGGCTGTTTTTTTCCAATAAACTCCAAAAATCTTAAAATTAAGCCTATAATACTAGAAATTTTTATGACTTTTTATTATTGTCTATCATAATAGCTTTTAAATAAAATAAAAACCTACGTTCTAACATAAAAAATGTGCTGGCTAGGAGCATTTAAAGTTGACCACTGACGGTCAGTGGTCAACTTTAAATGCTTATTAATTTCCAATAAACTCCAAAAATCTTAAAATTAAGCCTATAATACTAGAAATTTTTATGACTTTTTATTATTGTCTATCATAATAGCTTTTAAATGAAATAAAAACCGTTTTTAACCAATAAACTCCAAAAATCTTAAAATTAAGCCTATAATACTAGAAATTTTTATGACTTTTTATTATTGTCTATCATAATAGCTTTTAAATGAAATAAAAACCGTTTTTATTTCATTTAAAAGCTATTATGATAGACAATAATAAAAAGTCATAAAAATTTCAAGTATTATAGGCTTAATTTTAAGATTTTTGGAGTTTATTGGAAATTAATAAGCATTTAAAGTTGACCACTGACCGTCAGTGGTCAACTTTAAATGCTCCTAGCCAGCACATTTTTTATGTTAGAACGTAGGTTTTTATTTTATTTAAAAGCTATTATGATAGACAATAATAAAAAGTCATAAAAATTTCTAGTATTATAGGCTTAATTTTAAGATTTTTGGAGTTTATTGGAAAAAAACAGCCTAAAAAATGTAATTTTAATACAAAAATTAAACTTTAAGTCACGATAGCCACTCGTTTGTGAGTTATTTGTTATTTTATCGTCATCGTCACATATCTGACATGATTATGGTTTTTATTTTAACAAAATAGACCTACTACTTCGGAAGAAATCATTTTTTTATTAAATAGAGTCATTAGTGAGTAATAAAAATTTTAATACATCAATAAAGTATATACGAATTTTTTTTTAATTTTTTTTCTATTTTTTTGTCGATAATTTTTGATCTAGTTTCACCCCCTTTCGGGGTTGCACTTTATCCAGGGCCACACTGTATAGCGGAGCCTGTATCCGGCAGTGGCCAAAGCATCAAAACGTTGCACCTGAATAACTATCTCCCATAAACCTTAGCATAAAATAATGAATGATGGCACTAGCATACATGACAGAACTCCATATAAAGAGAGTTCGTATAATCCTAACTTTAGCATTTATTGCCAAGGCACCGGTAAAACGAGTCGATATTTATCAACATTACCGGTACAAAGGTAACAGTTATCACGATGCGATCCCAAAAGCGGTTCGGACAAGTTTCCAAAATGAGAAACGACCTTCGACGATTTGGAAGCTATTGTGAGAAATGGTCAGGTCAAAATGTGCCGAATGAGTTTGTATTAGCATGTTTGGTTTTTTGTTGGCAATTAAAAGTTATCTAGGTATTAATCTTGAATACAAATAATATTTATTTATTATTTGAACACCAACACAGCATACATCAACATATTATAATGAATCAATTAATATTATAATAATAATATAATACTATGAACTAAATGTTACTATAATTACAGGTGAAGACTACATTGAATAATTTATAAAGCGAGAAAATACAAATAACTAAAGAAAACACAAAATACACTGATATAAATAAAAGACACAAAAAATTAATTACAAAATCATAATCCTTATAAGCTAAATTAATAATTACATTTAATTAAATTTAAAATTTATGAAATAAGACAAGTCAATATTTCAAAGTTTAAATTATAAATTATTATATTTAAAATAGGCTTTTTGATTTCTCTCATTGCAAGCGAATATGTCCAACTGGTCAGATTTAGATAATATATTATACTGCCTAACGATTCTAGTCCATGGTGTCCCAGATTTGATTTTGATCCCCCCAATTTTTAAACACGTTAAACCTTGGCCCTCTGGGCAGTTTGCAAGGAACAGAAAAATATATAGACGCTAGCAAATCAGGTGCATCAAGCATGCCATTCACTAACTTAAACAGAAAGCACAGCGTCGAGCATACGTATTCGGTCCGCAAGTGTGGAGATCCCAAAATGTTTCAACCTATCCTCGTAGCTCAAAAGTACTTTTCCCAAATGACAAGAATATGCGAGATGCCACAGGAAGCGTTTCTGTATGCTTTCCAAATGATTTATATGTTGTTCGATTTTGTAGCAGCATGCCTTTTGGTATTATTTTGTTAAATATTCAAACGCTCCAAACTAAAGAACTTTAGCTACAAAACCGAGGCTAATGTAGCCAACATTATTTAGTATTTTATCAGACATTACAGGAAGGAAAATAATACTTGTTATTCAAAAACGAGGATTTAATGTTTCCCTTAAATCAAAATCAAAAAGTTTTTATTCATTAAAATCACAAGGATCACTTTGAATCGTCAGTGCCTGGTCCTTCGCGACCAAGCCAGAAAGGAAAGGCAAGAAACAAGGCTGGTTGTCATTTTTAATTATAGGTTCCCCTAAATACATATCCATATTTTGACTGCCTCCGTGGCGCAGAGGGCATATAGCTGGCTGAGACGCAGGAGGTAGCGGATTCGATTCCCGCCGCGGAACAAATGTTTGCATGATCTACAGATATTTGTTCCGTGTCTGGGTGTTTTTCTATATATTATAAGTATGTATTTACAAAAAAAAAAGGTATATAAGTATTCTATCAGTTATCTGGTTCCCATAGTACAAGCTCTGCTTAGTTTGGGGCTAGATAACGCTGTGTGAAATGTCCAGCGATATTTATTTATACTAATATTATAAATGCAAAAGTAACTCTGTTAGTTGGTTTGTTTGTTACCTTTTCACGACTAAACGGCTGAACGGATCGTAATAAAATAAGGAGATCTTTTGTCTCAAAAAATAATCTTGAAAGGGGATGAAATAGGGGTTGAAAGTTTGTATGGGCAATCCATAATTCCTCAATTTACGGATCAGAAAATTGATATTTAGGCTTTTGGCAAGAAATACGTCTTTCAACTTTTTTGTAAAATCAAGGGGGAGGGTAAAGTAAGGGGTTAAATTATGAGGTATTCTTTAGATGCACTCCCTATGTACAGTCACTAGTAGTTATATAGATAGACTAGAGGTTGCGTTGTGCGCGAGCTGCTCGCAGCTCGCGTGTTTTTCTTTTAGTCGAAGAAGTAATTAAAGAGGATATCGAGCTGTTAAAAGTCATCAAAGAGGATATCCATGTGTAAGAAGCAGTAAAAGACGATACCGAAATGTAAGAAGCAATCAAATCAAAGAGAATTTCCAAGTGGAAGCAGCAATTAAAGAGGATATTGAAGTGAAAGAAGCAATCAAATAGGATATCGAGATAGCAGAAACAATCAAAGAGGAAATTAAAGTTGAGTAAGCAATCAAAGAGGATACCGAGGTGGTAGAAGCGTTCTAAGAGGATGACGAAGTGAAAAAAGCAATCAAAGACGATATCGAAGTGGAAGAAACAGTCAAAAACGATATCGAAGTGGAAGAAGCAATCAAAGAGGATATTGAAGTGAAAGAAGCAATCAAATAGGATATCGAAGTAACAGAAACAATCAAAGAGGAAATTAAAGTTGAGTAAGCAATCAAAGAGGATACCGAGGTGGTAGAAGCGTTCTAAGAGGATGACGAAGTGAAAAAAGCAATCAAAGACGATATCGAAGTGGAAGAAACAGTCAATGACGATATCGAAGTGGAAGAAGCAATCAAAGAGGATATCGAAGTGGAAGAAGCAATCAAAGAGGATATCGAAGTGGAAGAAGCAATCAAAGAGGGTATCGAAGTGGAAGAAGCCATCACAGAGGATATCAAAGTGAAAATGCTATCAAAAACGATATCGAAGATGAAGACGCAATCAAAGAGAATATTGCAGTGCAAGAAGCAATCAAAAGGAAATCGAAGATGATATCGAATTGGTAGAAGCAATAAAAGAGGATATCAAAGTGGAAGAAGCAATCAAAGAGGATATCGAGCTGTTTAAAGTTATCGAAGAGGATATCCATTTGTAAGAAGCAGTCAAAGACGATCGAAATGGAAGAAGCAATCAAATCAAAGCGCATATCCAAGTGGAAGCAGCAATCAAAGATGATATCGAAGTGGAAGAAGCAATCAAAGAGAATATTGAAGTGAAAGAAGCAATCAAATAGGATATCGAAGTAGCAGAAACAATTAAAGAGGAAATTGAAATTGAGTAAAAGACGTCGAGGACAAGGATAAAAATAAAAAACGGTTTCACCAAAAACTTATACTAATATTTTGTAAAAGTTTCCTCGAGCTATCTCTTCCCGTTTAAAAGATACGAGCGATTTAAGTTTTGTATGAAAACCCATAATTCTGTGGAGTGGAAATTGAAGTAAAAGAAGCAATTGAAGAAGACATATAAGTAGAAAAAGACATTAAAAACGATATCAAAGTGAAAGAAGCAAAAATAGAGGATATCGAGGTGAAAGAAGCATTCAAGGAGGAAGACCAAGTGAGAGAAGCATTCGAAAAGGATGTCAAGAGCACTAATGGTAATAAAAAAACTATTCGACCAAAAATTTGAACCAATATTTTGTAAAAGTTTGCTAGGCGTAACTGTTCCCGTTTAGAAGATACGAGCGATTTAAGATTTGTATTAAAACCCATAATTTTGTAGACTGGGAATTGAAGTAAAAGAAGCAATTGAAGAAAATATATAAGTAGATAAAGCAATTAAAAAGGATCTCAAAGTGGAAGAAGCAAAAATAGAGGATATCGAGGTGAAAGAAGCATTTAAAGTGGAAGACGAAGTAAGAGAAGCATTCAAAACGGATGTGAAGGGCAATGATGGTATTAAAAAAACTATTCCACCAAAAATTTGTACCAATATTTTGTAAAAGTTTGCTAGGCGTAACTCTTCCCGTTTAGAAGATACGAGCGATTTAAGATTTGTATTAAAACCCATAATTTTGTAGAGTGGAAATTGTAGTAAAAGAAGCAATTAAGAAAATATATAAGTAGAAAAAGCAATTAAAAAGGATATCAAAGTGGAAGAAGCAAAAATAGAGGATATCGAGGTGAAAGAAGCATTCAAAAAGGATGTCAAGATCAATGATGGTAATAAAAAAAATATTCGACCAAAAATTTGTACCAATATTATGTAAAAGTTTGCTAGGCGTAACTGTTCCCGTTTAGAAGATACGAGCGATTTAAGATTTGTATTAAAACCCATAATTTTGTAGAGTGGAAATTGTAGTAAAAGAAGCAATTAAGAAAATATATAAGTAGAAAAAGCAATTAAAAAGGATATCAAAGTGGAAGAAGCAAAAATAGAGGATATCGAGGTGAAAGAAGCATTCAAAGCGGAAGACGAAGTAAGAGAAGCATTCAAAAAGGATCTCAAGGGCAATGATGGTATTAAAAAAACTATTCCACCAAAAATTAGTACCAATGTTTTGTAAAAGTTTGCTGGGGGTAACTTTTCCCGTTTAGAAGATATGAGCGATATAAGATTTGTATTTAAACCCATAATTTTGTAGAGTCGATATTGAAGTAAGAGAAGTAATTGAAGAAAATATAAAAATAGAAAAAACAATTCAAAAGTATATTGAAGTAAAATTGCCATCAAAGAGGATTTCGAAGTTATACAAACAATTAAAGAGGATATCAATGTGGAAGAAACATTCGAAAACGAAAAGGAAGTGAGAGAAGAATTCAAAATGATGGCAAGGGCGATGATGACCGTAAAATAACGATTCCACCAAAAATTTGTGCTACAAAAAAAAATTGATTTTCCAAAATGATCACAGCGGATGTTGCATAATAAAAAAAAATTGACGTTCCAAAATGATCATGTGGATGAGGCATAATTTAAAAAAAATGATGTTCCAAAATGTTCACAGTGGATGATGCATAATAAAAAAAAAATTGACGTTCCAAAGTGATCATTGTGGATGAGGCATAATTAAAAAAAATTGATTTTCCAAAATGATCACAAAGGATTTGGCATAATAAAAAAAAATGACGTTCCAAAAGTGATCATTGTGGATGAGGCATAATTAAAAAAAATTGATGTTCCAAAATGATCACAGTGGATTTTGCATAATAAAAAAAAAAAAAAAAATTGACGTTCCAAAATGATCATTGTGGATGAGGCATAATTTAAAAAAAATTGATTTTCCAAAATGATCACAAAATATTTTGCATAATAAAAAAAAAAATTGACGTTCCAAAAGTGATCATAGTGGATGAGGCATAATTGAAAAAAAAATGATGTTCCAAAATGATCACAGTGGATGATGCATAATAAAAAAAAAATAATTGACGTTCCAAAGTGATCATTGTGGATGAGGCATAATTAAAAAAAATTATGTACCAAAATGATCACAGTGGCTGTTGCATAATAAAAAAAAAATAATTGACGTTCCAAAGTGATCATTGTGGATGAGGCATAATTAAAAAAATGTGGATGTTCCAAAATAAACATGATGAACGTTGCATACTGAAAAAAAAAAAAAAATTGGATGTTCCAAAATGATGATGATGACCTTTGCAAAAACTATGAAAGTTGTCTCATGCCCCTCCACCACCATTATATAGAATCAAGCAAATTTACAGTAATTTTATAGTACACACAAGCCATGGGCTCCCTACAAAAACAGTATGAAAATTACGGCAAACGAAATATACGGTTTACGGTATTCATACAGAAATATTTTGTATGGGACAATTTTTTTTTTGTATGAAAGACAATTTTTTTTTCATGGAACCGGATATAAAAAAATGTCCTCTGCAACATTAGTTTTTGCACCAACTCTCTAAGACCTATACTTTCCGAGATACGAGGTCGATGTGAGCGAATGGGGGACAAAAGGGGTACTTTAGGATTTATTCCCAACTCATCGGAACTCCCTCTATACGATCCCACCAAACATTTTCACCCTACGAGGGGGCATCTGGGAGAACAAACATGTCAATGAGTCAATCAGTCAGTCAGTCAGTGGTAATCGAGCTTTATATAATATAATTGTGACCGGGATTAGGACAGGCTACTTTTTAGCTGACTGCGCAGGAGGGTAATGTATTTATTGACAAAGCCCTCGTGCGAAGCCGCGGGCGGGTCAGCTAGCATTATTATAAAATTAAATACTTATGTAATTTTCAATCGCCCTAGGTACCAACCTAGCTGAATTGACCGTTCTCCTACGTGCATGGATTATAGTAATGAAAAAGAACTTATCTCAGGATACGATGAAACACTAGACCTAACAAAGGACCACCTCCGCTTGAACTCATTTGCGTTAACCACTTTAGATTGTATCTAAATGGCACGAACCATTTGAAATCCCTTCTATCTTAAACGTTTGTTTCTTAGGAACGATGACTGTGATTTGACGTCGGAAGAGCATGCACTCGATTTGCATTCATACGTCAAACAAATACCGAAATAAATAACGCACCGACTTAACCGGATGCCCTAATTCTGTGCATATCCACTGCAAACGTTTGACCCGCTACGAGAATCGAACCCGTCTCTTGCGTCTTATTCGGCCACTGGGCTATATCGCCACAAGGATCGTCAAATTTATGTTATTCTCGAAACTAACTAGGTAGGTACTAACTTGAAGACTGACTTCATGAAGAGGACAAAAAATTTGTTCACCCAAAATGACAGTATAGAAACCGGTTCATCTTCTATTGAAATCTATATTTTTGGTGTTGGCAGGTAGTAGGAACCTAGGTACCTTTTGCATCAGACTATACTTAAATACTGATGTCGCTTCTAGAATCTAGGAAACGGGACGATTCGCTCTGTACTGTACTGTAATCGATGCTTATGTAATGTATGCACCATTTAGTGATTCACTGTTTAGTTGCGTCGAGGTGGGTAATGTGTGTATCCATTATGTTCGACCTCCTACTAGTAAAGGTTTCCACATTTAGGTTTGCGTCGATGCTACATAAGAAACCAGGGCTTAACAGGTCGCCCGCAATCTAGCGAGTTGCAGGATAGCAAACTGGCCTGACCACTCGCTTGTTTATTTGTTTGAGATTGTAGGTGCGTGCAGGACGATGATCCTTTAACCTAGGCCACAGAGTATTTGAGTAGACTTCTTAATACTGACAGTTAGCCAATGTATTGTTGCGCTAAATTTGTAAACGTAAATGTTTTTGCTCTAGCATTACGTTCATTACACAAAACCAAAGAAATTATAATCTCAGGAATCACTGTCCCTAACTAACTCACCGCCGAAAAGCGGCGAGCGATACCTTGCATTTGTGTGAGTGCCGAAAATGCCTAACATTATTAATACCAAAAGTTAAATAGTCTAAACTCGACTTTATTCCGCAGATTAAAAGTTTCATTTCAAGCATTCGCATTTTGGAGATATGACGTTATGAAATGAAGCAGCTGTTAAGTCGTAAAAATTTATTGCCTTCTTTTGTCCTTTAAAAAACTGTTGACTTTAACGGTATGGCAATAAGGTCGGATTCAAAATGTGCTGTTCGAAGATCGTAAAATTACTCCGTTCGGAACAGAAGTGTGGAGGAGTAGAAACGTACACAATATTTTTTTGTTGAGAAATGAAATTTCGAATCTATTACGTAGGGATAAATCATTTGTTAACCAAATTCAAAAGTCGGATTTTTTAATAATCGGATAGTTTGATAAAATCTTTCATTTTTACAGGCTCCATTCAGTTTAATGTGCCTCGTTGTCTTGTCTATCGTTTATAGGTAATAAAATATTGCGATATTAGACCTGCCCGGTTTCTGACTTGAGTTGAAATTTTGCATGCATATGCGACATGAAGCTGATCTCATGATGCAGTAAGATGGTGCATCATCAGATGCTTAAACTAAACTACACAACAACATCGACTTTAGGTTCATTTGATCTGTCTTAACTAGTATTCGGATCCTAAATGATATCCAGGTCAGGGTTTAATGACGGAGCCAGGCTTTGGTAACTCTGTAATAAAATGACATAGTTACATCGAGTGTCGGCTCGTTCGATTAGTGTTAAAGAGTATTCTTTACCTAGATGATATCCAGGGTCTGATGATGGAGCCAGAAGATGGCTATGGGAACTGTGATTAAACGATGCCACCTCATCGAGTTTTTGGGCTCGATTAATTTGTCTTGCCGACTACTCGGGTCCTAGATGAATTCTCTTCTCTACAATAATAAAATCGTAAATCTCCCTTCAATGTATGAGACCGAGGTCAATGATGCAAAAAGGAGGGTCATAACATTTTCATCCTCGCGTACGAAGTTCCCGGGCAACCTCTAGTTTTGAATAAAATCGAATTTTGTATTGTATACAATATTGCAGAACCATGTTTAGTACTAGAACTTTAACAGTATAGGCAGAAATCAGCAAAAAGTAAATATTGCAAGAAGTAGGACAAAGATATAGAGTGCTGTAAGCCTAGCTAAGAGTTTCAATTTCTCTTTTGCTGTTAATTGTGTATTTTGTAACAGATAACGAGCAGTTGACATTAGGCTATTGTACTTCAGATAAAGGGGCTTGGTGGTAAAAATGCCTGTATTTTTAGTACCGAAAATTTATCTCGTTGCCCACAATTTAACGGTAGGGTAGGCTACCGCGTGTTTTTTTAATGAATTTGATAAAAATAAAACACGAGAGTTGTTTGTTTCATGAAGGTAGTTTTAGAATTGGCCGCATCTGATTAGTATATAATGCTTACTAATAAAATTGTTTTTTAAACTTGTTAAAATGTTTTTAGTATGCGACTCCATTCATTCGAAATTTAATGTAGTCCGGTTCATTGGTCTTCGGTCACGTACAGATAAATGAACGATGCAACGCGAGGGAAAGGGACAGTAGCGTAGCGTAGTCGTGTGTCTGTAGTTACAAATATTTCCGTAAAATATTGTTTTAAAGCATATTATAGACTAATTCAAAATCAAATTCATCAAATTATCAAACTTTAAGGTAATACTCACCGGAAATACGAAATTCCATCTTTTTTTAATGTAGTTAAAGTGTTGTTTTTGCAACTTTTGACGGAGCACTTGGGCATGTTGTCACTTCGACGGCAAGCGCGCGACTAAGAGCCGAGAGTGCTTAAGCGGCGTTTAAGCACTCTCCAGCGTGGACATCCTTGACGGGCCGATCGTATATCTAGTATTTTATTGATCGTTGCACAAAACACATCATCAGCCATAGGAGCCCATAGCCGTCCTCTGCTCTCCCATAGATTACCAGTTAGCCTTCCCAATTATATTTGATCAAACAGGTCGTTATCGGTATAGTGGAATTAAATCAGGAAATCCGATTTTCAGATATTCATTCAACCAGGTTTAAGGTTAATGACACGACGAAGGTCGT
Source organism: Philereme transversata (assembly GCA_963924445.1). Classification (NCBI taxonomy): domain Eukaryota; kingdom Metazoa; phylum Arthropoda; class Insecta; order Lepidoptera; family Geometridae; genus Philereme; species Philereme transversata. Next base: position 34,809,666 of record OZ004339.1, on the reverse strand, counting down.
GACCTTTTCAATGCCGTCGACCTTACTGCTGCCCCAAAAAAAATGACACGAATTTTCATGTACCTATGTAAGTTTGTGAAATAGTAATTTACTTTACAGAGCTTTCATGAATAAAGTACATGAACTCGTATACCAATAGTTCGTTTATTTACAAAAATAGGTAAAAATAACTACCCTCGTGTCTGCGGTCGTAGACCCGAGCTTCCAGTACATTGATAAGATATTTATAGTCAGCTTATTGTAATAATTCATTGATAAACGATCGAGGTCAACAAAACCTCAGCTTATGTGTACAATACTTACAGAGTAATAAACGCGTATTATCCTTCGAATGGCAAGAGTCTATTTTTTGCATTGATGGGTAGTTTCAAATTCAATCGAAAGTGTCAAAACTCTATGTAACTATTCCTAGAATAATATAGGGCAATGGTTATAGAGAGTATTCCTAGTTTGTTAGATATATTTTAAAAATATGTCACTAAAGATACAACTGTTACTTCTACATATACTGTCTGTCATATCTATCATCTGTCTTTCCTGAAGACTACAATCTATTTCTTTAAGGTCAGAGTAAATAGGTGTATCAGTGCTAACGTTCTAACGAGAGTAACAAGAAGAAAAAAACTGTTTTAAACTCACATTAATCCTGACAAAAGACCAATAAATCTTCTATTGAGCTGAAGATAAAGTAGAACAGTTGCGTTAATTAATTACTGCATAGTCAAATTGGAGGAAGCCATGGCAGATGTTATTTCTAAAAATAAATGAACTGAATTAAGGTTAAGAATACCACTTTTTGCACTTATTCTGCAGCTAACAGTCTATTGAACTTTAAAGACCCCTGCAAAGATAAACATTATAAAAATAAACGAGATTTGATTTGACGAAGCACACGTGTTATTTGCTTAGTATACTTTTTATTCAGGACTGTTCCATCTTAGAATACATAAACATAAAGTTGTATGTATCTCTAGGAAGAGGGAACGGCTCTTAAAATACCTACTCAATTTATATATTATTAATAAGTTTATATAGTTAGTTTGTTATTACCCATTATTTGTATATTTGTTATTGTTTGTTATTCGTTTAACCACAATCTCGCCTAATAGTAAGATGGTCTTAGACAAAGCACGAAAATCTAGAAGATATCTATTTACTGGAGGGGATTGTGTATAAGGAAGATCGTCAAATTGCATTCCCTTTGATCATTTTCTTGCGGTTTCTGACCTTCAACTCGCGACCACCATTACCTAGACATATCGGATGTCGGACTCGGATATCTGGTGACTAAGCTATACCACAGAATAATATTTACTACGTGTGAGTCATTACAGAGTGTTCCCAAAAAGGTAAAAAGCTTTATTCAATACGTTATTAACCTTTTACAGCATTGGATATATTCCTCGTTTGGCTGTAATGAGATTGCGCGCCTATTTCGCATTGTAATGCCTCCATGGTCGAATGCCATGCCTATCCTGTGTCCTAGACACTCCTTGACCTAGCCTTCCTTTGCTTTTATTGGATCCAACTGCGGAAGCAGTCACTTCAGTTGTATTCTTTTACATTTGCGTGAGTCATAGGTAACCTAAATATTTAGATTTGGTAAAAAAGTAAGCCAAATGTAGAAAACCCCAGATTTTGGTGGATATTCTGGAAATTGCACTGTAACTTTAACTTAAGAAATTGTTGAAAATGGTTTCAAGCGGTAAGGCTAGGTATGGTATCTGTCACATATGTTTTCTGTCTTTACCCATAACAATTGATTCAATTCATATTCATAATACTATTTGTTTTTTTTTATTTTATACAATTACAGTAGAACCTCGATAAGTTAAAGTCCAAGGGAAACACAAAATATTTTAAGTTATAGAGGTTTTAAGTTATCAAGGGTCTATGTTAGGTAAAGGTTAATATAGATAGAGGTATGTATATGTTTCTATGTACCCTTGCTCCCTCCCATTTTTACTCGAATGCATCAGAAGGATGGGTTCAATAAAATACTGAAAATTAAATATGTAATCATATTTATTCACATTACTTACATTACATAAAAATAAAACAACAACTAAAGGTTTAGTCTACTTAAAAAAATCTGTGATTTTCTTTTGTTTTAAAAAATTCACTGTTTCTAAATCGATTTGATTTTCAATGACAAATAGAGAGGAGAATACATTATCTTTTATGTTGCTACACTGCTCTATAAATGATCGTACAGTTGTTAAAGCTCTTTTTGCTTCGTTGATTGATACACTTGTAGATGAAGTTTGTGGCTCGTCGTTAAAATCATCGTCTTTATCACTTTCAATGCAATTGTTTACTGATTCCAATATTTCTTCCTCTGTCAACGTCCCTGCTGTGGCTACGTCATCATCGCAAGTAACGAAGTCTTCAAAAGTAATGTTTGACCCAGACATGTGCTTACTCCATTCTTCAGGTACATTATTATCTTCCTCTTCAATGATTTCTTGAGGTTCTGAAGAAAAACCACAGGTTCTAAAGCAGTTTTTTACTGCAAGGGGTGTTACGTTTCGCCAAGCTTTGTCCGCCCTCCTCATTGCTTGAAGAACATTGATAGAAGAAATCGTATTTTGCTCCATATCAGCTATCATTTTTCTAACAACTTCTTTTCTGTATAATGTTTTAAAATTTTTAATTATACGTGCAAGCAATAAATACCGAAACCATTTGTTTTGACACTCTTTCAAAATGACTCATTCACAAACAATTTTATGTTATAGAGGTTGTGGAAACATTTCTTTTAGTTACTGAGGGCATATACAGAGATTATTTATTTAAGTTATAGAGGTTGCGTATTTTAAGTTATAGAGGTTTTGGGCTCTGATGGGAAGGGAACATAGTATTTTTTGAAGTAACAGAGGTTTTTATGTTACCGAGGTTTAAGTTATCGAGGTTCTACTGTATTTACAATAAAATACAGAAGAAACAGTTGAATCATCTAAAGACCGTTGCAAACGATCTGTAGATAGCTCAATTGAATCTATAAAAAAAAAATATTTCATTTTGTTTTTTGAATTGACGCTGGATACTATTTGTTCTAAAAACGGGATATTCACCAGGATTTGTGGTTGTGGTAAATATCCTGTTTTTAGTGCAAATAGTGTTCATAACCATGATAGTTTCAAAAGTTTGACGCTGGATGTTTTGAATCATTATAGCAGTAGAGGTATCACAAAAATTCAATAATTTGACTGTTACCCCGTATATTAGGTGAGATCATTAGTTACATCTGAATGAGATGAACTACCTTGGCATTAGGTACTAGGTATTGTGGTGTAACCCGACACAATGGGCATGCATTTGACCTGCTGCGACCTTGCCAGTTGACACCGTGACGGATGAGGCCTGGTAGGATTGCTCACAATTTTGAGACTGAAACAATAAAATGAGGAATTATTATCCCTTCAAAAATTATAAACTATCTCAAAAATAACGGATCAGACGGGATTTGAACTGGACAAACGAACCGGTGCCGTAGTTGGTCATGAATGACATCCCTGTATCGAGTTTAAATCCTGTCAGATCCGTAATTTTTAAATAATTTTTATATATTAAGATTTTTCGGTTAATGTCTGTTGGCACTTAGCATAAGCACTAACAATAAAAATAACTATTGTTTCTTCCATTGATCACTTGTGAAATAAGTTTCAGGATTCAAAATAACGCACAACAGTCGTTTTTCCAAATCGATAAACCGTCTATTTGGTTCAAATGGTACCTATTCCATTTGATGAAATTGCGTTGTATCCTATAATCCGCGCTATTGCTGCGGCCCGTTGTTGTAATATGCGCCGGATTTCGGTATCCTAACTTATAGCAATGTTTCGTACTGTTATTACAATTCAATTTCCTTACAAGTAAGCATCACAGTCAGTTTGTGCTGAGCTCCACGTGGAGTTCTTATCACTAGTTTTTAGTGTTTTTGGAGCGATCTTGTTCGTTCCGTATCGGTCAATGATATTCATAGCATCTTGAAATGTGATATTAGGCTGAAAAAACCTACATATATTTGCCTGCGTTGTGTGTGATGTATGTAATTGAAAAGGGTTTTCTCCGCACGTGCATTTCGAAACCTCGACTAATTTAAAATCGAGGCAACTTCAGCTCCATAAAAATAATGGCTCCATAACTTAAATTTCTTCATCATCATTAATGTTATCAAATAAATCACTTTCTCTACGAGATACAGAAAACTTTTTTAGCTTAATTTTATGTGGTTCACATCACTTTGTATCCAAACCTATGTGACTTGATGTGATAGAATCCTGCTGGAGACTGTTCAAATAGTGTTGTAAGATTGTAACTGTGTAAAGCCAACATTCCCAGAACTTAAGGCTTTTAATGAAGCCATCAATGTTTTTTACTTTTTGAATCCTACAATTTTTTGGTTTTATTTGCAATTAAGTCCTAGTTGAGTGCACTCGTGCACTCCTCTTACTTTACCCAATTTTCCTTTGCCCACAACTGCCCACAAGCTGTCAAGTAGCAAAGCAATCCAGTCCAGAGCCAGTTAACTCGACAATCCTATCTGTGTCGACAGTCGACACTCACTCGTTGAGAGGTTGAGGGAGAATTAAATACGCGTCTAGACAGTGGACTGACCCTAGTTAAATAATAGATACGATCTCAATTTTTGTGGAAAAAAGTCGTCTGCTGAATTTGCATTTAATCATAAAAAGTTTCCAATGAATTTTGGTAGCAAAATGGCATAGTTTTATTTAAAAAAAACTTGTCTACTCGCCCACTGCGTTTTTTGCCTATCTGAGGTGTGTCCAAAGCCTGTCATGCTAAATTCTTACTGCTACAAACGAAAAAGCCACAAATAAGTACAGTGGAAATCACGGCAAGTATACTGAACATAGCCAGGATACCATTTCTTCAGTAACGGATTGATTCAAAATGACGACAGCCGTGAAGTGACTAGGAAAACAGTCCATTTGTCTTGCTGCTTTAGACCGAAATAAACAAAAAAATCCTTATGAGTCATCGTACGGTTCATTTGTCAAAAGCATCTGGTGATAATAGTGCTGGAACAATAGCTCCTCCGCCTCATTAAAGTTCTATGAGCTTGCTTGTAGTTACGAGTTACGCTGAATAAAGCCAGTGATTTTAGTTTTACGCTTATTTTTGAATTAAAACACTTCAGTTCTACAGTGACTTGATGTTTGAATTGACATGAACGAAATATTAGTGACATTGGATTCGACCACACTGAATCGCATTTGCAAATAGAGGATAGAAAAGGTCGAGATATTATTCTGATAACCAAATTACTCCAATCAAATTAAATCAATGGTGATAGACCCCTGACCCTACTAATACCATTTAGTTTTCTTTCCCTGGGCCCTATAATGTATGCGTAAATTGCAAATACCCTTCTAAGAACCATATTTGATGACCATGTATTTTCTCTTTCTTCCCCAGATCACAATGAACGGTCTGAACGGGCACGCCAACGGAGAAGCCAATGGAGCCGGAGACATCATCACGCAGAACCAGCAGCGAGGCTGGTGGACCATTGGCCTTATCAACTCGCGGTACCGCTACCTGACCGCGGAGACCTTCGGCTTCAAGATCAATGCCAACGGAGCCAGTCTGAAGAAGAAACAGATTTGGACCTTGGAACCGGCTTCAGGACAGGCTAATGACAGTAAGTAGAGTGCCACTGCCTGCAAGCACCTATAGGAACTTATAACGCGCATAGACCTTTAACAGTATACCCAAACTGCGGCACACATTTTCTTTTATTAGACTTATTCATGAATATGGAAATCGAAATTAACCATACAATCGGTTGATGAATATTCAAATAATCAAATTCTTCTCGTAAACGGCAAAAAAGATCGTCTGATAAATTTACACCCTGGCGCTAATTGAAGCAAAAACCTCCCCAACCGAGAGGCGAACCCCTTCAATTTAGACCGACCCGTGCCAATGTGCTGGTAAAAAAAAGATTGTGCAACCCTACCAAAGAGCCTAGCTTGTTTACCAGGTTAATTAAATGTTAACTATTGCATTCAACAACATTAAGTCTAATAAGTAGGTAATGCAAGTTTAGAATGAGCTTACTACATAAACGGAATGGCCAAGAAGAGAGGTACATGTCTGACTGAACCGATTAAATCTGTGGCATGGCATCGCCTAAAGCAGTGCTGGCTACATATTTATTTCAACTGAAAGTCCAACAATTTCCGATAACATTCATTTGACGCCGCCGGACAGCTGTCACAGACGCGGTATAACTTATGTAGCAGAAAGGACTTCCTTTTCAAAACGTTATCTCTCGAACGCTGTCTGTTAGTTTAGCTAGTTCCGCCACTTGTCCTGTCCTGTTAAAGCTTTCTACTTACTCTTACTTACCTATACTATATTTAATAATTATAACTAATCAAAATTAATATGTAATATTTAAAAAAAAAAAAAAAAATATGTAATATTTATAGTAAAACTAGTGGTTCGCCCCGAACTGAGATCTCGCGAGTCTACCATAAAAACAAAAAAAATATTATTCGTAATCTTTGACTATAAAAATAGTGCCACGGAATAAAAACCAACTAACTTGACCTACAGTTTAATTCAAATTACAGGTAACGGGAGTTCATGTAAATTGGTTAATCTAAACTTTTGACTATATTTTGTGATACATAAGTTACACGCATACCAAATTACAGCACTATGGGGTCACTGGTTTACCCTGTGAATTTTGTCAAAGCTCAGTTTTTATTATGACTAATAACTCAAAAACTATAAGGACTAAAAGTGAAAACGGGGTCGAAATGTACTAATAAAGACCTTTCATTTGACGTCTCACTTGACCTAATAGTCTCATTTTAATTTTTTTTACCCCTCTTGAACCCCAATATCTCAACAACCCCCCCAAAGGTTTTAGCTCATTGAATCATACCAAAATTGTGCCATCATTGTACCTATGTACCAAATTTCACGATGATAGGATAAACGCTTCAAAAGTTATCCTCGGACAAACAAACATACATACAACGCCGATTTGCTTAAGTTGATTTGGAGATCTCGCTTCGTTTGATCAACTACACTCTCCTGTCTTTTCGATAATATTTTGTCATTCGAATATCAATCAAATTCAAGTTAAATCTCTTGTTTATAAGATACCACAAATTTTACCAGAAAACATGAGCAATTTTAGTGTTAACTTGCACTATAACATTCACATTATAATTCGTTAAACAAACAGAATTACACCCCTGCTTTCCGGTAGCAGGTGGTATACAATAGTAAAATATTATCTTAATATATATAAATCTTAGTATTATAAATTTAAACACTGTCTAGTATGGGGATTCGTTCCTCCGGGAACAGTTGTAGTAACTAGTACTGTATTCTGTGCCGAGGGGTTGAAGGGTGGTCCCCCAAGGTCCCCAGCTGGCGTTAAATCGATATTCAGGAGTTGGACAGGTGCTATTGTGGGGATTGCCAAATATTTGTATAGTCTACCCTTATTTATGTTTCGTTTTTTAAAGCTAGGGAATAATATGGACTCTCGTTTATAGTATGAGGCCTCTATGCAGATTTTTTATTGTCGCATCGATTTGTCAAATGTTTTTGTTCAATTTTATGGCCAAAGTGGTTTTAAATGAAGTCGTTTTATACTGTTTTGTAAGGTACTTATCGATATAATAATATTATGTAATACGTTATCGTCTCTATAAATTTTCTTTTTGTCATCTGTATTGACTATATTCTACATACACGCACTAACATACAATCTGTTTGGTTTGTTCAATCTTGCGGCGTGATTAAAGAGCTTGATAATTATGTTTTATCATCTTTCCATTTATCTTTTCAGTCCTTTATTTTCTCGCTACAATATTCTCTCGGTTCTAGCGACGTGTGCGAGCAATTAAACTTTGTGATTTATTCACATAAAGATAGATTTATTCGCTCATAGAGTTTGAGTCAGATTAATGTTAGAAACTTCTTGTTTCTAGGGTAATAGTGTGGCTACATTAACTAAATGTTGAATGTTCTCTATCGTGCTATTTATTGGATCTTCATTTTAATTCGTTCATTAACGTTATGTTGTTTTACAACTTCGTATTTTTTTGAAGATCTACAAACCATATGTCTTCACAAAAGCAGTAACACAAAATAAATATTTTTCTATTTCTATAATAAATATCACCTGTCTGCTTAGCACATTGTTATATTCTATCAAAATCTAACGCACTTATAAAAGCTGCAACTTTGCGTAGTCTTATCATCTTTGATCATAAACTAGTAGGGGAAAGGTGTACAGGATGATCCCTCGGGGTAAGATGATCCTATTCAATTGTGGCCATACTATGAACGCCGTCTAGTTGCTTTCTTTGACAAAACGTAGTTCCCGACGCCCGAAACATTGTCGGTCGAAACACCGATAAAACGGTACGTGATAAAGCCTGTATTTATAATAATGACGGTTAGATATTTGATCGAGCGAAGCGAGATCTCCAAATCAACTTGGGCAAATCGGCGTTGTATGTATGTTTGTTTGTCCGAGGATAACTTTCGAAGAGTTTATCCTATCATCGTGAAATTTGGTACACAGGTAATGATGGCACAATTTTGGTGTGACTCAATGAGCTAGAAACTTTGGGGGGTTGTTGAGATATTGGGGTTCAAGAGTGGTAAAAAAATGAAAATGAGACTATTAGGTCAAGTGAGACGTCAAATGAAAGGTCTTTATTAGTACATTTCGACCCCGTTTTTACTTTTAGTCCTTTGAGTTATTAATCATAATAAAAACTGAACTTTGACAAAATTCACAGGGTAAACCAGTGACCCGATAGTGCTGTAATTTGGTATGCGTGTAGCTTATGTATCACAAATATAGGCAAAAGTCTGAAATTTAGAATAACTGCAATTTGTACCCCAAAAAAAGTAACCAATTAACATGAACTCCCGTTACCTGTAATTTGAATGAAACTGTAGGTCAAGTTATTTGGTTTTTATTTAGTGGCACTATTTTGATAGTCAAAGATTACGAATAATATTTTTATTGTTTTTATGGTAGACTCGCGAGATCTCAGTTCGGGGCGAACCACTAGTTATATAAATATCATGATAACAATAATTAAACATTAATCATGATTAATTCCGTTTTTAGTTACGTTATCTGTTTATTTGCAGGTATGATCTACCTTCGCTCGCACCTGGACAAGTACCTGGCTGTGGACTCTTTCGGGAACGTCACCTGCGAGTCGGAGGAGAAGGAACCCGGCAGCAAGTTCCAAATTAGGTGAGTACCCTCTCTTACTATCATCACCCTTTCAAAAAAAGATACATTCGACCATGTATTACTATCTAGTCACGACGCGACGCAAAACAAATCTGGTGTCAAAACAAACCGAATGAGCATGTTGTGTTAGAGCAGACGATGAAGATGACAAGAATCTAGGTACTTTAGTAGGGTTTGCAAGTTAATGATATTTCTGTCTATTTTAGAAAATGACTAATATCTTTCCCCAATTTAATTAGCTTGATATGGTAATGTTTGCGCTCAACGATCGAAGGCACTATCACAGCATCATTCTGCCCTACCCCGACTATTCTTTCACATTTACACTGTTTGTTACCTAATCATCTATCAAAGGTGCAACTTCGATAAGCGCCTTGCTTCTCACGACACTCCGGATACCTCACTTGTATGTATGTATGTATGTATGTATTGCGTGCTCCGTAGCATACTAATACTGTCTGACTCACCGGAACTGAGTCTTGACACTTATTTATTTCTTGCGGATTCAGAGACGTTTATAGCCTTTTTTGATTTATAGTACAAGTTTCTTTGTTTCAAAAATATGTCGACGAATTACTTTTTAAAAGTTGCATTAAACATGCGCGAAATGTGAGTCTGACTCTAAACCAAAAAGCAATGTTTGGCAATCTATATTGGAACGAAGTTCCTTATCGCGCGTTGCGAAAGGGGGCTAGAAGGAAAAAATTAAGACCAAAAGTTGTAACGACACTTTTTGCTATAGTTGTAAGCCGTGCGGCGTGCGCGTGTTTCTCTGTCTGTCTCTCTCTCTCTCATAGAAAGCAAGCCAGTTATTTTCGTTTCGTCTTTCTATTTCGCATAGAACAGTGTGGTGTCGCGACGATTAGTTTTGTTGAGTGTATACAGGTTTTTTGTACATAATAAATAATAACAAATCACTAATTAATCGAAAGGAACTTCGTTCCATCCGGGTGTCCCTTGACACCTCTCAAGTTTTTTTTTATGCATGGGAAAATAAAGTTTGTTCATCATGACGAGGTTAAATTTGGCAAGTGATACAGTAGTTATTATGATATTATTGTGGTTTTGATATAGTTATTCGCCACAAATCATAATAACTGTTATCAAAAACAAAGCATCTCGTATAAACGTTGGCAATCCTGAGCGCATTGTTTCAGCAGCTCATAAATCGAGACTACTGTAATTTTGGGGCTTGTGAAAACATTCGATCGATAAGTCTCTGACTCAGCTCCTGAAGGGATGAGCTCATGCTGACTCACAGAACACTCGCAAATAACTTGAACTTGCTGAACTTTTAAAGGGTTGTTGACAGTCAGTAAATAACTCGTCAACGATGCACTTACCAAATGTTTTAGATTCTATCTTCTGTTTCAACAATACAATACAAACATACCATATTATGGTGCGATTATACGTAGTCTCTCTAGCAAGCTAGAGTCTGACATTGAATCATTGACCGATAGATAGGATTCTTTATAAGGTAGAATAAAAACCCCCGTAGCTATAGCTCCTTAAACACTAGGAGTCACTGGCTACTAACTACTAGAGCGCCTCATTAATCTTTCCATGTCACCCATTTACAACCCTAAAATATTGATCCAATTTAAGAGAAGGGTGACTAAAGTACCACCTAAAACTTTTCAAATGATCCACAGAAAATTAGGCGTTATCTTTGGGGTTATAAACATGGTTTTGCCGCGTTAGTAAGATCATGCAGGGACACAATTTTAACGAGCTCGTGCCTGAATTGCGAATGAATAGTTTGGAAAGCAATCTTGCTTCGTTAGGGCATAATTGTTTTTGAAATGTCGTGGGGCATGAATTGTCTCTTTAAGGGTGTTGTGTTCGCTCCTTTATATAAACTGGGGATAATCGTGGGTAGAATCCGACGAGGTGTCTTCGGGAGATAATATTTCTTAGTTTTTTTATAATGGTTTTTCGGAGTTGGGATGAGCCGATAAAATAATGCCGTGCAGTGGTAGCTTATAGGACTGCTTTCTTGATATTACCCAATTTTTAAATAGATAGTTTGACACACATTGCTCTGACAATCAGAAAGTTAAAAGGCCATTCAGTAAATAATTTATAAAACCACTCCCTAAAACAAGTACCTAGATGTACCTAGTTAAGTAAGCAATCAAAGAGCAAAAACCATATCGCACAAATGCCACACCGCCTTATCGCACTAAGCACCTAAACCCCGTTAGCAATTCCAGAGTTTAATACCACTAAGGGCCGAATTCACCGTTGAAACTAAACGCGATTAGTTCAAGCTAAACTCAGTTTACGCGTATAACTGAGTTCAAGGCTACAGTTTGCATTTCACCAACAACAACTGAACGCAGTTAAAGCTAAACGCGGTTCAAATTCTGAACGTCCAATTTTCGACGTTTAGCTCATCTAAACGAGTTTAGAGAGATGTCAATCAAAAGTCAAGAAGTGTCATTGACTTTATTTTGCGAAATATTTGTTACCTACGTATTTTTTATATTATTCATAAAGTTTATATCAAGAATGAAAGAGCGTTGGCACTAGCTTTTGACGAAAGTAATGATGAATACTTTGCTCGTCGTCCAAGATGGATACGCAAAAGAGAAGAACACATCATTTCATCTCATCATTTTTTAATGCCATGGTTACAGCATCGGTCTTCTTGCATTCCACAATACTAAAATGTATTTCGACCACATCAACGAGGGCCATTTTTTCGCTAGCGGCAAAAATTGGGTCCCTTTTCAGTTTCGACATCATGCAAATAACACCACACAGGGATATTCTTTTATAGACTGGGCAAAGCATCAAAAAATACGTTGAACACAGACTACTACTAATGGGGCGGCGTAACGATAAACAAAACGTCATTGAAAGTTATGTTTGACAATTGCGTTTCGATCGCATCGATATTGATAAGTTTGGTTGCACCAAGACACTGTTCGATGTTGGAAATACGAAACGCATCGCTTTTTTGTCTATGATTATAGGTAAACTTGGTTTTAGTAAACGCGATCAAAACGGAGCTGGTGAATTCGGTTTCATGAAAACCGAGATCAAGTAAAACATGTGAACTCAGTTAAACAAAACGTGGTTTTATTAAACTTAGTTTCCGAAGAAAATGGTGAAATCGGCCCTTAGTACTGAAATGTCAGCTTAATGCCAGGCTCACATTGAGAAAGCTACTCGGCAGGCGAGTAGATTGTCTATGATAAGGTAGAGGAAACGAGTTCTAAATATCAGCAGGAAAATCAATCGACCACTAGAGAGGTAGGTAGAAGTAAGTTGTCTTTGGCTTATGATTAAATTACGGTCTTCTTTTTATATACTTTATTTGGGGTTTAAGAACTAAAGTTCTATTTATTTCGTAAACAAGGCTGAAACTCTTAGGTATCCACCGAAACTCAGCGTAGAGCAGTATAAATCAGCCAGTAGAATCAAGTCAAAATTAGTTGATTTGACACTCTAGGTTGATGATAATAATTACATCTGTCAAATAACGTAGAATACCTACTCACGCAAGTTTGCCAAAAAAAATATGAATCCGTTAGGCACTTGTCTCACCGCCGGCGATGAGCAAGAAGCGAGTAGAGCTAGAAACTAGAAACGTGTTGGCGAGCAGCGAGAAGCGAGTGTGTAGTGCCTATCATTGTCTCGCTGGGCTATAAAGCGAGTGAGCGAGTGCGGCGGCCGATACTCATCATGTTACGGCGCGTGTTCTGACCGCCAAGTGAGCATCGCTGAGCGCGTATCGCTGAGCGAGTGTTGTAGTCGCTGCGACAAAATAATTTAGAGTGAGTTCTCGACGGCAGTGTGAACGGCCAGCTATCAACTATTAATATTCGTGTCTCTTTTACTGATACGGAATCTATATTTTTTGTTCGTTTCTTGAGCGAGAAAATAGTTGATAGCTAATCGCTTACTCGCCGACGGTGAGACAAGTGCCTAAGTAGTCGTACGTAAATTAAACCCAAAATTCCAGACAACAAAAGCACCGCAGCCATTGCCATTTCAAGGCAATGGCAATTCAGTTTAATATTTTCAACGATGCATCTAAACCTTTATGTAACCTTTCCTATTCAAGACTGCGGAGGGAAATCTTACATCTCCCTCACCCTCTGATGTAGAGCATTCTAATTACCACTGGAGTTGGAGGGTTGAGGATACGTTGTTGTTTTTGTAATTTGCGGGAATGGGTGCAAACAAGTATTAGACTTTCTGCTGATTAGTTCTTATTGTTTTTTCAGAAAGACAGTTTATATCTTCTTTATCTTTTGCAGAATTTTGGCTTCTAACTATTCTTGTAGCATAGTACAACTACTGTGGTATATACAACGTTTGGTACATATACGGCTGAAAGTCCTATCTGTTCCACAGGTGCAAAATCCACTATTTGAAGGTGTGCCAACAAGTCAACGAATGCAACTACATTTTAGGCCACTTTATGCCAACGAACTTACACGTTAAAATAATAAAACTGCTAATTCGAGAAGGATCGACTTACAAATACAAATGTGTAAGAGATCTCCTTTTATGTGTGTAAGGAGTATGCCTGTGTTAGGAGACCTCACTCTTCTTTTAAAATAGATCTTATCAAGATTGGATATATCATAAAACAAACATAGACTTAACAGTTAACAACATTTATAAAGTAAAAGCCTCGTCGGTAAGCTCTCGATGTTTACAAGTCATGTTCTTAATTAAATAATTGCAAATCCCTGTTTCGATGGCTGACGCGTGTTTTTGCAAACTTTCTGTAACGCGAGACATACCGTGTTGATACACAACAAATACGAGATTCAGGTTTCGATAATCGAGTCGGCGGTTTAATTGACCAGTTTTTATGATAATGATGAACAAGAATGTTTATTGGTTGATTGAGCCTTTGGTACTTAAAAACTGCAGTAGTTATTAAATGCAATAAAGAATTTGATTAAACGTTGTACATCGATTTACACATGATACGATACAACCGCGTTCACCTGAAATTTACTATCATTAAGACGGTTCAAATGATCCTTATAATTTCAATGAGTAAATATTGTTTGGCTTTGAAGTAATTTTTTTTATTTATTTATTTATTTTAGGAAAACCATCAGCAGATATTAAACACAATAGTTACAGTAAATAGTAATAAACATGCCATTTGAAGGTCTCCACTGATAGAATCAGATAATGAAGTAGTTCTTACCCCTTTTATAGATTTAACGATTTTATATTTTGGTCCTTCGAGCTACACGCGTCCTACTGACTTGTTATTAGTTTATTAACAATAATTTTCTGTGCAGTGTGTCAGAAGACAACAGCGGTCGCTGGGCGCTGAAGAACGTGGAGCGAGGCTACTTCCTGGGCTCCAGCTCCGACAAGCTGACCTGCACCGCCAAGGTGCCCGGCGACTCAGAGCTGTGGCACGTCCATCTCGCAGCACGCCCTCAGGTACTATAATAGCTACTGACAAGTAACTATAATCGCTACTACAAACAGGAATGGCATACGCTTTTTCAATATCCTACTTTGTAGGTGCATGGCTGGGAAAGCAAATCACATGCAATTTTACGGAAATATAATTGACTAATAATAAGATGCAACTCGTCCTTCAATCATCTTTAGGAAATACACATACTCAAGCAAGGAAAACATGTATATATATATATATATATATGAACCCTACAAAGTTATATCACATATGTGTGACGTATAACTTATATATAATTTTGGTTTACATAACGAAGTTCAGTTTGCTAATATCTGTCGAGTGTTGGTTGAGAAATTCTCTTTAATTTAATTTAATTTTCTCTCTTTTTGGAAAGCAAGGACTTGATAAGTCCAGCTATAGACTGCGGTGTCATAGCATTCTCCAGACGCGAGATAAGGCTGCATAGGCCAGAAGTGGCAGTTATCGCAATAATGAATTGCATGTCGTACGGTTGAAGAGTAACGTTTTTGCTTCGTAATAAATTGAGCACTTACCAACTGATAAATGAGTATGGCTATTAGTCGTAAGTAAGACTAATACGTGTCCGAGAATAGTAGATATTTCTAGCCGCCGCCGTAAGCGGTACCAATAAACTCTGTATCTACGGAATTGGCCAGGACACCTGACTGGCCACTGGACGTGGTGATCCCAGTTGGAGCAAAACCTTGACGGCATACTGACCGTAACACCCTGCCCAGCGCCAGCGCTTTAAGTAGATGACATAAAAGTCGCAGGCATCACCCGGATAAGAGAGGCTTAAGATCGAGGGCAGTGGCAGTGTGGGCTGGTGATGATGATGATGATGATCATACTGCAGAGACGAGCCCGTGATTTTAGAAGTATTGACATATAGCGAAGAAAGGCTCGAACTCTCTTCGTAAAGCATGTTTGTTGATAGAAAAAATGAAGCAGGATGACGTTGTAATTTTAGTTTATGCTTACAAGCAACGTTAGAATGCAATACTACCTATTAGTCCCAGTCAGCGCACTTTACGATTGGACCCGATAGCGGTGTCAAGAGTGTCATACGAGATGGATCTGTAGTGTATCTACCTATGTATAGAGACTGTTTGTCTGTCAGTCGGTTTGATGGGCCTGGTTAAACGGCCTATTGTTGTACTTCAATTGATATGTTCCTTTGATTTAGTGAGACATTTGTTTCTTTGGAGTATGTTAGTTATACGATTGATTTCAAACATTATTTCCACATTTTTAACAATAGCACAATCTATCAGTAGTTCTAATATGTTGTTTTGTAATTTTAACATCTAATACGAGTACAAGTAAATTTTCATTCAGTTATAAAATATTTTTTGAGGATTGGTTTAGATCAGGGATTCCTAAAGATTAAAACGGGTATTTATCGCGTATGTACCTTTTGTATTTGAATAATACTATTCCCAAAGTGGTCGATGCCCCTTGTGGTCGAAATCGGTTTTCCATGGGTCAACATTTTTTTTTAATAATTACCTACTTAAGTATTTTTCCGTAATTTGTAGGTATTATTAATTACCGTTGATATTTACTGAATTTTATTCAGTCTCTATTTGTTTTGTTAAATTTTGATAAGAAATTGATGTCAAGTTTAATCACTTAACCAACCGCAAAGTTTTTAAATTGATAAGTCATCATCATCCTCATCAACCTATAGCAGTCCACTGCTGGACGTAGGTCTCTCCCAGGGTGCGCCATTGAGCCCGATCCTCGGCTCTTCTCATCCAATCCTTGCCAGGCATAGCACGCAAATCGTCACTCCATCTAGCCGGAGGGCGTCCTACACTTCGCTTGCCTAGATGTGGTCTCCACTCCAGGACACGTTTACCCCAACGGTTATCGGTTCTGCGGCAAATATGACCGGCCCACTGTATTATACCTATATTGTATACACTGTTTTGATAAGAATTTTGTATCAATAGGAAAAAAACTAGAGATAGGATTTTTAAAGTAATTTGGCTATAGGGGTCTGAGGTATCAGTTCGTTTTAGAAAAGGGGTATCTTGCCCAAAATAGTTTGGGAATAACACAAAAAGCAATATCTAAACAAATTCTAAGATTTACGATTTTATGAGTTAGGTATTTTGTATTATGAGTTACGATTTTATGCGCTTGTTTATAACCTTTACAAAAATGTATCAGAGATAAAAAAAGGTTATTAAACGGACATGTACAGGCGAGTTTAACTCTAAGAAGAGTTTTCATTCAGCAAACCTTTAAATATAGCTAATATAAGATCGTATAGTGGTGCGTACGTTCACTACCTAGTCTACCTACTTAATGTATAATAATGACTGTAATTTCTTTAAAAAATAGGTACATATATTGACTTACTACTACGCCGATATGCAATAACCAGGTCTCTCCTACAGGTGAACCTCCGTTCTATCGGTCGCAAGCGGTTCGCGCACCTCTCGGAGTCTCTGGACGAGATCCACGTGGACGCGAACGTGCCGTGGGGTGAAGACACGCTCTTCACGCTCGAGTTCCGAGCTGACGAGGGCGGGAAGTACGCGCTGCACACCTGCAATAATAAATACCTGAGCGCTTGTGGGAAGGTAAGCGTTCATTTTTTTAAATTTTTGTTCCGCTGTTTTCACCTCTGACATGGGGCAGAGACTTTTTTCAGCTAAATATTTTGCACTTGGGCATTGAATATTAACATGATAATTCTAAGGTCTTTTTAGAACCACTATCTCTAGCCTGCAGGGTTTAACTTTGAAGACGAAGATGAAATGTCACAATCGATTTTGTATCCTTTCCTCGGTTTCCGATTTTAGGATTACCGAAAAAATCTTTCAAAAAGTTCCTGTACAAATGAATGCAAGTAGTTCATACACAATAATATAGATTGAGCTGAGGAAAAAATTGATAATCGATTTTTGACATCTCTTCTTCGTGTTTAAAGTTAGACAAAGGGGGAAGGTCATGACCTTATTGCAGATGAATTTAAGAAGATAGAAGGAATCAGTGACAAAGAATGAAAAACAACTTTAACTCCACTGCTGCAGTGCTCAAAACCAAACACGTGGTGGCCTTAACTTCGCTTCACTCTATTCTTATAGAATTATACCTATAGAGCGTTCAAAGTTCCATCTAGCTCCTCTACCAATAACAAGATGAAAGTCCCACCTTACTTATGAAAATGCAACTATGACAACTTTAGATATAGTTCAGCATTTTTCTTTTGCGATGGTCTCTACCGTTCAATAACCTTCTGGAACGAGAGAAATGCGCGGATTGCGACCTCTGGTCTACCGTTCAATTGCCCTCAGGAATCACAACATTGCATAAACTTCGACGCAAGTTATTCAATAAATTCCTGCCTCTACTACAGTTCTACGATTTTAATTGAATGGGAATGTATCACAGAACAAAAACATTCCTTCAACGATGTCGCTTAACTTCACATCGCATGCAAACTCTCCAATTAGTATCAGCAAGAAATAGTAAACACGTAAACATGTGTGTTTATGTCAACACTTGCAGACAATGCGTTATTTGTTATTATAAAATATGTAATGCAGATCGTTCGTCGAACAATGGCGCGAGCATAAACTACCTATAGACATTCAGAGGCAGGTATTATTGTCCTAGGTTTTAATACTGAACATAAATATAATATTTATGCAAGATAGGTCGCCTGTATGTAAATGAAGAAGCACTAGATATAAGAACCGTGTCTGTGTTTAAAAAACACAAGTTATATGTAATTCAATCCAAACTGTAGTTGGCGCGGACTGAAACTTAGTGCGTGAAAGAAGCCTCATTATATAATTGGTCACAAAGCCGTTTACAGAGCCGTTTATAGGTCATTGGATCAACATAGCGTGATCGAGAAAAAACTATTTCGGTTGAAGCAGAACAACCAGCCTTGTTTCTTGCCTTTCTTTCCTGGCTTGGTCGCAAGGGAACAGGCAGTAAAATTGACGTTTCGAAGTGATCCATGTGATTTTAATTAATAAATACATTTTTGATTTGATTAGTGCGACATCAATCAAATATGTAATACCTACTATAGCTCCACACGAATCTCATTACAAGTATAGTTTCGAATGTGTTTCACACATGCGCAGTGTCGTATGTCAAAATGACCAGCATTTAAAGCTAATAAATATATAAATACATATTGCGGGACATTTCACACAACGCTATCTAGCCCCAAACTAAGCAGACCTTGCACTATGGAAACCAGATAACTGAAAGAAAACTTATACATATACAATTTTTTTGTAAATACATACTTTTATAGAAAAACATCCAGACCCGGAACAAATATCTGTAGATCATGCATAATTTTCGGGATCGAACCCGCAACCTCCTTCATCTTAGCCGGCTATTCGGCCACTGCGCCACGGAGGTTGTCAATAAAATCATACGAGTACTATAACAAAACAAAAAGAGTAACAAATGTGTATCATAAATGTTTTGGTCGGCCTATAACTATATAACGTCGAAGTTACTTCGGTCGTGGTTTGTTCGAGTAAGCTCTGGAAACTCAAACAGCAATAAGTTTATAAAGCTTCAACAAACCAATACCAAGTTGATAACTTGGTATTCCCGACAAAGCCTTTCTTCATCGTGTTTCGAGTAATTTAGATACAACAAATCCCGTATGCTCTATTTTTTGCGACATGACTCAAGCGTTTGACTATATAGAGCACAGTATTTTATTAAGAAAACTTGAAACCTACGGGGTTAGAGGTAACCCACTACAACTGATAGAATCATATCTAGAAAATAGAAAACAATTCACTGAAATAACAAATATCAATCTTAAAACAAGACAAGAGGAATCTCATATGTCTAATGAGCGTATTGTAAAATATGGGGTTCCCCAAGGGAGTGTGTCAGGACCACTGCTTTTCCTTATTTATATTAATGACATACCAAAAGCCACCATGCAACCCATGACGTTGTTTGCAGATGACAGCACTGTAACTATATCTTGTAATAATATTGACACGTATAAATATGACATAAATTTGGCTTTGAAATTGATTATAGAATGGCTAGATAATAATAACTTAAAAATTAATATAAACAAAACCAAAATAATTCATTTCAGACAACGCGATAATGCCGCAACAAATTTTGACATACAATACAACAATAACACAATAGAGGAAGTTAACACTACAAAATTTTTAGGACTTAATGTTGATAAAAAACTAAATTGGAAATCACACGTAGAATATATATGCAAAAAATTAAACAGTTTTGTATACATGTTATATAAACTGTCACCAATAGTAAATGTGGAAACTCAACTTATAGCTTACCATGGCTTGATAGCCCCACATGCCAGATATGGAATAATATTTTGGGGAAACTCTACTGACGTTGACAAGGTATTTAAGTGTCAAAAACGATGTATACGCGCCATGTTTAAACTAAATGTTACAGATTCGTGTCAGCCATATTTTACTGAGCACAATATTTTAACAATTCCTTCACTGTATATCTTTGAAACAGCTATGTTTGTTAAAATGAACCCTCAGCTATTTTGTCAGCTGTCTGATGTCGTTGTCCGGAATCGACGCGATAAAAATAAAATATGTGTCCGTAACTCTAAGACCGCCTTAATGCGCAAAAGCATCTTCTGTATGGCTCCGTTCATTTACAACAAGCTCCTGGAGTCACTGAGAGAGCTACCATGTTCAATGTTTCGGAAAAAGTTAAAAACTGTACTGTTAAATAAATCTTATTATACTATAAATGAATATATAAATGAAAAATAATTGCTAAAATAATGCCAAATTTAATTTTATATTTTTATTAATTCTATTTTATTTTATATAATAATGATAATGAATTTTTTATTTAGGTGTTATTATTAATATGACTTTGTAGAATATAATATTGCATGCCTTGAAAGGCAGAAATGTATTGATTCTGTATCTACTACCATCTTTGTAAAATGACATATATTCAAGCAATAAATACATTTGATTTGATTTGATTTGAGCGCAAACTGCGACACAAGCCTCGCAATTTCCGTTGGAATAAAGCGTATTGTCCTCGTATGTTTTACTAGATTGCGAAAAGGTCGCAGCAGGCGTGCCGTCGCATTCATTTTTGCATCAATATGTACTCGTGGGAAATGATGATGTACGCGCTAAACAAATGTATGTTTGTGGGAGAATAATGACGGAACTGTTATGACTTGAATAGGATTCGATTGGCAACTTGATCGTTTTGTTACTAATGTATTTAGGTTGGATCACTAAATAGTAGTATTGAACTAACCTGCAATCATATAAAACATGAACCACAGAGTTGCCAACAATTTGAAATGTCCGCCATATCGCTCTGTTTGTCACTCATGATCTTTTATTTTCTGGTTCTCTTGTCTGAAAGCTCTCAAATGCCCTATTTTTCCATGAATGTACTATACCGACATACCTAGTGCTATTTGGTGCAGCGGGTAAATTTCAACTTTAGTAGGTTAAGTGGTTTTAGCATTAAGTTCGTCTATGTACAGATTAGTTTATTCTGTGCAATAGAGAATTTTCTATATTTCAACTTCCATAATTTATCATCCAACAAATAGTTATTAAAATTAAAACATCCCCAATACGATTTGACAGCGCAGATATTAGGTGGGAAAAAGTTTCACCGCATTTTTTAAGAAAATTCAAAACATTTTTTAATATAGTTTATCTACATTTAACTAAAGTATGTAGGTACCATTTTGTTCGATAACTTTTTGACATCTTGTAGGTAGGGACATGATCCCATTGCTATAGAAATTTTGGGGCTTCTGATCAAAATACCGCGACAAGTGGTTTTGGCAGTCCTCTCGTGATGTTAACCTGACACTGCCTAAAGAATTCTGAAGAGACCGAAACAGGTGGAAATCTGAAGGTGCAGTCAAGGTCAGGACTATACGGCGGATGCATTAACACCTCCCAGCCAAACTCTCTTAATGTTTGCTGAGTGACTACAGATGTGTGAGGTCTAGCGTTATCATGATGAAAAACCACACCCCCTTCTGTTGATTAATTCCGGTGGCTTTCTCTCAACTTCTTGCTTTAATCTCATCAGTTGTTCGCAGTAGAGTTCAGAATCGATGGTCTTGCCTGGTGGTAACAGCTCATAATGAATAATGCCCTTCCAATCCCACCACACACACAGCACCACCTTGTTGCGAGTTAACCTGGGTTTCGCCACAGTCTGTGAAGCCTGACCGGCCTTTGACCACGACCTTTTTCGCACGTTCTTGTCGTACGTGATCCACTTTTCATCACCAGTTATCAGCTTCCTCAAAAATGGTTCGGTTTCATTACGTCGTAATAAAGAATCACAAATGAGTACATGGTTCATTAGGTTTCTTTCAGTGAGCTCGTGGGGTACCCAAATATCGAGCTTTTTTGTGTACCCAGATTTTTTCAAATGCGCCAAAACTGTTTTGTGGTCAATTCCCAGTTCTTCAGCTACGTCGTAACTACTGATATGCCTATCTTGCTCCACTTTTTCAAAAATGGCATCAATTTTATCCGTAATAGGGCGACCAGAGCGATGTGCATCTTTGACATCAAAATTTCCGGATTGAAAACGCTTAAACCAAATTTGTGTTACTCTCACAGACACTGCACTAGGTCCATAAACATCGCAAATTTTTTTCGCGGCTTGCGTTGCATTTTTACTTTTTTTGTAGTAAAATTTTAAAATGTATTAAATTTCTTCATTAGATTCACTCATCTTTACAGTACGAAAAACAAATAAAAATCACACATTTTCCTAGTTTGAATTTGGAATTATCTTCTTTAAAATTTAAACTTTGAATGATACCAAAACCAGCCCGATACATATAGTATAGCCAAAGAAATTTTATTACAAGTTCATACATACTATAATGCGAAAAGACTTTTTTCCCAACCTATTATTATTAGATTTTTTTGAAGTGGCCTTTTCAAACTTAATTTTAGACGTGCTCCTATGAGGCTGTTACTACAAATACTCGTAGTAATTGGATCCTAGCTTAAACAGCACCCCTAGAGATATCTGCCAGTCACAAACGGTAAAAGCCATGATTGCGGTCGGCTGCAATGCGTCTTGGCTATTGCTGCAATGATGCTGAATTGCCTTCCACTTGGCTTCAGGCAATGAGACCTGTTAGAAATGCCACTTCTCTACAAAATAGAATCGAGAAAGTTCTCCACGGCAATTACAAGATATACAGTTAATGAACATAGTTCATGATTGATTTGTCCAAGCCGTCTTTGTGTATGTACCTGCTTGAAATCATCTATTTTCTCGGAAAACTACTCATGTATAACAACTGTTATACAACTTAAGAATAACTTTGCACCACCTGTTTTCAAGTGAAAGCTGAGAATATATTCGCAAAGCTTCCTATGCCACAGAGAATACCAAATTTAATCCAACAAGTCTACCTGATCCCATTGCAGGGCAAAGGCCAAAGTAGAATACCAAGAACCAAGAAAAAGTACGAACGCCCCTGCCGACCTTTATACTAAACTGTTCAAATTTCCTTTACCTATAATTAACTCAAATTGAATAAGTATTTGTTTATTTATTAAAATCACAAGAATCATTTTAAAACATAGGTACATTTTAACTCTGGAACTTGACAGAGCATCTTTGGCATTCGTCCACTGAAAGCACTCATTATCTAACTTCCCCCTACAGCTGCAAGACACGTGCACCAGCAACTGCCTCTTCAGCGCGGAGTACCACTCCGGGTCTCTAGCTCTGCGCGACGGTACGGGGGCCTACCTCGCGCCCATTGGCTCCAAGGCGGTGCTGAAGACGCGCTCCACCGCCGTCACAAGGGACGAGCTGTTCTCGCTGGAGGATAGTCTGCCACAAGCTGCCTTCGTCGCTGGGCTCAATGAAAAATACGTCTCCGTGAAGCAAGGTCAGTATCTATATACTAAACATAGTGTGAACTTTGAATCATAAAAACTGTACGTTTGCATGAGCTTACTGTTGTTACAGTTCCTATGAGAATTAACCCTAGAGTGGTCGCGTGGATTACCTATGTAATCCATACTTACGGAATTGTAAAATTCTCAAAAATCGCTAACGTAAATTACGAGCGCTTCTAGGTACTTTAAGTTAAATACTTGACAAACGCACTCAGTGCTGCGCGCGAGAATTTCTTGGCATTATCCAGACATAAACCACAGCGACAACATCAGCAAACACCAACTCGATCCATAGGTCGCTGCCACGACTGCGGAAGAAGCCGCAATAAAAGCACTCGAAAACTATGCAACACGTGCAAAAAGTCTATTTGTGGCGATCATTCGAAGGTTGTATGTTTGTCTTGTTTAGAAAACACTAATTAGTATTTTTGATTTTTTGTGCCACTTTAGAGTTTTTTTTTTGTTTTGTTGATTTTTTTATACTCAAGAGGTTGTGATTCGTTTTTATTGATTACTTTTAATATAACAATACTTTAATAACACTATTACTATAAAAATTAAACATAGTTAAAACTCCAATGTATTTTTATTTGAATTTATAAATGGTATACAATAGTACTCCACGCGACCAATCAGGTCAGGTTTTAGTACGCGACCACTGTAGGGTTAATAGACTTATGACCTCTGTTACTGTATGGCTGGAACCGACAAACATAATATCGTGCTTAACATATAGTCACTAGCTCAAAACGTTTATTAACCTCACAGTAAATCTTATAAGATAAGATAAAATACGTTTATTTTGGTAATATGTTTATTTACGTTTCTTACGTTCCAAGTTAAGCTATGGCTGGATACTTTAGAAAAAGGTACTCATATAGGGCATTGCAACTTTAAACATCAACGCTCGTTGTTTAGTCTTTGGTTAAGATTTACCGAGGTCTAGGACGTAAAGCTGACTTTATTAAACACCACTTTCAAAGGATACGGGATGAGTTTATTGTGGTTATTGTTTTGTATTATGAACAGAGTGGTTCCTGTAGACTCAAAGAAATTATAATCTCAGGAATCACTGTCCCTAACAAACTCACCGCCGAAAAGCGGCGAACGATACCTTGCATTTGTGTGAGTGCCGATAATGCCTAACATTATTAATACCAAAAGTGAAATAGTCTAAACTCGACTTTATTCCGCAGATTAAAAGTTTCATTTCAAGCATTTGCATTTTGGAGATATGACGTTATGAAATGAAGCAGCTGTTAAGTCATAAAAATGTATTGCCTTCTTTTGTCCTTTAAAAACTGTTGACTTTAACGGTATGGCAATAAGGTCGGATTCAAAATGTGCTGTTCGAAGATCATAAAATTACTCCGTTCGGAACAGAAGTGTGGAGGAGTAGAAACGTACACAATATTTTTTTGTTGAGAAATGAAATTTCGAATCTATTACGTAGGGATAAATCATTTGTTAACCAAATTCAAAAGTCGGATTTTTTAATAATCGGATAGTTTGATAAAATCTTTCATTTTTACAGGCTCCTATTCAGTTTAATGTGCCTCGTTGTCTTGTCTATCGTTTATAGGTAATAAAATATTGCGATATTAGACCTGCCCGGTTTCTGATTTGAGTTGAAATTTTGCATGCATATGCGACATGAAGCTGATCTCATGATGCGGTAAGATGGTGCATCATCAGATGCTTAAACTAAACTACACAACAACATCGACTTTAGGTTCATTTGATCTGTCTTAACTAGTATTCGGATCCTAAATGATATCCAGGTCAGGGTTTAATGACGGAGCCAGGCTTTGGGAACTCTGTAATAAAATGACATAGTTACATCGAGTGTGGGCTCGTTCGATTAGTGTTAAAGAGTATTCTTTACCTAGATGATATCCAGGGTCTGATGATGGAGCCAGAAGATGGCTATGGGAACTGTGATTAAACGATGCCACCTCATCGAGTTTTTGGGCTCGATTAATTTGTCTTGCCGACTACTCGGGTCCTAGATGAATTCTCTTCTCTACAATAATAAAATCGTAAATCTCCCTTCAATGTATGAGACCGAGGTCAATGATGCAAAAAGGAGGGTCATAACATTTTCATCCTCGCGTACGAAGTTCCCGGGCAACCTCTAGTTTTGAATAAAATCGAATTTTGTATTGTAAGGTCAACTCGGCGAAGACCGGCATACTAAATTTAAAACGATACAAATTGTCTTGGTTTGGCTATTCTATAATTTTAAATCCAAATTAGGTTAAACTAGATGTTAGTATATTTAGTTGATCATACAATAAATATGTCAAAATGACAAAGAAACTGTCGGTTCAGAAAATAAACAGCATTTTTTAAAACACGGGAAAATAGACGGATTTGGCTTCCATGTCGGGCTAGACCGTCTAGTGGCAAATTTCTCTACTTTGCGATAGTTAATGTAGCTATAGATACGCACACCTATATGAATGAATGCGTGTGCAAATAGTAGTTCCTTCCAAATTTCATATTTGTACCCTAAACATAAAAAAATAAGGTTTCATTTCGCTTATTTCGCGAAATTCTGAATTTGTCGGGTAAGACCGGCATACAATGTAATTCCAGGGGTACAAAACCTTAAATAATAACCCACTGCTTTTAAATGAGTAAGAAAAGTTTTATTAAATGATTATATAAAGTTAAAGGCTAAATTAAAAACAAAATGTCCTTATAGTATTAGAACGATGAGATCCAAAATCGTAGGAAAGTACCAACTTTAAAATCTATTCTCATAAGCAGAACCTAAAATTAGTAACGAAAACTCTCTACTTTTCTTTGAGCATAATATTCTTCGTTTTATTAATGACAACGACCTTATATAAAAATTGAGATAAAAAATCTTTAAAGTTGTAACATTAAAAATAATTGACCCTAACAGTTCGGCTCTGTTTTATTCAATTTATAAACAAAAAAAGTAATTTCGTTTAAACTAAATTTTTTTTTATTCTATGACAATAAAACTCAAGTTAATCAAATAAATAAAAACCGGAGAGTTGGGTATTAAGCTTACGAGCTAGTCGATTTTGACATTGATAAACAAGAATCATTCAAAAACTACAGTAACAAATAATACTTCAATACTTTTATAAAAAAAAATGCCCTTAGGTAGGACTAGGTAGGTATATAATCATTAAGTTTTAAAAGTAAATCAAATTTTCATCAAAACACATAAAAAAGTTATTAGTTGCTTTTGGGTCTTGTGTCAAATCAATTCTTTTTACAATCTGCATTTCAGAAACGTCGTCATGATCACATGTTTTAGTCATCTTGAATACAAGTTTTGGCTTTTTTATTGTTTTATAAAATTTTATTGAATAACAGAATTCTTCGTCAATTAATTTGATATTTTCTATCATCCCTATGTAGTATGTCCACTTTTGTCGCGTATAATATCTCAACAAGACATTGTCTCCTACATCATAAATGTGTTTTTGATATTCTTCATTGCTTAAATCGGGGATTAAAATGTTTCTGTCTACATTTTCTTTGTTCAAAATGTTTGCTTTGGTATTGTGTTCAACGTCATCTATTGACGATGTATCTGATTTTATATTAATAATATCCGAATCGCTATGGCTACTGATTGAGCCCGAAACACTCGTTGAAGAATGGCTGCGACGTCGTTTTAATCTGGTCTTGCAAAGTCCTGATGGTCCAGGCTTAGGGTTCTTGAAAACATTTTTTTCCTTTCTATTCTCATTTTTCTTTTCTTCTTTATTATTTTTCATTTTATCTGCTTTTTTAATTAATATATTGGAAATAATTTTAACTTTTTTATTATCAGATTCTTGTTTCTGTAAACAATAAGGTAGATCAGTATAATCTTTGGCTACAAACCGTTGCAACTGTATATTCTTTTTTGAAATGTTTCTTAAATACACAACTTCATCTTGTTCTTTGGTTTGATTCTTATTTTCTTCTGATTTACTACTCATCTTTTTTTGTTCGTTTTTCTTTTCTTTTTTTATTTTCTGTTTTGGTATTATTTTTTTCTTTTGTTCTTTTGTTTTCCTTTCTAGTACGTCGTCGTGGGTTATGATTTCAGCGCCTAGTGCTACCTTATGGCGCCGTGGTTTTGGTAAATTATCACCAGGTTTCAATTTTTGTAGGAGTAGTTCTTCAAATGAAGTTTTCTGATCCTGTACTAAATTGTCCAGTTTGTTGATAATTTTGGTTTCTACTGGAATCACAAAGTTTTCATTGTTTAGAGTTTCAAAGGCATTCTGATCCTGTACTGATGTTTCCAAAGATTTGTTGCGTCTATTGGATTCATTTGCACTGGCAAGGAATACTGGTTTCAGAGTTTTATTTAAAAAGTTAAGTACTATCTTGAGTAAGGTTTCCGGATTTGTCTCTGTGTCCTTTTGGTTTTGTGTTAAAGTGTGTCGCCCACTCTCAATTTCTTTCCAGTGTCTTAGCTTTAGCATGTCAAATTTGTCCTCTTTAATTTCTTCACGGTTCACTGGGTAAATACCGGCTTTTCTAAATCCATTGCGCAAAACTTGGGGATCTATTTCAGACCAAACCTGCCCAATCAATAGTGCGAATTCAGATTTTGGCAAACATTTTCCTACGTTCAGTCGTTGCCATTGAACTAATAAAGGGTCCCAGCGATCTTTGAAAGATTTCATTACTGATATATCCAGCGGCTGTAAAATATGACTGGAATGGGGTGGCAGTTTTAAAATTGTAATATTTTCTTTACGTGCCTCTTCAATAATATTTAGTCCTACGTGAGTAGAGTGGCCATCGTATATAAGAAGCAGCGGGCGTTGATCTTTTACTAAAGGTAAAAAGGTTTTTTTAAAATATGTTTCAAATATTTGGGTCTCCATCCAGCCATTATTACTTGCGGCATAAGCTGTCCCCGGATATGCGTCAGGTGAGGTCCATGTATCCCAAACATTTTTCCCCTTAAAAATTATAAGTGGTGGTGCTTTTTTACCAGAAGCATTAGCACCAAGAAGAACTGTCGTATTTTCTCTACCTGGTGACGAGATCACTCTTGTTGATGCGTGCCCTTTAGCACCAACAACTTTAGTTTTGGTTGGATCGTTGGAAAAGCTTGTCTCGTCAAGGTTCCAAATCGCCGATGGTTTATTTTGTAAATTTAAATCGCATATTGTTTTTTCGAGGAGATCAAAGTAAGGGTAGATAATAAAGGGGTCTACTGCCTTTTTTCTAGCATATTCTACGGATTGGGGTTTTTTCACGGATAGAGCATGGCGCTCTTTGAATGCTAGGAACCAATCCTTACCGGGAATACCGTTTTTGAACGGAGTTATAAGTTTGTTTTGATTAACGTAATCGCCAACCATTTCCAAGACTTCTTTTCTACTAAGCCCAAATCCATATTTCTCCATCATATGAAGAGATGTTGCTAGTTTATATTCAATGTCAGGTGACAGAGCAGTATTTCGCCCAAGTGATGTAGATTTATCTCTTTTTCCTTTTACGTGGTCCATAATGGTCATGCGAGGTATTTTGTATGTTTTTGATGCTTTATAGCCACTCATTCTGCCGCTTTGAACTTCACGTATTGCTTCCTTTAATTTCTCTTTCGAATACGATCCTCTTTCCGTTCTTCGAGTATATTTTCCCATGGCTAAAATAAATAAAAACTTTTAAAAATCTTACAAATACTTTTATTTAGTACTTATTGCGGTTGGAATAATAAATGCTAAATTACATTAAGTATTAGTATTAGTATTAGAAAATTGTATATATAGGTACCTATAGAGATTTTATTATTTTATTAAAGAAAACACCAAATGTTGACAATTTCTGTGTGCGGCGAAGACCGGCATATGACGCTTATTACCCTCCAAGACCTAGACGGTCTTCGCCGCTCCATTATTTTGAGGTTAGTTTTTATGTTCTTCAACCAAAACTTAGTAAAAAACGGGTATAATACCATTATAATTTAATAACCAAATAGATAAATTAATAAAGAATGAACTTACTTGCATCGATCTTTCAAATAATTGATATTTAAGCAGATAAAACTTTTTTTGTTAGCACGTGGTACACTCCGAATGCAAGTTGCTCACCATACTAAATTAACAACCGCTTTTTTTTTCAGTCAAACCTACATATATCGCCATCTATGTCAATAAATAAGAACTTAAATGGTATTATTGTTCCGCTGATTGTATTGCCATCTTCGTATTTCCCGTGGATTAGTTGTAATTCTTGTTGTACGATCTTTCCCGATAGACGGTCTTCGCCGAGTTGACCTTATACAATATTGCAGAACCATGTTTAGTACTAGAACTTTAACAGTATAGGCAGAAATCAGCAAAAAGTAAATATTGCAAGAAGTAGGACAAAGATATAGAGTGCTGTAAGCCTAGCTAAGAGTTTCAATTTCTCTTTTGCTGTTAATTGTGTATTTTGTAACAGATAACGAGCAGTTGACATTAGGCTATTGTACTTCAGATAAAGGGGCTTGGTGGTAAAAATGCCTGTATTTTTAGTACCGAAAATTTATCTCGTTGCCCACAATTTAACGGTAGGGTAGGCTACCGCGTGTTTTTTTAATGAATTTGATAAAAATAAAACACGAGAGTTGTTTGTTTCATGAAGGTAGTTTTAGAATTGGCCGCATCTGATTAGTATATAATGCTTACTAATAAAATTGTTTTTTAAACTTGTTAAAATGTTTTTAGTATGCGACTCCATTCATTCGAAATTTAATGTAGTCCGGTTCATTGGTCTTCGGTCACGTACAGATAAATGAACGATGCAACGCGAGGGAAAGGGACAGTAGCGTAGCGTAGTCGTGTGTCTGTAGTTACAAATATTTCCGTAAAATATTGTTTTAAAGCATATTATAGACTAATTCAAAATCATCAAATTATCAAACTTTAAGGTAATACTCACCGGAAATACGAAATTCCATCTTTTTTTAATGTAGTTAAAGTGTTGTTTTTGCAACTTTTGACGGAGCACTCGGGCATGTTATCACTTCGACGGCAAGCGCGCGACTAAGAGCCGAGAGTGCTTAAGCGGCGTTTAAGCACTCTCCAGCGTGGACATCCTTGACGGGCCGATCGTATATCTAGTATTTTATTGATCGTTGTGTAGACTGTTTAGTCCTGTATTGGACGCACACGAGCGATCTTATGCGACGAAACAGTAACAACGGCACATCTTCTCATAAAAACATATTTCTCGGCTAAACAAAGCGACAATCGACAGACAGGAAGCAACATGATTGCTTTGCATCCGTATCTGCAATACATGCTGTTTAACTTTCACTGTCTGTCTGTCCGTGGCACTTAGCAATTGAACTGTCATGGAACTGATGCGGGAATCAGGTGTCGGTAATTCGTAATTACATACATTTGTTGGAATCTAATGTTATAGCATGTCTAAGGGCTCGTCCATACTAGGGCATATTGTTTCGCAACTATATGGTTTGGGCACAAGTTGCCAAAAACAATCCCTGCAAGTTCTGACAATTCTACGCCGTTGGTAAATGGCCGTTGGTCCATGTTGCGAAACAAATGTGCCTTAGTGCGGACGAGCCCTTACAGAAGTTATTTTCCAATATTATCTGCAAATATGCTTGCCGTTGCAGCAGAAATGCTCTCAAGTAGTGCAACTGTAGCTGGAAATCGTTCGGTGCCGCACAAGATAGATCTGGAAAGCTTTGGGGGCATATTATTTCAGCAGTGGATTTTTACTGATATGATATAATCATCCTCCAAAGCACACAAGTGCCATAAATGCCTGACGATCACTAAGCCCGGCTTGCACAACGATCCCTAAACGTACTTAGCGACTAATCATGTTCAAATTTGACGTATTTGTATGATGTGACAACTCTCTAAATCATATTTAGCCACTAAATACGTTTAGGCTTCGTTGCGCAATTCGTCCTTTATATTGTTTATAATAAGCGTCTACGAGATGCGACAAATGAAACAATAATGTCTGCATTTCTCCGATACAATAGGTATGCAGATAGCAGTATTGTTTCATTCTAAGAATACAACTCACTCCATTGTTTAATTGAAAAGTATCTTTGGAAAAACGCTTTTTACTTTTGACGCCTTTTTAAAAGAATAGCAAGTTTTTGTAATGTTCAAGACGCCGAGTTAAAAAAACCGATCTTTCAAAACCTTTGGTTTGTCTATCTTTTGAAAAAAAAGACATGATGCGAAAGTAAAAAAATACATCGATTTATAAACGTGAACGAGGTTTGATCTTCAGTAGCTTAGCTTCGTCGTGCACTCGCTGTAGTACCACAAGTACCAGGCTTGTGTAAATACGAGGAGGTCGTAACCGACCGCGCTGACCTCACGACTCTCACGTAGATGAGCTTGCATTTTCTGCATTCGGCCGCTCCTGAAGATAACGGTCGCTTTGGGACTGCCTCTTGTATATATATACTATATATACCTGTACCTTCACTGACAGAACATACAAATACGATCAATCAACTCATTACAATTTGTTAATGAGTTCCGCACTAGGTGCAACATTTGATAAAGTTTAATGTGAGAATGTACTATATTGTAAATATTGAATTTTCATATGAAAATCGCCTAACACATCGATCTGACTAATGATGACATTGTGAAATGGTGGTTTATTTATATTATTTAATTTAGTAAAGATATTTATTTGTTACATTACCGTATATTATAAACTAATTAATAGTAATAGCTCTGAGCTCAAACCAAATTGATTCTACATTATGTAATACTAAAACATTTATAATCGTTTGTACGTGATGCTACAAATACCTGATATAAATTCTAAGAACCATCTCCTAGACACACTTTCTTGCACATTAATTGCAAAGTTGTATTATTATCTTTATAAATCGTTAACCGCAAGACCTCGCCTGCACAAGCGTCGGCGGTAGTCAATGCAGTTTGCAAATGTCACGATGACTGACTATTTGACTTGCACAAATAATCATTGGTTGCAGAGAAAGCTTTTATAAATATTTCTCCACGGAGCAAACAACTTATTTTATCGCAAATGAATTTGTTTTGAGCACAGTCTCATCTGATGGTAAGCTAACATGGCTAACATGGCTAATATGGTAATACTACTAAAGTTACTACTTTACTATTTGACAGTAGTTTTCAGGAAATATAGATGACGCGCCGATCACACTAATATGCGAAAGTTGATGTTTGTTTGTTACTCAATCACGTTATAACGGCTAAACGGATTTCGTTGAAATTTAGTAAACAGATATATTATAACCTACATTGAAACATAGGCATTATTTTTGTTGACCAACCATGCGTGCGAAGCCGCGTGCGAAAGCTACCTTCAAAAGGTTTGTTGCTTTATGTAGTTCACAACTTTTTAGTGCTGTTCGATCAAAGTAGAGTGCGATTGTAGAGGCGAGTCAACTAATTCTTATTATTAATGTACCTACGAGTATAATTCATTATTGAATTGTAATTAACACAGATTATTGTTTAGGATTACGGGAAGAGTCGTTCCTCTAAAGTCGACTGTTTACGTACTTTTATGTACATAATGACATGATAAAGGTTGCTGGGAGCCGTTAGAGCCGCATAAGATCCGTCTGAAAATCTATGGGGAATGCCTATGTTCAGCAGCGAACGTCCTATGGCTGATATAATAATAATGTAAACCTTAGTCTATAAGTTATAAGGCTTATATTCACGCACGGGCCTATGGTACGGGTACTCGTATGTGGCAAGATGGACCGCTGAGATACACTAGGCTCGAGTTGAGAGCTGCAAAGTATTGCATAGTCACGTTCAGCAGTGCTTGAGGATGAGGCTGTTGGTGCACTGACGAGCACATGACCGCGATGCGAGAAAACTAAAGTTTAATTTGAGAGATGCAAGTTGTTTTTTATAGGACTAGCTGACTTGCCACGGCGGCGTCGCATGTTTTTTTTAATTGTAGGGATAGTGTAACTTGTATCAGTAAAATAATTATCAAAATCGGAGCAGTAGTTTCTGAGAACATCTCCTACAAACTAACCAACTACACAAACTACAAATATAAGATGGCCATTTCGTCACAAATTCATCGTTTCACTAATAATGTCCTGGTCAAGATGCGTTAGAACAGTCTCCAACTCGAGATCACCGACTGAACCTGGCTTGGTCGCGGAAGAAAAGGCAGTGAAATTGACGTTTCAAAATTATTTTTGTGATTTTAATGAACAAATTAATTTTGAATCCCTACAGTAGTTCTAAGAGGACAATACCTTAGTAACAACGAAAACTTGTTAAAGTTTGATGAATTTAATGAAATATCAAATCGCTTCCATCCACTAAGCGCGCTGCCTTAGTTCCCCGCAACACATGTACGTCACGACTGGAAGGTTTACCGAGAGCCACTAACAGATGATCATGAAGAGGAAATCTTCTCCCTTACAACCGACTGCGCAGCAAAAAAGTGGTCATTCGGATTTTTCTTGGTATTCTTTACCAGACCTCGAATATCTACTTATAATTTAGTATGATTTTCTTGTGTGCCAAAAATACTGTGGTATATTTATTGTTATAGATCTTGGATAACACACAGTGACAGTTTAAGTTTTCCCACAGATCTATGTTGAATAGATAACGCAAGTGCGTCAAGTTGTATGAAAACAAGCGTGCAAAATTGTTGTACCTACAATGTCGTCTCATGAGCAATTTAGTGCTGAGATGGCCACACACCGCGCTCAACCGATTCAAAGGCGTTGCCGGCCGCCGCGCCGCTACGTGCTGCTAATGTGGTACTGGGAAGCTGGCCGGCAATTCCCGAATGATTTATGTAACGAAGAGTCGGAGCTTTGCTCCAACTAAAAACACGTAAAGTGTGAACTTGCGTAATATATTCAATACAGATCTGTGAGTTTTCCAAAACTACACTCAAAACTGTATCTAGATTCGAGAAAGATAGATCTTTATTGTACACACGGCTACACATCAAGTTATGCAGTTCCAATATAATCTGACTTCTCATTGTGCGGAAAGCCTCATTGACACCATGCGAGGTTATAGCTTTATGTGTAGCCATGAGTACAATAACACCAATAATAAAACAATAGGTACCTACAAAGAAAAATTCTGAACACTAAGTTTAGGGCTTGCACAATGCTCCCTAAACGTATTTAGCGACTAATCATGTTTAAATTAGACGTATTTGTATGATTTGACAGCTCCTTAAATCATATTTAGCCTCATCGTTGCGCAAGTCCCCTAGTCTAGTCAGTTTACCTGAACAACTCAACCTGTTTTCATTTAATTAGGGATGCGTAACTAATTACAAATTTGCATTTTGAGCACGCAAAGAGAGTGTGAATGACTTTTTGATTACAATTAATTTAACTACCTAGTTTTATTAGTCGTACTTTTACAATTTCATTATTTCAATATTTTTGTTAAAATATAAATTAAAATATTATTTGTATACTCCGAATCAAGTTGAACGAATTGGCGTTGTATGTACGAGTATGTCTGTTTGTTTGTCCGATGATAATTTTTGAAGGGTTGATCTGATCTTCGTGAAGTTTGGTTTCCGAAGATACTCGTGGTTAGTACTCAGTTGCAGTGCCTTTACAGGGTGAATTTCGTTCCTTTTAAACCATAAGTATAGAAAATATAGGAAAGTAAAATAAATAAAATGTTATTAGAAAATATATAGACATGTAAGCTAAAGAAGAAGAAATATCAATGAATTTGAGTGGAATTAACTGCTAATTAATTGGATTTTAATTCAGACTCGCGTGATGTCAGTTCGGGGCGAATCACTAGTTTATCTTTTGTGCGTACTTACAACCAATTCTGGATAATTTATGCATAACAGATTCACAAACTGTAACATTTCATACAGTAGTTAAAAGAAGATAAATTATCAAAAACATGATTTCTATTCCTTATCTCAGACTTTTCTAGCAATTAACTTTGCAGTCTTGGTTTCTATATGAAACGGTGGTCATTAACCTTAATTTAGAGTTTATCTACTGTGAAGTTTAGCAATTATAACGTGCAAATCACATTTTATAGAGAAGCTACATGAATGTTAGACCAATTAGTGCGGAATGTAGCATAATGTTAAAGAATGTGACACTATTATGAGATCCTGGTGGCTGAAAGCCTGTGTCGATTAAAGTCTTCAATCAATCAGTTTCTTCAAATAGCTTAAAGTAAAAGAGAATGAGATGTTGTATCAGTTCACTGAATGTTAAATTCCTGTAGCAAGAGCTACTCATTTGTGTGAGTTTCCGATCGAATTGACGTCACCATAATGGTCCATGACCGAGTATCGAAGCACAGATCAAGCCTAGTGGCCTATATTCTTCGAAATCTGTCAACAATAGCCAGATTTGGAATAACCACGCATCTGAACCCAACTTAAGACCTCCCGCGCGCAACAATCCGCACAAAAACGATGCGTATGCTTTCTACAGTTTCTATCACGGATGCCTGAGTACCGCCAGTTCGTGCGGCGCTGGCTGCGGCATTCGGAGACCAATCTATGGTTGTTATCTTTGGCCGTTCACGTGGAATTTCTGAGCATGCGATACTTCATGACTCAATATTTGGAGAGATGCGAAAAGAAAACGTAATGCTTTTACGAACGACAAGTGTTTTTTTTTGTTTATACTATATAGATCTTCGTTTGACCACAATCTCACCTGATGGTAAGCGATGATGTGGTCTAAGATGAAGCACGAAGATCTAGAATACACCTATTTACCTTAAAGGGGCCCGGATTGTATTCTTTAGAAAGGTGTTTTGCTTATTTTCTCATTACTGGGAATGGAATGTTTGAAATGCATGGATAACGGAATCGTACCACCTTATAAGCTCGTAACTAAATGATTTATTAATTTATTTGTATATTTTCTATTTTATTGATTATATATGATGATAAGTGACGTAAGGCAGCTGGACAAACAGAAAGTAATGTCTGTCTGTTATGTATTGATGGTGAATCATCTCAAAATGTTATCTATGTATAACATTACAATTTTGATACGTTTAGTTCTAAAGAAAACCGGCATTATGCCACTCTTTCACGTTACAACATCAACAATAGTACAATAACTATTCGTTGGCATGATTTTCTTCTTCGATCATCAAAGAATACTTCATTACTATGTATTTGTTGGTGCCTAAACGTCTCTTGTCGGCGCAACTCTATCAATCTCAATCTAAAAACCAGCGCCGCTTACTTTCCTCGGATGGTTTGCAGCAATACGCTGAGACGGGGCCTGTTTGACCCACACAGCACGGAAGACCATATTATTTGTACTTCATTTTTATCTTGTGTGTTTTCTTTCTTTCTTTGTTCTTTCAACTGATGTAACTTCTTGCATTCCTCGTTACAAGGTGCTCTCTTTTACCTCCATTAACAACATGACAACTATCTTCTCCTTTACGGGGCTCTCGTAGCTAATTCACGGCCTCCTTTTTCTTGTTTTCTTCGATGATTGTTATTATAAAGCTGTCGTACCGTTTAAGTTTAGTAGAGTTCCTTGTAAAAGGCTCGTCCGGGGAAATACTACCACAATACCTATTTCTGCTGCCAAGCAGCATTGCTGTATTTCGGTTTGAAGGGTATGGTTGCCAGTGAAATTACAGGCACATAAGCCTTTACACCTGTATGCCTCAAGATGACGAACACAAGGCAGTGCATCGTAGGGCAAGTTTCTAAGGAGCGTGGCCTACGAGACAATACTTTGTTATAGGCATCAGGTGGACCATAATTATTATGCTTGTTTCATCTCCAGGTCGTATAAAAAAGATAAGATGACCAACCATCTTTCCCTTTCTATTCTGTATAGATACCATTGGAGATAATTTCTTCTGAACTCTTTCAATAACTACCTGCTTTTTCCTTTGTCATCTTACTTGCATAATACGTAACTATCATGTTGCGATAGCAGAGTGTAGACAAGGCTTTATCTCAATGCGTGTTGACAACAGCTCATACAAACTAGTGATTTGCTAATTACGATGAGATTTATTAAATGGGATAGATGTCATGTTGGCTCGGAAACTGCCTGATAGAGTATCTACATAATTGTACATTTGTATGCACGTCCGGCTGTGATTATATGCAATATGCATAGACTGATATATGCTAATGGTCGGCTGGCGCTTCTTGATATTACAATATTGCGGTACCTACTTTCAAACATAAATATATCATCAACTCTTACTGATGCACCTTTTATAGTTTTTTTTTTAACTTTCTGTCTTTTAAGCTTTTAACATTTTTGAGTGCTATGGGCTCTATTTCATAGACTTAAGCTAAGTTTGGAATAGACGGAACCTTTGATCGAACGCACGATGAGCACGAACAATGTGCATGACCAAACAATAATTCGATGATGAAGATATTTTCTGAAAGCACTAGAAGAGATAATATATTAATGTTCTGTCTCATGATCATCATCCAGAGTACGACCACACGATGAGGCAGAGCAGAAGTAGGTAAAAGTTCATTGACCAGGAATTGCAAATTTTGCCAGTTTTCTTGTTGTTTTTTGTCCGATACTTCGAATTGTTTTTTGCAACTGAGTCAATATAATTGAATGATCAGTCAGTCTGTCGACTCAGTGAATCCTCCGTTTCGCGTGTCACGCGCTTGTTTGAAAACAATTCAAACAGATGAGTGTGCACTTCTTGCCGGCTATTGAGCGCTTCGCAAGAAACACTCTCACATCGGTGTCGGCCGTTATTCAATATTACTGTATCGACAAAGACCGCATTTACGCAGAAAGCAGATAGGTACCGGCGGCGATTACCTGCTAAAGCCTGTGGAAAGAACTTGGTCTCTAGTCTGCCCAATCCGGGCATGCAGCGGGCGTTATCGTCGTTGTTTTTTTATTACCTTGTTTCATAATCACTAATATTTGATTTGGTTCTCTCGACACCTGAGCATTAAAATCGACAAATACTTAAAAAATTAAACGAATTATTTTATTGCATTCTATAATTTCAATATTAATCGTCTATGCCTTAGGCAGACGGTGGCCTAAGAAAATCTAGTCACTACAAAAGAAGATCAGTAATATCCATCTAGGCATCTACCGGCTTTGTCTCCGCCGGCGCAGACGCAGGCGGTGATAACCTGCGTTACACGTGAATGCGCAAGATATCGGAGATCAGCTCAGCTAACAGGCGTGCGATGTATAGCGGGACTGAAGACGTGCGCGCGCGCCGGTCGACGCCCGATGATGCTGGATAGGGTCGACACGATTGAAATTGCTCCAACTCGGTCAAAAATGTTACAATATTTACGTAATTTATTTTCTTTATTGTTATGTATTCTAAAAGGATAATTAAAAGGAACAACCAACTTTGTTTCTTGCCTTTCTTTCCGCTTTGTCGCGAAGGAACAGGCAGTCAAATTGACATTTCAAAGTCATCCTTGTGATTTTAATGAATAAAAACATTTTGAATTTGAACAAGCATTGTGTAATTCCATCAGAAAAATCAATTAAATTGATAATTATTATTGATAATACAATTACAAAAGGCTCAAAACCCTTATACTGAAGACATAAAGAACAAATTCAGCACTGATCACAACACTTAAAACTAGTGGTTCTGTGAGACACCTCGCGAGCCCTTACACTTTCCCCTTTCCCTGGCTTAGCGATTACTCGCGTCCCCTTGGTCCTAAGAGGTAGAATCTGCTGTCTACGGGTTCGTCTAGGTAGGTACAACTAACCCCCCCCTTGCCCACCCCTTTGGATTTTTTTCGCATCATCTTGTGCAGAATGAAGTCCTTAGTGTGCCTCTCAAATTCGATTGAAATCCGTCGATAAATAACGCGTAACGCTACGGAAAACTTCCCCCCTTTTCCTCCAATCAAAAATCACGATGGACTAAACAAATTAAATAAATCAAGGAACGTGTGTGCCAATTTTCGATAAAATCAGTTGAAGCATTTTTTGGCCAATCTCGAAACTGAGACGCTTAGAATAGAATAGAATATATTTATTTGACAAAATAGTAGACAGACAGGAAAAAATACAGAAGAAGCTTAGCTCGCTTCGAACGCTCGGTCAAAGATAAACCAGGCAAACAGGAAATAACTAATGAATTTAAAAAAATATGGTCTGTATTCTAGAAATATGCAAAGCGTGAATCGAGACCAAGCGTAGATTTTATGACAGCTTCCAATAAAAAATCCGCCAACAATCCATGCTCCATCCAGCCTCAATTCAGTCTTGAGTGTAGTTTTGGCTGGGCCTCAGTGGTCGGGAGTTAAATAGTTGTTATGATGGTAAGTACCATCCCTAAGTAAGTCGCGGTCGACTAGCAATCTAAGATATCAGGATAGATAGCTGGCGGCATCGCAAGCATCCTTTGTTTTCTCGAACGTCTATTACTCAGTGCGGCTCATTTATTTTACTGCAACCGGAAACTCATGCGCTGAGCGATTGATTTTATCGGCTATGGTCGTTATTTCAAATGACATATTGTTGCGGTTTTACCGTATAGATTCATTTGTGCGTCGCTTTATTGGTATTTTCTTGGACACCGTGTGCTAGGTCAGTGATCACGTTAAAATGATGTTGCGAAAAATTGCGATAATTCGTAGTTTGTTGTTCATTCCAGAAAACAAATAAATAAATTGTATGCTGAAATTATAGAACACATACGGTATAATAACATTACAATAACAAAGAAAATACATATTATCTCCTTGCAAGATTACTTTTAATCTTTATCCAATAAACCCAGATAATCTCGAAAGAATTGTATACCAAGAGCAATATCTTTAATATTGCTCTTGGTTTTACTATTACGTAAGTTAGCTACGTTGATATCGATCTATTCCATATACCTACTTCAACTAGTTGAACTATTGAGTCAAAGAAAACCAAATATCCCTGTTTATTTAGTGCCATACTAGACAAAGTGCATTTCCTAAAAGCCATGCCCGTAGACTTTACACAAGCTTTCGTATTTGTCCATAGTGTTGCATTTCAAGTGTACGATTAATAGAAAACAGTGGGACAGAGTGATTACCGCTAGGAAACTTAACGTCTCGCGTAGCCTTTAAATTACTTACAGTGACAGTGCAGATAGGAAGTTATTTTTTGTTTTAACTTCAAACTAGAACACATTAATCCGTAGACTGAGAATAAATATAGACGAGGCCCGCGCGTATACCCGAGCAGGGCCCGTAGCCAAATGTCATTCGCCACGAATCTATTCGATTTCTACATACATTTGTTGTCGCTGAATCACGTGGTATTTCTATAGCATGTGTCAAATCCCATACATTTTCGGACGTATCGACTAGCGTCATCGCTAATCGACTGTAACTTGGCTAAGTCCTCAGGACGGATAGCAAGCACATTGCAATTCTGGGTTGCCACATCAAACAATTTTTACCCCGATTTTTTAAAAGGCATTGCATTGTGCCCGCGGCTCCATCCTCGTGAATTCTAATATTGTATTCTAAAGCAACAACCAGCAAAACAGTATGAACCTTGTATAAATTTGCCAACGACGGATGTTGCAGAATAAATAAAAACAAGTAATTTTTTAACATTATATAATTATTATTCATGTGCAAATTATAATAATAAAAGGATTTTGAGACTTTATTAAACAACACAAACATTCCCATCTGCCGGGCGTCCCAAGATGGCCACCATCTTGGGACGCCCGGCAGATGTGAAACATCTAAATATTATAATAATTAAAGAAAACCGTGTCTTATCTTATCATACGCAGTATAAATAAGTATGACGGTCCACCCAATGGCCCAACACCCCAATCGACCCAACTTCCCAAATTGATATTTAATTGACAGATGATGTTATTATCTTATGGCATCGCTCTGAAGCCATGACGGTTTCACATCAAAAACTTAAACTTACGTTTACATAATATAGCTTCGGAATGGATCCAACAGTGTTATTTTTTAGCCCGTCTATAACATTGAGTCTCAAAATGTCTTGAGCAGACGCGGGCTCCTTCAGTTGGTTGCCAATCTCGGCGACCCGTAACTTTAACCCAGCAATTTAATAAATTTAAATCTTTGTGAAATCTGTAAAACAAACATGTAGGTTAATTGTGCTGTTGTGGTATAGTCTAAGCCAAAGAAAAGCTACCTTTCAATTCCTCCTGTGAGTTACGTATAAGGCAACTAAATGATTACAACAGGGGACGGCACAATCATCCCACTGAATATTTAACACCAATAGTACCTTATCTACTGCGCTCACCAATCTGGGTTTTCATTAAAATCTATGGTACCTACATATTTATTTTATACAATAAACCATAACTAAGTATTTTCCCTTGAAATCATAGTAAACCATTGCAAAAAAACTGGATTTCAATCCGTTAAGCCAATTTACACGTACACCGGATGATGATTATAATGCCCTGATAAATTCTGAATGTGACAAAACTGAAAACAAATTATTGGACTTTTACAAAAATCGATATTATCACGGACGCGTTAAGTTACCAACATTTTTTGGGAAAATAGGTTTGTTCTTGTTGGCAGCCCGAAAGAACGTATAACCTAGCCAAATTAAAACAACTTTTTTTGCGAGATTTCGGCTGGTTTGAGTGACCATGTTATTAATGTGGTTTACGTTATTAATGTGGTGTAAATATAATTCGACTTTAGAAATTAAAAATAGAAAGAAATATACGAATTTAAGCAATAGAAAGCCAACTAAATCATTATATGTTTAATTACGGAGACTGCGCCTTCTCCGGCATTAAGTTTTATTGACAAATAATAGCAAAAACACTACTTACCGATGAAAGCTTAAATTTTCTTGTTTCCGTTATGCTATCACTTTTACAGTCTAAAATACTACAAAGTACCATATTACCAAGTTCACTGGGTCCTAGGCAAACACTATTATCTAAATAATATCACCGAAAAACACCAGAAATTACACTTTTCACAGTTTACAAAAGCAATTTTATCGCATACGCAGAAAGGGACAAAATAATTAGATTCTCTCTTCCTTACTCTTATGTAATCTGTATTGTGGTGCATCCTTTTTAGTCTTGGTATCGTTATTCAATGCCCGGTCTATATTATTCTCCGTCT
Organism: Philereme transversata; assembly: GCA_963924445.1. Lineage (NCBI taxonomy): Eukaryota > Metazoa > Arthropoda > Insecta > Lepidoptera > Geometridae > Philereme > Philereme transversata. The sequence goes on along the minus strand of OZ004339.1, from coordinate 34,766,963 downwards.
ACGCAGCAATCAGATCACTAGCGTCTTGTATCTCGTAGCTATGAAATGGATGCAAATTGCAAATATTCATTCCTTCAGGTAGATTCCGACTTCTGTTTCTCCGGACCATTATAATCTCGGAGTCTTCAAGTCTATAGTGAATAGGTTCTTTAAAAGCAAGCGTGTTACATCTTGAACCATCACTTACTATCAGGTGAAGTAGTGATCAAAACATTGATAAAAAAACCTGCTTCCTGATTCGTTCAGGCACAATATCACTTATTAGGCACGTTGTAGATTTGATATCAATTTATTTCGATATACATTTCTTTCTGTGAGAAATGTAGTATGCCTATACTAGACGGGGTCATAAAACGTGGGATAGGCGATGATGATATTGTTATCTCGCACGCTCTTGCAGCCTTTACGGGAGCCGTTAGTGATGCGCCGAGCACCTATCGATAAGACTGATTTAATTTAATTGAAAAGGAATCATGTTTATTAGTTGGCCCCGTCTGCTACGAGTCTTGGCGTCAACTATAGAAAGAAAGGCTGTAGACTTTAGTACTCAGAGCTGTCTCTTCTTTCCAGGAGTGGACGTGACCGCGAACCAGGATGAGATCTCTTCTCACGAGACGTTCCAGTTGGAGTTCGACTGGGCGACGCGGCGCTGGTACATCCGCACCATGCAGGACCGCTATTGGACACTGGAGACCGGAGGCGGCATCCAGGCCAGCGGAGACAACAAGTAAGTAAAATAAAATAAATTCACAAAAATCCCAAGGATCACTTTGAAACGTCTATTTTACCGCCTGTTCCTCCGCTACCAATTATTATTATTATTATAAGCCTGTTGTGTCCCACTGCAGGGCAAAGGCCTCCCTTCCCTCTTTCCACTCGTCTCTATTGATTGCAAGTAGGGGCCAATCCTTGAGGTAGGAGTTTAGCTCATCCCGCCACCTTCGCCTGGGCCTTCCACGCGGGCGTCGTCCGTAGTTTGGGAGCCATTCAGTGGTGGTCTTCGCCCACATCGTGTCTGGCATACGGCAAACGTGTCCGGCCCAGTCCCACTTGAGTCTTCCAGCTTTTTGAGCGACGTCGGCCACCTGTGTTCGGGAGCGTATAACCGAGTTCCTGATTCGGTCCGTGAGTTTCACGCCCAGGATACTGCGCTCCATTGCACGTTGGCATACCCCAAGGGAGGACTTTTGACGATTGGTTAGCGACCAGGTTTGCGCACCATAGGTGAGGATGGGGAGAATGCATATGTCCATGAGTTTCCGCTTTAGAGAGAGTGGAAGCGGTCCTTTCATTAGGTCTTTCATGGACCAATAGCTTTTCCAGGCGTTTTCCGTGCGTCTTGCAATATCTTGTTCTTGTCTTGCCTGGAAAGAAACTAATTGGCCCAAGTATATGTACTCAGGGACATATTCAATCCCCACACCCTCAACCTCTATTTTCCTCTGCGTGCCGTTCGTCATCACCTTCGTTTTCGTCATGTTCATAGAAAGTCCTACCCCGAGGCTTGCTCTGCTCAGATCTTGGAGCATCGTCTCTAGTTCGGCTGCTGTTGTTGCTACCAAGCCAGGAAAAAATCAGGCAAGAAACAAAGCTGGTTATTCTTTTTAATGATCCTTTACAGAATATAACAAATAGAAATAATACAAAAATTAAAGTAAGTAGGTAGTGACGAGTACATGTTTTCGCATCACTTATACGATAATGTAAAGGAGCGTTCATGAATTCTTAAAATGAAGGATTTGTTTGTTGGATTCGGTGTTCAAAATATAGTATTTTTGCATACTATATATTGTTTCAACAGTATATAGTACGCAGACTCGAAATATAGTAGTTAGTAGTAGAATATAGTTGACTGCCTCCGTGGCGCAGGAGGTAGCGGGTTCGATTTCCGCCGCGGAACAAATGTTTGCATGATCTACAGATGTTTGTTCCGTTGTTCCGTGTCTGGGTGTTTTTCTATATATTATAAGTATGTATTTACAAAAAAAAGTATATAAGTATTCTATCAGGTATCTGGTTCCCATAGTACAAGCTTTGCTTAGTTTGGGGCTAGATAGCGCTGTGTGAAATGTCCAGTGATATTTATTATTATAGTAAAATACTATATTTTTAGTACGGTTGGCAGCCCTAAGTGTAGCTTCCTAACGGTGAAAGAATTTTTTAAATCGGTCCAGTAGTTTCGGAGCCTACTCAATGCAAACAAAAAACAATAAAATCTTTCCTCTTTATAATATTAGTACAGTAATACGTTTTACGTGAATTCGGAGATACGGGATTTTTCTATTTGATGGGCGCGCGCATCAGCTTCCCCACTCCGCCCTGTTAGTGTTCCCTTTACGACAGGTTCAAACGTGTTTCGCGTGAAATTGTTTTACATACGCAGTGCGTTTTATTGATAACGTCTAATTATGTCATCTAAAAGAACAAAAAATGCATTATATATTGATATGGAAAGTTGAACCCCCGACTTACGCGAATTCGACTTACTCGGTTATCGCTCGGCCCCACCTATCGCGTAAGTCCGGGGTATTACTGTATAGATATCAATATGGTATAGGCCAGGTTCTAGTCAACCCTAATATAATAAATAATAGTGTATTGTGAGTGGGATTGTCTGCGGTAGCTAGTTGTTAATGAGAATGTGTTCCAGGTCCTCGAACGCGCTGTTCGAGCTGGAGTGGCAAGGCGACGGCGCCGTGGCCTTCCGCGCTAACAACGGCAAGTACCTGATGACGAAGCGCTCCGGACATCTCTACGCCAACGCGGACGGCATCGACGATAACTGCAAATACTACTTCTATCTTATCAACAGGTGACCACTTATTTATTCCTGCTTTTAATGTCTGATCATATCTAAATCGTTAAATTCAAATAATAGACAATAAAGTTTTAAATTCATTATGAAGTTTGGATAAGATACAGTTTCAAAGTATAAAATGACGATTAGAAATCATTAAAAATGTATAAGGGAAGTATAGTGATAGTACCAATTTATCCGAGATTTTTTTAGATGATTCCAAAAACTACGGCTTCAAATCCGGTGCGTGATTTTAGGATAACGCAGAAAGGAGTGGAGCCCACGCACTGGATAGCGCAGTTAATCAATAAAAACCGGTAAATTTCAGGCCTATCCTGGTGCTGAAGTGCGAGCAGGGCTTCGTGGGTCCGAAAGGCGTGCGGCTCGAGTGCAACAAGGCCAACTACGAGACCATACAGGTGGTGCGCGGACCTAAGGGCGCTGTTTACTTCAAAGGTAAACCTAATTACTACAATTCATCAAATTACCTTGCAGACACAAACGCAATTCTTAACTTATTACCTGCCTGTTGCCCGCAACTTCGTACGCGTTACACTTCCTACTTAATGTATAGGTAACGTAGAAATAAAGCTGAACTCACTGTTGCAACTTGACTTGACCCCCCATTTTTGTCCCATGGGACCTGATTTATGGGATTAAAAGTAGCCTATGTGTTCATCCAGATAATAATTTATGTACATAGTATTAAATGTCATCGAAATCGGTTCAGCCGTTACGACGTGATTGAGTAACCAACAAACAAACAACAAATATCCAAACTTTCACATTTATAATATAAGTGCGATGATTTTTTGGAAATATACGGCGCCGTAAACGCGCGTCGTTTGCGCATTTAAAATACACCGTGTGGTGAGGGTCTGCCTCAGATGTGAATACAACTGGAGTAATGGCTTGGTATAGCCAAGGCTGCAGGCGCGGCTGATGATACAGTACAAATGCATTGACGCTCTTTACACTATAAAACAAACTTATCCGAATATCAGCTGATATAGAACAAACAGATAGTTGTAAACCCCATTTTCTAAAACACAAAATTCTTACCCTACCATGTATTTAAATTATGGAATTAAATTTGCTAGGAAATACAAGCATTTCTACACCACGGGAATACAACCTTGTGCTACCTACTTCCCGACTCAAACTACACTCTTCAAGCCCTTACGTAATGTCGATCTAAATATTTACTTTATTATATAATGTTTAGACAATCAAAAGGATCATTTTGAAAAGACTCCATCGTGGACAGGAGCGCAGTTTTCGGCTCGATTTACATTGCCGCGGAACGGAATGGTAGCAAATTTTTGTAACAAAATTGTACAGTCATAATGAATTTTATGTTAAATGTAACGTATAAACTAAAATTAGAGAATGCGCCATAATGCTCCGGAACACTCGCGACCTGCTATTTGGTTCACATCTAGTTTACACGATACACAATTTTGACATAAAGCTACCAGTCCTTTCCGCGGTAACGTAAATTAAACCTTAGACTCTTACACATATAGAATTACACAACGTCTTTTGTTATGTACGGCATTAAATGAAAACACAGGTAGGGCAAATAGCTACTATTGTTGTATAAGTTTTTTTTTCAAATTCATTACCATTGAAAATTTTAAATTTTCAAACAACCTTATTATCAAGTCCTCAAATATCAATGAAAGAGCCGGTATAAAATAGGTAACAAATGATTCATCGCGTAGTACGTGTAGGTACAAGTTAAACTGACAAAGGCGCCGCCGATTTACCTTAAAAATGGTTTATTGGAAATGTATCGATTGCTGAATAAATATTCAAGCTACCTGTCGCACATTAGAAAACAGGTTGTACAGGTACGAGTATGTTTATTTGACAAAGCATTTTGTTTCAGGACAAAACGGTAAGTACTGGCACGCGGACAGCGAGAGCGTGAGCTGCGACGCCGACTCGCCGCAAGGCTTCCACCTGGAGCTGCGCGAGCCCACGCGCCTCGCCATCCGCAACGCCGCCTCCCAGGACTACCTCGCCGCCGCCAAGAACGGCAACTTCCACCTCAACGGCAACGACATCGCCAAGGCCACGCATTGGGAGTACTAGACACCTACACGCTCGATTCTGACTCCTCTCACAACCACTAAACCTAACCATTGCTATATTTTGTTCTAACCTAACAATTTTTAATCTAAGATGTCTAAAACAGCCGGCAGTGGCTGTGAAAGATTTTTTCAAATCAGAGTAGGTACTTGAAAGAATCCGAGTTAGCCATCTACGGTTTGGAATGTTAATGTTTGCGTATGTGAGATTCAGAATCGAGGAGTGATTCCGTTCGACTGAGGGATGTCTTTGTGTGCTCAATTACTTAATGTTTCGGTCTTGTAGCATTCGTTTTCAATGTGGGGTTTTGTAACGGAATAAGTTATTGAAAACGACTGCTCGTTTTTCAGACATTGACATAGTGCATTTTGTAATGCCCAGTTTTAAACCTTGATCCACTCAATTGAATCTCTTCAGTCTAATCCTGTTCACAATACTCTTCCATTGTATCCGATTTATTCAGAATGCACATATAGGAATGCTAGATTGGCGAGGGACTTAATATCATATCGATTGAGGTGAACGCTTACGTTTGACGCCATTTTGATTCTCCCAGCCGCCATTCTGTTGTGTGCACAAGATGGCTGCGCCGAACGACCCAGTCAGCCGATTCTGAGACGAATCCCGCTGCCAATGGTTTTGAAAAATAAGAAAACGAGAATGTCAGTCAATGCTCCCGCATTGACGTCACACGTACATTTCATCGCAAAAAAAATCTTCATAAATGGGTCAAGCGCAAGCGTTTTCCGATTTTGCATTTAGTACGTTAAGGTTTATACTATCGCGTGAGGTGTAGTGCGAATGTGATCATATAAAAATATCGCTTCACTATTAATTATTATAATCATAGATTTATTTTTACTAATTGGTGTTAAGATCTGCCGAAATATTGCTTTCGAATATTTTTGTATTATCATTCGCTTGAATTATTTATTTTAGTTGTACGTTGTCGAGAGAAATTGTAATTCGATTATTTATTGGGTAAAGTAGTGTCTAGTCGATGGATCGTAACCTGCCCCAGCCGAGTGCGTATCTACGCGTACGTCAGTGACTACAATATCGAGACTGAAGCCTACAAACTGCTGAAATTAATCTTTATACTGTAATTATTTTAAGTTTTAAACAGGGATTGACGCAATACCAGACATTGTGCACAGGTGTATGTATGTATGTCACATCGCGTCGCATCGCATCGCACGGAGTCTGGCACTACTAATAAAGAATAGCTAGTGTACTGTAGGTTACTGTAAGGAACGTAGGGTAAGCCTCCGGATGCCGCTTGCAAGTGTTATCGTCCATTCCATGCTTTTAGACTAACGTGGGATTTCGAAACCGATTTATAACATTTTATATGCGTTTTTGTATTGGTGCGTTAGTGTGTATATAAGCGACATTTGTACCTATTTGATATCGATGTACTTACGACGTATTGTGAGGGACCTAGTATGTACGAGTACGGATATTAACGTGGCATGCGCGCCGAATGCTCGGAATCAACGTACGATAATGTCTGTAAACTAATAAATTATAATCATATTGTACTCACTGGTGTTTTATTCAAATAAAATCAGAAACTATTCAAAAACTTATATATTTTAATTAAATAGTTACATTAAATCTTTACAGTTCTCCCTAGCTAGTGACATATTGGATTAGCATCGATGCATTTTATTGGTCAAAAATTATAATATATTATAACATAATAATTTATCTACAAACCTGATAAACAAATCGATAACTATTTGAACCTGCTAGTTAATATTAGGCAAAAAAAAAATACAATTTAGCCTCGGTGTTGCCAGAAAGAAGACCAAATACCTAAATATAGTCAAGCAATGTAAATATTGCTTTGTAAAAATCACCGCTACTAAAATTGGTGTTGACTTGTTTTAAATGCTATTCAAAGTGGCGACGCGCGGCCGCATGTGTCCCCGCTGGCAACACCGACTCCTCGTAAACTATCCGATCATCATTTACCTAAACACGATCAATAATACGTCGATAATGAGGGTACATACAAAAATATTACAAACACAATATTAAATAGAAAATTAATTGGAATATATAATTTGTATGCTAAATACGAAACGCCAATAAGCGCACGGATAATATGAGGTCTCTTGATGTATTTTTAGGGTTTTGCAATATAAAAATAAACACCCTTTCCTCTTTTCTCTAAGGCGCAGCTCAAAATTTACCCAAAATTGAGCTCCATTCTAGAGCATTGTTACAGATTTTTACCTATGATACGGCATAGTCCCAATTATACTTATACGAAATTGAATAATTTAGATGTCGGGAGCAAGCTTTAGCGAACTAGCTGGATGGCGACACAATATTATATTGTACAAAACCGTAGTTCTAAGGCACGATTGACAACTTCACTTCTTTAAATATTTTACCTGATCGCGGCTGTGGACAAGCACTGGACCTTCAAATTACTTATTAATGTTCATTTGATAAACATATAGGTGAGTACAGTGCTAAGATTTATGTTACACGTCTCGGCAAATTTCATCATCGGAAATCGGAAGCACATTGGATACTTCTCGTATACATGAAAATATATACATATACTATGCACAGCGCCGGCCCCGGGCAGAGTGAGAAGAGCTACTTATTTCCAGCGCAAAACATGATGGCGCCTTTTGAGAGGCGCGGGAGCAATGTTGTGTTGCCAGATCAGATTTTTAAAAATCCGTAGGTTGCCTCTAGATAAATCCGGAGATCTACAGACTTTTTAAAAAGCTAAGTCTGACTGTGTGGAGCGGCTAGACAAGGCTTGAGCCTAGTCCGTAAACAGCATTTCTTGAAAATGTCATGGGTGACAGCTACGTTTAACATAAAACCGAAGTAGAATGAACGTGAAGTGAAAGCGTCGACTGGCGGGCGCTGAAAGACAATCTCGCTCTACCCTGATCAAAGGCTGCGGCCGGCGCTGATCGTACTAATTCGAAAACACGAACCTTGTCGAAGCGTCCCAACTTAAATCCTAGTACTGTATCTTCTATTGAGTCACCATTTTTATAACACATCATCATTTACTTTTATCATATGATAGTTTCAACTTTATCTTATCTGACACTAAGATATGGTTAGAATCTACCCGAATTCTCTATCTGTTGGTTAGACAGACAAAGGATTTGGAATTGTGCCGCTAAAAGAGGAGTTATGACGACACATAGATATAATGCATAGACAAAGTGAATTAACCTTTTTTTAGTTCTTCAACAAGACTTTGGAAATGTTGCAATGAGTATGTAATTTAAAAGATTTTTTTCTATAATTTCAAGCATAATTTGTCATTCAAGATATTATTTTATAGATCTAACGATATAAAAGTCCAGTACCTTTGAGAAAACCCTAAAATCCGATAAAGTATTTTGATTCGGCTCGACAGGACAATTCAAATAACCTTAAACAAGGATATAAGAATTTTCTTTGTAAGAGCTTTATATCAGCAATATAATATATCTTCTGCAAGATATCTGTATTGATAATATATAGGGATGATACTATTACATACACTACATACTTTTTTATGTACGCTCAAAATCACACACAACTCATTAATTATTTTATTAGTAAACACTTTATTGCAATATTTAAATAATTCGCATCAGCTTGTACAAAAAATTGGTATATTATAAAAATACTGAGAATATTTTTGAACGTACAGAAAATGGAGTACGTCACTTACACGTCACAGCGATATTCCAGTCTATTTGAACGTTCATTTAATCATTATTTCCGAACCTATCTGTTATACTAAAATACCAGATGTAATAAGCTCTTGGTACGACTGAAGACATGATGTATCGCATCATCGATAGCCTCTTAACCTCTACAAGAGATGATAATAGCGAGTTCCTAAATCCGTCGGTAACCGACTACGACTCGTATTCCATAAAAAAGTGTCCAGCTTTTGGCCCCTTTTTCAAGCGAAACGAGTCGTAACTGGTTACTGACGGATATAGGAACCCGCCATAAGTAGGCACATACGTGCATAGGCGCATTTTCTGCAGATAAATGTCAGGTGAGTAATGTAGTTAATTATGTATCTCCGTGAAATAATTTACATTTTTGCGTTTATGAAATGTCACACCCCAACCCCAACCGCTAGTATTGGAACATCACAGATTTGAACGAGACTGATTTTGAGTGATGAGTTAAATTATCTATAAATTCATTCAATTGTCTCAACACTAACTCATCAACTCAATGGGCCAATAAATCGTCAGATCAACTTTTACGTCACTATTTCTTTTTCCTCTAAATGTAGCATTCGCTAAACGCCAAACATATGAATCAAATTATTTGAGAGTAATACACCATAATTATGACTTTACATTGACTAAGCACCTCACTCATGGCTAAGTGATTAACAGATAAACTCTACACTCTACAAAACTCTTTTCCAAGTAGTTTCTTTAGTTACAAAGAACTACTGGGACAAAATGGTTCCTTTATTTATAGAAGTTCCTTCAAACTAGTCTTTTTCAAATAGCTAGTCATTTATGACAGGTCCATAGAACGTAACTATTGCGTAAATACATCATGTGACGTCACACCAAAAGTTGAATATTTCTATTTAGCAGTGAAAACATTAAGCAAACTTACAAGAAAAACTACTAAAATAAATGTGCCACATAAATAAAAATAAAATAAACTGAGTCACAGGTGAATTTATTCAGGTGCTATTTGAAAAAGACTAACTAATTACCGCGGTTAAACCATTTTATCCAACGGATATGCTTTGCAGCATAATCTGATTTTATAATCGATATCTACCTAGATAAAACCAAAATATTCACCTTATACCCAAATAGTTAGTTTTTTTTATTATGAACGATCAATGCCTTTATGATATAAACATGAATGGACAATACGGTCAAACAATGCGGCATTTTCAATTTATATTGTTTGAGGTTACAACCCATAGATATTTTTATCTATGTCTAGAGCCGTACCAAGGAGCCTTACCCAATCCGACGTCCGATTCACTCTAACTTGTTAACCTACACCACAATATAGTAATCTATCAGACACAATTTAATACAAATAATATATTACTATGGTAATCAAGGCTGCGAATTTATTACACAAAATACACAGACTAATTGACAACCGCCTTTTTTGAAGTCGGTTAAAAATATAATTTCATATCGACACGGGACGTTATGTTACAGATAATTTAGTTCTTGCGGCTTCCGAAATAAGGAGTATTATGACAAACACGCAACAATTATTTTGTAAATCTGCAAAAATGCATGGAAATCCCACTCGTACTGTTTCACACGTGACTTTTATGACTTCAACTTTTCACCCTAAGTTTTGCGAGACAAGGCCTATTTACACTCAGCAGACGGATTAGTGCAGTTCAAAATTAACCACCTTTTAGTTTTCTCCTAAATCCTTCCAAACATCAGTTGCATCCACTACTGATGTAAAAATGTGGTCCACGTGCCAGCGACTTTAAGTAGATCCATTGACCAGGAGCGAAGGGCTCTTCTCTACAAAACCCTGATATTCCACCTCTGAGTGTTCCTCACATGGAAGGGTGTATCGGTTGTAGTACCTTGTGGTTGGAGGGAGACAGATGTTGGAACAGAGTGAATAGAGCGCGTCTCGCGTCACGTGACGGCAGCGGCGAGTGCTGGCCTCCTGCGGCCACAGAGTTAGCGGTCAGCCTGCGGACAACATACCCGTTTTTGAAAATAGGCTCACAAGTACATAAAATAAATAAATAAATATCGCTGGACATTTCACACAGCGCTATCTAGCCCCAAACTAAGCAGAGCTTGTACTATGGGAACCAGATAACTGATAGAATACTTATATACTTTTTTTTTGTAAATACATACTTATAATATATAGAAAAACACCCAGACACGGAACAAATATCTGTAGATCATGCAAACATTTGTTCCGCGGCGGGAATCGAACCCGCTACTTCCTGCGTCTCAGCCGGCTATATGCCCACTGCGCCACGGAGGCAGTCATAATGATATCAAATCTTGTTTTTTTTCATTTTTTATGTGTTTTACAAAAAGCTATGTACAAATAGTAATACATAAAGTACTGTAAAACCTTAAAGGTTTGTGTCGGTTCAACTGCAGATCTTTCGACCTTTACAAAGGAAGATTTTTGACCGAAAAGTGTGTTATTTCGTTTTCGCGAGCGACTACAAAACACAGCTTATGTTCAGCCATTCCTCCATATATTTCCAAAGTGAGCAATTGTGTACGGCCTCCAGCCTACAACTCCCAGCAACTTTTATTAGGTAGTCTTTCCATCGAGTGGAGGCCGTCCTACGCTGCACTTGCCAGTGCCTGGTCTCCACTCGAAAACCTTTCTGCCCCAACGGCCGTCAGTGCGTGTTTGTCACTATACTCTATAATATAATACATTTGAAATTAGAGTGTAGGTACCAATAGAATAGTTAATCGGTTTATGACCTGCATTGTGTAGTCGCTAGGAAAGGAAGGGGTTGGGCGTGTGGCGCTGGTTCTGCGGCGACCAGGGCGAGTTGGTGCGCGGCGCCGCGCCCCACGGGTCCGCCTGCATCACGCCCATGCCGGCCGCCGGCGCCGTCCCAGGCCCGGGGGGGAACGACAGCCCCGTCAGCCCCATCTGCTGCTGCTTCAGCTCGTTTATTGTCAGCTTGGCCTGTCGAGTACATTATGCATTACGGATTTCATAATAATTATAAAACGTTTATTATTGACAAGACACAGATCCATATTTTTTGTTAGTTAACACATGGTAAATTATTGTTAGACTGATAGAATACTAATATACACTTATTTTTTTAAATACATAGAAATACCCAAACCCTGAACAAATATCTGTAGAACATGGAAACATTTGTCCCACAGCGGGAATGGAACCCGTAAATCGTAATCAACCACTGCGGCACAGAGGCCGCAATGTATTACCGGTTGGGGCGGTGCGAACTGGCGGGGCGCGGGCGCGGGCGCGAGGGCGGGGTCCGCGAAGGGGTTGGGCGCGGGGGAGTCGGCGCCGGGGGCGGGGTGCAAGAGGCGTTCCAAGTTCACCAGCGACGAGTTCTCGCCGAGGAATGCCGACGGGGACTTCTTGATCGCGCCCGTGCTCGTGCCTAGCGGAGATGACGGCTTTGTTAGCTGATCGCCTGGAATAGTCAAATTATAATGGGTTAACAACAGATTTTTTTTATACATTATAGGCTAGCGTTTCAGCACAATTTCGCCTGATGGTAAGCGATGATGCAGACTACGATGGTACACGCTTGCCTAGAAGAAACCTGTTCACTCGTGATTTGAAGACCCCTGCGTTGTAGTTATCAGGAAACACAGACTCAGGCAAGGTGTTCCACTCTTTGGCGGTGCGCATAATAAAGGCGGAAGAGAACCGCTTTGTCTGTATGGGAGGTATTCAACCTGTAAAGCCTTGCATCAACTAGCTCATACATTCTGTTTAGGACAGATTCTAGATATGAAAGTCAATACTCTTTTGATAAAATTTAAATTCAGATACGAATACCAATACACATGTTTGTTTCCTATTCAATACAATTACTGGTGATTAGTGTCATCGATATGTACTCGGCGCATCACTAGCGGCTCCCGTAAGGGCTGCGAAAGCGAGCGAAATAGCAATATCACCGTCGCTCGGCCTACGTTTTATGACCCCGGCTACTGGGAGCATTGGCGTCTAAAGTTTTATTTATTCAGACAGACATTTATTTATGAGAGAAAGAGTTACTTTCGAATTTATAATATTAGTAATCCGCCAAGCAACATTGCTGTTTCAAATTACAGGCACAGAGGCTTTACACCTGTATGCCTCAAGTTGGTGGACGTAGGACAGTCTCTCCTGGTAGAGCACATTTCTAAGGTGCATGACCTACGAGGCAATTCTGTTACCACTTAACATTAGGCCATAAGCTTGATCTATCTCCAAGTAGTTTAAAAAAAATGTGTGGATTGTTAGATTTGTTAGTTACCTAATCCCGTGAGGTCGAAGGGGTCGTCGGTCTCGATGTTGTTGTTGGGGAGGCGCCGCGACAGCGCGTCGAACTGCTCCAGATCTGACGAGGATGGCGACGATATCACTGACACGGGGGATTTATTCTGAAAATTACATTTTATTTATTGAAATGAGAATCTATCTATGGCAGAGGTGCCCAACTTTGGAGGCATCATCATCATCATATTAGGTTGGGGAAAAAGTTTCTTCGCATTTTTTAAGAAAATACAAAACATTTTTAATACAGTTTATTTACATTTAACTTAAGTATGTAGGTACCATTTTGTTCGATAACTTTTTGACATCTTGTAGGTAGGGACATGATCCCATTGCTATAGAAATTTTGGGGCTTCTGATCAAAATACCGCGACAAGTGGTTTTGGCAGTCCTCTCGTGATGTTAACCTGACACTGCCTAAAGAATTCTGAAGAGACCGAAACAGGTGGAAATCTGAAGGTGCAAGGTCAGGACTATACGTAGGATGCATTAACACCTCCCAGCCAAACTCTCTTAATTTTTGCTGAGTGGCTAAAGATGTGTGAGGTCTAGCGTTATCATGATGAAAAACCACACCCCTTCTGTTGATTAATTCCGGCCGCTTTCTCTCAACTTCTTGCTTTAATCTCATCAGATGTTCGCAGTAGAGTTCAGAATCGATGGTCCTGCCTGGTGGTAACAGCTCATAATGAATAATGCCCTTCCAATCCCACCACACACACAGCATCACCTTGTTGCGAGTTAACCCGGGTTTCGCCAAAGTCTGTGAAGCCTGACCGGCCTTTGACCACGACCTTTTTCGCACGTTCTTGTCGTACGTGATCCACTTTTCATCACCAGTAATAAAGAATCACAAATGAGTACACGGTCCATTAGGTTTCTTTCAGTGAGCTAGTGAGGTACCCAAATATCGAGTTTTTTTGTGTTACCAGTTTTTTTCAAATGCGCCAGAACTGTTTTGTGGTCAATTCCCAGTTCTTCAGTTACGTCGTAACTACTAAATTGCCGATTTTGCTCCACTTTTTCAAAAATGGCATCAATTTTATCCGTAATAGGGCGACCAGAGCGACGTGCGTCTTTGACATCAAAATTTCCGGATTGAAAACGCTTAAACCAAATTTGTGCTACTCTCACTGACACTGCACTAGGTCCATAAACATCGCAAATTTTTTACGCGGCTTGCGTTGCATTTTTACCTTTTTTGTAGTAAAATTTTTAAATGTATCGAATTTCTTCATTAGATTCATTCATCTTTACAGTACGAAAAACAAATAAAAATCACACATTTTCCTAATTTCAATTTGGTATTATCTTCTTTAAAATTTAAACTTTGAATGATACCAAAACCAGCCAGGTACAAATAGTATACCCAAAGAGATTTTATTACAAGTTCATACATACTATAATGCGAAAAGACTTTTTCCCCAACCTATTAGATAGCGCATAAGTGCCCACTGCTGGGTGTAGGCCTACCTTTGTAAACGCCACCCTTCCAGGACCTGTGCTGCGCGCATCCAGGAGTTGCCCGCGACTTTCTTAATGTCGTCGATCCACCGCGCCGTCGGACGTCCGGGACTTCATAGAGCCGATGCCGCTTAGTCAGTTCAACAGGTACCTACTCACATGATGAATGAATATGATTTGTTTACCTATACAGGCTGTTTTATTGATAATTTAGGTCTTGAAATTAAGGTATTAAAAATGAATAAAATTACATGGTAATAATTTGAAAATAAAAAAAATTTACTACAATACAAGCCATCAGCCCTACCCGTGATTAAATTAATGTTAAATGCAGAGACACGCTGTATACGGCATTAAATGAAAACACGGGTAGTGCTAATGGCTGGTATTGTTGTAAAATAGGTTTTAGTTAAATTCATTACCATAGAAATTATTCAATTTTCAAACAACCATAATATCAAGTCTTCAAATATCAATGAAACAGCCTGAACAAAATAAGTAAACAAATCATATTCATTAATCGTGTCAGTAGGTACCTGTTATACTGACTAAGCGACATCGTCGCAAAGGTGCCGCCGTCACGTTAAAAATTGTTTATTGGAAATGTATCGATTACTGGATAAATATTTAAGTTACCGGTATTAAACCCACCTCTAAAATCAGTTAACACGATCCCACATGTGTATTTTAAAATAATGATGTCCATAACAAAATTGGTTTCAAAAGTTATAACATAAGCAGAGTACAATAATGCAGATTATCACACTAATATTATAAATGTGACAGTTTGGATGTTCGTTTGTTACTCAATCACGTCGTAACGGCTGAACAGATTTTGATGAAATTAGGTATGTAAGTAGATTATAACCTGGATTAACACATAGGCTACTTTTTGCTAACAAAAAACGCGTGCGAAGCCGCTGGCGGAAGGTGGTCCACAATAAGGTCCTTAGTGGGTTAATGTAGTTATAAAAGTAATAAACAAACGTGTGCAAGTCCGGCGAGCGCGGGCGCCCAGGGGTCGGGGGGCGGCGCGGCGGCGGGCGCCCACGGGTCCCGCGCGGGGCTGCTCACGCCGGACCACGCGTCCGCGCCCGTGTCCTGCAACACAACCACGCATTTACGTACAATCGCCATTCAATAAGGCCAGACTCATTGAATGCCACCTCATGTCTCGAAGGAATCGATAAGGTGTTGCAATTTAAACAAATTATATTGGAGGGATTGTTTCGAAACAAAAAATAAATGACGAGAGAGAAATCAAAATCCCGAGTAAATAAAAAAAATGCTGCTCAACGAAATATTAGAGAACTAACTTATTGTACTGTAACTGTGTGAAATATCCAGCAATATTTATTATATTTATTAACTTATTGAACAATGCCACAGATTACTAAAAAGTTACTACTAGCCGTTCAAAGACCTCGCCCAGTCGATGGATCCAACCAGTCAATAGAGTGCGTATAGTGCTTAAAACAGGGCGGTAAGTACCTACATGTTAGGCACAAAACTCAAATATAAAGTTTATTCGTAGTTTAAATTGCAACTCCTTATATACTTATATTAATCTTTATAAAAGAGCCTACTAATCTTTATAAAAGAGCCTACTATAAAATATCCGATTATTTAGATGATAGAGAAGCTTGGGATTGAAATTGCTCCAACTCGTTCAAAATGTTACAATTTAGACGTAATTTATGTTCTGTATTATGTATTGTAAAAGGATCATTAAAAAAAACAACCAGCCTTGTTTCTTGCCTTTCTTTCCTGGCTTGGTCGCGAAGGAACAGGCAGTAAAATTGACGTTTCAAAGTGATCCTTGTGATTTTAATGAATAAAAATATTTGAATTTGAATTCTTATCTTATAATGAGCTACAATTTGTAAGTTTGTAGGGGATAACCTCAGAAACTAGTTAACCGATTCTGAACATTCACTGATAGAAAGCTGCACAATCCCTAAGTGCTAATAGGCCATCCGTGCGAATCCAGTGCGCTTTAGCTAGTAGAATATCCACATTATGCACACTAATATTATAAATTCAAAAGTATGTATTCACGACTAACCGGCTGGACCGATTTCGATGTTACTTGGTTTATGTATAGATAGATTATGAACGGGATTGAAACATAGACTACTTTTAACCGACTGTGCAGGTTTTATTGACAAACCACGCGTTTGAAGCCGCGGGCGAAAGCTTGTATTTTATAAAAACTCTGTTAAAATCTTCATAAGTCACACCATAAGTTTAGCAATTATACCATAAGAAAGGGAAAGAAGTAGTAATATCTAGCAGCTACGTTCATTAGCTTTACATCACACAATCTCACCATCGGTATTGGATCGGAGAATATGTCGAATTCCAGATACCTCGGCTATAAGTATTAAATAAATAATAATTAAGTGAACATCCATATTATAAGCATCCGCCCACAAAATGTATATGTTACAACATATTACCGGTCTGTGCGGCGGCGAGGGTACGCCCCAGGGGTCTACTAGGGCGGAGGCGGAGGAGGCGGCCGCGGCGTTCGTCGGACTCAGGTTCACGTCTAGCAGGTCCAGCAGGTGAGACTGCTGCGCCGGCTCCGCTCGACGAGTGGGCGCCTCATCAGGCTCTCTGCACAAATACAACGCAATATTCATCAAATATGTTTTTGTTTACAACAAAAATCTTATGTACAACAACACGATATAAATAAAACAATTTAAAATGCATATTTTAATACATTTATCATAGTGGTATTTGTTATCTGGGACAATATGGGAAAATCCGTAAGAAACTGTCTCAAGTACCATTAGGTCCTATCTATACAAATCATTTTGGTAGAGATAGTATAATTTTTGGTCAAGCGTGATTTTTCATAAAATGTACAAAGGTAACATAAAAAATATAAACATTATGTGTGTAGTATTTTTCCATTGTATTGTAGCAAAAAAATCTAGTCAAATTAAATAAAAACTTTATTATACTATTGATACTACCTAAATAACTAGTGCTTCGTTAAGTTTTTTTATTACATCCTGGAGATGGAACTTAATAAAATATTATGAAAATGATACAGTAATATATATGCTTGTTACTAAATTCTACGCTAAAATATACTTTAAAACATTATAAATGAATTAACCGAGCCAACTAACTGGACATTCTGATGTAGTATGCACTGGGGGCAGCCGCACAGCCAGCAGCCGGGGCTCGCCAGTTTTGACCAGTTCACTGCTTCACATGCTATTTGTGGACAATTGTTGGTGCTGTGAGGCCAATCAATGGTGTCTTGAGAACAATCTTTAGTGTTTTGTGCCCAATCAATGGTGTCTTGAGAACAATCTGTAGTGTTTTGTGGCCAATTAATGGTGTTTTGTAGCCAACCTATTGTGCTTTGTGACAAATTTTTGGTGTTTTGAGGACATTTTTTAATGTTTTGTGACCAATTTTTTGTGTTATGTGGTTGATCACTAATACCATGTGATTTATCACTGGAATAGTTATTTGCCCAATCGTTGGTTTTATTCATCTCTTCACATGTCCAACTAATTACGTACGGCCTATTATTAGTGTTGACTGGGCATTCTTTGGTATTCTGTGGATATTCAATGATGTTGTATGCCCAATTATTGGTGTTATCTGGATACACATTATTGTATGACAATTCACTAGCATTTTGTTCCATATATTTGAAATATGGATGTTCACTGTATGGCCAGGTATAACTTGGATAGGTTTCTTCAGTGAGAGGAGGCAAGCTTGACAATTCTTGATGAAGGCGTTTTGGGATTCTGGATAGGAAAGGAGAAAATGAGGTAAGGTTATGTGTACTCTTACTCATAGTTCACTTGGGTAAGTCAAGAGATAAGTACAGACTAAGTAGATGATATTGGTGTTATGCTGTTAGGACATGCCAGTCGAGACTTAAACTTAAAGATACTGAATAGGAGGCTACCTCTGTACAATAACTATAAGATGTTAACTATTTAGTACTATGTCGCAATCTAGTAAACATATTTGAAGCCCACATACTGTTTGTGAACGCTCCCATTAAACTAGTGTGGCATGGTATTCCGCTGTTTATGTCTTATAGATGGCGACTAAACCTGGCTTTACAGTGCCTCATAGCCTCAGAAACCCTAATAGTGTAAAATGAATTTGAGCCACGATGGTGGCCATCTTTCACTCACCATCATAAACTACTGGCCGCTACACTTACGAACTTACCTACAGATCTTACAGACAGACGGCGGGCCGCTTCGTCCTGCTTGAATTTTACTCACAGTACTATACAAAATGATTGCAATGAATAAATATTGTTTTGGTTTGAAAGCTCAGTTATGTAATCCGGGAAATGGAGTCAGTACAGCTGCAGTTCCTCCTGATGTCAGTACTCACTGGAAGTCGTTCTGGCTCTGGCTGATGGCGAGCTGCAGCCTCACGTCGTCGGAGCGCCTGCGCCGCTCCTCGCGCTCCGCCTCCTCGCGCGACATCGCCAGCGCCAACTGCAGCTGCAGTTCCTCCTCTCCAGCTGTCAGCGGGCGGGCCAGCTCCGCCTCGCGCCCGCCTGTCCACTCCGCTGATTCTGATGTCAGCTAGAAATACAAATTTAAAATTCAAGTATTAATTAAAATAAGACATAAGAAAGCTCGCGGTCGCTCAGAGTGCTATGCTTGGTTTTTTGTACGATATCGAATCAGAATCGTTTGTGATGATGTCGTCGACCCATCGCGTCGGTATTTGGAATTATTTTGATTCATGACCTGGAATACATTTTGTTTCATCTGCAAATATGTGATCTGGGTCTATCATGTACTCCCAGTGCCTGATACTCAGGACAGGGAATTCTGGTGTGGAGTTTGGGCTATGTATGTGACTCCTGGGTGTTGTTTTCTTCCTGGGTGCAATGGAGGTACTTACCGCAGGGTAGGTGGGGCTCGTGGGCGTGTCCAGCGCTCCGTCGCTGCCGAAAGCGCTGGCACTCTGTGCAAAGCGCTGTTTCGCTTTGAGGGCGCGAGCGCGTTCATTCTTTAACCGCTCGTCGTCTTTCAGGAGAATTACTAGCTGCTTTGCCTTTTCTCTTACGTTTAGACCTGGAAAGATACATGGAAAGTATGATAAAACG
The DNA here is from genome assembly GCA_963924445.1 of Philereme transversata. Classification (NCBI taxonomy): domain Eukaryota; kingdom Metazoa; phylum Arthropoda; class Insecta; order Lepidoptera; family Geometridae; genus Philereme; species Philereme transversata. The sequence continues at coordinate 34,747,488 of OZ004339.1, read as the reverse complement.
TTATTTATTACGCATTTTTTGTTGTAATTTACTTATCAGTAAGAAACCATTAAGAAGTACATATATCTGAACACCTCCTCAATTTAAAATTAGTTATTTGTACTAAAAACGGGATATTTACCATGATTAGTGAGTTTTTGAGTATCCCGATATTTCGACGCAGTTGCATGCGCCATGATCACGGGTAATCTGAAGTCTTTGCGAGTGGCTAGTTATTACTAGAAATTAATTCACTAATACTATTACTACCACCGGTTTTTAGTACAAATAGTGTTCATAACCATGATAGTTTCAAAAGTTAATATTATTTATTATTATCAGCCCATAGAGTCCCACTGCAGGGCAAAGGCCTCCCTTCCCTCATTCCACGAATCCCGGTTATAAAAAGTTAAAATTAGTTATTAATGTGAGTTTAGAAAGATAATGAAAAATTGAGAAGTTGTTGTTTGTAGCCTTGTTCTTTCACATTCGGCGCGTTCAAACATCGTGAATCCTTTTCAACCGATGTTTTTCTTGTAAATTAACAACAATGAACACAACAATTAAAAAGACAAAGCACGTTGTTACTATGTCAAGGATAATGTGTGAGAGCTACTGGGGGATGAAAAGTTATTCTGTACCTTGATCCTTCCCCTCCTCCATGTACTGAAAGTCCTTCAACGTCTGGATCGCGAAGATGTTCTCCTTACACTGCATTGCCACCTTCTCACTGCCAGTCTTGATCAGGTATTCCATCAGGACTAGCGCCTGGAAGCGTAAAGTTATACGTGAGTAGAGCTGCTATGCACCTTTAGAGTTTAGAGAATCACAGAACAAGGTAAACAGATTTTGAGTCAAAATATAGGTACTGTGACTTACATGGTGTAAAGTTTAGATTGGACATAAAGGGAATCTACTTTGTACGAGACAAGTCTCGTAAGTCTCATTTGGAGACTTTTGGAGACATTCACCTTTGAAATAAAAAAAATTACAGCCAGCGTGCAAGTGCCTTGTGCCCTATTACAACTCTCCACACAACATTTAATTCATTATAATGCCAAGAAAGAAAGACTTAGTTTAGTCAACATTTACTGACTCTCAGCAAAAAGATTAGATCACACGATGCACGGCAACGAATTAACTTTGAATAAAATTACGAGACTTTCCTGCAGTGCAAAGCAGATCATCAAACGAAAGAGTCGTGGGTACTAACTTAACTTCGTACTACTTTATGAGATTTACTTGTTACCTATAATAAACGAACACGTTAGTGTATCAGTGGTTTAACTCCGCTCTAAACAACTAACATTAACTTTTAACCGTGTGCAGTCTAACTGGACTGTAAATACGCTTAAAACGTATTAACTGGAGCTCTCCCACTCACCTTGTAAACATGCCGCCAGTTTTTGCCGTGGTCGTTGAGTCGCTTCCATATCATCTGCATGATCTCAGTGAAGGCCATCACATTGTACGTGAGGTCCGCTATCTCCGCCATGAGGGTGCTGGAAGGACCCCAGGGGTCGTTTGAGGTCGCCTCGCGCACTTTGACCTGAAAAAAGAAAGGAGTCTCACAACTAATTTACTATTATCTCTAGTAAATTTAGTGATAATAGTAAAAATAAATCATGAACAAAGGTTACTATTATTTAGGCCTTATTCTAGCCTAGTACTTATTTTTGTGTTATTTCTGTTTGTGTGTTAATTCAATAGAGTTATCTATCTATCTTTTAAGATTCCTAACAGCAAGCCGTTTAAAATCACCCTTATCATTTTACAATGAATAATGATTCAGATAAAGTCACGAGTCCTGACGACGGCTCGTTTGTTCCACGACATTCTTCTTGTTCATAGCGTGTCAATAGTTCTACTCATATTTTATTAGATAAGTACTTGGCCACATTGATGGCGTCAGGAGTGGCAGAGTTCAAAACGTCCCTCGTGCAGGTGTTCAGGCTTAAAAGGCACAACAGCAGTGTTACATTATTGGCTGTACAGGGTCACCACAATCACATTGCTTTATGCTACAATCCCTGAACCCCAATTTGCACAAGTTTAGTCTGCAGCGACCAACAGTGTACGAGGCCGATTTAAGAACTTCCACACTGGACCTGGTGGACACACCAGGCTGTTCCGTGTCAGTGACAAAGGTATATTCTTTGTATTGACTTTGAATATTCCAAACACGGTGTAAATATTCCAAAGATAATGTGAGATTATTAGTATGGTGGATAGAGTATAGTTACTCTTTAGTTAGATATTTGGTACTAGTGGTTCGCCCCAAACTGAGACCTCGCGAGTCTCCGATTAAACCAAAAAATATTATTTGTAATCTTTGACTATAAAAATAGTGCTAAAAAATATATAACCAACTAACTTGACCTACAGTTTCATTCTAATTACAGGTAACGGGAGTTCACGTAATGTGGATACTCTTTTTTGGGGTACAAATTGCAGTTATACTGGATTTCTGACTTTTGCCTATATTTGTGTCACTTAAGCTACACGCATACCAAATTACAGCACTGTGGGGTCACTGGTTTACCCTGTGAATTTTGACAAAGTTCAGTTTTTATAATGACTAATAACTCAAAAACTATAAGGACTAAAAATAAAAACGGAGTCTAAATATACCAATAAATACCTTTCATTTGACGTCCCACTTGACCTAATAGTCTCCTTTTTGATTTTTTTTTACCCCTCTTGAAGCCCAACATCTCAACAACCCCTCAACATTTTTATCTCATTTAGTCATACCAAAATTGTGCCATCACTACCTACCTATGTATCATATTTCACGATGATCGGATCAACGATTCGAAAGTTATCCTCGGACAAACAAACATACATACAACGCCGATTTGCCCAAGTTGATTCAGAGATCTCGCTTCGCTCGATCAATACAAAGACACAGGTACATAAATCACATTTCCGATTAGAGGCTTATTTGCAAGTTTGAAGCGGTAAGGTAAGGTACCTGGGCATCGCTGTAGTTGTGCGCGAGGTTTTTAATATTTCTCCTTAGGCCCGCCACGTTTACTTGCATATCGTCCCTTCCGCGGGGCATCTGAAACATATAAATATACTATAACATATTTTATAAGCAGTAAACACCTACACTGAACAATAACAACATGGCCATGCGACTGTATTCCCAGCTGACTCTCATCGAATTTATTGTGTCCTGGGATTTGATAGATTAATAGCAAATATTATGACGCACTTATAAGCTAAACAAACTTGGAAAGGGAAAAGTTTCCCATTTAGATCTTAATCTACAAGTTTAGTGCCCATATTCGAGAACTATGCTCAAACGTTAATCGAGTTTCGTTGATTTTTAAGTTTTTAATAAGAGAACTGCAAAACTATGTTTGAGTTTTCTTAGAAAACTTTGGTGATTTATTTCAATCATTATTATAAATACGAGATTTAACATTCTCGGTCGAAACACCGATAAGACGGTACGTGATAAATCCCGTATTTATAATAATGACTATGGCTGAGTTTTTATTTAATTGTAAGTTCTGGAATATGGGCCTAGACTTGCTCAAAACTTGATACAGGCTACATCCCTTTTAGTGCAAATGACTATTTAGGATACAGAGAATGCTGTGCTTGATCTACAGGGACACAATTCAGTCATGGCTACCAATTTAATCCCATGTCAAATCTCACAAAAAACATGTTAAATACATTGGAATATAGAAAGACCTTGCAAAGGAGCTAGGGTAAGATATATCAATAATCCTTGTAAATTATCACACGGGATATGCGTATCTTAGTGGGTATCCCGGCTTATGCATTAAGTATACACTAAGTTTTCCATGGGTTGTTAGGAGAGGAATCGAAGGTCATCTTAAGACTATAAATAGTTAATTTCTTACTTTGGTTCGATCTGGATCCGGCATTAGACCTATCAATACATACAATAAAGTAGTTTTTCTAAGACCCGTGAAGGTTGTATCAAGCCTACTTGATAGCTGTTCTAGAGGGCACAAGTATGGATCGATATGGCCGTGACCTATTGCTACTTATTTCTGGGCTCGTGGGCAAAGCTGATTGGTGGAAAGGTGGCCCTAACTAATGGGAATCAAAGTGCTTGTAGAAAGGTACACAACCGCACCTTTGCTATATGACCATTTGTCACATATTTGTTTATTTGGGTTAAGAGACCCGCACATGAGCCACGCGCCACAGCCATCAGCCGCCGCCACATAAAGTTAGAAAATGCCACTTAGTAGCGAACGCGCGCGACAGATACTTTTTTCCTCACTTTCGATCGGTGGTGGCCACACGACCACACGAGGCGAGAAACGGCATCTCGTGGCGTGGAGCGATCACTGGCGTCAAGCGTGTGCGGTGAGTTCACACAAAATGCAGGGCAGAGTCAGTAGAGACCATCCATATTCATTTACATTCTACACTACAATCAATTTACTATCTATTGCAATTTTATGGATAATTATGAATAATTACGTCTATAAGTTACCTTAAGCAGACGCGTAAGGAAATCCCATTTTACCTGTCTTTTCATCTATATCTTGTCGTTCTGTTGTGTGTTATCGTCTTGTGCTCATCAGATAATGTTATTGAGAATTATAAGGAAAATCATCATGATTGTTAATAAAATAAGATTTATTCAAGGAAACTATGACTCGCGTCATGCATTGATAATGAAATGCAAAGAAGTTAGGTTTGTCAGCCATAGGACGTTCACTGCTGAACATAGGCCTCACAGATTTCCGGAACGACCGATCATGTGCGGCCTGCATCCAGCGGCCTCCATCTAGTGGGGGCCGTCCTACCCTGCGTTACCTGGTGCGTGGTCTCAACTCGAGCTTTCTGCCCCAACGTCGTCAAGTCTGGCTTTATTAAGGTCATCAATCCAGTACATCACACGGCTGTCTGGAAGAGTTCGGTCATAGCAGTAAGACCGTCTATATAGAACTAATATTAAGTATTTACGTAATTGTTAATATGTTTATTTTTTATTTGGTGTACAGTTGAGTATTATAATATATTCTACAAGCTTTTGCCCGCGGCTTCGCACGTGTGGTTTCTCAATAAAAACGTTACCCTACTTCTGCGCAGTCGGGTAAAAAGTAACCTGTCTCAATACTGGTCATAATCGATCTCTATACCAAATTTCATCGAAATCGGTCCAGCCGTTGAGTCGTGAAAACGTAACCAACAGACAGAGAGTTACTTTAGAATTTATAATATTAGTAAGGATAACGTACTCATGAAATAAAAACTATCCAAAGATTGTCTGGAAGAGATCGCTATTAGCGAAAGACCGCCACTTGTTTTTCCGTGTGTCTAGTAATTTGTTTTAATATTGTTTGTTAATATAAGTGTGATACTATAAAGCATTATCTAGCTATATGCAGCATCTGTGTTCAGTCAACAAATAAACTGCTTTCCAAGACAAGCCCAAACATAAAGACAGATCATACAATACATGCAGTTACAGTTAGTAATAAATAAGTGAGTAATAGTGTGGAATAAATGGCAGATAAAATACATAATAGATTTTTGTCAGCAATTTAGTTTACTTTCTTTAGCCTTTCACTCGTCGATGACAAGATAAAGATTCAAGAATGGATGTTTGGCTTGTCTACAACGACTTTTAAATTAAATTTAGTACCTATGGCTTTATAACTGTTAATCTTAATTGGCAATTCGCTTCTTAGGTTCCTACACAAAAAAATACAAAAATCATGGTAAATGCCCTGTTTTTAGCATCTTTGTCAGTAGTTTGGTTGACTGAACTACTGATACTTTTGGGTATCAATAGTTCTACTACCTGCCATCCAGTGTGCCTGGTTGGCGGTTTTTTATTACTAACCGAACTATAAATCTACTTATTGTTTCGTTTCTTTGTACCAACCGGAATATTGACACCAAAAGTATCAATAGTTCGGTCAATACTGAATATATATTGAAAATTATTTCTTTGCTAATAAGCTACACTTTCATGACTTTTATGGGAATCGCGTTATGGAGCTCAAATGGTCTTGCGCGGGACACTTGACAAGACATGGTAATGACAGGTGTAGCAGGGTAGCGACTGAATGGTGGTCGAGGAATGGCTGTTGAAAGGTAGGACGCCCGGCAGCGAGATGGGTGGACGACATCGTTAAGAGTCGCGGGCCGTCAATGGGTGAGACTAGCGCAGGATCGTGGCGGATGACACAAACTTGGGGAGGCCTATACCCAGCAGTGGGTGAAGTCGAGCTGTCGATGATGATGATGATATCGATATTATTAATTCGAAAGTAACTGTGCCTGTCCGTTTGTTACGTTTCCACGTCGAGCGAACTGAACCGATTTCGATGAAATTAGATAGATTATGACCATTAAGAATATAGGTAAAATAGGACCAGCATTGCCACATGTACATAAAAAGTAGCTTTTTACCCGACGTCGCAGAAGAAAGATTTTTCCTATTCTTATGAAGATCAATACGTATTTCTAATTGTGTATTCTCTTTTGTATGTTTTATTTTTTAATGGTGTGCAACAAAGAAATTATCTAATCGAATCATTGCTCCCAGAAAACCACCTCGCCAAGTAAACTACTCAAACCAAAATAGGGCACACCCAATTAAATATGATTAAAATTTAAAAATACGTACACCTTATTTTAAGTTTAATTTTAGGAATAGGTTAACACATTCAGGATCATTAAAAAAATATTACAGTACCTTATTTTTGCCCAAAAAATCTAAGAAATGCGCGTTTTTACGCATTTACTTAAAATTACACGGTTATCCAAAACAATGCGTTGAAGACAGAAGCACATTTTTTTAAACAGGTTCGTAAGGTTGCTTTAATGCCTTATGTTTAGTAACGCGTAGGTCCCCCCCTATTGCGCACACACTTTCTGAGTCGGGTTGGAACACTCTTATGAGGTGGATGACGTTTTCATCTGGAATTTGCTCCCAAAACACTTTTAAAGCAGTTATCAACTCCTGTCGGCTATGAATTTCAGTGTGGTTGTCTTTGAGGCTTCTTTTCAACTGGTCCCAGATATGCTCGATCGGATTCAGGTCCGGACTCATGGCAGGCCAGGGTAGAACTGCGATACCAGCTTCAGAGATTGCACTTTGGGCCACTCTGGCAGTATGAGGGCGAGCGTTGTCTTGCATCAGAATAAAGTTAGAGCCTACTCATTGTGAATATGGGAACACATGAGGTCGGATGACATGCTGAACATAGCTGGCGGCCGTAACATTGCCCTCATCCAAAATCACTAGCTCGGTTTTGCCCATTATGCTAATCCCACCCCATACCATAATACTGGGTCCACTAAAGCGGTCAGTTTCACGAATACATGGTTCTGTAAAATATTCTCCAGGTCGTCGCCAAACTCGTACACGTCTGTCATCATTAAAAAAAATTACTTTAGATTCATCTGTAAAGACCATTGTCCTCCAATTATCCATGGTCCATTCGAGGTGATCACGTGCAAACTTTAATCGCACTGCACGGTGGGCTCTGGTCAATTTGAGCCGAACAACTGGCATTCTTGGAACGTTGTTGGTCTTCATGAAGTCTGTTCCGAACAGTTTGGTCATTCATTTGCACTCCAGTGGCATCACGTAAGCGGTTTCTCAATATGCGTGCAGTTACAGTTCGCTCGCGACGTGCAGAGAGTCGGATGTATCAGTCTTCTTGGGAGGTCTTCTCGGGTTCTACCTGAACCACGCCTCCTACTCACACTACCTGACTCTTGATAGCGTTCCCACACATTTCGAATAGCTCGTCTAGACACACCTAGCTTGAAGCTACCGGTCTTTGCGAATTTCTCTGCTGAAGCAATACAATGGCTCTTGTCGCGGATTCTGTATCCATGTAACGTCAAGAACCAGGCATTGTTTATGCAAGCACTAATTTAATCGATAATTAAAGGTAAAGTTACGATAACTTCTTCGTTAGACACAACAAACACCACTGAGCAACTATGTAATGGCACTCATAGATTTTGCGGTATATCGTAAGATTTTTGTTTTGTCTACACACTTAAGAGGAAATCTGGGCTGCGTTTCGCCCATACAAACGTAGTCCCCTGTTTCCTCTTTGGATAGCGATACTAGAGCAAATATTTTTTTACCATACAATCTACAAGTACCACGGTCATGTCCCTATGTTTAGTTTTTCTCCATAAATTAATTATTATAAGAACTAGGAACCTTCTAAAGCCACAGAAATTGCTAATTTTTACTGCCTCTTTTCAGAAATCCAGCAAACAAATTTGACGAATATAAATAAAAAAAAAACGAAACGTACAAACATAGCCAAATCCCCTTTTTATTACATATTTGAAAAAAAAAAATTAACATCGGTCCAGTTTTGGAAGAGGAAACAGGGGACTACGAAACAGTGATTTCGTCTATTTTAAATAGGTATAATCAGTCCGACCTGCAGTTGTCTCTATCGCACGCACATAGGGCATATAGGACACAGCGCGACAGCAATAGATTTGTTAAATACCTATTTTCCAATGTCTTGCTTCCCGGATTTCCTCTTAAGAACCACCCTAAACTTGGCGTTTAAGTGTTAATTATGATCCATAAATATGCCTACTTAACGTTCCCATACATCAGTTTGCAAAAAAAAAAATTTAGTCTGGAAAAATATCGAAATATTTCAAGTCAAAGGCCCCTATTTTGTTTTGAGTATGTAGTTTATATTGTATCACATACGCCACGTGACTACTCTGTTACCAACAAATATTTCTAATCCACTTTAGTAAAGCTGATTATTGGCTCCGTCTGAGAGTCAATTAGCTAAGCATGAAATAGGGGGTTTTCAGAGTTTTTTTTTTGGTACTTTTAGTTTAGAATTCATGCAAACTTTCATATCCAAAACCATTAAAATTAAGATCGAGATAAAGACACGACGTCGCAGATTCTAGAAATAGTTGAAATTGTATTGTTTCATTTGTGAAAACGAAGTGTATAACGAAAAATGTGTATCTAAGTAATTTAAAAAAATTCTACCCTTTGCCAGTAGACCTTTAGACGTAAAACTAGAGATCCTTCAGACCTAAATTGTAATCATAAGGATCATTTTAAAACGTCGTACTGCGAGTAAATTTCAATAAAATGCAATGGAGGAGCGCGAAATTTCCGTTAGCTGGAAGGAATTACTAATTGGCATTAAGTTCGCCTATGTATGTATTACTTATACAATAAATAATTTTCTATAAATCTATCTAACTCATGTAGAGTTAGATAGATTTATAGAAAATTTCTATTCGGTGTTTTGTACGACGGTAGCGACATTGCGAAGTCAGTTTTCTACTAAGACTTCGCAATGTCGTCGCAAACAAGACAATAAGTATCTTGCTGATCGCATTTCCGGATCTTCAGTATCGGGCACAAAGAACGTTATTTCAGTAGTTGTAAACTTGTAAACAAAGCGGGCGTGCCCGACGCGACGCGACGCGCGTATTTTGATCGGTGTAGTTGACCTGAGGACTGAAGACTCGTGTATTCATGAATGTCTTTAGGGAAACTACGGCGTGAAGGACCTACATAAATGTTTAATTCGACGACGCAGCGACGGTAGTGACAACATTGGGACTAAAACTTCTGTCCAAAACATTTTGCACAGCGCTATCTAGCCCAAAAATAAGCAAAGATTGTACTATACTTATAATATTTTATTATTTCTGCTGATAGTGTTCTTTTGTCCAGGCATTAAAACTTCTTAAATGATTCAGATATTAAATGTTTTGATTTCAAGTGGTTGAGGATATTTTTTACGGCAAATGTGCTATACGTGCTTCGACGAACTACAGATGAAATATAGAAGCGCGGGAGCCATAACAGCACCCTCAAGGCATTATAAAATTAGATCCGCAGATAGTTATAGCTCGTTGAGTATATTGAAATCACAGATTCGCGGTACAGAACACTTTAAAAAGGGTCACTTAGATAGACACTGAGCGACAACAAATATTTATGTGCAACTCGGTATACACACTTCGATACTCTTTCTATAGACTTGAGTGACTAGTGTCCAGTATCGTCGTGTATGCCTATCTTAAGACTTACCTCCAAAATGGGATTTCAAAACAGCGCAAGCGTCAGTAATCAATAGCTTGAACTTCAGCACCCGTTTGAGTTAAAAATAAATAAGTTGCAAGGCTTGCAGTGCTAACAATGCTATACTGAATGAAATAAGCAAATAATTGAGATTTCAATAGCATAGTTAGATGCTAAACAAACAATTAAAGTTAGTTTAATAAAGTTACCTAACCATGGTTTGTTATGGTAACAAAAATATTATAAAAAGTCCTATTTATTTTATGAAACAAATAATAACGCATTTGTAACGCACATTATATATATATCAACTGATTAGTTTTATTAGAAATGTAGTTAATGCAAAAGTATTAGTAAGAAGAATTAAAATATGTTAGTTGCAAACAAATACACAGCAACTAAAAAAAATTAAACTTACTTTCAGTGCATTTATTTACGCTGTGTATAAGTTAATTCGGCCAAGTGTGAGTCGTCGCCGCTTCTGCAGACAATATCACACAGTTTTACACACACCAAGATAATAACATACATGCAGAAAAGAAGTCTTACAAGTAACATTAGATAATAAAATAAGGTATCGGAGAAACTAGGTTCACAATAGTTCACATGTGGAGTCAAGTTGAAGAAATACCTTGAAGTCAATGGGTACTTTACTTATTCGAATTAAACATAAAACATTTATCTAGCTAAGAGTTCACCAACACATTATCTGCCGGCAACGCCTGTTTAGCTTCTTTCTAGTTAGCCAAATTATTTTTGATGAAATATTTGGATGAAATTCTTTACCGCATTTGAACTGAAATGCGGTATAAATATGCGTTCTTGACAGGATAATACTTTCATGGATCGCAACTGTCATGCGTTGGTTAACTTGATCCATAGAATATTAGGTACATACTGCCGCCATATGAAGAAAGGCCGTAACTTACCCAAAGTTGATTTCGAGATAATTGAAGTTTTGTTTAAAATGAAGGCTGTCGTTTAACTAAATGCTTTTGTTACTGAAACTTAGTTTATAATATGTAAAAAAATTAGCTTTCTTTTGAATCCTATTTGGTTTTCATTTTTAGATTCGTTTTTTTCCCTTTTATTTAAGCATAAAAATCGTATTTTATAAGCAATACTTAACTGAAAAGACCTAATTTCATTAATCAGTTTGGAAATATTTTAACACGATGGTGTTGATGGTAGTCTCCTGAGAGTTTATGAAGTAAATCATGAAAGAAAATAATTTCCAATTTTTATGTTGTGCTGCACACAGTTATCGACCATCAAAGTTATCTTTGTAAGGGCTTTGAAGTGCTCCAAAAAGGCTTTAAATTCACAAATGAAAATGAAATGAAATTTTTCTTCCTGCCAGAAATTGCTTCATGCCATATGGCAGCAAAAGTCATAATATCTGTCGTTTTGCAGCCTAACGGCACACAACTGTCATTGAACGCCATTATTGTCATGAGGCGAAGGCAAAAGAAGACCATTTTAAACATATCAATCCTAGGTAACATAATTACCCTCTGTGGATCTACAGAAAATTATCCTACATCAGCTGCTGCACCAGATTTAGCAATTTGCCGATCAATGTCATATGTTTGTCCTGCTAAGATGTAACGTTCATGATGTTTGTCGAAGCTTTTGCAGATGTCACAGTTTCTATGACGCAAATCTTTAGAGTTTGGATTGTGAATTTCGAACTGCTCGCAAATTTCGCACTTCTCCTTACCAAGCTTGGTAAAAGAAATATTAATTTCCGGTACAGTTCATAAGAAATCGGTGAACTGGTATGATATTTCTCAATTTCTCAAATAGTCGTCGTACATCAATTTATTCGATAATACAGGAGACAAGTAGGTATCTTCTGTTAGGCGCATGGCTAGAGTATGAAATGGTCGATTTCAAAGTCTCAATGTGGGTTCTGATTATGACACGGTTTATAACTACTTTCTTGTTATGTATGACCTCGTCTGTCATTAGGTACCGTGCTATAGTTGTTCACAGCATTTCTTACAGTCTTGTCGTGGGTTTTAATGTAGCCAAGCGTTGTCAGAAAGAAAACTTTGCAGACTGGTATTCTCTCTCCTGTTTCATTTCTTAAGTAATAAGACAGTGATTTTGTTCTGTTTTTCTTGTAGGGATTTGCACTAAAATTATTTTCCCTTTCAAGATCTGCCCCCGAGCTAGCAACTAAACGACGACGCACGCGGCGCCCCCCCCCCTCTCTCCTCCTAAAAAAGACATCATTTGGTAATTACGGCTTTTCATTTCATAAGCGAATCTATAAAGATATTATGTAGTTCTAACATAAAAGGCCTTAAATGGGAATTACGGCCATATAGACTAGCAAGATGTAAATACTTAAATAAAAAGCGGTAATTTTGAAATTAAGGCTTTTCAGACTAAACACCCTCAAATTTTGACGTAGTTACGACTAAAATCGTTATGGTGTGTTTGGATTCATTTGAGTTACAGCTTTATGAGTGAGGCCATAAGATAGCATTTTGTTTGCTGATTCCGAATCTGTAACTAACTTATTTTTGACAAAGTTGTAAGTTACGGCTTTTCTTCATATGACGGCAGCATTGACGTTTGTTAGAAATGTTATTTTTAAAATAAAAAAGAAAGGATAACAGATAAAGGAAAGTCCATATTACAAGCCGATTCGATATAGCCAGTTGAAAATCTATTGTTTTAATCCTGGGTTTTGACAGGTTAATACGAACTACCATTTAATTTGAAATTACATATGTATGCAGTTCAAACTAGCAATCACCTGAACATCGACCTAGACACCAATTACACTATTCACACTGAAAACTAACAATTCCTGTCACACAAAAACACTTCATACAAATAATTCACGCACACAATAACAAATTATTCCAAGCACTAATTAGTCTCGTCATAGCACATAATTAGTAGAAGCTATCTATGTATGTAATCTGTGTTTAAAAAACAATTTGGATACGTTAAATTCGTGCAGCGTCAACGCTGGCCAACGCCGAGTCGCCGACTCAGCTCGAGTGAAAACGTAAGGTAGGTTGCTCACTGACAAATTGTTGTTGTTGTGATGACATTATGAATCAGCGGAAGCAACGTTTCTGCTAGATTCATCAGTTGGGCTAGCCGGGCAACGGCCTTGAAGACGGCTAACAAACAAGACGACTCATTTTATACTGATAAGTTTAGAAAACAATTTTGTTTTTAGGTAACAAATACTTTTCGTCGAAATCAAGAAACTGAGTTTCGAGGAGCGATATATCTTTATTTAACTTTTACATTCGCCAGTTTTGAGAATATTCACACTCAGAATATCTGAGCTGTGGGTACTACGATTACTATGGTACCCTGAACAAATATTTGCTGATGATGTCAACATTTATCTCGTAACGGAAATCGAATCGGCAACTCGCCCATTGCGCGATAGAGATCGCGAAATACTAACAACAGTTTAATCATTGTCAATTTGGCACATTTTCAACCAACGTTATCTTGATCGAATACAACACTAACAGCAACCAACATGTTTATTCTTCTCCAGTGTACACCAGACCTAGTGTTACAGGGTTGGATAACGCCGTGGGAGGAAGCACTATAAGGGGCGGTGCATACGTGAGGCTATTAACATGCCGAATGAAAGTGAAACAACGATATAGAGAGAGGCATTTTGTTTTGTATCTACTTTTACACCTATAACATAGACCAGGGCCCGTAGCCAAGTTACATTCGCTTCGAATCGATTCGATTTCTACATAGGTTTGTTGTCGATATATCATGTGATATTTACATACCCTGTGCCAAATCCCATACATTTTCGGACTTACATTCGACTAGCGTCATCGCTAATCGAATGTAACTTGGCTAAGCCCTCAGATCTGTAGACTCTACTGTTTCTTCTTGTGGATAAGCGAACTTGTTCTTTTGTGGTCACCATGAGACATACTGTTCTGATAATTGCGACTTGAGACTATTGAAAGAACTAGTGGGCTTCAAGGACTTTCAAGACTTCGTCAGTCTAGAGTCTAGACCGACTTCTAGAAAAGAAGAATTTTGTAAATATTACATTTAATGCACCTAAATAATACAGTCTATTGTTAATACGTCGTATACACCATTCCTGTATCTTCAATCAATTCTTCAGTTACATCTGTTAACAAGTTTTCATTAAATTACGTTAAGTTTCAACGAAAAACTTGCCCAAAACACATTCCAAAACCTTTTACGACCAAATTGCAGTACTTACGAGCATTCGTCACGCACGTACCGAGTATCACCATAGCTATTTAGGCACAAGTAACCAGTTAAATTTCGCAATTTCCAGTATTAATTTCAGGCCTTTTACGTCCAAAGTAAGAAAGCAGATCAGAAACAAACAATGAAGATGTTTTCAAAGACGTTTTCAGCGCTGACGTCACTCGAATAATCATTGTTATCGCGACAATATATCTCATAGAGCACAAGACATACATAATTATTCATCTACCTATTTCAAAAGTACTAAACGATATAATGCGGCATGGTGATAGAACAACCAAGTGTGTCATAAAGTTGTATGGACCTTTGTAATGAAAACCAAAGTATTATATTCATTTGTGGCATTGTAAAAATAAATATTTGAACATTTATTCGGCTCAACCTGTACTTTACAATATACATAGGACAATCAAAAATAAGAGTAATGATATATCAACAAAATGATTTGATAGGCAAGGTCCTGGATTAGTATAAAATGACGTCATTTAACTCGAGAAATGCGAGATTTTTTCGGAATTTTAAAAACCAATTAAATAATATTGATTTTGTTATAATAGCTCAAATTAGACTCTATTTCTCATAAGAAGCAGAATTAAATCTCTATCTACAAATGTTAAAAGATTTCAATAAATGAGGAGGAAGAAACAACTGCATAATAAACGCTGAACCAACCAGAATAACTGCGTGAACCATATTAGAATAGAGGGGAATTGGAAGATACTGGGGCTTGGAACATTGGTTTTGCAATTCCAAATATCAGGTTTCACAACCCGCAATCAAAAGCCACTGAAATGTCTTAGATGCGAGATTGTAACTGTACCTACTCTAATAACCATAATCTACATTTGTAAAAGAATGATCTCTATGCCTAGCCAAATAGAGGTGAATTTGTGTTCGGAAAATGAGGCTATAGGTGTTGTGTGCAGAATCAGGCTCGCTAAAGTGAGACGTCCGTTGAACTCTTTTGTGTAATTTTGTGAGTGAAGCCTTGTTTGATAAAGTAGAGATCATTCAATGTCAATTACACTATTTGTATTCAAAACCAGAGGTCCTGGTACTTTAATTCAAACTCATGTTGAGGAATCAACACTAAATACATAAGAGTTGCTTGCTGAGACGGAATAGTAGCAGAATAAGGTATTTGACGACTGTCAAATCAAGTCAAGAGTCAGCTCAAAATTTAGTTATTAAATAAAGCACTTGCACAACGATACCTAAACGTATTTAGCGACTAAACATATTAAAATTTTATAACTCCGTAAATCATATTGAGCCACTAAATTTAGGACCGTATTTTATACCGTCATTATTGCAAGCCCATCAACGCTAATTAAAATACTCTTCGTAAAACATTATCCAATTCCATATACAGATTAGATTAGAGTTGGTACGATACAGGTAGGTAGCCACTCCAACGCGTGGTCACAGTCTGTCTATCAGTCAGTATAAATGGTTTAAGTACTGTGCACGGGCGTTCACCTCTCGCTTCATACTATCGCCATAATACCAGAGGAGTATTGTTTCCGCTTTGTTTTCTAGCGTGTGAACTGTGCTTATGGTTTTCAAAGGTTTTTTCATGCAGTTTGTATTGTATGCCTGTCATATAATCATGATAATGCATATGGCTCAGAGACTTCACTGGTTCTCTTATCAGATTATTTTAGAGGGATAGATAGATGCTGAGGGTTTAAGGACTCCTTTCTAACGCCTTATTCGCCTCTTGAAAGATGGTGACTTATATGTTGGTTTGTCCGACTGAAATTTCTCATTACATTGATGGAAACATCTGTTGATACAACATAATAATTTATTTCAGACAATGTCCATAGGTTATACAAAACAAAAGTAATGATTACAAACACAAATTATAAATATAAATGAAGCCTATGTTTTTTAATTGATCGAGCGAAGCGAGATCTCTAAATCAACTTGGATAAATCGGCGTTGTATGTATGTATGTTTGTTTGTCCGATGATAACTTTCAAAGCATTGATCCGATCATCGTGAAATTTGATACATAGGTAAAAGGTGATAACACAATTTTGGTGTGACTAAATGAGCTAAAAATGTTGGGGGGTTGTTGAGATATTGGGGTTCAAGAGGCGTAAAAAAAAGAACATGAAACTATTAGATCAAGTGGGACGTCAAATGAAAGGTCTAATTTCTCATTACATTGATGGAAACATCTGTTGATACAATATAATAATTTATTTCAGACAATGTCCATAGGTTATACAAAACAAAAGTAATGATTACAAATACAAATTATAAATATAAATGAAGCCTATGTCAGATTAAAAATATACAAAATAATTGATCGAGCGAAGCGAGATCTCTAAATCAACTTGGATAAATCGGCGTTGTATGTATGTATGTTTGTTTGTCCGATGATAACTTTCAAAGCATTGATCCGATCATCGTGAAATTTGATACATAGGTAAAAGGTGATAACACAATTTTGGTGTGACTAAATGAGCTAAAAATGTTGGGGGGTTGTTGAGATATTGGGGTTCAAGAGGTGTAAAAAAAAGAACATGAAACTATTAGATCAAGTGGGACGTCAAATGAAAGGTCTTCATGCATACAGTACATTTCGATTCTGTTTTTTTTTAAGTAGTTTTTATAGTTTTTGAGTTATTAGCTATAATAAAAACTGAACTTTGACAAAATTCACAGGGTACACCAGTGCCCCCACAGTGCTGTAATTTGGTATGATGACACAAAAATAGGCAACAGTCTGAAATCCAGAATAACTGCAATTTGTACACCAAAAAAGATTAACCACAATACATGAACTCCAGTTTGTAACTCCCTGTAATCTGAATGCAACTGTAGGTAAGTTATTTGGTTATTTATTTCGTGGCACTATTTTGATAGTCAAAGATTACAAATCCTAATATTTTTTTTGTTTTAATCGGAGACTCGCGAGATCTCAGTCTGTGGCGAACCACTAGTAATAATAATTCAGTAAAATATAAGCTACTAATCCTTACCTCGATTGTAATTTTCTCTACTTAATTGATAGGAGAATATTGAATGCATCTTGAATCGTGCTTTCAAGCTACGAACTTTGATTCTAGATTCCGCGTAAAGTGATAATGCTTGATTAAAAAATGAATCATTGTGATTATCTAATACATTCCACGTATTCAATAATAGCTGTGACTCACTTTCTAAAAATATGATTGGCTGTCGCGCTATCTGTAAAGCAAATACAGGACATTGGAACATTTTGATGGATAATAACATACCTTTTTTTTTTTGCTAGCCTACATTTTTAACTGCTGGGCAAAGGCCTCCACCAATTTCTTCCACCTATCGCGATCCCAATACATTAGCAAACAAAAATGATATCAGACAAGAAAATAGAATACCCTTTTTATTTTATACCCTAGATCTCCAAGACATAAAACAAATTCTAGAATGTAGTCTAACCTTCCTGTACTTAACCCACATCACTAGATAATTAAACACCTACCTAAAAGTGAACACTACCAAAGATAAAGCTGAACTGATGATTAATAGAACATTGGAACGACCTACTTCTGTATTCGAATATAGCAAACAACTTGTAATACATTAATTCTGACGACAATCTGTTTGCTTTACAACCATAGTAACCTTGAACTTCTAACTTATTAGAGTCAAAAGAAAATACCCCAAGTTGAATGCTGACATGTCAGTAGCATTCCTATTAGCTGAGCACGTGGAAATCAATACTCATGTTGGGCAATAAAACCTTCAAGGCTAGACTTGCTTGTGCTAGTGCTGACCAGTTCTTGGTATGGTTTCGGCTTTAACTTAAATAGCGCCGAATATTTTATATACATATAATTATAATTATTCATACATTGTCTAAAATAAATTACCCTCCTTCAGCACAGTTATGTTTTAGTATATGTTTTAGTATTTGTAGTATGTAGTATATGTTTTAAGCTATGTTTAATCCCGGTCATAATTTATCTATATACCAGATTTTATAGAAATCGGTCCAGCCGTTTAATCGTGAAAGCGTGAGAGATAGACAGAGACAGAGAGACAGAGTTACTTTCGAATATATAATGTAAAATGAAAATAAATGTAAACATTTATTTGACACGAATGGACCAAATACAACACAAAAGAAAATGGTGACATAGAAGTAATGACAGATCTTGACTTCTGGCTCTATGAAGTAGGTAGGGGTAAATAGAAGGATAAGTAGGTACAGAAATGCCAGAAGTTGTAGATTATAAGGTAGCAAAAAAAAAATACAGGAATATCCCACGCAACTTCCATCAATATTAGTATGGATATAGATTTAAGATCTGTACTGTACTTATATTTTGACTGCCTCCGTGGCGCAGTGGGCGTATAGCCGGCTGAAACGCAGGAGGTAGCGGGTTCGATTCCCGCCGCGGAACAAATGTTTGCATGATCTACAGATATTTGTTCCGTGTCTGGGTGTTTTTCTATATATTATAAGTATGTATTTACAAAAAACAAAAAGTATATAAGTATTCTATCAATTATCTGGTTCCCATAGTACATACAAGCTCTGCTTAGTTTGGGGCTAGATAGCGCTGTGTGAAATGTCCAGCGATATTTATATTTATTTATTTATTTTATCTACCAACCGAAGCCGTCGCTACAGTGATTCTACGTAACTTCTCAAGAGTTGAATGTGTTTTCTTACTTCTCACAAGGTTTGTACGAATGCCGAAAGCCGAAATAACGTTTCGGTTTCGGCCTAAAAACCGACCTTGGCACAATACTGCTTACCGGTTGGCCTCGTTGCATCTAGTGTTATGACAGATATTAACATTAATTAGTTTTAATTACGATGTGGTTTGCGAAACCAGTTTTTGTAAATTTTAGTTGAAAATAGGTGAAAAAGCAGGTTCTTAACAAGGTAGAGAAGTCCTATGCTGATTGAGTGTGAGTTTCAGATCCAGCTAGGTTCCTAATAGCATGATGGTGATAATCCCAGATATCTATATACTCTAAGCTGGTCACAGGCCGGTGGCTTTACAAGAAGAAACAAAAGACATGGAGCGGAAATACAACTTCATTTACAGAATGATATCCTACTAATCTAATTATCGGCTAACAACATAAATGGTTTCTTTGTTGACCCAAAAACGCCGAAACCGCTCAGTTGCAGGACCAAATTTAGAAAATGGAAAATGAATGTAACGTTTAGGGTACTTTTTCCGTGCACCAGCATCTGGCAAATGCTTAAAATAGCTTCCGAAATTCATACCCGCCACTCAGGACGCAGGAAACACATCGTCCGGTCCGGTCAGTGTGACGCGATAACGATTATATTCCATCGGCGAATGCTAGTATGCAAAACGTAATCCAGTGAGGTGATAAACCCACACTTGATAAAACAATAGGGTCTGTATAATGTTAAGAAGTAAATGCTTCGAGATGGCAGGACTTTTGGCGGTACCTGGAGGTATTTTTTGCGAAATGTTTAAAAAGATGAACCAGCCCTGTTTCTTGTCTGACTCCCAGGCTTGGAGGCATTGAAACCTTCAATAAGATTGAAGTTGTACCCATTTTCGCAATGAATAAATGAAATGAAGTTTCATAATGTCGATTTCGATATTTTAACAATAAATAATTAAAGTTTGAGTTGAACAGTAGGCAAAGTTTGATCCATAGTCGTATCTGGTTCTTTCTTTGTCTCCTTGTGTTGGGTCAGAGAGCAGATTAGAGGTTAGAGGTGTGCGTGTGGCCTAAAGGATGTATGGTCGATGGGGAAAGAGGCAGCGATTATAATGGGATTCAATGCATCTTAGTCTTTTTTCATTGCTGAATTGTTCTTACTAACTTGTAAGTAATCGTAATGCGCAGTTTGGATTCCTTCTAAATTGCATGGTTCTTGTAATGGTACATAACCGGCATTCAAACTTACGACTTTATGAGAAAGGAAGCTTAGGTCCCCATTTTTTTTTTAATTTTCTTAGCGTGTCAATGTTTCATAAGTATTAAATATGTTTTTGATAAAGAGTTGCCACCTGTATCGCAATGTCTGGTTCCTATTAAGTCTTCCGTCGTAAAGGTGTTTGGGCACAAGCAAGGGGCATACGAGTTAATAAGTAATTTTTTTAATGATTAGTAAGAGGCTCGCATTCGACCACTATCTCGCCTGATGGTAAGCGATGATGCATATGGTGAAACACGCTTGCCTATAAGAAACCTGTTCACACGCGACAAGACCCTCAGTAGTTCTTGTAGTGCTCTGTAAATAAACTATTCCACTACAATAATGATCGGGAAGTCATAATTATCGATAGGCAAATGTAAAAATACTTGTTTTTATAAAGTCAATAAACTTGCCAAAAATTCAATAACCCCTGATAATGTTAGATAGGATGGTGTATGTTTGTCAGATTGTCTTATTTTTGCGCATTGTTTACGTTGGTATCGCGCTATCAGTAGGTAGGTAGAGTAGCTACTAGAGCTATCACATTGTTTGTGTTATTCAAATTTTTGATCTAATTCCGCGGAGACATGTAAACTGAACGTAGATGACTGACGAATGTCGATAAAGACAGAAAAAGAGACTTTTATGATTAGTATTTATTTTATTGTTGATGTGTTGGTTTTCATGTGGTGTATATTAGTATTTTCTATTTTATTCTACTGTCAAAAAGGTGTATGCTCTTTTTTCGAGTTTTCTTTTATTCCAATTTTAGATTGGCGCCGGCTATTATCATCCGTAATCGAACAGAAATCCGTCTGCGTTAGGACAAATGGCGATTGTAGGAGTTGTCATTATTCTCACAGTCATAGTATTCTGATTACTTATTACCATCTACAACCTTACTACCTATGTTATTTGGTATCTTCTAATGAAGCGACCATCAAGTTTCAGATGAAGCAACTAAACTTCAAAAAGTTAATTTGCTTTGAGCATTGTGCCACCTTCCAGGTGTGATCAATTCTTCCATTGTTTTATCGTTTGCTGCGTTTATGCAAGGGGCTATTTTGTTAGCGTTTTACGCTTGAGCTAGGTTGTATGATTTACTACACAGGCAACTATATTGGCAGCGATTTTCGTAATGTGTCATAGCGTGAGATATTATTAAATTGTTTGTCTAGTAATATGAATAGTCGGTTTTTGTCCTTAACTTAAGAAGACTGGCCTATTTATAGGTGAAAAACTGGCGTAAGTATTATGGTAGGTGTGCACGAACAGCAGTTTATTTAACTGGGGGTTTAGTGTTCTCTGATCGTGGCTTCTTAAATAAATACTTATAAAAAACTAATCTAAACTCATAAATCGAAGCTAACTAATATTGTAAATTAATTAAGACAAAATATATACTTTTTTATTAATTAGCAACGTTAGATACTTTAATATATTAGTAGGTATTTATATATGTCCAACAAAAAATGGTTAATTAGCTGCTTGATTGGACTTTAATTAACTTGAATAATTAGCTGGTTAATTCACTTTTATATATTAATTTTAGTTTTAAAGGAAATCTTGCTAACAACTGATAGAGGTCAGACTCATTACTAGGTATTTTATAAAATGATTTTGAATATTTATTATGGCCTGCATAATTCATTTAATGGGAAGTAGGATAAAAATAAGTCTTTGTAAAAATAACTTCTTAAGTCTTGTTGTGTAAAAATAAGTTGATTATTTGAAAAACAATGCGCTCCGTTTATTTTACAATTAGGAAAAATATATTTTGTACCTATCTAATCAAAATTACGAAGACTAACAAACATGACCAGCTGATGTTGTATCTTTGTAACTAAGACCCATATTTCAAAACAACTTATGCACATATTTTTGTTTTTTTTTTTATATGGAATCTGCCCATAAGGGCATTGAGCTAGAGTTTGGTGATTGATTCACACTTGGCATAAAAGCCCCGTGGCCTCTTCTAAATACATTGAGCTATATGACGTCTTGAGATCTCTTTAAGATCTCTATCTTCAAAGGTTCGCTGGAAGAAAACTCTTATTAGGATTAAGCTTGAGTGCCTTTGTACATGCCCAGTTTATAAGCTTTTTTGACTGTAATCTGTTTGTGTACAATAAAGAATAATGTACCTGTTATTTTTGTATTCTTTTGCATTCAGTTTTGCTAATTTTGTACCACCTAAAGATTTCCTGAAAGAGATTGCTCTCAACAATAAGGCTACCTATATGCCTTTCTAGTCTAGCTTACTATTTGTATTGTTTCTGTGTGACAATTCAATAATGAGATACGTATCTATCTATCTTCAATATCAAGTTGGCATAACAATAGCCTGATTTGGGTACAAGACTAAATGTACCTTTTAAGGAAGGAAGTTACACTGACAAAATTAACACAAAAGCACTGACATTGGCAGATAGCCTTGTGATCAGGCATATCGAGGAAATCAGATGATCACTGTACAAACATGTTTAAAATAATATAGGTATAATTCATAAAATGGTTATAGGTAGGTACAGTTAAAAAGTTTATATCTAATAAGGCAGCTGAGGATTTAAACCAGCTTATAAAGGTTACATACAAGGTTTCTACAAGGTGGTGTAGAACACCACATTCCTTGAACAACGGTTTATAATTTTATGCAAGAAATAATGTTGACTTACATGGTGAAGAGAGTAGTTTATAACAACACAGTCTATACAAAAAGTACACAGTTTTCTGAAAACTGACTCTACAACACACCAAAATCAAGCGAAAGCAACGAATGACTATTTGATAAGGTTATCTAGCACTTACAGATAGTATTTTATCATATCGCTGTACATTACCACAAAGAATCTTCAACTTGCATCCACTTGCGTCACAAAACAACCATCAGATACATAGATACGCACACAACGCGGATAAATAGATCAAGACCTGATTTGAGGCCCTAGAATACCACGTACACTACGTCATCCCGGGGTCACTTTTTACAACCACCGAGTCACCTGATGGGGTGAAGGTTCAATAAAAACCGATGCACAAAGTTACCGTGACCCCGCAACCACCCAGAAAACTGGTGACGGGCTGGCTTAGGCTATAGGTACTTTTTTTGATGCAACGCAAACTTACCAAGATGACTCGACTTTCGTAATATTTTTGTTTCCCAGTCAGACGCGATCATGTATCATCACTTAGAATAAACTGATATCACATTGCACAACACGCATCACTAGATTTACTAAAGAATTTTGTTAAAAATTATTGCTAAACAAAACAATTTGAAGAATTGACATTTACTAATCTATTTATTTATTTCGTGACAAATTCAACATGTCTTCCGACCGTTTATCCGGTCAAGACTTCAATTGAAAATTATAACTTTTATATAAAACGCCGTATTGGTTATTGTTTATACCACTTTTATTATATTTTATTTACCTATTGTTCAAAATTATAGTCAAACATCATGAAAGCCCCATAATAAATATCAAATACCTAAAATAAGCTCCTCATTTGATAACGACAGAACGTAACTTGACAATGTAGTCTGATTCAAGTCTGATTGATATTTGCTTCAAGGATCAGTAGATTGTCTCCTTTACTACCATTGACATAGACAATACAAATATATAAAATGTTGATTTGATTTTTCGGTTGGCTGGCAGCAGTGATTGTTTTGTTGACTTCGTAAAAAAATGTGAAAGAGGAACTCAAACCGTTTAATTTTCGTGGTTTTTGGACATATATTACTACATATAAAACGAATTATAAAAGTTTTTCAACGCAATCTTCGTCCAGCGCTAAAATGGAAACTAGAAGTCTCGTAAAAACATTCGTAAGTGCCTGTCAATGTTTTCAATAGGTTATGTTTGTAGACCCTCCTGTAAAAATGTTTGTATTTATTACAGAATTTACATGAGAAATGTTTCGAAAACCGTATCGGATGTGCATGGGGACGTGGCAATCAGTTCACGATATATCCTCGCAGTCAAACAGTGAGCCAAGGTCCGGTCATCAGCGAAAATAAACTTCTAAACATCCGTCGGGAAATATTACTATTTCACCCAATTATACGAAAACTAGTGAACGAATCGAACGGAACCTTCCTGGCTGTACTCAAGGCTGCAGAAGCCGCGAAGTCCTCCGATAATCAAGTAGAATTTCTGAAGCTTTCCCGCCAATATCGCTCTATCATCAGAGTATGTATTGAGAACTTGCAGGAAGCTTCTCAAAAATCTACAGATGGCATAGAAAAGAATAACCTCCTATCTTATATAACAATTTTCTACTCTATCGAGTGTGTATGGCACTTGTGTGAGATACTGCATGTAGACAATGTTCCGGGAGATATAGTTTTGCCATACCTGCTTGAATGGGTAAGGTTCCACTTCCCGTGTCATGAGCAGACTGCGACCAGACTCCTGGAGGCATGTGAGAGAGGCTCGGAGGATCATAAGGACTACTGGAACACAGTTATTGGCATGATTGTGCAGGGAAGAGTGGATGTGGCAAGAGCACTGTTGAAATTACATTCAGAATCGGATACAAATGAGTTCAAACTAGTAGACAACTCACTAAGGAGTATGCCAATGTATAGTGTAAGTACCATGTGATATTTAAAAATAAATTATGATTCTTATTTAATCTTCAATAATAATGACAGTTGGGAACCAACTAACAGCGGAGAGGAATTGCCTGTGACAGATCTCAGTGCAAAACGCTAGAGGCCTTTGTCATTAGGCACTTACGTGTATAAAGGGATATATTTTAAAAACAACATTAGAAAACCAGCAACAATCCAAAACAAAAGATAAAAACCCGTGGATATTATGGACAAAAATAATAAATAACATTGACAACGAAGTTTCAGTGACATAACTATAATTAAATTTTAATTGAGCATTTAATGTGTTTTTAAAGGTTTATGGAAGCATATCCACAGGGGAGTTCACAGTGTCATGGAAGCATTGGCAGGCAGAATGCCGCGCCAAGCTGACCAGTCGAGTACTCGCATCGCAGCCCCAACTGGAGCTCATTGTGAAGGTATTGAATCCATTATACAGTATATATTATGAAATCCTGTCTGAATTCTTGGTGTAAAAAATTACCATTTGACACTTACTCTTGAAGAATAGTAGAGTTCCTTGTGAAATGGCTCACCTAGGGACTTCCTTAAGTGAGCCATTTCACAAGGAACTCTACCACCATACCACCATATGGTGGTAGTACTTACTACTACCATACCTATTTCTGTTGCTGATTGTCTGATGTTTTTCGGTTTGAACGGTAAGGTTGCTAGTGAGATTACAGGCACATGAGGCACACCTGTTTGCCTCAAGTTGATGGATGTGGGGCATAGCATCATAGGGCACGTATCTAAGGTGTGTGACCTACGAGGTAATACTTTGTTATAGGCGAATGTTAATACTTAACATCAGGTGGGCCATATGCCTCGTAAGAAAAAAATCTAAATAATTTTATAAATCTTGTAATGGAGCAGATGTCAACATCCACAGGTTCCGATGTTCGGTTACCATCACGGGAGCTGTTCTATTATATGCCAACAGTAAAAAATAATTAAGCATAAAAGTAAAACGAGAATTCTCATCTGATAACAAACATTTGAACCTGTTTCCAGTTAACGATAGGCGACTACGCGACATTCGCATCGATCCGTCCGCTGTACAGCTCGTGGTTCGATGTGCTGGGCGGGTGGGCGATGTACACGGCTCCCTGGGCGCGCCGTCACGAGCTCGGTGCGCTCGCCGCAGCCTGCGCCGGCATGCAGCCCGCGCCGCCCGCCCCGCTCGACTGCATCGTGCGGGCGCTGCTGGAGGGGGACCTGCACCAGGTAGCTTAGCATCCACACCCCGACCTCACTTATGTCTGACAGACCTCCTTCAATTTGTGGCATTCACGACAATCCTTAGTGTCAAAATACTGATCGATCATATACGATTATTGAAATACTAGTGATTCGCCCCGAACTGAGATCTCGCGAGTCTCCCAAATCATTAAAAAAAATATTCTTAGGACGAATCGCGCAACGATGCTTAAACCTATTTAGTGGCTAAATATGATTTAAGGAATTGTCGAATCATACGAATACGTAAAATTTAAACATGTTTAGTTGCTAAATATATTTAGGGATCGTTGTGCAAGCCAGCCTTAATCTTTGACTAATAATATAGTGCCACGAAATGCGCAACCAACTAACTTGACCTACAGTTTCATTCAAATTACAGGTAACGGGAGTTCATGTTAATAGGTTAATTTTTTTGGGGTAGAAATTGAAGTTATTCTGAATTTCAGACTTTTCCCTATATTTGTGTTACTAAAGCTACATCCATAACAAATTTCAGCACTGTGGGGTCACTGATGTACCCTGTGAATTTTGTCAAAGTTCAGTTTTTATTATGGCTAAAACTTAAAAACTCCTTGTAGTTTTTAAGTTTTAGCCATAATAAAATAAAATGTCCAGGTGATACATGAGATCCAGCAGATGTCTGACTGCAACTGGTTCGCGACGCATCTCACGGATCTGCTATACCATTGCGGAAAACTGAAGATACTAGACAAACATCAGGAGAAGTGAGTAATACAGTAATGGGAAATAACATGTATACAGATCTGTCTGCCAGTAAACACTCTTTAGTGTGTCATAGTTCGATACTACATATATTTTACTGGTTGTTTCTGTACAGCTAAATTATGTACCTTTGTAAAACACATATCCTGCTACCAATAAACTCGACGTGACCTTGGTATAATTAGACCCTTATGTTATGTTGATGTGAAAAAGGAAATGTGGAGAAGGGGTCCCCTTTTCCACATTCGAACTCTGTATGTGGTCCATTATGCGTGAGAGTGTGGACTATATGGATAGACAGCTTAACTCCGACCAGAAGCGCAGAAGTTTCCTGGGGTCTTCGCAGGCTTCACGGAGTGACCTTGGATTGTCCAGGATTTCTGCACGTTGTGCTTGTTACCCCCACGCATTCTAGGACTATGTGGGCAGCTGATTCTTCTTCGGTGAGGCATCCCCTGCAGAGTGGGCTGTCTGTTGCTCCTATGATGTAGAGGTGTTTGTTCAGGGGACAATATATAAATAAATATTGCTGGACATTTCACACAGCGCTATCTAGCCCCAATGTCTGCCAAGGCCACAATGTCCTGTAAGGGTCCCTACGATGATTCGAAGGTTCAGTCTCTGAAGGTTGAGCAGTCGACGTGGCGAGACGGCCGGCAGAGCCGTCAGAGATTTTGCCTTCTGCCTATGGAAAAAAACAAGCATACTGGCCACTCATATAAATGCCATTAGGTGGTACCTAAGTAAAGTACCTAGGAACCTTTATTTGTAAGCTGTCCTAGGTGAAACATTCCTATCCACCATTTTGCTATTTATATTTTATTTGTTTGTCATATAACCTGTCTTCGTTTAGCGACCTTTATAAACGTTTTACGTACGTGTTGCATTACTTGCTGCTTTGCATTTCTGCCTCACTCACCTTCTACCTATTCTCAGTGTAACAACTCGTCTACGAGAAAGCTTGATCTTAGACTACGGCTGTCTGATAACGGAACACAAGTCCCTCTGGCCGGTGGGGCTGTCGTACCTGGCAGCGTGTGGGGGCGAAGGCCGGCGCCGTGCCGAGCTCATGCTGGAGAGGATCCCGCTGCATAGCGAGGGCAAGGCTATGCGGGTGCTGTGCGAGGCTAGGAGGCATGGACTGCTTGGAATTGGTGAGTTTTAGAATCTAATAGTACAAGTTTTAGTTTTTAATTATGGGATGAAGGTCTTAATAGTCCGTTAATTGTTAATTTGTCTGGTAAGTAAATGTAAATATTGTGTAACCATGGGATCGAATAGTAAAAAAAAACAAATTTCGGTAAAAAAAGAATTATTGATTTAATTTAATAATCATTTCATATCTTGACAGTATATTAAATAAAAAAAGTAGAAGCCCCAGTAATAAATAAATGCAAAGGATATATCAGTTGCACCATCAAGAACTGAGCCCGTAAAGAATGATTGACTGTTTTCCATCGGCAGTGCAAACAGTCTGCCGCTGTCTCTCCACACGCCACCTGTCCGCGGGACGCACGGGCTTAGCACTGGCGTGGGCGCTGCGGGGACGATGCAGTGACGCAGCTGCGCGCGCCGCGACGTACGCGCTGCGCGAGTACACTAGCACGCGGCGGCTCCCCGCGCGCGACCTGCTGCACACCGCACCCTCCGCTATGCTGCTGCATGACACCGTACTGTTCCTAGGTAAGTTGTCTCTCCACGCTGCGGGGACGGTGCAGTGACTCTTCTTCTTCCTGCCCCTTTCCCACATTACGTAGGATCGGCACATGTTTTTTTCTTCCCTATTCTCTATCAGCCGTCATCTACGTTGTCACTTCTTTTCTACCCATATCATTCTTCACACAGTCCCATCTATCTCTTCTTCGGCCTTCCTCTACATCTATATCCATCAGCGTTCATATCTAACACTCTTTTAGTCACATGATTTCCCACATGACATGACAGGATGGTGCAGTGACTATTATTCTAAATTAGGATGTGAAATAAACTTTATGACTGTATTTTCATTAGACATTAGCAAAATATTTTATCTTTGTTTCAGTCAAATACTGTGACTTCCACAGACTATACAAAAGCAGAGAGTTCAAGAAAGCAGCGGAGCTATTAGTGTCTTTGATCACATCTAAAATTGCTCCTGATTAGTAAGTATAATTTACACATCCAGATTGATTTCATCATTGCCCAATTCGCTACAGTAGAAAAGTGATAAGTGACAAAAAAAAGTGGTCTATCAAACGAGTTGCATACAAATATTATGCATAATATTATTTTTATTACTTGTCAGTGCACAATGGTCGAAGAACATTTTAGTGAATTATTAAAATTTTTTTACCCTGATTTTAGTGTTCTCCTTCTCCATATAAACTTTAACTTTACCAAATCTCACACTCCTCCGTGGGTGCAATATGCTTAAAAAGAGGTAAAAAGTTATCTCTTTACATAATATCATTATTATATCGACCCCACGACGTCCACTGCTGAACATGGCCTCCCCCATAGATTTCCAGAGCGACTGATCTTGTTCGGCCTGCACCCATCAGTTCCCAGCAAGCTTTAAAGGGTCGTTTTTCCATCAAATTCCATCTAGTCTAGACTGCGCTTAATTGACACAATGAATTTTAATTTATTTGATTATTTACTTAATTTAACTGACATTTTACTTTTGAATTATTATTTTGTATATTTTTAAGCTGACAGAGACTTAATTTGTATTTGTAATTATGTATTACCTTTAGGTTTTGTATATCCTATGGACATAGTCTGAAATAAATTATACTATTCTATTATTATAATAATACTAATGACATATAATAATTATACTAATCTATTCAGTATATGGGATACGCTACTGCTGGATGCGCTACCGTTACTGGAGATGGACACGGGCGTGCTGAGCGCGGCCGAGACGTGCGCCCTCATGCAGTGCCTCGAGCTGCGCCCCGCCCTCGCGTCCGCCCGCCCCGACGAGGAGACCGCCCTGCTGCGGCTGGCGCTCGCAAGGAACCTGGCTCGGGCTGCCTTAGCCGAGACTGCCGATAATAAACCTGAATAATACACACACCTACCAAAGTGTAAAGTTTTATTATCAAAAGTGAACTGTTAGCCCAAACGCACACGAGCCACGCGCCACAGCCGCATAACGCCGTCACAGAGCTGCGAACTGCATTTTTCGGTTCCCTAATGATTAACCAAAATACTTATAACAAAATATAAAATTAAACCGTCGTTTCGTATACAATTCATTTCTAGAACATGTTATTTCAAAAATTATTCATTTTACAAACATTTCACTTGGTCTCGAATGACTTGCTTCACTCAGGACCTCCCGCGAGCTTCTGGCTCCCGCGTACTTTATATACACCCTAGGGGTGTCACGCACAAGACCAGGTGGGGTCGGGGTGCCCCGTGTCGATTCTGTCACTCTTTTTGAACCTAACCTACTCAAGTTGGGGTGCCCCGTTAATTATTGTAAAATTTGTGAAGTTATTATTTTTAATAAAACATTTATTAAATAATATAAATTGAACCATTTGTCGGATGTCACATTGTAAAATGTAAGTTTGTTGAATCATCATTTTAATAAATGAACCATTTGCTAAGTATACTTTTTTAAATTGAGGATTTATCAATTCATATTTTTGGTAGATGTTGGTTATGAAGCAAAAACTTATAAATTAAGTGTCGGTAAAATGACAGGATACCGCATATTAGTACATTTAACATGAATTCGCCGCACACGGTTGACGCCAGTGGTCGCCACACGCCACGAGATGCTATTTCTCGCTTCGTGTGGCCGCCACCGACTGATAGTGAAAGAAAAAATTAAAAAAGTGGCTGTCGCGCGCTTTTTCTACTAAGTGGCCGCTTCAGCTTCATGTCGCGGCGTTTTGTGGCTGTGGCGCGTTGCTCGTGTGCAGAGAGTTGTAGTAGCCCCACTCGCAAGGAAGTTCACAAGGGCAGCGCTACCTGAGACTGGTGGACCACAAGTTACACATAAATAGATATTCATTTAAGTACATTAGCACAAAATACAATTACATTTTGAAAAAGACAAAATATACTATGTAATAGTAAACGCGAAAATCAAATTAAAAAAAAAAGAACTAGATAAACACTGTGTGCTACAGCAGCAATTTATCAATATTATGAGTTAACTACTTATTGCCCTGATACTGCCAATGTTCAGATTTTGGTCTCTGGCCTGTATTTTAGAACTGAACTACTTATTCAAGACTCAAGCAAAGCATTGTTCTAGAATAAGAGACTTTGTCTTGTCTTTTTTATACACCCATAGTTGGCTGTTGTTTTTAAAAGCTGATGCTTTGTAAGTCTGATTAACTAAAAGTTTATAATGTAAGTACCTATACTTGTTAAAAAGGTTTCAAGAACTGTCTACCAATAACATGAATTAACTTCTAAAAGAAATCTGATAGGTAATAAAATCAGTAATAAGGTATTTAAGTGTTTTATTTATTAACCTTTCAACAGTTGAAGGAACCATCACACATAGTAGTTAAAAAAAACTAAAATAGACTTTAAATTAACTAGTTTTTAGACAATTTAAAAAATGCACTAACATCTGGTAATTAGGAGCTGTTCAGTAGGTAGTCAATATACCGATTATACATAATAGCTGTCTATACTAAGACCTAAGCTCGCACATTAAGATAACTCTTTATTGTACACCAAAGTAAAATAGGTACAGAACATAATGTTTACAAATAGTTTTAGTACAATGGGCGGTCTTATCGCTAAAAGCTAATACAAAATTAATTTGTATTTAAAACTGTATCAAAAACTCAAATTAAATTTTGAGTTTTATAATAATAATAAAATGAGGTTTAGTTTTAAAATATGGACTATATGGTAACATCACTGTCTGAGGACTGCAAGTTCACTGGTTACTGGTACCTACATAAAGTAATGTTAAAAATCCTATGTAACAAATGACAGTATTTATTTTCCAGGATAGTTAAAAACCATCCATTGAATCTAATTCTTGAATTGTGTAATT
This sequence comes from Philereme transversata, assembly GCA_963924445.1. Classification (NCBI taxonomy): domain Eukaryota; kingdom Metazoa; phylum Arthropoda; class Insecta; order Lepidoptera; family Geometridae; genus Philereme; species Philereme transversata. Next base: position 34,715,696 of record OZ004339.1, on the reverse strand, counting down.
TAGTATTTTATTATGCCCATGATAATGGAACCTGCCATAGAAGAGTTGGTCACGCAACAAATAAGGAAACCAATGTTTATCATCCGGCCACATATTCTCAAATGGTATGTGGTCGTAGAAAATCCAATCCGGCAACATCTCATCCGTCGATTTAGCAGTTCCTTCAAACACAGTGGTAGAAAACACTCTTACGTCCATCAGCTGTGGCTCGCCTTCAAAAGTAAACTCTAAACGCCCGACATTTTTCAAATCCTCTTTTTTAACAGTCATACAAGACTCCTCTTTCAATTCTCGCACCGCAGCATCCAAAATTCCTTCGTTAGGTTCCACTTTCCCACCAAAACCGTTCCATCTATTAACGCCGAAACCGCGCCTTTTTAAACCCAGAAGTATTTGTTGCTGGGTGCGTAGGAACACCAAAGTGTACAATTGTTTCAAACTCATCACTGAATCCTAAATCGTAGAACTTAGTTCAACTTTTAAAGTCACGTCAACATAAAAATCTGAGAAGCTTCGTTTTGAAAAGTAAATCTTCCTTGAAGTAAACAAACGAAAACAACGGAATCGCGGATTCGACTGTGTTGCCAACTGACAACCTGTCAAATACCTAGTTCAATCAAAAGCTTTCTGTCAATATTTTTAGTGCTTGTTTGTGCTGTTTTATTGATGTGATGCCCGTCAGGTAGATTACAAGCATGACGTTTTTTTTGTTCATAACGGTTAAATATAAGTATGTTCCAACACAATAAAAATTTGATGCAATTTAATAAGCGGCTGACGATCACGAGTCTTCCCGGACAGTAGGACTCATTGGAGTGGTTTCCTTCGCCTCTGTCGAAGATTCAGGCACCAGGTTGTGTCTCCGCTTGTAACAGAGCATCACCACGAGACAGACTAGGCAGAGGAGTGTAAGGAAAGCCAACATGAAGAGGAAATATAGCTGCAAGAAGAGAAAAGGCATAGGTTCAAATCAAAGAAATTCTAGTTTAATAATGAAGTAGGTAGGTAGGTCGGTTTATTGATTTTTGTTTTCGTTTTGTACCTAGGTACCATGTATGTACCTACCTATCTGTGGTCTGATTTAAAATTTAGAAAGTTTCAGTGATAGCGCGAGAAAATGCATCGATTTGTGGGCTGTGGCGTCAACAAAAATAAAAATTAAGATCAGAAACCTTTTTCATCACTCATGCTCTGAAAGTTGGTCATTGTTAGCTCGATACTTGATGCAAAAATGCGATTTACGCCCCTAGGACCGTAAGTAGGTAAATTTGAAAATTGAAATAATTGCATTCAAATATCACCGACCACTTAAGTAGATGTACTACGTAATTCATATTAATTGTACTAAAATGAAATATAACATCCATGACAAATCCTTATTTCTATTTAAAAATGAAAGAGGCCGCATTCATAACATGCTTTTGAAATAGGTACAACCTCCATGAGAAATCCTTAATTGTACCTAATAATATCTAAAAGGCATAGTTTAGTAGTAAAAAAAATGGTAACCGGGAACGCAAAATTTCTTAATAGCAGCAAACTGTTTTATGTAAAGACTTTTTTGATTTCCTCGCATTCGTGATGAAAAGTAATGTGTTAGGTATACTCTGGTCTAAGCGATCAATAGCACCCTCGACTCATTAGCTGATCGCTTACACCCCTTGTATAATAATGTACTAGGTATTGTTCATTGTTGTTTTAACCTACATGTTAATGCAATTCGTAATCTACTTTACAAAAGAAATCGTAGAAGAAACAATTAATTATTATTTGCATCCCGTCACCCCTTTAATGAAATACGACAAAATATTAAAGGTATCACACGAATTACTCATCTGTTGTACACACATCCCTTCTCATTCAGTCGACTAAACATTCATGGGGTGACATCATCGCGGGCAAAACAATTTAAATACGCATGCGTCCTGCATCCTGCCTGCATCTTTTCACATCGCATCCTAAAATGGGGGTTGAATCGGACTTTTGGGGTAGGTACGGCACCTTTGGAAAGACGATCATAAAGATTGCTGGAAACCGTTGCAGGCCGCACAACATCGGACACTGACAATCTATGGGGGGGGGGGGGCGCTGTTTAGCAGAGGACGTTATATAACTGGTGATAATGATGATAACGAAACCTTAGAAAATAATATACTTAATATAAAAAAAATCATGCTATGCTTTGAAAATCAAATGATGAAAGTCACAATGACAGTTTAAATAATAAAGCAAATGTAGGTTTTAAAAAATATACGATGGAAACTGTGAATAAAAGAATTAAAAAAAAATTATGTACCTACATACCTAAATATGTAGGGAAATAAATTAATTGTTTTTAAAAACTCACTCCAAAATATGCGAAGAGCGTATTCTCCGGCGACATGGTGCCCGTGATGTTGTGTGCCAACTGTCTGCTCTTCACTCGATGGGATTGTTATTGATCTACTAACCAACAGATTGCGTTATGTTTTCAGGAGTTTTCTCCCATAAATTGGTCCTACTCTGTGATATTACTCAGCATATAACTACCGTAACACGTCATTGAAAATCGTAACGTTAAAAAAGAGATTAGGTTCTATCTCTATTTCTCTAGTAAGAGAAGGTAATGTATACTTTTTCGTAACGTCCGCACCTACCTACTTATTTTAGTGACATTGTGCAATGAAAGTAAATTAATAATGTCTTGTTTTTGGCGTCTCATTCCTGAAGCCACTACGTTTCAAAAGAAATCAAGAGATCAAATACCACGAAGAAACCTACCCTTCATCTTCAGATCAATGTCATTCGCAAAAACTCTCAAAATATTAAATCAAAGGAATATTTTCATTTCGTTGGTCGTAATACATTATAATGGAAAGGGTGTCCTTTCCATTTTGTCTTGTTATTTGAATTTTATTCTTTCAATGCGGAAAAGTTAAGTTACTTTTAGTGTCACTAAGGATTATAGGTAAGTAAAAAAACCAGAAAACCTCATTGAGTCTAGCCAATGTAAGGCGAAAAAAAAGCATGGCAAATTTTAAAAATATTAGCTTGGTAGCCCCAAAATTTGAATTTCATTCTGTTATTGGGCTGCCGCCATGCCGATATTTTTTTTTATTTGCCGCGCTTTTTCTGTCTCTACTTTCATTAGCCAGACTCTAACACTAATTTACCTACTCTAGAAATAATGTCTTGTCATTTCTATTACTACCTACCCAATAATCCATTATTCAAAAGGCACACTTTCTGCAGCATTAAACCTTCCTTTAGCGTCTCCGCGCCAAATTTTAATCAAAAACTCAGATTCGTCTCCTGAATCCCTAACTTTCTTGGCCGGGCGCCAAACTATCGCCACTTACGAAACAAGTGAAATGCAGGCTTTGCTGCTTTACAGAAGTGTTGACTTGCGAAATTTATTTACGTTCTATTATTTAATCTGTGCTTAAAGTGCTTGCAGTAAACAGCTTACAATATCAATATACCTACCTACTATATTGTATTAAATTACTACAATATAGTAGGAAATTGTTATACAAGAGGCTTATCTAAGTTACATTCGATTAGCGATGACGCTAGTCGTTATGTTCGAAAATGTATGAGATTGACACATGCTATGGAATTATCACGTGATATATCGACAACAAACCTATGTAGAAATCGAATCGATTCGAAGCGAATCTAACTTGGTTAAGCCCTAGGCTGTATGTAAGCGATCTATAACACCCGAGAATAACAATAACTCTTGGATTTATAAAACAGTTTGTTGCTAAAAAGAAAATTTGCTTTCCCGGTATCCATTGTTTCTTTCACTACTAGACTCTTTATTTTTTTAATAAAAATAATAATTTGTCATGGAGGTTCTATTTCAATAAGTAGGTACAGCATAATATTAGTTCTTTACCTATGAAATTGCCGTTTTGTATGGAATAAGTGAAAGTACTTATTTTTTTAAACTTTTTTATTTCTGTTATTCAAAGTAATCAACCATGCAATCGACGCATCTGTGCCAACGCATTGGCAGTTTATTGATGCTCTTCTTGTAAAAATCAGCTGGACGGGAGGCAACAAACTCTTCAAAGGCATTTTGTACTGCCTCTCGGGAATTGAATTTTTTACCCACTAAAAAGTTGTCTAAATTTTGGAAAAAGTAATAGTCGGTAGGTGCAAGGTCTGGTGAGTATGGCGGATGAGGGAGAGCTTCCAACCCCAGCTCTTGCAGTTTGGAGACTGTCTGTCGTGCAGTATGGGGTCGCGCGTTGTCGTGAAGGAGCAGTGGGAACGATCGATTGACCAAAGCTGGTTGCCAATGTGCAAGCTTCTCCATCATTGTCTCCAGTTCTTCACAGTACACATCTGCAGTAATGCTCATGCCGTTTTGTAAAAAGCTGTGGTGAATCACACCCGCACTAGACCACCAAACAGTGACCATCACCTTTTTAGGGTCATTTTTGGTTTAGGTCATTGCTGTGGTGCTGAACCAGGATCTAACCAACTTGCTGAGCGCTTTCGATTGTCGAACAGAATCCATTTTTCATCGCACGTAACAATTCGGTTCAAAATTCCTTAATTTCTTTACCTATTGAGCAGCGCGAGGCAGGTCTCGACGCGTACGTTGCGCTGGCGATCGTTAAGTTCGTAGGGCACCCATATACGAGTATCAAGTTTTTTTACCTTGCCTATTTGTCGCAAATGGGTCAAAATTGTTTTGATGCTAACATCAAAAGCTGCTGCTAGCTCAGCTGTAGATTGAGTTTCGTCAGCTTCCACAATCGCCTTTAATTCATCATTGTTGACCAGTCTCCGGACGACCACGAGCTTCAACTTTCAAGTCAAAATTTCCAGAACGGAACCGGGAAAACCAATAACGGGTTGTGCGTTCGTTTGTACAGTTCTCTCCGTAAACTTTTTTGATGTTACGTGCCGTTTGTGTCGCGTTGGTGCCACGACGGAACTCGTATTCCATAATTACACGAATTTTTAAAGTATCCATTATGACGAAAAATGTTCAAATGTAATGAAAATAGAACGCTAATCAATAAACAAAAGACTGAGTTTGTAAAAAGAATGTCATGTTTTTAATACAAAATTAATTTTAATTCAGAATACAAAGCCATTTCAAACTTTTTTTCTATTTGAAATGATCAGTATTGAAAAACGGCAATTTCATAGGTAAAGACCTATTATTATGTATTTTTTTTTATTTTTTTTTATTTAGAAATAAGGATTTGTCACGGAGATTGTATATCATTTTAGCATATTAGGAATGTAGACTCTTTAATTTTTATATAGAAACTAGTTGTTACCCGCGACTTCGTACGCGTTATACTACTAAATGTGTACTAATTTATCATATCACAACATATCACATTAATTTAATATTATATATGTGAAAGTTTGGATGCTTGTTTATTTGTTTGTTACTCAGTCACGTCGTAAAGGCTGAACCGATTTCGATGAAATCTGGTACGAAAATAAATTATAACCTGAATTAACACATATGCTACTTTTTATCCCACAAATTAGGTCCCATTGGGATAAAAATGGTGTGTCAAAGTTTCTACCGGAAAATTATTTTGATCTCTGTTACCCCTTCACGCCCAAACTAATGAAGGGATTGAGTTCAAACTTTGCAAAAGTTTAGTTTTAAACCTAAAATTACACATAGAATACTTATTATCTCATAAATATATAGTTTTCATGAGATAAAAATGAGTTGTCGAAGTTTCAATCGAAAAATGCTTATGCTTATTTACCCATTCATGCCAAGGTTAGTATAGATATAAATACGTAAAAATAGAGATGTATTCTCTCTCTTGAATCCATGATTATGCTTAGGTAAATCCATAAATAAATTTCAGCTACATACGCGTCCTGCAGTCCACTCACTTTAGTTGTAATATTGTCGCAATGGTGAGCCATACAAAATGTAGCTACCATAGTGACCCCAGCCCACTCTCTACATGTTAGATAGAGGCGCAATAATAAGCCATAAAAAATCCTAGGTGTTACCAACGGTTTCACCCATGTTGTTCTAGAGTGTTAAAATACACACAGCTAATTTTAGGAGACTCTAGTGAGACTCTACGTAGAAAGAGCAGACTGAAAAACTGCGGTAGCAGAAAGTTTGTTATTACTCATCATTGTGACTCTAGTTATCTTAAAGAGATGCTGTGAGATGCTGCGCTCGTAGCAATTTTTTTGACTAATCATTTCAATCCTATCATGAGATAGGTTATTGTTGTTGTTGTGAGTGATTCATCACTGCTACTCTATTTTCGTTGAAAAGAGCGTGCTGGCAGATGCAGCGGTAGCTGGATTTTTTTTATGACTCATCATTGCGCCTTTATCTAACACGCAGAGCCACTCTCTGCATGTAAGGTAAAGGTCACTACGGTATCTATGTTATCCATTAAAGAGTTCTGTAGATTCCCTCCTGGCTCCATCATCAGACCCTGGTGGTCTTACCATGATAAAATGTTTCATTATTTACCTATAAAAAGCTTTTATGAAAGTTATAGGTTCGTAGGGGAAGGTTGCTATCAATGGACCACATAACTTTACGCCCTCATATCTCAAAATGTATAAGTGATTAAATGAAACTGGTTTATTATTTTTATTTCTTAGAACCCTAATTTATTATAATCAAACGCACAAACAGTTCGGGCTAACACTTTCTGATATATACGAAGAAACCTAAATCTTTGGCTGTTGCCTTCTTTGGACCATGGGCACCTTCATTGAACCACTAGGTTGCCATCAATGGACTTCAAGAAATTTGTTCTATAGGTCCAATCATGGCAACTAATTATAACCATCAATATTACTAAGTTATGAGATATGAGGAGAGACAAACTATACACATACACATACGACAAGTAAACATATTAATTTTACATTTGGCACTTTAAATAAAAAATAAAATAAAATCTTTATTCATTAAATGATACAATAATAAATAAGATAAATAAGACAAGTAATCAAAATTAAGAAACTGTCAAGGTAATATTAAGAGTAAATAAATCACATTTTCTACTTAACATGAAATAAACATATATATAAAAAACAACATAATAGAAACTTAGGTCACTTGCAGTAACTGCAAAGTTAAAAAATTAAATAATAATTAAATCTTATATAAATGGTAATCAACAATACTTTTATATTGTTGATCTCCCTACGATGGAAGCAACCTTCCATCTCAAGAACGTGCTTACACATCTCATTTTCTAGTCTGGATGAAGGTCACTTTCAGATCCTGGTATTTGGACGTGTTCCTTGACGTTTTGGTTAACTCCATCTAATCTTCGTTTTAGTGTTGCTTTTGGGACTTCGTATATTCTGCTTGCCTCATTTAAACCAACGCTTTGTTTTCTTACTGATTCTATAGCAAGGTTCATACTTGTTTTATTCCATGCAAAATATTTTAGCTCATTTGGCGACGTTCTGAAATTTTAAATAATTTCGGTTAGGTGTCTATAGTTTTTTTGTTCATAATTATGATCAAAAAGTTGCTATGATTGGACCGGTCCAACGGTGGAACTTTCCTGCGGTCCATTGATGGCAACAAGGTACTGATTAAGAAAAATAAATCCAAACAATACATGGACATGACAGGACAAAATTGAATAACACACATGGAATCACAATTAAATTGTCAAATATTTCCTAATAGTACACGCAGTCAAATATTAGTACAATGATACTTACATGAAGTGGTCTTGAGTCAAATTTTTAGATTTTGACCGTCGCAAACACACTTACACATGTCACTCCTCGCCACGTGTCGCAGCGTCACTGAGGTAAAACTGAAGTGCAACTGAGTCGCCATGGACTCGTTTCGACAAGTTTAGTTGTTGCTAGCTTGCACAGTTTTGGAAATACCTTGGTGGTCCAATGAAAGCACTGGTCCAATGATCGCAACCTTCCCCTAAATGCAATTAACATTGTTTTAGAACAAACTACAACATCCCTTTTAAAACATAAGGGGGTGATTTAAAAAAAATGTAACTATGCATGTTTCATTACGTACCGTGCTTAGTATTTATCTAAAGTTTTAAGTTTATTAACCCTAGAAATAATGTTTTGCCATACAAAGTTCAGTTCAAAGTTTCCCACCCAGGAGATAAGTTTTGAAAAACAAAAAAATACAATTTCTCTTATTTTTGTTGCAGAATATATTTGCCAAGTTTTAAGTTTATTATATAGAGTTTTGTTTGCGTTAGTGCCTCCCTATTGTAGCGTTACAACTCTGTCTTCTTTATAAGAAGAGAGCTGTAAGCCAAGTTGCATTGAGACATACCTAACGATTTGAAAGGAAAGAGGGATTTTACAATGAGTTATGATTTCCTGCATAACTCATTGGGCATCGCCAAGAAATCGCTGTTAGCGGGCTGCGCTGACTGATAGAGACTGGTCAAACTGTTACTCTCCGAGATCTTTCTCCGGCTGTTCCAAAGTGCATACCTACTGTTTTTTTCAAGGATGCTTTTAATTACAAAATTATTGCTAGCGGCCAGTACAGCCTTACATCAAATTCAGAGGTCCTACATAAATTCCAAGTAAAACCTTTCGGGTTTACCAAGAATTAAAAGCCATGTCAAATCTGTTTATTTTTGTGTTTCTAGTCCAAAAAGTTAAAAATAAATATAGCATCATTTATACTCCTGAGACGGGAAAATTATTTTCTTTCCACCCATATAAAAATGTAATAATGGGTATTTGAAGGTTTTGAGAATTAATTTTAGAGTTTTCTGACCAAAATAATGATGAAAATGTCAATGTATGGCAAAAGGAAACACAGATCTATCTCTCCATGTGAGTATTTACATTATAACGTGAATATCACGATCAAAATATAAATAAAACAATAGTGATATTACACTAGCGTTGAAACACAATTCCTGCACTCCAGAAATCAGGAGCAAAGGAAATTATTATACTTATGCTTTGCAGGCGTCCGGAGAACGTAATATTTGAAGTTAGAGTCCCTGGCTGACTTCAGACGCGTCAAGAGCATAATATCATATCCCATAGTGAAAAGGCTGTTGGTTCTCCGTGAAACAAATAAATAATGGTAGGTATATAAAATTATACAATGACAAGTTGCCCAGGTAAATATTGACGAAAACAATAGCCGCCTACAATATAACGCAGGAAATAGCTGCCGCCTACCTATCGCGGTATAATCGAATAAATGAGACATCGAGACACAATGCAAGCGTCTGCATCTTGGCGCTACGCCACGACATGTCAATAAAGAGCAATTATCTTGCCAATAGCTATTCGGAAATATTCTAGAGCATAATTTATACACTAATTATATCAGAGCAATGAATCAATCTGACAACAAATCCACAACACCTCGTAATAATTAAATCGCTATTATCCGACACAATCATTATAAAGCTATTACGCGGTGAAGCTATTAAAATTTAATCGTTGAGATGGGTTGCCTTGCCAAGCCTGTAATGATCAAAACTACACAACTAGATTTTGTAGCTGAGGGTTTAGGCCGTTTGTCCACCGCCGCCGTCGCCGGGACGTCACCAAAAACGAGATGACGGCGCCGATTTAGCGATACATACATTTACTATAGGCCGTGTGTCCACCGCATGCCCGTCACCGGAGCGCCTCATCCCGTCCGCCGAAGTATCGTATAGTTCGGCGCTAGAACTCGGCCCGAGATAGTGATGGCTCGGCCGGCAATACAAAACACTTTTGAACTTGTTTATCTACGCCAGTGCCGTGACGTCGCACCGCAATAGCTTCGAGTATTTATATCAAAAATATATTAAATATACTTAATAAATAAAAATGGCAAAGAAATTTAAATACGACATTTATTCATTATTACAACTTGTAGAAAGTAGGTAAAGAATGTTTGTGGGATAAAACTAAGGATGAGTCCAAAATTCTAACGTACAAAAGCTTAAGAAGTTGTTGTCAGTTGAACGCAGCCATTAGTTTGTTTTATTTGTACGCAACCCCCCCCCCCCCCCCCCCCCCCGCACGACAGCTACAACAAACTGACTGAACCACCGAGATCGTCGCGGTGGACAAACGATAACCGTCACGTCATCTTGATCTCGGCCAGAAATAATCTCGTTCTCGGTGACGTCCCGGCGACGGCGGCGGCGGCGGCAGGTCATGTAACTAGCGAAATTGGAAACTGCTGGGTACTTATAAACATTTTTGAATGGCAACCCCGAAATGGAAAATTCCTGGATGTCTGTATGTCTACACCCGTGCGCTTTCTTCATCTTGCGTCTTCCTCTGACGCATGCATGGAGCGCCATAGCGCATGCAATAGCTCGACAACAGCGCATGCCCTTAGCGCACGTCAATCCGGCACCAATGGGTTAGCGTGCAACATTCCGATCGTCTTACCAGACAAAATGGTGGAAGATTGTTGTCCCGTTTCTCTAAATAACCTTTCATCCAGATTCTCATTTCTTGTGTTTTTCCTTGCTAAAGATAGGTAGCTAAAAATTCACACGCGTCCATCTTGATGACAGATCGAGGCGCACGATGAGCTTTATGCGTCTTATGGCAACTAATTCAATATTGCATACGCTTGACGCAATACGAACTGGAAGTAGAAGACGCAGGATGAACATGAAAGCGCACTGGTGTAGACACAGCTAAAGGGTTCCTCCAAACCTAAACGCGATTAGCTGGCAGTGTGTCTATCTATCTATCTATCTGTTTAAAATTACATTTGGTTTAGAATTTGGAAAAGATACCTAGGCGTAGAAACAGTACATGACCAAGCAAAATAGCATGACCGCCATAGAAACGTTTATATTTACAGAAGAAAAGGGTAAAATTACAATTGAATGTAGAAAGTAGAATCATATTTTGTACGGTCTCGCGTAGAATTATTTCTACGCTCTACGCTAAAATGTCATTTTACTCTAATCTTCCGTATAGTCAACGCCAAAAGTAGCTGAACAATACTGATAGGGCTGTTTGAAGTTTGACAGTGTCATCAGAAATGCAGATCTCATTGATACCTATATTTTGTCCCAAGACACCGCTAGTCTAGAACGTTTAGTTTCCGAGATACAGCTGTTTGAAGTTTGACAGCAGTCATCAGAAAGGCAGATCTTATTGAGACCTGCCATTTGTCTCAAGACACCACTAGCCTAGAACGTCTAGTTTCCGAGATAGGGCTGTTCGAAGTTTGACAGTGTCATCAGAAATGCAGATCTCATTGATACCTGCTATTTGTCCCAAGATACCGCAAGCTTATAACGTTTAGTTTCCGAGATACGGGTGGTTATGTTTTTATGCGTTCAGTAATTTTTGTTCCGATTATGTTCACCGATATTTGTAACCATAAATAATCACTGAATAATGTGGCCATACCAGCTAAGCGACTTTCAATCTTTAAGGTGTATAGGACTTTTGGAAGTTTGAAAATGGTCAGCGACTTTTGACGTTGACTGTACAAATAAACTGTACTGGAAGGTCAATTGTCATGCTAACACCCCCGGTTGAAATAACAAGAAATTACAGTAAATGCAGCTGTTCCATTCTGCTGACATTAAAAGTACCTACTAGCATAGTCCAACAAGCTTAAAAAACTACTTAATGCTCACTTGACACGATCTAAACAAGTATGTAGGCAATTTGTTTTTTCATTTGCAAAAATAGTCAGGCTGGCAAGTAGTTAGGGCGTTACTCTATTACCAACTTGTTTTTACTCATCGACTTACCAGAGTAGAGTAGTAGAGTTTAGTTCATGTAAATCAGACTTAAAACGTATATATTACTTTAAAATAAATTGTTTGCACACTCTAATATTATAAAAGTGAAAGTTTGGACGTTTGTTTATTTATTTGTTTGTTTGTTACTCAATCACGTCGTAACGGCTGAACCGATTTCGATGAAATTTGGTACATACGTAGATTACAACCTGGATTACCACATAGGCTACCTTTTATCACATAAATCAGTTACCATCGGATAAAAATGAGGTGTTAAGACAAGTTGCATCAGTGAGTGTAGCTTTATTTCTAGGTTACCTACACTATTTAGGAGTGTAACGCGTACGAAAGCGCGGGCAACAGCTAGTAATTAATATAACTTAATAATAATCAAGATTACAAAAGATTAAACTGTAATTCATTCTATTTACGGTTAATGAATCCGAGCAACGGATCGGAAATTATGCTAACTTTTACACTGAATCAAATTTGACTTAATAAAGGATGTTTACAAGTGAGATTTAATCGTTAGCGTTGTTATAACTTTAGAATTTGTTAATTGTTTCCAAGTTAGTCATCTAACGATAAGCGACGAGAAAGATTAGGTGAAAGCTGAGTCGGGAAAACGAAATTCGGCCTAGACAAAGAGAGTTCCTTGCCTGTGCTCAGCCAAGCTACTCTTGTCAAGTACAGACTTAACACCCGTATTCTAGGAACCAGTATTCAACTAGTACTCAAAACGTGTGACACTGATTTGGACGTCCATTCTTAGACTTCAAAGTTTGTATGTATATGTAAGAAAATTACAATTTCATTACGTTACTCATTCACGTCGAAATGGCTGAACCGATTTCGATAAAATTTGGTATGTACGTAGATTATAACTTGGATTAAACATAGCCTACTTTTTATCTCATAAATCAGTTCCCTTGGGAGAAAAAATGGGATGTCAAAGTTTATATATGTATTTTTGCACCCCAGAACAACGCGGGCGAAGCCGCTGGCAACAGCTAGTGTACTATAAGTATTCTATCAGTTTTATTACTGATTTAAACGGGTATTTATCGCGTATGTACCTTTTATAAACGTCCCCGACGTTTCGATTGCTAACAAATAGGTAAATAAACAATAAAAAAGGGTACATAAGCGATAAATACCCGTTTAAATCAGTAATATTACATGATCAGTGATCGCGAAAGTTTGAAAAATACTATTCTATCAGTTATCAGGTTCCCATACAGGCTTTGCTTAGATTGGGGCTAGATAGCGCTGTTGAGAATGTCAAATATTTTGTTTTATTTTATGAATCCTCTGGGCTATATCGGTCCCAGTCTGCCGAGTCAAAATAAAGTTGCGTCAACAACAAACTAATAAGTACGTACCAAATTAATAGATTTCGTTCCGCTGCCTACAGGTGATTTATCCCATTACAATAGATTCATCTTAAACTACACCCACGCTTGTAATAATACCTACCTATTTATACCGGGTGCATCAGAATATGTTAACCATCTGGACTGTCGTGACCACCCTAGAAATTGCAAGATTTTTAAAATCATCGCAAAAATGTTCAAGCCTAGACGGAAATTTTCCGTAAGTGTTCGGACAACACTATGTATAAAAATAAAAATACCACCCTAGAAATGTTACTATACGAATGAATAGAGAAAAATGATATTTTAGCGTAGAGAGTAGAGTAGAGTAGTAGTAAAGAGCTATATTCCATAAAGCGTTATCTAGCCTGTACTATGGGAATCAGATTCATCATCATCATCATCAGCCCACATTAGTCCACTGCTGGACATAGGCCTCTCCCAAAACGCGCCACTGAGCCCGGTCTTCGGCTCTTCTCATCCAGTTTCTGTCCGCCACCTTTCTTATGTCATCGCTCCACCTAGCCGGGGGGCGCCCCACACTACGTTTTCCGAGACGCGGTCTCCACTCAAGAACTCGTTTACCCCAACGGTTGTCGGTTCTCCGGCATATATGGCCAGTCCACTGCCACTTCAGTTTGCTAATCCGCTGAGCTATGTCGGTGGCCTTGGTTCTCTGTCGGATAACCTCGTTACGGATTTTATCCTTCAGAGAAACTCCAAGCATAGCCCGTTCCATACAATCAGATCACAGAATCAGATTACAGATGGAATATTTACATAAATACTTTTTTGTAAATACATACTATTACAGAAAAAATATTAACGAAACCAGACCGGAACAAATACCTATACATCATGCGAACATTTGTTCCGCGGCGGAAATCGAATCCGAATCCTTCTGGTCTTCCTATTAATAGAGTACTTAGCTACCATTACTCTAACGAATTACAATGTCTAACTGAATCTTTTCTATGTCTAACTGATTCTCATGTAAGAGATAATTATTATATTTTTGAGAATAAATGTTTATTAAACCTAATTATTCTACTAATACGTTCTAATAGATAAGGAAAAATCAAAATCAATCCTTTGTTATGATACATCAATGGGTAACCCAATGAAATGTATGTTTCAAATTGAGCCTTGTGATTTTAATGAATCCGGTCTACATGTTAATATCGTAAACCATTCCCACGATACAGGCCGCTAGGTCCCGAGCCTAGTGGGGGGCCATTGCCAAATATCCGACCACTATTGCTATGATAAAATTGTATTCGATTTTTTTTATATTTATGTGCTTTGTTCAAATAAATAAATTGAAATTGAATACTTATTGTTCATGTTTTGTTCCAATGCACCCAGTAGGTAGATTATACAGTTATGTAGGTAGGTACACTTGAATTTGCCACGTGATGAGTAAAAGCGCAGGGCGGCATAGCGTCTAAATGAGTTGGCTTCAGTTCACGTGTACGGTAGGGTAAGTGCGACTGTCCCTGACAGCTTTGTTTTGTTAATGAGTGGTTTTCACGGCCATGTTTTTTTTACCTGCTAACAGATGGCGTTGCTCTGTCATACGCTAATTATCAAAGGAAATTGAATTGTCAATGTCAATGAGGGCTTTTACTTTCGAATTAAAAATGAAAAAAACTAGTTCCAACTAGCGTAATAGATGGCGCTGTATACGCTGCCAAAAAATAGGGTTTATATGGAAAAATTTCCAAGACACATTATCAAAATTTGTCTTAAACCAATCTCACTTCGTCAAATTAACAAACACAACGTTTGTTTTTTTATTTCAAGTTCTTCGGAAAATAATTTTGACACGGCAATTGACATTGACAATTCACTTTTCTTTGTTAATCAGAGCATGACAAACCAACGCCATCTGTTAGTAGTTATAAAAACATGCCAATGAAAACTCCTCATTGCCGTGCTATCATTATTAACCGAAGAACTTTAAATTAAATAAAATATAATATGTGTTAGTTTATCTGACGAAGTATGATTGTTTTAGACACATTTTAATATTGTGTCTTTGAGATTATGGCATTTAAAATATTATTTTGGTAGTGTATCTCCAGACAGCGCCATCTATTACGCTATTTAGACCTAGTTTTTTTAAATAGGAAATGCAAAGCCCTAATTCCTATCGGTCCGCGATCTATATTTGTTAGTAAAAAAATAAACTTAATTCAAACATGTCACATGGGTTAGTACAAAGTATATGTGATAATATTAGGTCTGACATAAATTATAGGTTCACTTAATTATATCCTACCACAATTGTTGACATGCGAATATTAATGGTCAATATGTTATATTATAGCTACATACAATAAACCATTTTATTAAAAGCAATTAGATCATTCAAAACAAGATAAAATAATAATTAAGTAAGTTACATAGTAGATTTGAATTAAATGTCCTTATAATTTACATATTCGCTTATTGTGTAGAAACATTTTTCAATTGGCGTGAAAATAAATCCCCTTTTAGGGTTTTATGGTAGCATTAAGATATGTTTTGATACACGTAGTATTAAGCTTGGCTCTGTGTCAGATTCAATTTATAGCTCGGAAGGTGCGCTTTGTTGTCAGATTTATCCCATAATTATAGAATGCGACACTCTTTACTTATTTAAATCCAGGATTGAGCCTACTACGCAAATAGGTGGCGACTTGTTTATATCTAATAACTAGCTGCCCCGTCCTGGCTTCGCACAGATTTCAAAATAAATTATAGCTTATATGGTCTTGAGTTTCTTCTGAGATGATCTTGAGAAACAACTTTTTTACGATGACACAAGAAAATAACCAGTGACCTAGTTTCGTAAAATATTATCTTTATAAATCTAAAAGCAAATACGCAAAGATAATTTCCTCTTGTTGATGTTTTCCCCCGCAGCCGATAACTGCATCAACTACCCTAATATTATTTCACGAGCCCCGAGTAAGAGGTATTCCACCTATTGTAGTACAATTTCCTGTACACCTACAACGTGCAACATTTATACTTCTACAAGACAAAATAGACTTTGTTATTACGGTTTATGGTGCATTTTGAGTTCGGCCTGCAACTGGCGGTAATGCAAGAATGTGTCTATGGTGATTGTCACCGGTATCTGACGCTTTCATTCATGATGTGAGGGACGGTTGCACCGAGTTTAATAAATTCTTGAAAATTTTCTATTTTATTAATTTTCTAATTCTATGGTAAATTTCACCAGCCTTGGTTTTACCATCTTACTTAATACGTTAGTTGGCGGTTATAAAAACCGTCTGTTACGTTTTCCCGACTTAACGGCTGGACCGGTTTCGATGAAACTTGTTATGTAGATAGATTGTGACCGGGATTGAAATATTTTATTGATATATATTTATATATATATTTTTTTTGTTAATTGATTTATTCTACTTTTTACCCGGCTGCGCTGAAGGAGGGTAATGTTTTTATTGACAAAACACGTGTGCGAAGCTGTGGGCAGAATCTAATGAAAGCATCAACAGATCGTTTGAAATTACGGGCGACTAAATTATACTAAAATAAGGTTCTATGCAATCCAGTCCATCCAAAAATTGCCTGAAAGAGATCGTTTTAAGCGATAAGGTCACCTACTGTATTAGTGTTATTAGTCTTCGTTTTCTAGAACACGTAATAATTGTAATTTGGTGTGATAATAAATATCTAATTTTCCTAGAAGAGATTTTTGTTAAGACTGATTAGTCTTGCTAGATTCTAATAATTCCCGACAAAAGATAAGACAAATACGTTCTTCCGCTTTAGTATCAAATGACTTTGCGAATGAACATCTTCCGGGCGGAAATTAGTATCTATTTATTTATCTAGATGGGATATCTCTCTGAGAACTCTTTTGACAAAAACTATCGTTATGAATACCAAACCCCAACTTCGCACAGATTTTTATCAAAATGAAATATATATATATATAGCCCATGGAAACCAGTTAACGAATTTTTTTTAAACTTATATTAAACTAGCTGACTGACCCGCCCGCGGCTTCGCACGCGTTGTTTGTCATTAAAGACATTACCCTCGTTCTGCGCAGCCGGTTAAAAAGTAGCTATGTCTCAACCCCGGTCATAACCTGTCTGCATACCAAGTTTCATAGAAATAAATATTCGTAGATCATGCAAACATTGTTCCGCGGCGGGACTCGAACCCGAAACCTCCTGAGTCTCAGCCGGTTATTCGCCCATTGCGCCACAGTGGTCTTCAATTGCTCTGTAAGTTAAAGCTATTATGATCAGGAGGCGTTAAGAACTTTGGGGAACTAGATAAGGATGATGTCTAGTTATTAGTAAAGCCAATTAGGTGAGTTCAGAGAATTATGTTCTGTTAAATTGTATCAGCTAATTGGTATCGATTTTCCTTGATCGAGACTGAAAAGATAGTCTGTGGTATGTGGTTTGAAAATTACAAGACAATCACTGCGTTTTCACAGCATTTTCCTCGTCAGACGATGCTGAATTGTTAAGTAAAACGCTTAGAAGCTGCTGAAAGTTATTATCAAGAATTGACAAATGTGTTGATCATTAACTACTACTTGATCCGGACTTTTGGCCCGACGGCATCGTTTACAGGCGCTACAGGGAAGCGCCTACGAATCGAATCCTTAATAAAATCAGATAAAATTATCGAATTTGATTTGATTTTATGTTCTTGGGGGTCAAGAGAAATAACTTATTCTAAGACGCACAAAACTGTCTGACAAAGACCGATGGCTCTATCTATATATTCAGCCCACGCCCACTGCCCATTCACGTGCTCCAGCAACAATCGAACCCAGTGACTTCTTACCGTTTCAATGATATCATCTGACATACGGGTTGGTGGTCTGCCTGGTAATCTACAACCCTTGATGGCTCTCATATCAACTATAAGACGTCCACTGCTGAACATAGGTCTCCACTACATATTTCTAGAACAACCGATCTTTTGGGGCCTGAACCCAACGGCTCCCAGTACCCTTTATTAGGTTGTCTTTCTATCTAGCGGGAGACCGTTCTACGCTGCGCTTTCCAGTGCGTGGTCTCCATTGAAAAATATTTCTGTCCGAACGGTATTCAGTTTTCAAGGTTGTGTCTAGCCAACTACCACTTCAATTTGCTAATGTTTTATCAGTTAAAAATATTTCCGGCCTATTAAGAATAATATTACAGCCCATGTTACAGTTTTGGTGTACTTTATACTGTTGACCAGCATAACATGAGGTTAATCGCGCGGTGTGACCGTTTCGTAATCAATCACTGTAGCCAAACGTCGCCCACGCGAGCCAATTTGATATTAATTACTCAGTTGAGAGCCCTTTACTGAGTGATCCATACGGTGATCAGGAGCGATCAGCGGTGATCAGCTAGAAAGAATCGGGCAGGTTAGTTTATTTACTTACTTACAAACTGTTAATCCACACACAGTCGGGTACCTGCGATATGTTTATGCTCGTATGAAATAACTGTGTGATTTTAAATTGTGATATTTTTCTAGTAAGTTTTAAAAAAGTACCTAATAGGTATCTAGTTATTTGATATCCAAAAATGTTTTTTTTTCAAAGTTCATAAGATTTTGTTATAAGTAAGTCTCAGTGATAAATGTTGTAGAAATTATTGAAACTTTAAAGTTGAAAGTGTACTAGGTATTTTGTAAACAATTTTCGTTTATAAGCCTCGGCTTGTTTGTAAACAACAAAGCTGTGGGTTGGTCAGTCATTTAGAAGCGGTTTCGATAAAATATTGTTTGCGAGTTGGTTTCAAACGATCGCTTTGGGACCTTCTACGCATAAGTATTGTTTGATGATTTTGAACTCCACCTCAGTCAGAAATTACGTCACACAAATTTTATGGTTTTCTGACCCCCTTCAATCAATTTTATACAACACCAGCATTGTAAAAGGACCTCAACACGGGTTAAATTCAATTATAAACGTATTCAATTACTAACTCGTAAAATCAAATTTCGTGAAACGAACAATTTCTTTAAATTAAACCGTCGGTATTTAATTTTTTTATATTCTTCGCGAAATAGCATAAGTAGGTCTTGCAAACTTTTTGGACGGTCGCTGCGTTTACTATATAATTAATAAACAATTCACTTTGCTACGGTTGATATAAAGCTCTTATTACTACGCAATAATTTCAGTGGCAAAATGACAGCCCCCGTCCTTGTTATAGGTGCCCAGGTCACACATGTGAAACTCCTGGTGAAACCCTGGTGTGATGACATATTTTCAATTTTATATTTAGAAGTAATTATTTTAAAGCAGCAGTTTTTTAAATTTTTTAAATTTACATTAAATATAATGTTTAATTAAATTAACATAAAGTCAAATATTTTAGATAATAGACAAAAAAAGAACCAATTAAAGAACGATAAACGATAAATAATGTTAATAAAAGATACAAAACTTAATCATCTTGTGTCCACGGACTTTGGACCCACCCCTTGTAATATTTACCCTATTAGTTTTTTGTTTAAATGTAAATTACACGTTTTAGTATTTTATTATGACATATGACGTCACAAAGCTTTTGACCCCCCCTCTGCCACTTGTCACACAATGTTACTTAACGTATGACATAATTTATGGATGGCCCTGTACTAATGTGTGTGTGGGCTGAGTGACCACATGGTTTTTTGTAGTTTTTGTAACTAAAAGGTAAAAGTTATAAAACATTTTTAAAACGAATATTGGAATTTGTAAAGAATTTAATAAAAAGATTTGCTACCTAATGTGTGGTCTCTCAGTTCTCACACTTGACCTTCCAAATCTGGGTACTCGTATATCGTTTGCAGGCATGTTTTGTGCCAAAAAAAAATGACGAGTTTTTGTACCGTACATTAAATTAGTTGTCTTACATTTCGTAGAGCAGCATTTTCTCAATTTTCTCGAAGTTTTGATTATAAAACAAGAAGAATTTATGCAAATGCAATTATTTTTTAGTTTATTTGCAGAAGACGTCCCTTCAATATAATTATTTTAAATTGCAACACCACATATACGATACTGATAATGATTCAAATTAACAGTGATGTTTACATAGTGTGGACACCTTACTTCATACATTGCATAGAAGATATTAAAAAGCGAATAACTATTTTAATTAGCGGTGAATCAGGGATAAAAACATACAATTATATACTAAAAAAATTTTACTAAACACTACAATGCCCAATATTTCCTTATTTCATATAATTGATGATATTTTAACTATTTAAAGTTTTTCCTTTGTGTGAACTGAGAGACCACAACTAATTACGAATTTTACGAAATTAGCCCATTCTTGTGCTCTTTTTTAACTTTTACAAATATCAATGCAACTTTTACTAAATATTAGCACAGAAACAATACAGTTTTTATGTTATAATTAATAAGTTATACGTTATCTATACGTGGTCTCTGACTGACCATATAAATTAATTTGTAATTCCATATATCACAGCCACATTATGTTTTGTTATCTTGTAAATACGTTTATACATGTTTTACTAAATATTTGGGCATAAAACATGCCTGCAAACGATATACTTACCCAGATTTGGAAGGTCAAGTGTGAGAATTGAGAGACCACACATTAGGTAGCATATCTTTTTATTAAATTCTTTACAAATTCCAATATTCGTTTTACAAATGTTTTATAACTTTTACTAAACCTTTTAGTTATAAAAACTACGAAAAAGCATGTGGTCACTCAGTCCACACACACACATCCGTACTAATATAACTTACTAAGCGATAACTTTGATATGCATGTTCGGTAGCCAGACCGTATCGAGGTAATTATTTGTAAATAGCAATTTACCCGAACATACCCAAATCAATTAGTTCAATCCGTCTGATGAGGATACCGCATATACTGATCTAATTTCTATTAGATTATATGAGAAGGGAAATTCATCTTTATGACACTGAATTTATATTGTATTAAGTAAGAAATATTTGAATTTTGCCTGAAAGGGCCGAATTTAATAAAAATCTATCAATCACTGTATAAGGGAATTTCAGTTCTGTGAAAATGAATTTTAATTATAAATTAGAAGAAGCTACAACTTTGGTTGTTTCCTACAGTGTGCTACGACGTAGCA
The DNA here is from genome assembly GCA_963924445.1 of Philereme transversata. Lineage (NCBI taxonomy): Eukaryota > Metazoa > Arthropoda > Insecta > Lepidoptera > Geometridae > Philereme > Philereme transversata. The sequence goes on along the minus strand of OZ004339.1, from coordinate 34,694,533 downwards.
TCTTCGTAGTATGCTTAGATTTACGTAGGTATATCTAATAATTATTATTATCAATGTACGCTGCTACGATAGTGCTACGTCGTAGCGCTGTATAATCGCCAGATTTTTCTAATTACATACCCGTATTTTGTAGTAGTATAGTAGCCACCAAGAGAAATTTTACTCTATCGTTATTTGTAGCATAAATAGAATATCATTGTATTCTATTAATATATTTATTTTTCCAAACGACCAAACTAGTCTATAGAAAGATTTTTGGATTATAATTTAAAAGACTTACACTGTAATTTTACGGTATTAGTTACAATTCATTTATAATATGTTTTATTTAACATCGTAAGAACTAATTACATTAATTAAATCAAAAATGTCAAAGATGAATAAAAAAAAAATACAATTAGGATAAATGGGCAACGAACCAAAATAAAAGTAAATCATAATCATCATCATCTCAGCCCACTCCTGAGTTTAGGCCTCCTCGTTATCACCCCACTCTCTCCGGTCCTGTGCCAAGCGCATCCATTGCCTTCCCGCGACTCTCGCGATGTCGTCCGACCATCTGGCTGGTGGTCTATCAACTGGTATGCGCCCTATGGACGCAAAAGTAAATAAATGATCTTAATTATTTCCAAAAATATTACATAGAACCGTTAGCCATATTACGTAAGCAAGTTGCTGTTGCCCGCCTGTCTTAAGGCGACGGCACTTTAAATTGTACATCGCATTTCATAGAGCGCTATTATGCAAGCTCTAAAGCTAGTGTCATGCTGCTACTTCTGTGCGACTGGACAACTTTGAATACGTGCTTTGCACAAATCTCTCCAAATAAACCCAAAAGTTTCTGTTCGCACGATTCCAGGGACCCTTATCACTGTATACAAGCTTACAGGGTAAAATGGACTTTGTTAGGCTGTATATAGATTTTATAATGAAACAGTTGATTAAAGAAAATGTTTGTTTTCTTGCTCATGCTTGTCATGCCACGCATTTGTTATAAATAACTCATTCAAAATAAAATATGCGAAAGAAAGCGACATGGTTACGTACTGCTAAAGAGTGGAATGCTTTGCCTGAGTCTGTGTTTACTGATAATTATAACCTGCAAGGCAAGATCGTGGTTGAACGCGATAAAAGATAAAGATAATAGCGTTTTAAAAACTGAAACGTCTGTACCTCTATAGTACAAGTTGTTCCTTGCCTACTTTATGTTGGATTACAGTCGGAACTAGGCCAGGGATGAAGTTAAGACAAGACAACGCTTGAACAACTTTGTTTGGGTTCCAGCCTGTTTCTACACGCTTCGTAGTTGCGTGGTGTGTGCAACACTATTGCACAACTTTGTCCAGCCGTTTTAGTTTAGAAAATCTCATCATTATCTTCATATCCCAGCAACTGTTTTCAGGATGCTGTTGTGGCTGCCTCGTACTCTGTTCATCAGAGATGCAGATGATGGCATGGAATCGATCAGTCCTGGTCGCCGATAACATCTCATAACATCATCATAACATCTCTGTGGAAGCGATCAGTCCTGGTCTGCGATAACATCTCATAACATCATTATCAACATCATCTTTTGATTGTGTGTGTACGAAGTTTTTTTATTGATGATAGCCAAGCGCTTGACCACTACCTCACCTAATGGTCAGTGATAGTGTGATCGAAGAAGGACGTTCACGGCTTTAACAATTTGCAGTGTCAGTGTCTTATGATGAAAGGGTTTGATCGGTGTTCGAAATTCAAATCTTCGCGCCATTCTTAATTTTAATTCTAGTACCTACCCTATGTATGTACGTTGTATGTCGAAATAATGATTTAAGTTTATATTTCATAACTTACTAGATGTCACTAAAACGTAACATCACTACGACTAAAACTGTTTTAACTGGTCGGACAGATAGACGGACATTATGAAGCTAAAAGGGTTCCTAGTTCAACTACTGAACCCTAAAAAAGGTACACACATCATGGTTGGAGAGTATATTTTCATTAAAAATTGCCCAATATACTCGCCTAAAAGGGTTCACGTTACAATGCCGTTTCTACTTGTGCCTACCAATATCACACTAATATTATAAATGCAAAAGTTTGGATGTTTGTTTGTTACTCAATCACGTCGTAACGGCTGAACCGATTTCAAAGAAATTTGGTATGTACGTAGATTATAACCTGGATTAACACAAGGCTACTATTTGTTGATAAACCGCTGACGAAAGCTAGTACATAATAAATAAACTAGTGGTTCGCCCCGAACTGAGATCTCGCGAGTCTTCGATTAAAACAAAAAAATATTATTTATAATCTTTGACTATCAAAATAGTGCCACGAAATGCATAACCAACTGTCTTGACCTACAGTTTCATTCTAATTACAGGTAACGGGAGTTCACGTAATGTGGATTCTCTTTTTTAGGGTACACATTGTAGTTATACCAGATTTCTGACTTTTGCCTATATTTGTGTTACTTAAGCTACACGCATACCACATTACAGCACTGTGGGGTCACTGGTTTACCCTGTGAATTTAGTTTTTATAATGACTAGTAACTCAAAAACTATAAAAACTTTACTAAAAATAAAAACCGAGCTTAAATATACTAATAAAGACCTTTTATTTGACATCCCACTTGACCTAATAGTCTCATTTTAATTTTTTTGTACCCCTCTTGAACCCCAATATCTCAACAACCCCCCCACATTTTTAGCTCATTTAGTCACACCAAAATTGTGCCATTACTACCTACCTATGTATCAAATTTCACAATGATCGGATCAACGCTTCGAAAGTTATCCTCGGACAAACATACATACATACATACAACGCCGATTTGCCCAAGTTGATTTAGAGATCTCGCTTCGCTCGATCAATAAATAATGCTGGACATCTCACACAGCGCTATCTAGTCCCAAACTAAGCAAAACTTGTACTATGGGAACCAGATAACTGATAGAACATAACATTTTTTTATGTAAGTACCTACATCCTTACAATATACAGAGACACATCCAGACCCGGAACATATATCTGTTGATCATGCAAACATTTGTTCCGTGGCAACAAATGTTTGTATGTAATATTGACATGTTTTTAATAGTTCTTCTGTTGTTTTTTGAGTTTACGAGCGTTTGGGCAACGACTAGTTGGACGTGTTAAATTTTCTCATCATCGTATAATCGGTCTGGTGGGTGATTAAGCGGTCTAGGCAGAATAACAGCGTCAACTACTAACCCAGTTGACATAATGCTGAGTCGAGGCCCTTTTGCTGCTATAGCACACAACATACCTACCTCATATTTAAAATTAATTATTTATTACACCTATTGTTTGTTTATGTCTTACATGTTTTCATCTTTTACATTTTAAATCATGTTTTGTAAATGTATTATGTGTGCTATTTAGCAAATAAATTATTGTCTATTGTCTATTGTCTATAATTATAATAATTAATATTTATTTATTCAATTAACAATGGATAAATCAATAGATAGATAATTATTATTTATTTATTTTATTGCATACCATAAAACAAAATAATTCAAATAAGAAAAACTGGTTAGTATTTTAATAGTAACAAGCTTAAATCTAGGGGAGTACGTAATTACAATTACATAGTAGGTATGCGACAGTGTTTAAGATTATATTTTCAGTAGAATATTCTCATTAATGGAATTGCTTTGGCCGTACCTTTATCTATTTTTCTTTTTATGTTCATTACAAGCTTCCGCCCGCAGCTTCGTACGCTTGGTATGTCAATGAAAAGCCTATCTCACTCTCACTCCAGGTCATAATCTATTTGTGTACTAAATTAACGTAAATTATATACGTAAGAAACAGACAGAGAGACAGAGTTACTTTTGAATTTGTATTATTCGAATGGATTATTAAAAATGTGTACTTACTATATTAATAGTTAGAATTAGAAAATAAACGTCTTTATGAATTATGAATATTGAGGTATAATTTGTTTATAATTAATCTTTGGAACTACTCAATTTTATTTCTATGTAAATACATACTTTTCTTAGATAAAATATCCATGCAAGATAAGAACGTTAATAAAGGTTACCAATTAGGATAGGGAGTAGCATCGCTACATCATCAATGCTCCCTATCCAGAGACCGTTCTCAAGGCAACCACCCACTACTGCACAAGATCATCAAAAGCTTTTTTAATTTGACAATATTTATGAATGATAAAAATTTTTAAATTTGATTAGCCAATTTGAAGTCATCGTCGGACAAACAAACATACGTTAAGTGCCGATTCGTCTAACTTAAGAGAGTACTATACTATACCTCAGATAGCTTCATATGATCGTGTTTCATATTCATATGATCAGTAATATATCACTTACTATATATTTCAATGTTGAGGATTTATAATTTTTGATTATGTACTACGTGAAGCAAATCGTTATATTTTTTGACAGAAAATAATTCCAAAGTCACGTCCAAAATTTACAATGAGCAATATTCAATAAATACTGAGATCGTAAAATATTGCATCATCATCATCATCCACAGGCCGACTTCACCCACTGCTGGGTATAGGCCTTCCCAAGTTTGTGGCATCCACCACGATCCTGCGCTAGTCTCACTCACTGACGGCGCGCGACTTTAACGATGTCATCCACCGATCTCACTTGCAGACGTCCTTCTATAGCCACACTTCGGCCACCATTCAGTCGCTGCCCTGCTCCACCTGTCATCACTACGTCTATTCCCACTCAAGACCATTTGAGTTCAATAACTCGATTTTATACGTCGCAGGTACTATGTGATTCCAATTTATAATATAAACATTAGCTTTGCTAAATCATCATTCATATAATTTTATTTACATGCTCTGAAAGTTGGTCATTGTTGGCTCGATAAAGTCCTTTTGGCCAAAAAGTCCCCCAGACGCAGCGCTGTAGTCGCGCGACGGAATGTTGACGGTTATTTTGTTTGACTTACCAAAATTGCAATACGAGTAGTCTACCCGTGACCACGGCGGCCGTTGTAACTCTGTCGAAACTGTCGGGATTATATATAAAGGTAAAGACGATAAAGACCCGTTTTTGTTAGTAACTATGTGCAATGAACTTATTTAGTAAGTTCATTTTGTTTGGCGGGATATTTAGTATAGCACAGTATATGATGGTAAGTAATTCTATTTGTAAATATATTTTATGTAGGTATGATTATGTAACTATGTTTACTTAGTAGTGTGTTTCTGGATATCCATTATTATTTACTTTGATTATATCTTTCTTGCTATATATTTTAGTAAGTATTTATATATAATATATTGAACATTTTCTATATAGTCCATTGTCGTAGTCATGTGTTCAGACCATCTCAAAGTTTTCTGCAAGAGATCACATACCTATCAATCAATCTTACAAAAGTGTACGATGTCGTTAGAGACACTACCTACCTACTTAGATAAAATTAATAAAAAATGACAAATGCCTTTCAAATTTTTATTGTATAATTATGATCATCAAGTGGGGTTATGCCCGACATACTAGCATCACTATCCAAATCATTCACATGCACGTCAGAATCGCGATCCGACTCTGTTTCGCTGTCACTCGCTGTAGATATAATAAACCGGTCCATTTCCACATCTATCAGCCCATCGTTATTAAAATAATTATCTTCTAAATGCTCTACGTGTTTGTATTATACTGACCACTCTTCTTTCGTCAATTTAACAATTTCCTTTGGGTCTTGGGGCACATTATTATCAGCCACGCGTCTTTTTACAAGGCTCCACATTTTTAGATCGGGTTTAGATCACAATGATAAGGGTACTTGCGCACTTTGTTTAAAGTTGGCAGTTCCTTCACAATATAAAACTGTTGAATTTACGGCACAGAGATCAAAATCATCCAACCTAATTTTCTTTGGATGTGGACGTTTTCTCGCTGGTGTGACAATTTTTGTTGAAGTTCTTTCAGCCGTATTTCCTTCTTGTGTTATTCTTGAGACGGTTTTTTCAGAAATACATGTTATGTCAAAAAATATTAAATTAAGCATACTAAAGTTAAGGTAAAAAAAATATTTAAATTAACTTCAAGTCGCTGTGATGTAACACCGATGTAATTACGAGTCGATGCGTGCAAAAAGCGATTTTGCGCCTATTTTAATAGAAATGGGCATCACAATTAAATTTCATTTTCCAAACAACATGGTCAAAATCAATTATATGGCATCCCTAAAATATACCTGTCATGGCGGCAACTCTCTTGCGAACGTTGTTTATTGGTATCAAAACACCTTGATTCTGCTGTTCTGCTTCACAAAACTCTTTCACCTTCAGCATCATTTCACGGGCAGCATTTTTAACAACTTTAGGCATTGTAAACAACCCTTTCAACACAACAAAATAGCAACCGAGACCGAACACTCCGAACAACAATAACACAATAATAGCTCTGACAACATGGCCGATCAGTCAAAATTAGTTCCACTAATTGCCGCGGGACTTCTTTGTTGAAAAGGACTTAACTTACTGACTGTAAGTAAAGAAAATGGAATAAGTCTTATTGCATTCTTAATATACTAAAATAACATACTACCTTCATGACATATCCTTATTTGTATTAATAAATGAAAGAGGCTACAATCGTAATATTCTTTATTGAAATACTGCCTCCACGACAAATACTTATTTCTATTATAATAGGTCTTTACCTATGAAATTGCCGTTCTTCAGTACTGGTCATTTCAAATAGAAAAAAAGTTTGGAATGGCTTTGTATTCTAAATTCAAATTAATTTTGTTTTAAAAACATGACATTCTTTTTACAAACTCAGTCTTTTGTTTATTGATTGGCGTTGTATTTTTATTACATTTGAACATTTTTCGTTATAATGGATACTTTAAAAATTCGTGTAATTATGGAATATGAGTTCCGTCGTGGCACCAACGCGACACAAACGGCACGTAACATCAAAAACGTTTACGGAGAGAACTGTACAAACGAACGCACAACCCATTATTGGTTTTCCCGGTTCCGTTCTGGAAATTTTGACTTGAAAAATGAAGCTCGTGGTCGTCCGGAGACTTTGGTCAACAATGATGAATTAAAGGCGATTGTGGAAGCTGACGAAACTCAATCTACAGCTGAGCTAGCAGCAGCTTTTGATGTTAGCATCAAAACAGTTTTGATCCATTTGCGATAAATAGGCAAGGTAAAAAAACTTGATAGATGGGTGCCCCACGAGCTTAACGATCGCCAGCGCAACGTACGCGTCGAGACCTGCCTCGCGCTGCTCAATATGCAAATAAATGAAGAAATTTTTAACCAAATTGTTACGTGCGATGAAAAATGGATTCTGTTCGACAATCGAAAGCGCTCAGCAAGTTGGTTAGATCCTGGTTCAGCACCAAAGCAATGCCCTAAACCAAAAATGACCCCTAAAAAGGTGATGGTCACGGTTTGGTGGTCTAGTGTGGGTGTGATTCACCACAGCTTTTTACAAAACGGCATGAGCATTACTGCAGATGTGTACTGTGAAGAACTGGAGACAATGATGGAGAAGCTTGCACATCGGCAACCAGCTTTGGTCAATCGGTCGTCCCCACTGCTCCTTCACGACAACGCGCGACCCCACACTGCACAACAGACAGTCTCCAAGCTGCAAGAGCAGGGGTTGGAAGCTCTCCCTCATCCGCCATACTCACCAGACCTTGCACCTACCGACTATTACTTTTTCCAAAATTTAGACAACTTTTTAGTGGGTAAAAAATTCAATTCCCGAGAGGCAGTACAAAATGCCTTTGAAGAGTTTGTTGCCTCCCGTCCAGCTGATTTTTACAAGAAGGGCATCAATAATCTGCCAATGCGTTGGCAAAGATGCGTCGATTGCATGGGGGATTACTTTGAATAACAGAAATAAAAAAGTTTAAAAAAATAAGTACTTTCACTTATTCCATACAAAACGGCAATTTCATAGGTAAAGACCTAATATAAAAGAGTCCATAATATTATATTAAAAAAAACTACGAGCCTTACAGTAGTCGCATAAGTATGTCGCATTTAACAACATCTGACCACCGCGCGCGCTAATTGGTGAAATTAAATAGCACGCGCTTCCCCGGTTTCTTGTTATACATTTCCGTCCCTTTTGCCAAAATCGCTCCCACAAACCGAGGGGAAAAATGTAAGACATCAAAAAAACAATTGATACCGGGAACGCAAATTTTCTTTTACCAACAAACTGTTATAACGACTTTTAATTTCGTCGCTTTCGTGATGTAAAGTTATATGTTAAAGTCGGGTGTAAGCGACTCCCCTTGCATAACAATGAACTATTGGTGGTGCGACGAAGGAGGAGGCAGCGGGAAGGACTTGGACTCACCGTATGGAGGAGGCCTACACTCGGCTTTGTGCGCCAAAGTGTACGAAATAGAATACGTAAACTTAGATACTAAGAAATTTTGAAAATAAAGGTTTTAGTTTTTTTATCGGTGTTCACCCTCGCACTAAATTAGCCCTTCTTAGACCACTCTCAGTCATTTTCATACGGAGTGACAGATACAGTTGCACTAAAGTGAACACATACTGGGTTCATAAATTAGGAAAAAAGTTATGCCTCTCTCTATGGAGAAATATTTTATAATATATTTAGTAAGTAGCCCATTGTGCCACCACGAACTAGTAGAAGTTTTCTAGGTTAAGTTATTGTAATTTGGTGTAGCAAAAAGAATTATCTCTCTATCTATCTATCTAGGTTAGCTATATTTGGTACATCCTCCTCATAACCTATTTCACGCACTAGAATTAACCTTTCTAAGGTTTCGTACGTTATTATAATAACAAAGGTTAATATTAATATTATTCAGTGGTATTTCTGTTGGATACCCAAAACAAATACATAAATTCTGGATCAAGTTACAAAAACACAAATAAAGCCTCAGTGGGCGTAGGCCCTTTCTTACACGAGGAAAATAATATTTATTTTAAAAATAATGGATTAAAATGTATACCTTGTGGAATAAACATGGTAAAGTTTTCTTGTTAAAGCAACACAATGTTTTTATTTATTGCTATACAATATTTGCTTTATCAAATAAAATAAAAGCCTGCCCAATAGCTTACACTTACAACCTCCGTGGCAAAATAGGCACATAGCCGGCTGAGACGAACAAATATTTGCATGATTTACAGATACTTGTACCGGGTCTGGGTGTTTCTGTACATATTAAAAATACGAGTATGTTCAGTTTACAAAGAAAAAGTATTTTATCTGTTATTTGGTTTCCATATCACAAGCTTTGCTTAGTTTGGGGCTAGTTAGAGCTGTGTGAAATGTTTAGCATTATTTATTTACATTTGAAGAACTGGCTATAATCCCCGCTATTTCGGGTAAATATGTACAAATAATACATTTACTTAAATGTATTACGTTTTACGTAAAGCATCTCTCCATCAGTATTGTTTTTGATAGACTTCTACAGGATTTTTTAAAATAACAGCTCAAATAATATCACACTAATATTAAAATGCGAAAGTTTGGATGTTTGTTTATTTATTTGTTTTTTACTCAATCACGTCGTAACCGCAGAACCGATTTCAATGAAATTTCGTATATACGATTATAACCTGGATTAACACATAGCCTACTTTTTACTAACAAACCACTGTGCGAAGCCGCGGGCGGAAGCTAGTGTTGAATAAATCTATAGCAGGGAATAGTCAAGACATAATTCCACGATATTACCATTTATCTATAATATTTTTCAATATAACTTTGTAACCATGTTTGAGAATAAATTATAAAACCTACTGATTTATAATTGAATAGAGCGGAAGGGCGCTGTTTTCAACTATACCTCATCGTGTACATATGAAACATACTTAAGATGAAAAAGGATAAAATATAAAAAATAAATTTAATTACAGAAATAATTTTATGAGTTTAACTGACTTCAAAAAATGGAGGACATCAGAACTCCGTTATTAATAAACCGATTTCAAAAATTCTTTTTTGATTTGAAAGGATATACTTTCTGATTAGTACCATATACATTTTACCAAAATTGGTTCCGTAGTTTGGTTCTTAAATCAAAATAGCTGGTTTAAATTTTCTGAAGACGGTTATATTTTTGTTAAAAATTAACTGGTTTGGTACTTGATAAATTAATATTTGTACAGTACTTTCCTACTCTACTATTATTTATTACCCTTCAAAAGGGACCTTTCATAGAATCAACCCATGTCAGATCTGAAAGGAATCGTTTCGTGAAATGAGGTGCTTATTAATTTTTCCATCATGAGTGAGCGCGTGCTATTGGCAGAAGGAAATTACACATTTTAATATTTTAACCTAACCGATATTAAATGATTTATTTTTGTAAGCTTGTAATTTAGAACAAGTACCAAAAATATAACCCAATTCAAAAAACAGAGCATGTAGAAAATTTTGGAAACCGATCTTTTAAATAAAAAGTGGTTCAACTTCAAATTTAAAGATCTTTCCAACAATACGACGCAAATTGGGAGGCAAGATTTTTTTTCATCCCTTCTTTACCTCAAAATAACGTTAGTTTTGCGTTTTTGTACCTAACATGTAGGTAAGTATCCCTGCCCCTGCGCCCTATTGACTGGGCCGGGTTATTTACTAGGGGATCATTGAACAAGCGGGTTTGTAGAACAGCTCGTAGTAACTCTTTAGTTATCTGTGGCGTCGCACAATACGCTAGTTCTCTAACATTTCGTGGAGCAGCATTTTATTAGATTAGAACATTTTATAAATACATATTTTTTGCATAAAAACTGTATCTTCAATATATTATCTAGTTTTATTTGCAAGACATTGTAAACTGTGTATCTCTTTGTTTTTTGATGTCTCCAAATAGGTAAATATATTTTCTGTCTTTTTTTCTTATTTTGAAAAAATAATACTTTATATTTTAAAATTACTAAGAAATAAAAAATCACAAAAATTAATTGTTTGAACCGTTGTATAATGGGATCTTAATAAAATACGTACAAGTTAACACAGTTTATCTATTTCAGGATGCAAAATAATATAAAACTAGGAAGTATAAATAAGTTAAAGGGTATAAACGAATTCTGCATAGTTTGAAACCTTGTTTAACATAGAATTACTTACGTGTAGGTATTTAACTTGAGCTAACTAAATTGTAACTTATATCAGGTAGGCACATACAAAACATTGTATATTTTCATTTATACTACATACTTTTTGTGATTTACCTACTTGTCATAAAATTCTCCAAGATATTTTTTTTAGAAAACATTTTCTATTTGCAATTTTCTTAAATTATTCTTTAACCTAGTTCCTTTTAGAGATTTTATCCTGCAGAAACTAGTAACCTTCAATGTGCGTGATCCGTATTTCTGCCGCCAACTAGCATCGCTGTTTCGGTTTGAAGGGTACGGTTGCCGGTGAAATTACAGGCACATGAGGCTTTACACCTGTATGCCTCAAACTGTTGGACCCAGGGCAGTGTATCTATCACGTTTTTATGATGAGGCGAAACAATACTTTCTTAAATGCGATGGTGTTCTTACTACAAATACTAGAGCAGGATCGTGAGGGATAACCTAACTTAGGAAGGCTTAAGTTATCCCAGGAGTGGAGTCAGGCTGTGGATGATATTGATGAAACATCCAGCGTGTTTTGAATACAAATATAAATGCACTCAGGGTGTGATTGAACGTATACAATCAAGCGACAAGGATGCAATTAGTGGAAGTGTGTTAGGAACGCGGAGCTGATGGATCAGCTTTTAGTTGGGCGTAGAGGAAACACTATCCTTTTTCTAAAATTACGTATTTTGATAACTTTAGATACTGGTGTTATCAAAATACTTTCGATACTGGAGTTTCGAAGCGCGTTATTTTTAATTTTTGAAGAAAAAACTTCTGTAGGCGCGTTGGGTATTCTTTGAGACGGAAAAAAAACCTTTGAACTCGCGAGACTGTTACCGTTACCGACACCTCTGTATGTAAGTATCTGTAGTGTAGTCTGTTCAAGTTTTAACTTCTGTCGACACCCTCGGAGAGCCACTATTTTATTTTTTGTACGGTGTGGAGATGGAACAAATATAAGTTCCACTTGATGTTAAGTGGTAACCATCGCCTATAACAAATTCAAATTGTATTTATTGTGTAATATGGGTAACAAACAAGGTGTAGGTATCGTTTTTGAGTAGGTACAGCCATATTCAGCGCTAACGCATGCAATGTCAAAGCTTTGCATGTTCATTTTATTATTAAGTACGTTATTTATTTATAATAATTATAATTTTTGCAGCTATTACCTCATATAAAATTTAAAACATTAAAAAGGTATTAATAATATTAGTCTAATTTAAAATTAAAACAAAAATATAAAATTATAATGGGTCAAGGTAGGTAATCATTAACACTATTGTATGCTTTTTCTATTAATTATCATCATCTACAGCCCATAAGTACCCAATGCTGGGTGTAGGCCTCCCTTTGTAAACGCCACCCATTAATAGCTTTTTTAATTTCAACTTAAATAAATTTAAACTACAGTGGAATCCGTTTATAATGACATCGAAGGGAAATGACAAACACGTCCTACTAAGCGGACTCATACAAAGCATTTTGTAAAAAATAAACAATATATTTTTGATTGTCAAATGACCAACCCCAAATTCCTTCGCGAGAGGTGAGTTTTATTCTCCATTTTTTAGTCTGCATATTATTGCACCTTTCTACTCAATCGTAAATGCTTTACGACGACGTTGAGATCTCCTTTTTTTCACAAATCACTAACAAACAATGACCTTCGACTATCAATTACCAACTGAGACTCAAAACAAAAACAAGCCACGTGCCACGCACGCGCCGAACGTCGTCGGGCGTCACATGACCCTCCCGAACACTGCCGAAGATGTTAGGAATCATGTCGGTCATTATAACCGGACATAAGCGATATAATAAGCGACATGTCACTTATCCGACTTTGGTGCAAAGAATTTTATATGAAAACCGAACTTCGCTTTGTAATTACTTCATATTAAGCGGTTAGTCAATATAGGCGGAGACATAATAAACGGATCCTACTGTAGTAGCATCTAGCACACTCTTTGGGAGATGATTGTACAAACGCACAGCCATGCAGATTCCACTTTTATTGTATAAAGCCGTCTTGCTTATACTGGTTACTTATACTGGTTATATATGTTACTTATACGGGTTATAAAAAGATCCATATTATTTTTAAGAAATGTCGTAGTTTCACAAAATGTAAAGGCAGGGAAGCGTAAGTATCTTAAGTCCAGTGAAGTAAGGTTTGCAGCTATCAGTTTTCTTAAGCTTGCATATAGCTCTGATACATCGTTTTGACTTATAAATACTCGATCTTTTAATGTGGAATTCCCCCAGAAAATAATTCCATACCTTAGTACGGACTCTGCATATCCGTGGTATGCAGTTATGACGGCAGAAACATTTACAACTTTACGGAGCATGAAAACTATGAACTATATAAAAACTGACTAAGCTGTTTACAAATAGTGGTAGCGTGAGATTTCCAATTTAATTTAAAGTCAAGGTTCAATCCTAGAAATTTAGTAATGTCAACATGATTAATTGTATGTCCTAGATAATTAATATTAATGTCAGATTAATAAATAAAGCCTTTGCTGGAAAATGTCATCAAGTTAGTCTTGTCAAGATTTATTACCAGGTTATTTTGTTTTAACCATTCAATTATTAATTCTATCAGAAATAGCTTGGACTTATTCCCAACGGGCCCCTTGTGGGCCAGTATGTAAATTAGTGGCCTAGTTGGGAAAACCATTAATCGCTTATTGTTGTAATTTTGATACATTCTTACCTTTGTTACACGACTGTCTAGAAAACGAGTATAGTTTGTTTGTATAAAATAAATAATGCTGGACATTTCACACAGCGCCATGTACTCCCAAACTAAGCAAAGCTGATGGTATGGGAACATAACTGATAGAATACTTATATACCTTTTTTTTTGAAAATTTCTACTTATATTTTATTGAAAAACAACCAGACCCGGAACAAATATCCGTGGATCATGCACACATTTGATTCCGCGGTGGGAATCGAACCCGCAACCTCCTGCATGTGTGAGTATATGCACGAGTTCTTTATTCTACGACTAACTGACAAAGATTTGCACGGATTTATATCAAAATAAAATATAGGGATAGTGTAGCTTTCTTTGTCCTCCGCGGCGCAGTGAGCGACTAGCCGGCTGAGACGCAGGAGGTTGCGGGTCCGATTCCCGCCGCGGAACAAATGTTTGCATGATCTACAAATATTTGTTCTGGATCTAGGCGTTATTCTAAAAGAAAAAAAAGTCAAAATATTTTATTCATTAAAATCACAAGGATCACTTTGAAACGTCAATTTTATTGCTTGTTCCTTCGCGACCAGGCCAGGAAAGAAAGGCAAAAACCAAGGCTGGTTGTTTTTTTAATGATCCTTTTAAAATATATAACAATAAAGAAATTAAATTACGTCTAAATTGTAATAATATTGTTACGAGCTGAGGGTTCGGGATAAAATAATAGGAATCGATCCTACCAAAATAACACTTTTATTCAACACTAAGACGATGAATACACGAACTTGGTCACACGTATCACAACACACTAATTCAAACCACTGTTGCACCACTTAAAGTCACCGAAATGATCGCACGTATAGCTTAATCCAGACTGACTCGGGAGCCACTACTGTTCACGCGAGACCCTTCCCACGTCAGTCCTCCAGAGCCTCGCTGAAACTCACTCACTAACTGAGACTGACTCAGACTGACCGTCCGGCCATCTCTCCAGCCTATTTATATCGCGCATATTTCGATTGTTCGAGAACGATGTCGATCCTTCCAGGAAAGGGTCGGTCCCTCGACACAATGACCACTCCATTGTGCGCAACCGTAGACAATAACAACAATAACACAGCAAGACAAAAGCGTTCGAAAAGTTACGATTATTACTCATTGTTTAACAGCCTCGGCGTAACACTGCCCCCTCCTAAAACATGCTCGTCCCGAGCATTCTTAGCCCCATATCGCGGCAGCCGATCAACATGAACAATTTTAGGCGCACCTCGCGCTGAAGATGTAGCAACTAGAGGAGCCACATTGCCGTCTCCAGTACTTCAGGACACCCAGAGTCCCTTTCTCATCAGCGATCCCAATTCCAGCCTCCAAAACACGGCTCTCATGATTTCTATCTGTTCTTTCACTTCCTGGAATTCCTTTCCAGATGAACCGAACGATTCCCTCATCAGTCGAGCACGCTCTTATGGCCAACGTCGCTGATCTTCCTGTTGACGACGCTGCTCTTCTTTATCCTGACGTCGCTGTTCCTCTTGCAACCGAGTCTGCTCCACCTGTTCACGTCGCTGTTCCTTCTGCGACCGAGCCTGCTCTTCCTGCTGACGACGCTTTTCTTCTTTATGCTGACGGCGTTCTTCCTCCTGCAACCAAGCCTGCTCTTCTTGCTGACGACGCTGCTCTTCCTTATCCTGACGTCACTGTTCTGCCTGCAACCGAGCCTGCTCTTCTTCCTGACGTCACTGTTCTTCCTGCCAACGTCGCTGCTCTTCTTGTTGACGACAAAGCATGGCCATAATAGCAGCAAGATCACCTGTCACAGGAGCTTGCCCCACGGATGATGATGATGATGATGCTCCAAATGATTCGGCGGCGGCTGATTCCAACTCCATCGGCTGACGACTCTGCCGAGCTTCTTGAACCGGAGACTCCCCAAACCGCCTTTCATCCATTTCCTGTTGTCGTTGACCTCTCGTCCTGACACCGTCCACGTTATCCTTTGGTAGAACCGGCATTATTTTATCCCACTTCTGACACCAAATTGTTACGAGCTGAGGGTTCGGGATAAAATAATAGGAATCGATCCTACCAAAATAACACTTTTATTCAACACTAAGACGATGAATACACGAACTTGGTCACACGTATCACATCACACTAATTCAAACCACTGTTGCACCACTTAAAGTCACCGAAATGATCGCACGTATAGCTTAATCCAGACTGACTCGGGAGCCACTACTGTTCACGCGAGACCCTTCCCACGTCAGTCCTCCAGGGCCTCGCTGAAACTCACTCACTAACTGAGACTGACTCAGACTGACCGTCCGGCCATCTCTCCGGCCTATTTATATCGCGCATATTTCGATTGTTCGAGAACGATGTCGATCCTTCCAGGAAAGGGTCGGTCCCTCGACACAATGACCACTCCATTGTGCGCAACCGTAGACAATAACAACAATAACACAGCAAGACAAAAGCGTTCGAAAAGTTACGATTATTACTCATTGTTTAACAGCCTCGGCGTAACAATATATTTGAACGAACGAGTTGGAGCAATTTCAATCCCAAGCTTCTCTATCATCGGTCGGTACTCTCTGCAACGCTCTTCCTGCTGCATATCAACGATCTGCTAAATTCCGGATCCTTTGGGTATTCAGACGACAGCACAGTTGTGGAGAGTTACACATCTACTGCACGAGCCAGTGGGGCGCAGATTCAGTCACTCAGGGAGGCCATGGTTGAACGCTTTAACTTATCCTTGAAGGCGATCTCCAACTGGGGCGATGCCAACTTGGTTAAGTTTAATGCAAATAAAACCCAGGTGTGTCTGTTTTCCGCGAAACGGAGCCCATTTCATCTGGCTCCTACTTTCCGTAATGTACCCGTGCCGATTTCTGACCACCTCGAGCTTCTTGGTATCTCATTAACATCCACTCTCAATTTCGGCTCATACATTGAGTCGAAAGCCCAGCTGGCCGCTAAGAAGCTTGGAATACTTGCAAAGGTGAGGCAATACTTCACACCGGGATAGTTGCTCAACTTATACCAAGCACAAGTCCGATCATGTCTGGAGTACTGTTCTCACCTCTGGGACAGATCAAGAAAATACCAGCTAGAGTCTCTAGATTCAATTGAGAGAAGAGCCAAGAAGCTTATTTGCAATAACGAGTTAGCAGATGCAAGGCTCCACAGCCTCGAGCATCGTCGAAAGGTTGCAAGCCTCTCGGTTTTTTATCGGATACATTTCGGAGAGTGTGCTGCGGAGTCAAAGTCAAAGTCAAATATTTTTATTCATTAAAATCACAAGGAACACTTTGAAACGTCAATTTTACTGCCTGTTCCTTCGCGACCAAGCCAAGAAAGAAAGGCAAGAAACAAGGCTGGTTGTTTTTTAAATGATCCTTTTACAATACATAATACAGAAAATAAATTACGTCTAAATTGTAACATTTTGAACGAGTTGGAGCAATTTCAATCCCAAGCTTCTCCATCATCTAAATAATCCGATATTTTATAGTAGGCTGTTTTATAAAGATTTTGTTTAATTACGTTTTTAAATTTGTTAATTGTCAATTTTTGTACATCCGTTGGGAGTTTGTTATAAAAGCGTACACCTTGCCCTTTAAACGATTTACTAACTTTATGGAGTCTACAAGTGGCAACAGCGAGTTTATCTTTATTTCTAGTATCTAGTATTATGATTATCGCTATTTTTCTTAAACAAATTAATATTTTTATGAATATACATTAAATTTTCATAGATGTATGGACAAGGGAATGTCATTATATTTCTTTCTTTAAACTTATTGCGTAATGATTCTCTGGGGCCCATATTATAAATTGCACGAACAGCCCTCTTCTGCAGCACAAAAACGGTGTTTATATCTGCAGCACTCCCCCACAGCAGTATACCGTATGACATAATGCTGTGGAAGTAGCTGAAGTAAACTAGTCTAGCTGTGTCTACGTCTGTAAAAAGACGGATCTTTTTGACTGCGTATGCCGCAGAACTAAGTCTCTTCGACAACCCATCAATGTGAGGGCCCCATTGAAGCTTATTATCTAGGGTTATACCTAAGAATACGGTGGTGTCCACAAGAGCCAACTCCTCGTCTTTGATTTTTATATCTGCTTTAACTTGTGTAACATTAGGTAGTATAAATCTAGTACACTTTGTTTTCTTTTCATTTAGAAGTAGATTGTTTACATTGAACCATTTTACCACCTTAGAGATTGCATTGTTTACATCGTCAAAATCGGTTTGTCGTCGCTTTAATTTAAATAAAAGTGACGTGTCGTCTGCAAACAATACAACCTCATGATCGTCCCTTACAAGATGGGGAAGATCATTAATATATACTAAAAACAAAAATGGTCCCAGAATTGATCCCTGTGGTACACCCATTTTAACCAGAGACCCCGGAGAACGCTTCCCATTCACGTCAACTCTTTGCACTCTGCCACTTAAATAAGAAGTGAGAAAGTCTAGAGCAACGCTCCTAATGCCATAATGGTGTAGTTTCCTGATCAATGTGTCGTGGTCTACGCAATCAAATGCCTTGGACAAATCACAAAAAACACCTAAAACGTCATGAGACTTCTCCCAGGCATCAAATACGTGCGATATTAACTCAATACCATCATCAGTGGTTGAGCGACCCCTGGTAAATCGAATTGTTTATGATGCAGTAAATTATGTGAATTGAAATGTCTAAGCAGTTGATTTAAAATTAGTTTTTTAAATATTTTACTAAATGTCGGAAGTACTGAGATTGGTCTAAAATTACCAGGATCAGAACTAGTGCCTGATTTGAAAAGTGGAGTTATTTTTAGTTGTGTTTTATTAAATCAGGGAATACACCAAAGCCAATACACTCATTAAATATTAAAGCTAGTCTGTAATCTGCTAATCTGTATACTATTAGTATGTATTAACAAAAAAAATTGTATAAGTAGGTATTCTATCAGGTATCTGGTTCCCATAGTACAAGCTTTGCTTAGTTTGGGGCTAGATACATAGCTCTGTGTGAAATGTCCAGCAATATTTACTATTATTTATTATTTATATCCTTCAAGTGACTTATCATAAAATGTATTTCCCCTCAAGGGACTTATAATAAAATATGATAAGATAAGTTTACTATCCCAATTGTTTATTTATTCTATCAGTGAAATTATATTAAGTATCGTTTTAGTAGTTTCTGAATTTATAAACTTTCAAACAACAAACTTTACCTCGTTTTATTTATTTATTTATTTAATACTTTCACACAAAACAGAATAGTGCTAGGACTTAATGCTAATAGCATTATCTACCAGTCACCCTGGTCCTGCTAAAAGAAGGTAAGGCGTGACACAGGTATCAATTATTATATTATTAGGAATCTTTTTAATATTAATATAGCTAACTTCTGAACGTTTGAACCAATTTAGATGAATGATGTATCAGAATCCTTATGGCCCGCGTGTAGAGACCGTCTAATCTAAAACTGAACGGCCCTCTACCGCGTTCAGTTGAAGTTGATGCACAACAAATCATTACAAAATGTGCCTTGTGATCACAGTGACTAAAGAACATTTCGTCTCGACGTACCTTATGAAGTAGAAGGGCGTTCCGGTTTACATTAGACGGTCTCTACCACCTACTGGCGCCTAATGGATCCCACTTAAATCAACAATTACATTGCACTAGCCTTGCGCAAGTCTATAGAAATTTGAACAAATTCTTCCCGCAGAGACTTCCGCAAGCCTTGGACAAGTCAGGCTTTGCAAAGAAATCTCACTCAGAATAGAGGATTAACATAAGGATTCAATGATTTTTTTACGTTTTAGGATGACAGCTCCCAGCATGTCCGTAGACATGCGGCACACGAAGCTGAGCGCGGAAGACGCTGCGCTCATCGCGGGCGAGCTCATAAAGCCGTCGTGGGCATCGAGAAACGAAGGCATCCACGAGCGGGTTAGCTTCGACGACACGCTGTGGGGCTTCGAGCTTGCTGGCGGAGCCTTCTACAAGACACCACTTAGGGTTGTCTATGTAAGTAATCAAGACCCATAACTATACAGGGTGTCCCAAAAAATAGTGTCAAGCGAAAGTCCAGAGATAGAACATCCCTTGGGGTACCCGAATCAGCCCCATGTATGTTCCGCGATTTTTTATAATTTTCGAGTTATGAATTTATTTCCGAATTTTTGAAAATTTTCGACTTGAAAAACTTAAAAAATTCTTTAATAAAAAGTAGAAAACTTTCTTGATTTTTTTTTTGTACTGAATTTTTATGATTTGTTCTTTTATGCATAAAATAATCAGCTACGTGACTTTGATGAAAACTATGAAAATGTTGGTGTAAAGTCAAAAAATTACATTCGGTGAATTATGACTTAAATTTTCAATTTTAAATTATAACTCTTAAAAAGTGATTTCATTGTTTTTAAATAAGTCTTAAAAATTTTTCAGACTCTCAGCTTTCATAATCATTAAAAAAAGTAGTACTTAATAGGCTACTTTGGCGAAAATCGGCCTTCAAAGACGGCGAGGTGGAAAATTCTTAAAATTATCTATCTAATTAGAAAATAGATTTTGCCCATTTTATCATTCCTAAGCTTAATTCGTTTGTTAACTAACCAAAAATGACTGCAGGGAAGCATTTTAGAGCTTTTTTTTTCAATGTTTAATATAAGTTTTATTAATTTTGCGCGATGTCTGCTCACCCATGATCCGGATTGTAAACGTGGGTGCAAATCTTTTACCTGTATTAACAATAGGCCGATAAAAGACCGAATTATCGCTATGTCTGTAACTCTCCTAGGTGACAACAGAGCAGCGCGCAACCGAAGCTTTATTATGTTTGTGTATTCAAAATGCATTCTCGGAATTTACAATTTGAGTCGCAGTTGGGCCATGAGCATGACAAAGTGATGTGGGGGGGGGGGGGGTCTCGGCGCGAGGGTTGATCTATTGTATTCTGCTGGGCCAGTCGTTTGCCTACAAATGTACAGTCGTTTGGTTTTCCTACAAATAAACTAAATAAATTAAAAATTAAATTGGATATAACAAATTCTTTGACAATGCCCATCTACAACAGTGTTTAATCAGTGTTTTAATCAGTGTTTAAATGTCTATTATGAAATGCTTGACTGTTTCTAGCAACTCCAAAATGATGGTGCAATGGGCTACTAGGTAGATAAAACCTATGTAATTATTTAAGTATTATTGACGTAACCGAGTGTTCTATTTTGTCTCTACGGGTTCAATAAATGAGTATGAATACTTTAAACAATGTCTGTCTTTGACCATAGTTTGTCCTTCTGAACTGTCTGTCTGTTCTGTCATAGTTTAATCTATCTCGAACAGCAAGCACAGTAGAACTACTTTAGCGATCTATTATTATTGGCACAGAAGAGTTTACACTAGGGACGCGTGGATCTGTTTTATCTCGCCTTCATGGCCAGGAAAAGAATAAACGTCCTTACTCAGAGACGTAACTTAACTTTATTGCCATCAATACTCAATCGTTTATTTAGACAACTAGCTGCTGCCTGCGGCTTCGCACGCGTAGTTTGTAAAAAACATTACCCTCTTTCTGTGCTTTCGGTTAAAAAGTAGCCTATGTCGCAATCCCGGTCATAATCTTCCGTTACGATTCAGCCGTAACGATGTGTTTGAGTAACAAACAAATAAACAAACATAAACTTAAACTAAACTAAATAATATTAGTATGATTGATACACTAAACCTAGGTAAAACTCACACGACCCATTTCATCCAAAAGATGTCTGGTAGAGATTGCTACTTAGTGATAAGACCGCCAATAGTATACATTAATTTACCGTGTGCTTAATTTTATTGTTTTATTGAATATAGTGTGCAATAAAGTATTTTCTATCTATTACTAGCGGCCCGTCTTATTATCATCCATAGGTTCCTAAAATATCGTATTCATATTCATGATAATATATATATGAAAATTTAAAAATAATCTGTGGCAATGAATTTGAAAAAATCTATTTTACAACAATACTAGCCATTAGCTCGACCCGTGTTTTCATTTAATGTCGTACGTATGTACATAATAAAACACGTAGTATAAAGCCCCGGGCGGAAGCTAGTTTCACCAATACTTAGGTTGCCGTAAAGTTATTGAAACAAATTGGTTCAATCTATCCGATGTAGTCAGCACGTGGGGTCAAAAAGGGCGGAGCGTGGCGTCCAGCCCAATAGATTATATTTGCGCTCGAGTGAAAATACTCGTCACGTGTACAAGTTGCTCCGGATATAAAACCCAACAGGGTCAATTATGAATGACCGTATATTTAATTTTGTACCTACTTAATTACCACCTACTGTTACATTGTGGAATGCAATTTTAAGTTTGTTTAAATATCTGGAGCCTGTACTATCCCACTGCAGGGCAAAGGCCTTCCTTCCTTCCTTCCACTCCACTCTATCATGCGCATGTGTAGTCCAGTCTTCCGTATACGAGTCAAGTTCATCTTTCCATCGGCGTCGCGGTCTGCCACGTGGTCGTTTTCTGTCTTTTGGGATCCACTCGGTGGTGGACTTTGTTAACTCCTCCGACATGCAGCAGAGATGGCCTGCCCTGTCCCTCTTTAACTTGCCTACTTGTTGCCCAACGTCCGTGTTTGGGAGCGCAGTTCACTGTTTCTAATGCTATCTGTTAATTTGACTCCTAGGATACTGCGCTCCATAGCTCGCTGACAAACCCCGAGTTTGGACTTTTTTACAGTACAGGCTTCAAATAAATAAATAATCTTAATATATCTAGTTAAAAGACGTTTGATTTCGGGCTACATATATCTAAAACTACAGATTTTTACTAAACTGTAATCGATACTACATGTCTACCAGAAAGATGCCTTTCTGGTAGGTGATAGAAGGGCTTGCATCAAAAAAAAGTAAAGTAGAACTTTCACATTTTGAAATATATTCCCTTACTTATTGGCTTTCGCCGGCGGCTTCGCACGCGTTATTTGTCAATATATATAGTAGCCTATACATATTTGAATCCAATTCATAATCTATCAACACACCAAATTTCATCGAAATCGGTTCAGCCATTACGACGTGATTGAGTAACAAACAAACATCCAAACTTTCACATTTATAATATTAGTGTGAAGTACCTACACTACAGTTGGGGTATAAGTTACTCAGCCGAAATTATCATACGACAATGAGCTTCACTTTTTTTTTCTAACAATTTAATGCTGGCTGAACTTTTGGTTTGCGAACCTCGGTTTGGGCCGTTGCCATGGAGGGGATCGGATAGAAACGCTCGTGTAGGCGGCAAGTGAAGGGATTCATCGACCAAGCCGGCGGGGTTGGTGTATCGACTCGTCGGGGTAGACGGTTGATAAAAAGTTACAGGTCTTTTTATCAACCTTCTAACAAGGGCTCGCTATCTCACTGCTACAGTCAGGCCAGTGTTCTAAGCATAATAATATTTGGCGTTTCGGATATGGAACTGTTTTTTTAATAAATACCATCTAATTCCAAAAAGTTGTATATCAATCTATGTTATAACATAAGAACTCAAACATAAGGCAGATTAACATAAGAGTATCTACATAACATACAGTAGCACACCGTAGATTCAACAAGCTCTGCATATCCAGTTACGAGCTGTCTCTATTTGCTTAGCATAGTTCCAAGTGTTATTGTTTCAACAAACATACATATTGTTTAAACTATCTGCCTATTATGTACTGTTAGAGCGTGTGTATCGAAGCTTACTTGCTTACTTTTTATAACTCGCAGCGGGACCTGTGATACACGAAGCTTCAAAGTTATTTAACGATCTCGTGAAATCCAATTCATCCACAAGTTATCTGGAACAGATCGCTTTTAGCGATAAGACCTCCACTTGTATTTCCACGTATCTAGTTATATGTATTAATTAAGATTTATTTATTCTATTTAATTTTGTCTGTGATCAGTAGTAAAATTTAATTATTACCAAAATCTCCACTTTGTTTGTTACTGACATTTGAGATTAGTTTAAATTTTGTTGTTTAAATGTGCTGACATTATTTTTTAGTTAACCATTTATAATTTAATATTATATGATATGTACTTTGTACGCCACTATGCCTGAATATCTAGAAACCGTTTAATTTTTTAACATCTTTATAATCCATGTTTTGGCAAATAAATAAATCTTTAGCTTTAACTGTCACTGACCGTTCTACGATGTAGCAGTGGGATTTTGAAATTTTAATTTAAAGTAAAGTAAGTATGTAAAGTAAAAAACGTTTATTTTGCATCACGCGGGTATATTAAACACAATATGTACTGAATATATTGGTAATGTAAAAGCAAAAACGGTCGCCACTTAGCATTATGCTGTAGCATGACATTTACACCACTAGCGCTGCTCTTCCGTGGTGCCATTTATGTGTTATTCTGATTCTTCAGGTGAAACCGGGCAGCCGGGCGGAGCAGGCCTGCATCAGGAAAGGAGACACCGTCCTGAAGATTAACGGCCTCGACACTTCCACACTGACGCTGCAGGAGGCCCACGACATCGTGCTCGAGTCAGGAATTCATCTGAGGATCTCCGTCACTGCGTAAGTGATCACTAGGTAAAAGTGTGTTCAGGTTGATGGACGCGGCAGTGCATCGAAGGACCCAATATAAATAAATAATGCTGGACATTTCACACAACGCTATCTAGCCCCAAACTAAGCAAAACTTGTACTATGGGACCCAGATAACTGATAGAATTCTTTATTATAGGCAATGGTTACCACTTAACATCAAGTGGGCCATGCTTGATCCAGCTCTAGTTGGGATAAAAAAAAAAAGTTTGTGTTAGTTAGTTTCCAATGCTCGAGTCAGGGTCAGACGAAGCTTTGAATGCATTTTTTTCTGTTGTTAGACAAACGCTTGACTACTGATGCAGATGGTAAGACCTCATATGGACCTCAGCTGATGGTAAGGTGCTAAACGATATCTAGTGCAAATGAATGAAATTCAAACTTTGTTTCAGGCCTGAAGACGAAGAAAATTCTTACTACATATACGAAGATCCTCTTGTAAGTTTTTATAATACTCTTGTACGCGTTGAATTAATACTTAACAATAGGATATAAACGACTAGCGGACCCGCCCACGGCTTCGCACGCTTGGTTTGTCAATAAAAACATTACCTTCCTTCTGTACAGTCAGGTAAAAAGTAGCCTATGTCCCAATCCCGGTCACAATCTATATAATATACCATAATAATATACCAACGGTACATAGGGAGTGCATCTCAAAACACTTCATAATTTAAACCCTTTACTTTATCCCCCCCCCTCCCCTCTTTAGGGATGATTTTGCAAAAAAGTTGAAACACGCATTTATTTATTTCTTAAACATGCATTTATTTATTTAAAAGTCTAAATATGAATTTTCAAACCTTATTTTACTACTTTAGGATTATTTTTTGAGACAAAAGATAGCCTATGTCCTTCTCGAGGATATAATCTATCTCCTAGCCAAATTTCATTACGATCCGTTCAGCTGTTTCGTCGTGAAAAGGTTACAAACAAACAAATTTACAAACAAGCAGAGTTACTTTCGCATTTATAATATTATGTATGGATGGATACAAAAGATCAGCTTTTCGACTTGATCTTCTGTATCTTGTTGCGGTATCGTTTAAGTCGAGGGCCATTTGTGCAACGATGCCTAATCGTATTTAGTTTTTGATGACCTCGGTGGCGCAGTTGGCAACTAGCCGGCTGAGACGCAGGAGGTAGCGGGTTCGATTCCCGCCGTGGAACAAATGTTTGTATGATCTACAGATATTTGTTCCGGGTCTGGGTGTTTTTCTGTATACTATAAATATGCATTTACAAAAAAAGAAAAGTATTTTAGTATTCGATCAGATAACGATTCTCATAGTACGCTTTGCTTAGTTTGGGGTTAGATAACGCTGTGTGAAATGTCCAACATTATTTATTTATTAGTGGTTCGCCCCGAACTGATATGTAGAAAGTCTCAAAAAAAAAATTCTACGTGATTCAATAAAATATTGCCACAAAATGGACAACCACACAACTTGACCTACAGTTTCATTCAAATCTCAAGTAACGAGAGCTCATGTTAATTGGTTATATTTTTTAGTAGTAGAAATAGCAATTAATATTTCCTCTATATTTGCGTCACTAAAGCTACATGTATACCAAGTTTCAATACTGTGGGGTCACAGGTGTACCCTGTGAATTATGTCAAAGTTCAGTTTTTATTATTAACTCAAAAAATACATAGATTAAGTTAAAAATAAAAACGGGGTCGATATGAAATAATAAAGACCTTTCATTAGACTTCCTATTTGACCTAATAGTCTCATTTAAATTTTTTTTTACCCCATCTTGAACCCCAATATCTCAACAACCACTCAACATGTTTAGCTCATTTAGTTACACCAGTATTGTGCCAATACTAAATATGTACCTATGTATCAAATTTCACGATAATTGGATTAACACTTCGAAAGTTATCCTCGACAAACAAACATACATACATACAACGCCGATTTCCCCAAGTTGATTTTGAGATCTCGCTTCGCTCGATCAATTATAATCTTCATCATATCAGCCATAGGAGGTTCACTGCTGAACAATGGTCTCCCTCATAGATCTCCAAACCAACCAACCTTGTGCGGCCTGCACCCAACGGCTCCTAACCCTTTATCAGGTCATCTTTGCATCTAGTGGGGGGGCCGTCCTACGCTGCGCTTTCCAGTGCGTGTCAACGCTGTCAAACCTTAGTTTAGCTAAATTTAGTTTAGTTTGTGCTAACAGAATTATAAATAAATAAATATTGCTCAAAATTTCACACACACAAAGCGCAATCTAGCCCCAAACTAAGCAAAGCTTGTACTATGGGAACCAAATAACTGACAGAATACAATAATATACATTTTTTTATAAATACATATTCATAATATATAGAAAAACATCTAGACCCGGAAGAAATATCTGTAGTTCGTGCAAACGTTTGTTCCGCGGCGGGAATCGAACCCGCTACCTCCTGCATCTCAGCCGGCTATACGCCCACTGCGCCACGGAGGTTGTCAATTGCCGCCATTGTTTGGAAAATGCCTACTGAATTATTTACACTGTAGCTTTGTTAACAATGATTACGTCTTCCTCCTCAAAATCCAGTGATGGGATCTTTTATACCTTTTCAATATAATCATGGCGATAGATACCAGAGAGGGACGGCGCTATACAAACGATACTTCCGTCACTCTAACTCGTTTGTAGCAATTACATCGAAGCAGACCCTTTTTGTTTGTTTCACTCAAACGGAAGAGTTTATTGTGAGTCACGAAATGAAACATTCTATAAATAAGAATTAATTAAAATTCTAAAGGTAATGAAATGTGATGACAAAATGATTAATTAATAAATGAGTTTTAGTATTATACCCCCCCCCCCCCCCATCTCTCCCTATCTGTAGATCGTTTGCAACTGTCTTTAGGTGATTCATCTGTTTCAGTGTGGTTCTGTTGCAGGTAGAGGAAAGCCGCATTGCTGATGAGCTGCGGAAGGCGATGGAAGCGGAGAGGATCCGCAGAGCTCTTGCACGAGCAGTAAGTACCTCCTAATTTTGTATTATGGGCCACACACACACAGACGTCAACGATTTTTTGCGTAAGCATCGAAACTTGAACAAATTATTTTCAAAGAAATCGTTGCTAACGCACAGACCAATCAGGTAAGGGCCTTAACAGTGGGGTTGCCATCTTTTTTTAAAGAAATGACGTATTTTTGGATCTACCAAAAATACGGGGCTAGAAAATAAAGTACAGTCGCTGAAAAATATGTACCTAATTTATTAAAAAAAATTACACTTCTGAACTGAACAGCGCGGTTAATGTAAACTTTAAATAGTTTCAATCGTGTTTAAGTTTGGCGCTGTATTTTGTTGGGATCATTGCAATTTATGAAAACATTTATTACGTATTCATTAGGGTCAAAATAATACATTTTGCTATTTAAAAATATAAAGCACACAGATTTAAAATAACGTAAGATAAAACCCGTATTTATAATAATAAAGTAAGATACTTTATTATAAAGTACGGTTGGCAACTTTACTTACCAGTGATGACATGCCTCCGAAATTCAATCCCAAACTTACTCCTCTCTGCCCACAACTTACCAAAATGATTTTGTCCTTCCTCAACCATCCATTGAAACCAGTCAATCATCACCATCCTCTATGGCCTTTTACAGTGTCGACAACACCGAAATCGAAAAGATCATTATCAATCTTAAAGACAAATGCGCATTGGGCTGGGATGGTATATCTACCAAAGTTGTAAAATCTGCCAGACTTGTAGTGCCAGACAGTACTTATTCCTATTTTAAACCATATCTTCAATCTGTCCATATCGTCGGGTACCTTTCCACACGCCTTCAAAAAAGCAGTTGTACATCCTATTTTTAAAAGCGGTGATAGGAATTGTGTCTCAAACTACAGACCCATTTCCGTTCTGGCAGTTTTCTCAAAGATTTTTGAAAAAATTTTGAACAACAGGCTTGTGAAATATCTGAGCGACAAATCAGTCCTATCTCCAAACCAATTCGGTTTTAGGTGTGGATGGTCCACTGAGGACGCTGTTCTAGAGCTCACTGACACTGTTGTTCAAAATATTGACAAAAGAAAAAAAACACTTGGCATCTTCTTGGACCTATCAAAGGCCTTTGACACCGTCTCAATTCCCATCTTACTAAACAAACTGGAGTACATTGGTGTCAGAGGAATTGTCCTTGATATGTTTCGGAGCTATCTTAGTAACCGTTCACAGTACGTATCTATTGACAGTTTTCAGAGTAAGGAGGAACCCATTTGTTTTGGAGTCCCTCAAGGTAGCGTCCTTGGACCTACCTTATTCCTAATTTATATAAATGATCTCTGTAATATGTCATTCCCGAACTCTAAAATTATTACATATGCTGACGACACTGCCGTTCTTATTCACGGACAGACTTGGCAAGACGCTCGTAAGAACGCTGAAAATGTTCTCACGTTTATTATGTACTGGCTACGGACAAACCTCCTCACACTTAACATTTCAAAAAGTAAATTTATTCCCTTCTCCACAAACATAGCTTCCCAACCTCCCCCTTCATTTAGTATCCGTGCACACGTTTGCTCCGGAGTTTCTCCTCCTTCAGCCTATTGCAACTGCTTATCTATTGAACGTACTACAGCTCTCAAATATCTTGGGGTCATGGTAGATAGTACCCTTTCTTGGAAGCAACAAATTGAATCCATGGTTTCGCGAGTCAGAAGACTCATATTCGTTTTTAAAAATTTAAGGTCTGTTCTGGATTTCAATTTACTGAAATCTATTTATTATGCATTAGCTCAATCCATTTTGTCATATTGCATTGTATCCTGGGGTGGCTATGTTAAAACCTTGATGCTTAGACTCGAGAGGGCTCAGAGAACTGTCCTTAAGGTCCTTGCAAAAAAGTTCATCTGGTTTCCCACGTCCGAACTTTACTCACTCTGCCAAGTTCCCACTGTCCGACAACGTTTTATATTACAAACAACCTCGCGCAAACACTCACAGCTTGTTTATGATCCTAATATAACTGACTCTAAGCGCAGATCGGATCTAGTTTGCAAAACTGAAAAACGGCGTACGGCATTTGCCAGTCGTCATTTTTATTTCCTTAGCCCCACACTATATAACAGAGTCAACAAACAAATTAATATATTTCCTTTACCCCGCTATAAATGTCAACAAAAATGTCTTCAGTGGCTCGTAACACTGTCGTATGAAGAAACTGAAGACCTTTTAAAAGTTGCTGTATAGACTGTAGGTCATACACATACAAGCACACACAAGTTCACACACACCCACACACATACACACACACAAGCACACACCCTCTCATACATACACACAAACTCACACACACACAAACTCATATACACATACGCGCACATAATCACACATGCTTATCTTGTATAATTTAAAAAGTAATAGTAATAATGATAATTGGAAATAATAAACTCTGGAGGGGGGCGTTAGTGTTCGCGACACAGTTTATAACTTCTGCGAATACTATCGTGTTCCAGTATTGTTGTGCCATGTTTTTGTTCCAAAATAAAGTTATTTTGATTTTTTGATTTTGACATTGGCACAGAAACGTGCCCTCTCTCTATGGACCTCTTGAGTTCGGCCGGTCTGGAGATCTATCGGGGAGGCCTATTTTAAGCAGTGGACGTCCTATGGCTGATATCATGATAGTAATTCAAATATGTGATTATGCGTTATTTGAGAGAAGCTATTTCAAATGAGCTTACCTCTTGTCTGTACTCTTTGGCGAACACCTACTTAATTAGTTGACAAAACCAATCAATTAAATTCCTACTATCAATTAATTAATATCCCAAACGCATAACTGTGTCCTCACATTGCGACGTTTTTTAAATGTACAGTCACAGATAATTTGTGGTCGCGTTTGTTCTGAACGTGCATAATAAATATGTAAAACAACTGTCCCTTTTGTAATTTATAGTGAAAATTTAAATCATTGAACATTCTTTCTGTTGTGATGTCCACCATGGCAATGAGAAGATCTTCCACCAAGTGACCTTGGCTCAGGGTCAAAGAACCGACAGGTCTGCCTGAGTAGTATTACATTAGTTCAGATTCTCAGATTATTCATTTGCGCGATCTAGAAAGCTTCCCATTTACCTTTAGATGTCACCGATGCAGAGGCTCTCTTTGACTGTAGGTAAGCTTGATGTCCAAGCAATTTTTTTATGAGCCAATAGATATCACTTGCTACTTGTATAATCACACACAAAATAAAATACCTACCTACTGATATTTTATCTTATCCTTGTGTATTGTTGTCCTTAGGTAAATACTTATTAGTCCACTTTGTGTGTGTCAAACTCAGGGTAGCCTTGTATTTTCTTTCTTTCATTTTCTATACTTGCATTTTTTCTTTTCAGCAACGGAGCTGCAACCTGCCATGGCCGTGGGTGAGAAGAAAAATCATCATCTACAGAGAATCCAATTGTTTTCTAGTTCCCAGCAATTATGAAAATAAGCACAAGTAAGTATTAGCATAGATCAGTATAATTTAATAGACTGACAATGACCTACAAGATCTCGCAACTCGATACCTGATTACCTGCTAGGACGCGAGATGTCGCTAGGAGTTACGAATCGTTAATAAAATAAAATCAACACGTATTTATATGTGACCTCTACTCTCTACTACCGCTCATAATGCTACGAAAAA
This sequence comes from Philereme transversata, assembly GCA_963924445.1. Classification (NCBI taxonomy): domain Eukaryota; kingdom Metazoa; phylum Arthropoda; class Insecta; order Lepidoptera; family Geometridae; genus Philereme; species Philereme transversata. Next base: position 34,663,433 of record OZ004339.1, on the reverse strand, counting down.
AATCTTTAGATGGCGCTATTTCCAATTCCACGTGCGCGATAAACTTATTGCGACGTTGTCACCACGCCATGACCGCAATGCCGCGAAAAGCTGGCCGAGACGCAGAAAGTTGCGGGTTCGAGTCCCGTCGCGGAACAAATGTTTGCATGATCTACAGATATTCTGAATCTGGGTGTTTTTCTATTATATTATAAGTATTCTATCAGTTATCTGGTTACCATACTATAAACTTTGCTTAGTTTGGGGCTAGATGTGAAATGTTTAGTGTGTACAATATGCACCATTTTTTTAATATAGTTATTTCTTTACACTCAATGTTCATTTGAAATTTGTCTGTTTCCAGAGACCTGTTTCCAGATTTACCGCATGTGAGATACACAGATGATATCTGCGAATTTAACAGAGGTACACCTATACTCAAAGAATCCAAAAAGAATAAAGAAAATGGACTCCAAGAGAACTCAGAAGAGACCGAAAAGGGAGAACCTGTTACTGACGATGAAGAAGACTTTGAAAACGTCTCTAATAGCATGGACGAGAGAGAACAAAATATGATTCTAAATGAAATTCTTGAAGAAGAGAATGAAGATGAAGCTAAAAATATGCCAAGTGATATAGAAGAGACTACACACAGTGATATGGAAGAAACTGACCATCGTGATGTGAATGGAGAAGTTTTGGGACCTGACAACGAAGAGGATGGAATTGATAAAGTGACAGAGAACGAAGAAGAAGAACCAATTAAAGAAGTTAGATTAGATGCTGAAATAGGCGACACTGAAGTTTTAGAAGAAAACGATGTCAGTCACACTAAAACAGAGATTATTGACACAGAAACGAACGATGAAGTAGAAATTACAAATGAACCTAGTGATAATGTAGATAATGAAGTTGAAAATGTAGAAAATGAAGTTAAATCTATCGCGCCTACAAGTGACTTTGTAAATGAAGAAGACGGTGCTATTAAAAGTGATGACGATAATGTCGTGGATGGTATCGTAGGAGATGGAGACTTTAATGATTTGACCAACGAGCGATAGATTAGACATTCCATGATAGAGGCTAGGTATTAAAATGGTCATACATTTGTGATTAGTCCGTCCACGCTAGGAAACAAATATCGCTAAGAAACTACTTCCTGTGTTCTGTTCTGGGTTCCTGTTTCTAGCGATAGCGTAACATGTAGCAATGATAACGGTTTTGTTGAATTCACTTTGGTAATATTTTGTTATTAAAATTTATGGCAGAATGTTAAATTTCTAAATCTTTCAGCCTCTCATTTTTACATTTGAGCAGACTTAGTGCAGCTGTACTTTTAATTATATTTCAAATAAAATATTTATCGAAATTCTCATATACTTTATTTCTCTTGACCATAAAACTTAAACTACAATTGTCTGAAACCTCAAAAAAAAAACAATGCAAGTTTATCTGAGATAGTAATAATCAAACATCAAAGTACGTATACCGGCCAGAAGCCAAAAATACTTTTAAATAGTTAATCAGATAATAATTTTTAGAGTTCGGGAACAAAATTTCAATAGTAATTAATAATGGCTCACCTAAATTGCAGTAATAATTATCTAAAAATATTTTCATTTTGATTGCCTAAGGAGCCAAATTGGCGAGGGTCACTATTCCGAAATAGGGATATTAGGAATATTATGTGCTATCATAATATATAACGCGGCGGATACATCTTGTTATATTCTATAGAGGTTAAATTTGTATATATGTAAATCTTTGAAACTATTAAACCGATTTTGAAAATTCTTTCCCTGAAAAGCTACACGATTCTTGAGTGCTGTAGGCTATATTTTATTTTGATAACAATCCATGCGAAGTCGTGGCAAGTCAGCTAGTATGGAAATACAGCAATCAAATCAAATGTTAAACATAACATCAGGTAACTTATTTGTGAAAGCAGTAACAGAGTATGAACAACAAAACACACTCAATAATTTAGTTATACTACATCCCTAATATTATAAATTCAAAAGTAACTCTGCCTGTCTGTTTCGTTACGTTTTTACGACTAATTGATTGATTAACAATTAATTGTACACCAGGATTTTCTAAAAGACCTAACTTATATAAACATGGTACAATGGGTGGCTTATCCCTGAAAGCGATTTCTTCCAGACAACCTTTGGATTGACACTAATGGATGGATGGACCGATTTCGATGAAATTAGGTGTGTGGTGGATTACGACCTGGCTACTTCATCTTTTATAAATACGCGCTAAGTGTGTATACAGCTATTAGCGGGTAAAATAAAACTTCGTCTGTTCAAAGACACTCTACAACTGAGAATCGTTAATAAATGATTTGTTTGAGACGAATCCAATTAATTATTCGTTAGATTAAATCAAGGTGCTTCAGAATTTTTTTTTGAACTGAAAACGGCTCTCTAACTCATGAAACTGAATAATTTGCCATGATAATTATTGTTTTACATGAAAAGTTATGTTTTATACTCGGGTGAAAGCGATCAATAACACCCTCGATTAGCGTCCTTGCTCGCGTTCGTTCGCTCGAACGACAAAATACCTAGGACGTGAAATATATCGCTTACACATAACTTTCCATCACGAATGCGAGGAAATTAACAAAGTATATTTAGAATAGTTAGTAACTACAAAGAAAATTTGCGTTCCCGGTAAGTATCCATAGTTTTTTTTAGTTATAGACTATGGCCTCTTTTATATTAAATACAATCTTTTATATTAAAGAAATAAGAATTTGTCATGGAGATTGTATTTCATTATATAATATTAGGAAGGTGGCCTCTTTAAATTTAAGATAGAAATAAGGATTTGTCATGTAGATGGTTTTTCATCTTAGTTTATTATGAAGGCAATCAGTGTTATTTTATTTACGAATTTACTTACGGCCCTAGGGCCATAAATTGCATTTACGGAGCCGACATCGAGTTTACGTAAGTTCACTAGAAAGTACCTACAGAATCAGCAAATTTTGGACTTTAAAATAAAACTAAGTACAGACCGTACAGTCTGGAGGCCGATGGAAGAAGGCCTATGTTCAGCAATGGATGTCATATTATAGATATGATGATGTAAACCATGCCTGACATTGATTTTTGAGAACAACAGAATCTGTTATTAAATTAATTAAATTTAATTAAAGTTTTTTTTGAGTTACTAGATTAGTAGAGTTAGTAGACCGCGTAATGATTATTCACTCTAATATTATAATATAATTTTCAAAGTAACATAGTCTGTCAGTTTGTTACATTTTTACGGCTGAACCGATTTTGATAAAATTTGGTATATAGATGGATTATGATGTAGATTGAGATAGTATTTTTCATTGACAAATCGCGTCTGTGAAGCCGCGGGTGGAAGCTAGTAATAAGTAGGTATTCTATTAGTTATCTGATTTCAACAAGGTTTGCTTTACTCAGTTTCGGACTAGATATCGCTGCGTAAAATGTCCACTATTATTTTTTGCTTTTTTAACCTGAAACACCCTGTATAACTGTATAACATTGTAATTACTTGCTAAAAAGTTGTGGAATTCTTATCTCCAGGAAAATTGAGGATTTTCCTTTAAATTGAAAGGACTTCATTTATTTTATTTAGTTACATCCAATTAGTTTTGGGTAGCTCCTTAATTAAATCTAGTTGACCCAAAAAATTATAATCTAGAATCCGGAGCTTCACAAGATTTTTGGCAAATAATGTATTGTAGCTGCCGCCAGCGGCTTCGCACGCGTGATTTGTCAATAAAAACATTACCCTACTTCTGCACAGTCCCGTAAAAGTAGCCTCTGCACCGGACATAATCAGGATAGCAAAGCATCTTTTAAGAAACAAATGATCTCTATTGTTAATTATACACTTCTCGCTCTCCCTCACCCCTCAAGTATACACATTTTCACACATCCCTGAACGTGCGTTTGCGCTTCGAACTGGTGTGGATAGATTATTCCAGCATTTCGTGGCAGCATATCGGAAGCTACCACGAAAAGCAGTCGTTCTGTGGCGTAGATAGATCAAACGAGTCGCAAACCGTACGTAACGGTTAGAGAATTCAAGCTTGTCATACAGGTATGAAGGCTGCTGCTTTATAACAATACCAAAAAGCAAAGTCGCGAAGCGTAAATATCGTCGTGATGACATATTCATCATACTGTGTTCACATATATAATATGTGTGTAGTATATATAATACATAATGTTAATCTTAGCAATATGAAAAATGAATGAAGATTTATTTATTTTATATATATGGTGATATGTGTGCCCACCGCGGAACCGGAAAACAAAAACGCACACATGCGTATTATAAAATGTATAATCTACTCGTATGTGTATAACTTTCTGAAGCACGGTAACAGAGAACAATAGGATCTGTTACTATTGAGCAGGTGAGGTGGGGGCCAGCGCTTGACTATCCTCAATAAAAATAAAATAGTTAAGTGCGTGTTCCGTATCAGTACCAAGACACTGGCTCCATTGCCCCTCTGAGTTCCGATGCTTATACGGCCGTTGGGGCAGAAAGGTCCTAGAGCGGAGACCACGCACTGGAAAGCGCTGCGTAGGATGGCCCCGACTAGATAGAAATAAGACCTGATAAAGGTTGCTGAGAATCGCTGGCTGGAGGCTGCACAAGATTGGTCGCTCTGGAAACCTATGGAGGAAGCCTATGCCCAGCAGTGGATGTCTTATGGCTGATATGACGATGATGTGTTGAACCTGATAAGGACCTGCTCTCGGATCACACGTCGCTTTGACCAGACGCCTAGAAAGAATTTTGAAAACACGAAGGGTCTTAGTATCCCATGGACCCAGGGTCTCGACTCCGAATGGTTCGAATATGTATATTGTAATTGTATTATCTAAGGGATTATTAAAAGGAATAGCCTTGTTTCTTGCCTGATTCTTTTCTGGCTTGGTCGTGGAGGAACAGGTGGTAAAATTGACGTTTAAAGTGATCCTTGTGTTTTTAATGAATTAAATATTGACTATTAACTTTTGACGTAAACTCTGTGGAGACTTCCATATTTGATGACAAGCGGCTATTTGTTCCATATGTTTGAATTCACCGCATAAAAAAACATATGCCGCAGTCTATACGAAACATAAATTGTCCCGTTCCCTAGACACACATTCATGCAAGCAAAAATCACGTAAATTCAAAGGAAAACAATAAAAACACAGTCGATATTGGTTTATGCCCAATAAAGTTTAGTGGCGTATTTTTACGATGCGTGTACCTGAATGGTACGGGGTATAATATCTACAGGTTGATTTATTAAACGGCCTAGAAACACTTCAATGTACACTGATTGAATAAAATGTTCTACTATTTTGGATAGCTTAAAAAAAAGGAGTACATGCAATTTAAACTATAAATAATGACAGAGTATATATTTGAGACCACAAATAAAGTTTTTTTTTTAAAAACAACACAACCATCAACACTTGATTTTTTTTGTGTCTAACATTTAGGTCGGTATTTACCGCCCTGTCGTACGCACCGCACGCGCGCTGCTGACTGGTTGGGTGCATTGTCCGGGCCGGGTTATTGACATTGCATGCGTAAATCGCTGAATATGGCTGCACTTATACTATGTAACACTAAATACCTTGTACCTACCCATATTACGCAATAAACTGATTTGATTTGATTTGATTTGACTGTCTGTGGCATTGTACATTACGCTAGTTCTCTAACATTTCGTCAAGCAGCATATCATCGTTTTTTTCGAGATTTTGATATTATAACTTGAAAGTTTTAACGATATGTGTATTTATTGGTAGAAACCACCCCTCCAATATAATTAGTTTAAAATGCAACACATTCTATAAATAATAGTGGACATTTCACACAGCGCTATCTAGCTCCAAGCAAGGCAAAGCTGTACTATGAGCAGTGGCGGCGCTAGACCAAACGTGGACTTATACGACATCAGCTTTGCGAGGCCTTGAATGAGCTGAATTATCACTTATATGAGTTGTATTGTTAATCAAATGATGACGCCTAATGAGACCGTCGGCGGTCGCCGATGTTGCCGACGCCTAACGCCGCCACTGCACTCTGGAAACAAATCACATTAGGTAGGTACCTATCTCAGATAGGTGGAATTCCCCGCGATAGCGACGCAACGCCAGCAGATGTTGCTAGACTAGGTTCGCCCCGAACTGAGATCTCGCAGTCTCCCATAAAAACAAAAAAACATTATTTGTAATCTTTGACTAACAAAATAGTACCACGTAATGTGTAATTAACTAACTTGACCTACAGTTTCATTCAAATTACAGGTAATGTACCCACAGGTAATCATGTAAATTGCTTAAATTTTTTGGGGTACAAATTTCAGTTTTTCTGGATTTCTTTTCCCTATATTTGTGTAACTAAAGCGTACCAAAGGGGCATGCCCATATAATGCTGTCAACTGCACAAAAAATTGCGTTCATCCAAAAAATATGTTACATTTTTTCGTTAATCTACGTATCAATCGATTAACACGAAAAGTATCCTACAATATTTTAAAATAACAATGAATATGAAAACGACAGGAAATGAAATGGTAGCAAATTGCCTCCAGTTGCAAACATTAGTGTTGAGCCAGAGTTGTTCTGAGACAATCATCGATTGTTGATAAAAGACCATAAATAAAACAATCGATTTATTTGACTGTATTTTCACTGGCACGAAAAATCGGTCACCGATTTCAGAAGTACGAAACCAAAACGATATTTGTTTCCCAATGAGCGTTTTGTAAATCGTTTTTTTTTCTCTTTAATTAACCCGGGGGTGGTATTATGCTTGACTCGCGCTGGTAGCGAGCGCCCGAGCGAGATAATCTCAGCCAATCGCAGTGCGCGCTGAATTTGCGCTCAGCTGTTGATGCACCGCAATTGATCTAAATCCTCTCGCTCTCAGCTAACCTTGATCATAATCGGCGGGCCGTTGATCTCAGCGCCACCTTCTAGATGGCTTTAGGATTAACCAGTGGAGAGAAAAAAAAAACGGAAAAAAATAACTCTGCTTATCTGTAGCATTATCTCGATTTTAATTCGATCAACAGATGAGAGGTTAAAGCTTCGCACGATTTTTGCATAAGGCCATGCAGAGACGAGTTAATGACACAGACATGAGATATTTTTTAGTTAGGCACCTATCACTCGTTATTCCTCCCAAATCATCGAATTAAGAACTAACTCAAACTATAGTCGATATCGATCGATATCGACTACCTATTCAATCCAAGTTTACAAAATCAACACAGAAATACATAATGAATTCTATTAAACATCTCCAAAGACAAATAAGTACATTTTTTTTTCGCTTGGGTACAATTGGTACTTATATTTTTCGTACATTTTATTACCTTATTACTACCCCTGACACACTAAATATCTGATTTTCAGAAGTAAATAGGTAGGTATATTTATGTATTTATCTGTGGCGCTCGTGTTGAATCGAAATAAACTCAATTTTACTTCGATTCAACATTTACTCAACAGAATCAGATGATTATTATTTCTTTGCATTAAAATATTGAATTTTGATTTACTGGAATAATTGCCCTCGTCTGTTGATTGTACAGGAGCGCGATGTCAAAAATGGCACTTCTGTGCGCGCGCGCCTTGAGATTAAATATAATCGATTGCTCGATTTGACCGATTATTTTGCGCCGATAAATCGATATTTCGGATAATAGTCGATGGTCGATATGCCAATCCCTATGACTGTCTAACTTTTTATTAGCTGCAGTAAAATGACGTTTTGTGGGTTGCCGGTTTTTGAAGAAAAATAAATAGGGATGTAGCTAAATGAGTGAATCATATATGAATAATCAGTTTGTTTTTTTTTTTGAGATTTAATATTAAGTTGTAATGTATTTTTTTACCTATTATTATTACTATACTAAAGGATTGATCTTTTTTAGTGGAAGTATAGGGAGGTACATTCAAAATGAAACAAAAACGTCATAATAATGTTATTTAATTAATCTTTTTCGAAATCACTGTCGCTGTCGAACAAAAAAGAATCATAAGTTTCGACATCAAAACAAAAAGGGAACAAATAGAGGAAACTAAGAGTTGACACGTACCAGCGTTGACCCAGGTCTCGTCTTAATATATGTATTTTCCCTCCCTACGATATTGTTTAATTAAACGCAGGTAGCGCTGGCGCCATGATATGATATCTTGTCTATCAATAAGCACACTCTTGCGTGATCGAGTAGCGAATTCGAAATTAAGATGCTTCATAATTTTTCTCAATGTCTCTTTCGAGAAGTTGGGCAATCCTGGGTCATCATTTACAACTTGCAGCACCTAAAAATGATTAAAGTTATTACCTAATTGGTTAAGATTACATACATCATCATCATCATACATAGATAGATTGAGATGGGAGAAAACATACTTACATAACGTATAATAAAAAGATGAGTGACGACATGTGTAAACTAACTTTTGCGATGGTGGGTATTTCATTTCTATGAAAGAACTGATGTACAATTCGTGTAAGAGCAGTGAATGTGAAATCATCAAGTTTATCTTTAAATGTAAGTTTTGGGCCCGTTTTTTCGGGAGGTTTTGGTGATTCGCTGTCGTTCTCCTTGTGCTCCTTTAAAACGGAATAAACTGTGCGGACGGATATTCCCAAGACTTCAGCCACCTTGTTAACGCATTCACTTGTTTTTGGAACTTCAATGTTTGATTCTAAAGATTTCACTTCAAACACATATTTGTAAACGTTTTGGACCCAAAGTTTTTCAGTTGCACTTAGAGCTACACGTGGCCTTTTTTTCTTAGGGGATAAAAATGTGTCTCCATCTTGCGATGTGCTCGGCAGAGCATCCATGTCTTCAATGTATCAAACAAAAAAAACTAACACGAGTAACGAAAACAGGTAATGAAAAACAAACACAACGTAACATAAGTTTAACAATAATGAAAACAAAAACAACGCGCAGTGGGCAAATCAAAGTTATTCATGCACTCAAAACAGAAGTATGAAGCTGAATGAGCGAATGACAACCGAAACAAAATGGCGGTCAAGCGTCATCGTAGCACCGTAACCAAAAACCAGTACTACCAGCTTGAGAGAGCGTTTTCTTGAGTGTTACCTTGTATATGTCTAAAAGGATCAACGTTTATACAGCCTTTTATTTACATTAATATTAAATAGAATTTAGTATGATCATTATGAGTCAGCTATGGAACGATTAGATATTCTGTAAACTTTTGTGAACTGAATCACATCCCTATTGAGATTAGGCTGTCAACATTATTTTACGGAATGACATTTAGAAACGTCATTTTACTGCAGCTAATAAAAAGTTAGACGTGTCTGTGGCCGTTTCGTTTGTTTTCTCGCGTATTTTTGTTTGTTTGCTGACTTAAAGCTTAAACGATTAAATTGATAGTAATTATCAATATCATAATTTATCTAGGAATCGTTATAATTACAATAATAAACTATTTAAGTTGTAGTTGAATACAGTGATGTAAAACTGATTGTTTGTGAAAAATAAAAACTGATTTTTCTCTTTATAGTAAACTTTTCTATAACTAACTTCTAAGCTCTTTTATTACTAACTAAGCCTAGAATCATTAGCAATTGGTTTCAAGTGTGTGCAGTGACAGCATTTTTTACAAGGGAGAGTGGGCATGCCCCTTTTAGCACTGTGGGGTAGTGACCCCACAGTGCTAAAACAACACACAATTCACAGGGTACACCAGTGGTGTACCCTGTGAATTTTGTCAACGTTCAGTTTGTATTATGGCTAATAACTCAAAAACTACAAAATTTAAACTAAAAATAAAAACGGGGACAAAATGTACTTACAAATACCTTTTATTAGATGTGCAACTTGCTCGGATAGTCTCATTTTGTTTTTTTTATCCCTCTTGAACCCCAATATCTCAATAACCCCCTCACATTTTTAGCTCATTTAGTCATACCAAAATTGTTCCATCACTACCTACCTATATACCAAATTTTACGATGATCGGATAAACGCTTCGAACGGTATCCTCCAACTTGGCCGATTTGGCCAACCAGTCTGCTTATGCACTCTTACGTTAAAGAGGGTGGTTAACCAAAAAGCTGTAATTGCTGCTTATCGGCTGTTTCCCCAAGACTGAGATATGGTATAATTTTTTGGGGAAATGCTGCTAAAATCGATCGCGTATTTATTACTCAAAGAGCTGCATTCCAGCAATTTGTGCCTTGAAAAGAATGGCTAGCTGCAGGCCATACATCAAAAAGCTTAATTTGCTCACATTAGCATCAATATATATTTATAAAACTATGATATATTTAAAACGTCATTCAAATATACCCCATGTATCAAGCGCACGAAGATATAACTTTTTACAACATAGGACTAAAGTCTCAACGCCTCTTTTTAGTAACAGTGTGTTTGTAATGTTCACCAAAATATATAATATGTTACCGACTGATATTAGAATGTGCAATGACTTTATGACATTCAATGCAAAGCTATTTACATATGTATGTTATACAATACAAGTATAGAACACATTTTATACAATACAGGAATTTTTTGACGATAAGGATTAATATTTGACATCTTTAATAATTTTTGACATTATTTTCGTTTCATTAGTTTTAATATATTATTATTATTAGCAATTGAAGGCTTAGCATGTTATTAGATTTATCTTTTTGTTCAAATTAGTACGCCTAGTGCAGATCACAGCGCACTCGACACTTTGTATGTAACATCTCTAATAACCTGTGTTTCACAAATAAAGAAATTCTAATTAAAAATTGAAATTGAATCTCGCTTCGCTCGATCAAAAATAAATTAGATATCTTAATACTAATATTTCTCGTTTTATGTAAAATTTTTTCGTTACGTTCACGGCTTGGTAATGCATACTCGTAAACCTACGGGGCGCTAGGCCGTAGGCGGTGGCCACGTCGCCCATGCCTTACGCCGCATTTGACTATGAACCACATAACTGATAGATACTTGATAAAGAAATAGGATAAAGACCATTTAGACCGTAAGTAACTCCAAAGAAGTGTTTTAGTTGTTTCATTTGATCCCAGTTTCATGAATCATCCTGTGTAAGTTTTGTGTGGCAGTAGATGGGATTCAATAGGTTAAACTTGTTTTACTACTTTGATAGAATGTTATTTCCGATAAAAAATGTACCAAGGTTCAACAAAGTATCGCTAATGATAAAAAAATGATAATTGGTAATAATCACTTTTGTCGAGACACAATTGGCTGGTTCTGAAGCAAAATGACCAATTCTCTAATTGACCAACCACACATACGAAAAACGTTCAAATCGCCGGATGACCAATACGCATGACGTATAAGCCGATTATCAATTAAACAAAAAGATAAACATAAAAAAATATACTTGTTACCAAAAAAAAATTTAACAACTGTTAAACGCGTGTTTAAAACAGATCTTACCGAAATTTGTAACGGAACATGCGCTAAACAGTGCTTATTTTTTTTTGTGATAAGATTCTTGAGATCTTTTGCTTGTGGCAGAGCGCTGGAAGACTTCTTATCTAATTTGACTATGGCAATACTGAAACTACTGGTTTAAGTCAATTTGTATACAACTGAAATACCAACGTATGTTTATCTAACAAATTGTATCCAAAAATGACCCGCTGTAATACAGTTATAACTAGCACGGAAGATTGAGCTCTGACTGTTTACTTACCCGCCGATTGTTATCGCGAATTTATTTATTTTTCTAGGTAATAAACTATTTCAGATTTATTAAATAAGATAAGTAAGTAGGTAAATAAATTTATTCTTATTCTTATCAATATGTACGCAAAATGACATACGCGTTAAACGACCATTTCGCAGGTTATTCAAAACACATAATAATCAATACTTAAGCAAAGTCATATAAAAAAGTTCTTTTAACTATTTGGTCCTCAAAATTATTATTTTTTAAATTAAAAACTTTCATAAGGTAAAACGTTTATTTTCTCTCAGTAATTTATTTAAACTAACATTAGGAAATCACTAGGAGAGTGTTAAATTTTGTGATATTGAAGAAGTTGCGCTGAATTAAATTACTTACGTAACAATTACTTGACTTAGGTACTAATCGCAGAAATGTGATGGTTTCGACATAAAAATAAAAACAGCTGCTTGTTTTATTGTTAGAATTGTGTGGTATGCGTTTGAAACCACGTTATATTGCTTTCAGACGCGAGAAAACCATAGTTTTTTCTTATTTCTATCGAAAGCAGGGTCACATTTAAAAAAATTTAGTTTAGGTTTGAAACGAAAAGATAATATTTAAAAAGTGCCTCAATTAATATACGTAAGTAAATCTACAGGTGTGTTACGTTTCGCGAATGCGTCATTTTGCACAATGATCATTGTACGTTATGTAATTTTTCGTATACGTCAATATGTGTTTTGGTCCAAATACTGATACGTCAATACGCGAATGCGTCATAGCGTGAAGAAAAGATAATAATAATTGGTCATTATGCGTCAGAATCCAAATGTTAGTTCATAACATTAATAATAGGTTGACTATGCAGGTTAGTACTCATAGGTACCTTGATTTATCTTAGGATCCCCACACTAGGCAACTCCAGTATTGCGGGAACATGTTTACAAAAAGTATTCTGTTTTTTTTTGTTAACTATTAATTATAGGCTAGCATTTGACCACGATCCACGATGGTAAGCGATGATGCGTTTACACGCTTGCCTAGAAGAAACCTATTCACTCGCAACTTGAAGACCCCTAGGTTGTAGTTATCAGGAAATAGACTCAGGCAAGGCGTTCCACTCCTCGGCGGTGCGCATAATAAAGGTGGAAGAGTACCGTTTTGTGCGTATGGGAGATATGTCTACCATGTAGCGGTGGCATACCGCGGAGCGTCTGGTTGTCCGATTATAGAACGGGGATGGTGCGATCAGATTGAAAAGCTCGGCAGCACACTCTCCGAAATGTATCCGACAAGAAACCGAGAGGCTTGCAACCTTTCGACGATGCTCAAGGCTGTGGAGCCTTGCGTCTGTTAGTTAATTATTGCAAATGAGCTTTTTGGTCCTTCTCTCAATTGAATGTAGAGCCTCTAGCTGATATTTCGCTGTTTCGACCTAGAGATGAGAACAATATTCCAGATATTACGATCAGACTTGTGCTTGGTTAAAGTTGATCAACTGTCCCTATGTGAAGTAATGCCTCACCTGGTTTTATGAATTAACCTTATAGACAGAACAGCTAGGTAAATTCGCAAATCTAAGACCACCTTAATGCGCAGAAGCATCTTCTGAATGACTCCGTTCATTTACAATAAGCTCCTGGACTCACTGAGAGAGCTACCTTGTTCAATGTTTCGGAGAAAGTTAAAAACAGCACTGTTAAGTAAATGTATATATACCATATAAATGAATATACTCGTATAAATGACAAATATTAGCAAAAATTATAACAATTCTTAAACATTATTTTAATTTCGTTCTATTAGTTTTTCTTAGCTTATATAATTATTATAATTAATTTTATCCAGGTGTTATTATTATTTTTATATGGGCAAAATGCGGATGACATTGTCCTTTTTGCCCAAACAGCACATGACTTACAAGAAATGCTCCAAGAACTGAGCGCGGCAAGTCTTGAGGTTGGACTGCAAATGAATCGGTCGAAGACGCAAATAATGACCAATGCCACGAAACGTAGGGTCGAGGTAGATGGGCAGGAAATACTATACGTCGATGAATACATCTACTTGGGCCAGTTAGCAAGCTTCGAAAACAGGCATGATAAGGAAATCGATCGCCGCATCGAAAATGCCTGGAAGAGCTACTGGTCCATGAAGGCGCACATGAAGGGTGACCTTCCTATGAATCTGAAGCGCAAACTCATCGACATGTGTATCCTGCCTATCCTCACCTACGGAGCGCAAACATGGTCATTGACTGAGCTGCAGAAGTCCAAGCTCAAGAATTGCCAAAGGGCAATGGAACGCAGCGTTCTAGGATTCCGGAGAGCCGATCGGGTGAGGAATACCACGCTTCGTTCATTGACTGGCATTGCCGATGTGGGAGCCAAAACCGCGAAGCTCAAGTGGGATTGGGCCGGGCACGTGAGTCGAATGATTCCGGAGAAATGGGCCCACATTGTAACAGATTGGGTACCGGAAGATGGACAGCGACGTCGGGGTCGGCCGCAAAGCGTTGGCGTGACGACATCAATGGATTCGAGAAGGAATGGTGGGAATCTGCCAAGAATCGTGATAGGTGGAAGGAGTTGAGGGAGGCCTTTGCCCAGCAGTGGGAAAATGTAGGCTAGTTAAAAAAAAAAAATGGCCAAAATGCCTTTAATAACAGAAATAATGTACAATTATTTACAATAAAATACAAAAGAAATAGTGAATCATCTAAACACCGTTGCAAACGATCTAGCCTACCGATATCTACGGAAGACCAGCGCTGTGGCATATTGACATGCCATAGCATCACGCTGAGCTGAGTAGCAATTCATTCCCAGAGAGAGATTTTTAGTTTGTTAGTGCTTAGGTTAGATTTTATTGTTGTTGTGCTTATTTTTCTTTATTACTGTGTGGTTTTTTGAATAAAATGTTTTCTTTCTTTCTTTCTATAAATAGCTCAACTGCTCCAGATCACTACCAGGCGGAAGTATCCCCAAGACACTGGCTGCGTTGCCCCGCTGAATTGCGCAGCTTATGCGTTGACCCAGATAAGCGCCAGCTCTCGGATCACACGTCGCTTCGATAAGACGCCCAGAAAGAATTATGAAAACGCGATGGGCCCCATGGACCCAGGGTCTCGACCCCAAATGGCTCAAATTTGTAAGCTCTGTCGAGATTTCCATTATTTATTTCCATTTATTATTATTTAGTATTATGACATATATTTCAAGTAATAAATTCCTACATTAGATTTAAAATTAAATTTGACTTCTAAGATAGAAAAAGTGAACTAAAATAGGATATCGATGAGTTGATTTTAAACAATATAAACATAAAAAAACCATAACTTTTTTAAGTAAACACAGAAAAATCTTACGTAAAAATATTCTTAGAAGGTACTTAAAATTTTTTTATAAAATGCAGCAATATTGGAGCATAAGCGCTTATAAGTCAAGTACAGTTTTTCCGAGTCAACAAAGTTGAAGGTTAGGACGTTTACATGCAATGGATTACCAGAATGGCTCAAATACATAAGCTCCGTCAAGAACCATACATGCGCTGCTTGAGAGATTAGCATAATATTTCACGTTAACTTGTTGCGGACAGGATGACAGAAAACGTCATTTATTATCGTCTAACGCCAATTACTCGTACTAGACCCGATGTACAGAAGAAAATACAATAGAGTCGGCTTGATTTGCTGTTTACTAGTCTTCATCATCATCATATCAGCCATAGGCCATCCACAACTAAACATGGGCCTTCCCCATAGATTTCCCCTTTTGTTCCCATATTTGTTACCTATACCCAACGATGGCTCTTAACAAAATTCCCATGTAGTGGGAGGCCGTTCTAAGCTGCGCTTTCCAGTGCGTGGTCTACAGTCGAGAACCTTTCTGCCTCAACGCTAGTTACCGAGCCATGTGCCCCGCTCACTGCCACTTCAACTTGTTAATACTTTAGCTAAGTCAGTAACATTGATACTGTTTCTGAATATCATCAATATAGTCAGCTATATGTAATGTTACAAAGGATTAGCAAGCTGAAGAGTGGGCAGGACACATAGCTCGAAAAAGTGACGTCCGTTGGGGCAGAAACATTTTCGAGTGGAGACTACGCACTGGAAAGCGCAGCGTAGAACGGCCTACTAGATGGGAAGTAGACCGGATAAAGCTTGCTGAGAGCCGTTGAGTGCAGGCCCCCAATTTATGGGGGATGCCTATGTTCAACCGTGGATGTCCTTTAGCTGATATGATGATGATGATATGCAGTGGAATTAGCTTTCTTTATAAAGATCAATGTAATATAGAAAGCTTAAACCCTATTATAGCTGACTAAATTGAGTCAGCTTTGCAATATCTGTACACATTTTCTTGCAAACACCAATTAAACGGTACGTGATAAATTCCGTATTTATAATAATGGCACCTATTGTTGTCATCATCATAATCTCAGTCCGTCTGCATCCTACTGGGTATAGGCCTCCTCTTTAATACGCCATTCTTTTCGGTCCCTTGCGAGTCTCATCCATTGACACCCAGCTACGCTTACAAAGTTTTTATTTTTTATGAATTATAGGCTAGCGTTTGAGCTCCATCTTGCCTGATGGTAAGCGATGATGCAGTCTAAGATGGTACACGATTGCCTAGAAGAAATCAATTCACTTGCGACTTGAAGACCCCTAGGTTGTAGCTATCAGGAAACACAGACTCAGGCAAGGTGTTCCACCCCTTGGCAGTGCGCATAATAAAGGTGGAATAGTACCGCTTTGTGCGTATGGAAGGTATGTCTACCATGTAGCGGTGGCGCAACGCGGAGCGTCTGGTTGTCATTCGACCTTAGGGCGGGTGGTCTGCCTCTTGGTCTACGAGCAACCCATGGCCACCACTCTGTAATCAACTGTTTGTTGTGTATTGAAAAAAAAATAACATACCTTGTTTCTAGTCTCATTTTTTCTTGGCTTATTCGCGGAAGAACAGGCTATAAAATTTACGTTTAAAAATGATGTGATTTCAGAAAATTCAAATATGATTCGAATTTTTTGATATAAAATGCCAAAACGGAATACTTTAAAACCGCTATACTTCATCTGCATGCGATTTCCTCTCAGATGATTCAAGCTTACCAACTTTAAATGACCCAATTACAAGAAAATTATAGCCAATGCTAAATTTTCATTTTGAGGGTATAACGAAGTTTTTGCATAAAACAGGGTCTCTTAAAGACATATACGGAAACTTATTTAATATAGGGAATACGGGCAACGTAAGTACCAAGAGCTTAAAAATATTATCAAATATCCAACATCGTAGAAAAGAGGTGGCACTAACACGTTTTGAGGACACTCTGTACACAGATTGCTTTGGAATATGTACTCGGAAAAGGGTCGTTCACACTTACCTATGTTTGTTCTACAAATTCTATGTTTTAGTTGCAACTTATTTGCATGCTGTCTACACCTATAATATCACTTGGTTTTTACTCTCTGAATGATTTCTGTTAAATTTGGTGTTATTTATGTAGGTGCACAAAAAAAAACTTTTGAGGACCCCCTGTATACAGGTGTTGCGTTATTAACGAATAAACCGTCACCTGATTAGAAAATTAAAATTCATGTTTAGTAAAAGTATCAAGGGTATGAAGTAACCCACAAAATATCAACAAAAATTAGTAAATTATTAAACGAGGGGATAAAGCAGTGTCTTGCGTCACGGGCGCTATAATGAATCCCGAACGTAACGAAGGATTCTCGAGTTAACTAACGAGTGGAGCGAGAGAGTTACTTGAATCCTGAGTGCAGAGAGGGATATAAGCACACCCAAGATGCAGACAGCTTTATTCACGAGGAGAATACTTTACTATTCACACTTTCTGCGAGACAATAAAAACCAAATCTAGATTGGTACATTCTGTGCAGAGGTTAGTTCGATTTACGAATAAGTTCTTATTGCTCTTTGGTTCAAATTTTAATACAGATGAGGTACCAAATTCTAATCACATTATGCCCGTGAGGGCAAAATGTGATTTGAATTTGGTTTGGATTTGATTTGGATTTGGTTGGAATTTGAATTTGGTTGAAGTTCGGCCGGCCCAAGTTCCCGGCTCAGCCGTAGGGATTTAATCACCTGCTTTCGATGAGGTTTACATGACATATAATTTGACATTGACGAGCAGGTGGTGTGAAAAATTACTTTTTTCGGAAAAAGGCGTTTCAATCTTTATACTTTTTAATTCATCACTTCGAACGTTTAAAATAGTAACACAAAATTAGTTTAATTCTGATTTAATTACATTACACTGTTTTATGGACAAAATGAGGTTTACTTAAAATTTAAACAAATTGTCCTGCCACAGATTATATAACAGTTAAGTCTGGCTCTAGAGCCCGGGCTTAGTAAATAACTGTCCTTGCTAATAAACCCTTTCACATTAAGTTTCAGTTTGTAATGGTGTTCCGTAGGTAGAGGTATATGTTATTTTATTTATAAACAATTTTTATTCGTTTTAGATTAAAGTTTATAATGTAATATTTTTCACACTTTCGCGATCACTGTAAATAAATACTGATTAAAACGGGTATTTATCGCGTATGTACCTTTTTATGTGTTATCCCGACCACGGCTGTGACGACTGGTCACAGCCGTGGTCACGGGCGGACTGGAGTACATGGAGCTACCGTCGAGAAGTAATGGCAGCTGCAGCAACTACCCTCACTTGGTCTTCAAAATTAGAAATGTCCTCGTTCATATTACGACACACTACATTAACCGTTTCTACGCACTGAGACGACCGATCACGACGCGCACACCTAAAAATCACTGGGTTCCAGGACGCCGATTAACGTCGAGATAACAAATAAAAAAAAGTACCTGCATACGCGATAAAAACCCGTTTAAATCAGTGGTTTTTATTGTTATTTTCTAATCTTTAATCTACGAGCCTCTTCATTGTCGACAATTTAATTAAAGTTACAAAACGATTCTTGAACTATGCGAGCGAAGCGAGTTCTCCAATACAGTCTTAGTCGGTTTTTGTATGTATGCTTGTAAACTAATCTGCAATCAAATTGTTACATCAGTTAGTAGCACTTTCTGGCTAATTGCCAGTTCCTACAAACATTGGTAAACGATAACGATACGTTTCTCTTTATAACGAAACAAAACGAATCTCCACTGTATAAGTAAGTTTGTCCGACGATAACTTTCGGGGCTAGTCCCATCTTCATGAAAAATAAAATCTATAGATATCATAAATACAATTTCTTTAAAAACGGGATATTTACCATGATTTGTGAGTTTTTGAATGTGGTGTTAATAACCATGATACATAGTTTCAAAAGTTATAACATACATACATATCAGAACATCTCGCGCTACTAGTTTATCTAAGTTCTTTGTATTTACTAAATGTATGTTGAATGTACTAAATAAATATTTGTCCATGTCCGTCTAGTAGTAGGACAACGCCTAGGGACCCTAAAACTAACGTATCCAGCAGCTGTCTCAATCTCAGGGTCGTACATTGAACCGTTTATAAATTAGTTACTTTAAAGTGGCACCATCTGTCTAGCTGAGAACAGGCTGAAAGGCTTTCAAGATAAGTGTTCTGTAAAGCCTTACGATCTTAGTATAACGGCCGTTATGAACGGATGTTGACTTTGTGGTCTTATGTCAATGTGTCCCTTTTGTGAGAAAAAATGTGTATTAACTGATGGTAGTATGAGTTTGTTGCCGCTGAACAAATGTTTGCGTAATCTACAGCATGGTTGGTTGAAAAAGGTTTCTCTTTGTCCGTCTATTTCAAAATATACATATTCAATTCATTTCAATAATATTTATTTCAGAAAAGTATGCCCATATTTTGTTAGTATACAATTAAATTTAAATCTTAAAAACTATGTTAGTCACACACATTACAATACAAACATATACAACAACAAAACAATGAGTTACTTCGCCACCAATGCAGCTGGTGACTGCAGTAAGGACATCCAGTGGCTCACAATCAGACCAGAGACGTTCTCGGTGATAACGGTCAGCCGCTCTTTTACGCACTACCCATAAAAATCATCGGTCCGCGCCTCTGCAAACAACTAGAACGCACTACAATATCGTGGCAGATCCAACAGCATTCTGAAGCCAGTATTATATTGGCATTGAAGGCTTTCTGCGTAACCGGACTCACAGACTGCACGTGTAGAAGGATTGGCAGTACGCCCTAAACAGATCTTCGAATCTGCGGGAATCTATTGTGTGCGCTAATAACCATAAATTAACTAACTTTTGTTAACTCGAAAGTCTCTCTGTCCATCTTCTCTCTATCTCTCTGTCTGTTTGTTACGTTTTCGCAACTAAATGACTGAACCGATTTCGATGAAATTTGGTGTATGGATCGATAATGACTGGGATTGAGGGACTGTTTACGTAGGCTATTTTATACTCTACTGCAAAAGTAGGTAAAGGCTTTTATTGATAAGCCGCGTGGACAAAGCCGCGGGTGGAAGCTAGTAGTCTATGTATATAAACTGCCAGAGTTCAGTGATGACGTCCTAGATAATTGCACTCTATTGGCTTCAGTGTGGAATAATTAGTTAGCTCGTTAAGTAATTATTGAGTAATTTCCGGTGATGAAAGGGATTGGAGACATTGCCTCGCATTTCGCAAATAGCCGCAATTTGGCCTTAGATCTGGTAGAGATCGTTACTTAGCGATAAGACTTTTATACACCGAAGGCGGGTTATAAAACCTTATCTGAAACTCTATCAAATCAACGAAAAAAAATATGATGGATATTAATTTACAAAAACAGAATATAGGTAACAAATTACAGCGGCCTCCACACTAGGCCAAGCCTGATTATGGTGAGAAATGATTATGATAATGATAAAATAATAACCTTCACTTACAGTAGATGAAAAAACAACCTAATAAAGATTGCTGGGAGCTGCTGGGTGCAGGCCGCACTAGACTGGTTAGAATTTAAGACATCTTGTATCACAATCTGACACGTTTTCTTATTGTTTGTGGAGTGATGAAGCTGCACTAAAACATATTAATTATATTGTTGACTAATTTGAGTAATTATAAATCAAATGAAAACTGAATGAAGCGAGATATTGCAATCATAAAGTAATTAACTCATTCCACCAGATATGTCATCAAAAGCCTTTATTTACTATCCGTCTCTGAATTTTTTATTATGGGTGTCGTTTTGTATCCAAAAATCAATATAAAATCGCTTTTTTCCGCTTTGCACACATGGCTATGCATCAAACTATACATATCTAGTAGAAGCTGACAGACACACTGGAGTTTCCATGTTAGATGATGATTTCCATGTTTTAAATAATTTTGTAGCAGCTCTACGCCGTAGCAATCTCGTAGCAAATGGTAGAGCAGCTAAAGATCCATCACTAATAAATTAATAATATTAGTATAATATTATTGATATTGTTATGAAACCGGAGGAAACTATCTCTCTGTTAGTAAAGTTTTCACAATTAAACGGCTGAACCGATTTCGATGATATTTGGTATATAACGGTCAAACGGTGTCGGAATTTATCAATCTGAGATATATCCATTTTTATATTCAATTCAATTCATTTATTCAATTTTCAGATGTCAAAGATCCATATTTGTTAGTAAAAAACTTAAATCAAATATGTCACATGGTCATATTGTCCCACTAATATTATAAACGCGAATATTTGTATGTATGTGTGGATGTTTGTTACTCTTTCACGTCGGAACGGCTGAACCGATTTCGATAAAATTTGGTATGTACGTAGATCATAACCTGGATTAACACATAGGCTACTTTTTATTGGCAAACCACGCGTGCAAAGCCGCGGTTGGAAGCTTGTATTGTATAAAGACTTAAACATTAGAAATAAATAAAAGTTCTGATCGTTTAGAATTGTCTGTGACACAATGCAGTAAAGCTAGTGTATGCAAATAGTTGCTATTCTACCGAGAGCTTTGACGTCTTTCTGCACATTTACTCGGAAAATAAATGTACTGCACTTGTCTAACTTTAACTTCGACTACGAGTTCTGAAATGTTAAGCTGTTAAAATGAATACAGTCGCTTGAGGCTTCGTAACGCTTGGTTGAAACCACAATATAAAGAGACAGGGTGAAACTTTTAAACGCGGTAACATATTATGGAATTTAATACTGAGGAAATAAAGATTTAAGCGGGGCTCTTTTAAAAAGTTCGAAAGCTGTTGGATTGAAAACCTCAGTCTTTGACGGATTAGATTTAAAATCCAAAACGCTATTCCATATCTTTTTCGGATTCATCAAAAAGCTCGGATATGTTTCCGACACGGATTCTAAGGTTGATAAGTTTACCGATCCACTCTCGCATCGGAAATCGAATCCGATAAAAATGGAGGTTTCCGATCCGACAGTTTTCTGGCGATTTAAAATAGCCCCCAAGGTCTGGATTTGATTTTGATGCAGTGATGGAACAAGCCGATAGCCCACTTGATGACAAGTGGTTACCTTTGCCTGTAACGATTCCATTACCTCGCAATTTACGTACAAGTTAGACTTGGCCTACGTAGCATTACAATCGTCATTCTGAGACATACAGATGAAAAGTAATGTGGCCGCAATTTCACGGACACGGGAATACTTCAAACTGGAATACTATAATGCTAGCATCAGGCTTGGCGCTTGAGACTTTGTACCGCTTGGTTGAAAACTTTTAAGCAAGTTGATATAATGAAATTTATGTACTTACAGGAATAGAGTTGAAATTAGGATTCAGCATGCCTAAAAACAGACATGTTTACGCGAAAAGGGGTGATCCATGAGAATTAATCATGTCGATATCTCAAGATTATAGCTATTTTGAGCATACTCTTTATTGCACACCAAACAAAAATACAGTAAAAAAGGATATAAACAATAAATAACAGTACAATGGGCCGTCTTATCGCTAAAAGCGATCTCTCTCTTACAGACAACCGTTGGATGGATAGGATAAATGAAAATCAGAAGACGGCGGTGTAAGAGTACATTTAACATACATACACATAACCCATAAAACCTATTGATTATACATAAGAAACATAAATACATACAAATAATATATAAATGAACTACACTACATATGGAGGATAAAATAGCATAAACACTAACTAACAGTTGCGAGACAATTAAAGGAAATGGTCGTATACCTTGACTTTGAAAATAGGAAGAGATTTGGATGACCTTATGGACAAAGATAAGGCGTTCCACAGTCGCACAGCTTGTACGGAAGTTTGAAGCTGTAGAGCTTCAAAAGAACGAAGGTTTCGAGAGTGTGCCTGATACAGAAACTCGAAACGCTCCTTGAAATAAGAATGTAAAGTGGAATTAAGGAGAATGTTAAAAAGAAGTGATAGAATATGTACCTTTCGGCGAAGACGAATAGGTAGCCACTTGAGTATTGCGCGGGAATACTGAGACAAGGTCATACTTGCGCAAGCCGAATACGAACCGAATACAAAGGTTTTGAAGACGCTTATTTTTGCCAGTATGTTGTCATAATAGCAGTATCGGAGCAGGTTCACCCATCTTGCAAGCGCCAGGATAAGATGAACATGCAATCACGTGTGATTTGTAGCTGGTAAATAATATAAAAAGTTAAATGTCGTATTTTTTTGTCGATAAAATATGAATGCAGCATGCTTTGTTTACGCAATACATTGAGCTAGCTATCTATTCACTGTTGTAAACTATTTTTTAATAGCTCAACTACTCCAGACCAATACGAGGCGAAATATTCCCAAGACAATGTTGTGTGTGAGTTACCTATCTAGTGTGTACTTGAGTTCATAATGGTATGCCCACCTCAATAGATTCGTCAGTGCCTATTGTGAATGCGTCCATTCTACGAATTCACGCCCCGCTATTAATAATGACAAAAGGAACATTAAAGGTGTTGTAAACAACAAAAGATATATGGGCTTTTAGTATTGTACCCAATTTGTTCTAAATGGAAGAGAGTTTTATGTTTGTAAAAAGGTTGTGCTCGAGGAAATCTATTAGGTCGGATTTGGCAGGTCTCAAAATACTACCAACGAAGAGCAAAACCAAATGATATAACATTGGAATATCGAACTGTCGAAATATTGAACCTGGATTGACCTAGTGTGAGTGTAATTTTTACTATAAAGTAAAGCTCGGTGCATGTTAATTATACTCATTGTTATAGTATATATATCTCTCTCTTTAAGTCGTAGTCCGCAATGCTGAGGATCGTGACCTCCTCCATGGGTGATTTTTTCCTTTATTATGCTGTACCATCGGTGTCTGTTGGCGGCAACATGTATGGCACCATGAACCTTAAAGTCAAGAGTTGTGCGGATCTGGTCAGACCAACGTGATGATGAGTTTCTCCAGGTTGTCACTATGTTTCCTCGCTATGTGTCTAAAGTACTCAGAGACTCGTTGGAGGCAGATGGTTGATAGCCTGGAGGTTATCTTGAGTTCCTTGAGGTTTGAGACGTATATTGAAGTGTATAGATAAATGCAGTTTTATATATAACATATTTGTGGTAAAAACATAACTGGCTTTTGATTCTGAGGTTGTAGGCAATAATAATCTCTTCTAGAGTGGACTATTGAATCATTTGTCTAAAAGTTACGGTGAAGGAAAACTTCGTGAGTAAACCACTTCTAGGCATAACACTCTAGGCATACCTTAGAACTAAAAAAACTCGAGCGCCGTGCCATTGATTAGAATATATTATGAAGCGATAGCCTTACAGCCTGTAACGTATAGAGTGCTAACTGCTATGCCAAAAGTGGGTTTGTGTTACATATGCCCACTTTTTGGACTTGCCTCTGACTACGACCTAGTTAAGTAGGGGCTTCTAACGGCGTACTGAGTACGAGATCTAAGGAACGTAAATATTCATCACCTATTTATATCCTCTTTAGTGGCGACGCCGAGGATCTAATTAGGCGATTCGTTTATTCCAACATTCCAACAACTCAATTGTTTTTGTATGGTTTGCCATCCAGTTATATTAAATATGTATGAATAGCAAATTCAAATTATAATTTATTTATTTGGAACACAAATAAAGTACAATATACAAAAGAAAACGTTGACAACTGCAAAAGTTAAGAATAACTGAGTAGCAGTGTCAGCGCCCTCTTCCAAAACCAAACATAACAACGTTCTCATAAGGCTGTCATTATTTTTTTGTATTGTATATCTTCTTATAAGGGACCGATTTCTAATTTGAGTGCAGAGGGACGTTTCTTTTCTAACTTGGTATCTAGTACAGCGATTCATTATCATTAAAAGCTTACTTGTGCTTTATTATTAATAATAAGTGTGTATTTACCAGCATATAAATTATAATTAATCATTGTTGTAAACGTGGAATAATTGTGAGAAATGAAAAGGCTTTTTATTTTATTTATGATTATACTACCTTGTGCAACTATCTGTCTCACTCCATAAAAAAATATAAACAGAGCAAGGACTAATCGAGGCGTGATAGCGAAAACAAAATAAAACTATATAATTTAATGATTTATAGCAATTAATAATGTGGAAAATCTAAACACTTAGCACTCGCCTGTATTACAATCCAAAGTTTAATTTCTCATAATTTGTATGTACTGAATACTATGGGTTGGACGTGACTTTAGAATTATTTTCAATCGAGAACATTTTAACGAATCGTGCTTTCAATTTACATAATACTTATTTTATATCCTCAACTTTTAAATATTTGTATTACAAAGTAAATAATGCAGTATTACTGATGAAAATAAAGAATCATACGAAGTTCTCTGAGGTAGTATGAACCCTTAAGGGGAGACCTTTGCAGAAGTCTCAATATTGCTACCCTAACAATTATTATTCTGCATGCTTTATGGTATTGAAGTTTAAATACACGATACTCAAGCATATAAGTAACAAAAAGATTGATCTAAAAACACGGATTATTAATAAAATTCAAATTTCAAATTCAAATTCAAATTTATTTATTTGGAACATAAATAAAGTACAATATACAAATGAAAACGTTGACAACTGCAAAAGTTAAGAAAAACTGAGTAGCAGTGTCAGCGCCCTCTTCCAAAACCGAACAGAACAATGTTCCAGCAGTCGATATAAGTAATTTTTTTTTTTCCTCTAATAATGATTATAATTTTAAGTTAATAAAATGTAAGTAAAAAAATATTACAAAGACATCTCTGACAATTAAGACATTCCCAAGTTAATTTTACGCATTGAGGTATTATGATATGATATTTCACAAATATATTCTTCAAATAATTAGAAAATAAACTACTGATCTATTTTTTAGAATAAGTGACTTATTTGCACAGTAATTATGATTTTTATAAATGTTGCTTACGTTGTTTAATTCGGAGCTATTTCAACATCACGTTGCACTCTTCTTACTTGTTACTCACGTATTTTACTTCGCGCTCACTCTCATTTCTCGGCGATCCGAGTTGCTAGACGGACCTATGCTATGTTTTCCAGAAATAAAACAAAAATAAAACCCACACAAATGGGTAAAGTTTCATGTAAAAAATGTGCATTACGAACGCGAAATACATGATAGATAAAGTAAGGTAAGTAAGCTTTTTATTTGTGCGTATTTATTGACATTTGATAACATTTACTATGGTTTTGAAAATTATTTCATCTAGCCAGGGGGTGCTGCGGCCACTGACCGAAATAGATTCTTATTTTCATCGGGAGAGTCAAAGCTTAGCTAGTCTAGCGGTTTGCGATACTGGAGAGGTAACTACCTATGTTACCGTAAGCTGGATCAAATCCCACCGGACTAGATGTTTTTTGTTAGTTTTTTTACGTGACAACTTCTAATAAATCGATGAACGCAGGCTGCATGCACGAAAAAGGATGACTTATTGTCCCGTTACGCTCATTGTCCCATTACGCTCATCGTACGCTTGAGCCGCATCTATCTCTCTTCCACTCGATTGGCGTATGCGTCCGAGGAGAAGAAAGACAGCGGTATCACACAATTTACATCTACACGTGAACTGTTTCGTCGACTGGTTATAAATGAAGTGAAAAGTTAATGTGGTTTTCATTGCTTATTACAACAACAATTTCGGCAATAAAGGTTAATTATTCTTGCATTTAAAAAATCTGATTACTAGTATAATTTCAAGTATTTATTCTTTTATTATTAAAAAAAGTAGCATCTGTCGGCGAGTGCAGTAATAATAGGTTATGTTACAATTGACTAAAAAATTATGGTGATTCATATAATTGATGATAGATATTTAATTACAGTTTATTTCTATGAAAACATGCTCATAATTATATTTAACCTTTATAGCTAAACGCTAGTTTTAAAATTAATTACAAGTTATTGAATTTAGATAAATGTCATAAAATATTTTGTTATGACGTTGTCACGTTAAACTATCGTCAGTAAACCAACAAAGAATAAATAAAAGAAAGGTAAAAAAAATTGGTTTTACAGACAACCAATTTTTTTTCTACCTTCTAGTTGTTTCTATGTTTTGTAAAAGAATACTTTTATTTAGTTATGTACCTAGTTAATATTTTAATATTAAGTCATAACTTTTGATTTTTAAACCTTTCTCGGTCCAAGCTATGTTTATTTTAAGGTCAAAGACGAAAGACGAAAATGAGCCCCTTTCGACGCAAACTGGCGAAAGGTAAGGAAAAACCATCATAATTATTAGGTAGGTAGGTATGTACTATTTGGGTATTGTAAGTTATTACATACAGTCATACATACTTTATTTCGTGATATGCCGTGCGTGACCCCAAGACTCAGTGACATAGTAAAATTTGTAACAGTAGGAAAAAGGTCGCATGTCTTACGTTGATTAAGTTACAACTACTTGTATACAAATAGTTACTAAAAAGGAATATTATGAGTTATGGGTAAGACAAACCTTCTAAAGTTTTTTAGTGTATTATTTTATAAGTTTGTGTTTGAATAAAATATATTATAACACTTACTTAAAAAAAAAATCTTATTACTCTTACTAATTAGTTACAATTTCTAAATCGGCTATAAAATAATTATATAAGAGTATTAAATCTTTTATATAAATATATTAGAGTAAGTAACCACGTATACAAATTACAAAAACTTTTCAGTTTCGACCTGAGATTGCTTGAAAATATCGTACAAAGTACCTACGAGAGCAGTAGATGAAAATTGCACCACATTGCCGTGTGGCACTCCAAATTTGGAAAGGCAAGATGTTTGTAATAATGTTGTCTGTTTGTATTATCAATCAACTACAAAAACAAAAACAGTATAGAACTCATTCTTTTTATAGATCGACCTCCGATGTATTGGACAGCCTTGAAAATGTGCTACCAGCTGAGTTAAAAAAGTTGAAGATGCAAATGCATCAAACGCAATGATGATCCGAGTATTTACAGGGGGAATAATGTTCTGAGCGATATTATTAATATAGGTAGAAAATAAATATTTCAGTATCTCTTTCAATGTGTCCGACTTGCAATGGTTGTGGTATTGACTTTCGGTAAATAAATGCTTATGAACATACAAATTAATGTCTCAATATTTTTTTACTAATTTAACCTTGTTTTCTTGGGCTCACATAACACTTCCAACGAAAATACTAAATTCCTGACTTACTACATTTATTTTTTTTGGCACACGGCCAGCAATATCCAACCAATGTAGGTATCGTGTGAATGTATAGATGGAGTTTCCTCACGTTCAGTTATTTGCAATGAAACGTAGTTCCAGCGTTCCTAAACAGATGGCGCTAGTATCTTAGAGAACAACTAACAGTACTTTGTATAAGTTTAATTCCACAAATTTCCACAAATTTTATTTGTGATAATGTCTCTAGTTGTTGGTTTGGCCTATAATCGCGTAAATCTAGTGGCGCGTGCGGGGTGATGTGGTGGTGAAATATGAAATATGCGTGTCTAAAGTCTGCGCCTTAAGAGGCATTCACAATTAAAGGCGACCTTTTCATTTAGCGAAATTCGTACACTTTAAATTCCTGTTTTCGCAAAATACGGGTTCACTGGATTCCGCTTTTGTTATGCCAGACGCTATAAGCAATGCTTAATTAATTATTCGTAGCATTTCCTTTAATAGAATCCTTGATTCCTATTGGGGGTTTTGACCGGAAAATAATTCAATAAATGAAAAAATGTTCTTGTATATACACAGGCCTCGCCTATTAACTTTGATGAATCTTGCGAGGCCTGCACCCAATGACTTCCAGCAAACTTAAGTTAAGTCGTCTTTTCATCTAGTCGGAATCCGCCCTGCGCTTTCCAGTGCGTGGTCCCCACTCAAGTACCTTTTTTTTATACTACTAAGGTAGCAAACAAGGATACGACTCCCCTGATGGTAAGCGATTACCGTAGCCTATGGACGTTTGTAACACCAAAGGTATCACTCGCGCATTGCCGACCCTTTAAAATTTTTAAAACGCCATTTTGAAGACCTCCCGCCCCTAGGGAAAACCTTGGCAACGGAACCTTTCTGCCCCAACGGCCGTTAGTTCTTTGAGTAATGTACCGGTTCACTGCCACTTAAGTTGGCTAATCCTTTGGGCTGTAGCATATTGGTCAAGTATATCTATAAAGATAGGTACAAATACCTAATTTTCGCACAAACATTTTTTTACTCATCTCTAAAATAGCTTGGCCTATAAATCCCTGGATTAACTACCTACGCTGTGATTTATAACAAATAAAAAATCCGCCAACAATATTTCACGAATCATTTTGTAGATCGAATGGTCGAATGAAATACAAAGAAACATTTTTATGTTTTATTGTACAGAATGTTTTGGTTCACAAATAACCTTTATGAAACTCGATGTTTTTCAAGTAATTTAAAAGTTTAATAATTTGTCACACTAGACCCCGTCTGACTTTTTGATATGAGATGAAAAGATCTTATTATGCCACAATGATGCAATACAACTATTACGGAAACTAAGAAGCTTTAAATTTCGTAACATAAAGCTTCTGAGTAACCAAAGTTAAGGATTACTGTTAATCGAAAAAGAGTCGATGATATCTTAGCTTGTACTTGATCGAGCGAAGCGAGATCTCCAAATCAACTTTTCATTTGACGTCCCATTTGACCTAATAGTCTCATTTTCATTTTTTTTACCCCTCTTGAACCGCAATATCTCAACAACCCCCCGATATTTTTAGCTCATTGAGTCACACCAAAATTGTGCTATCACTACCTATGTATGTATATACCAAATTTCATGATGATCGGATAAACGCTACGAAAGTTATCCTCGGACAAACAAACATACATACATACATACAACGCCGATTTGCCCAAGTTTATTTGGAGATCTCGCTTCGCTCGATCAATTATTCCAATTGGTCTAATTATTTTAATTAAATTAATACGGGCATGCTTCATTGTTAATATATATATATATATATATATATATGTAACACATGAAACTACACATGGAAAACAATTCGAGGAAAAACTTTAGTTACTACTGTAATTGAAAAGTACGTGACGTCTTCTCGTCCAAAATACCTCCAAAATAAGTATCTGAAGACAAAAGTCTTTGATCAGTGTGTTACCTGTGATGATATATGGCACAGACACGTGGTCTCATACTATGGGCATCATATCTTGTCCTAAGGCTCAAGGTCGCTGAGCGTGCTATGCAGAGGGCTATGATTGGTGTTTCTCTACGAGATCGAATCAGAAATGAGGAGATCCGTAGATAAACCACAGTCACTGTCCAGATAATTAGCAAACTTGAGTGGCAGTATGCAGTGCATATAGCTCAAAGAACTCACGGCCGTTAGAACAGAAAAGTTCTCGATGAAAAGACTATAGGTAGCTGGGAGCAGTTGGATGCAGGCTGCAATATCGTTCGCTGTGAAAATTTATCGGGGAGGCCTATGTTTATTATTTTCTTCGGATAGGCCTCGATTTTACAGCAACATTAATTACCTCATAGTTTCGACAGTAAAACGCAAATTAATCAGTGTTCGCTGTAGTGCGAGCGTCATTAACGTCTGCTCTGATTTACCGCGCAATATAAACGCGCAGTGGACTCGCTATAACTCACGTGCACTGCCCATTGCTCTATCTACCTAGTTATACTGAAATCATTATGTAAGGTTCATCATAAACTTATGTTCATGATGAAACTTACCTAATGATTTCAGTTATACGTCGGAATTACATATACTTTGACCCGCATGTTGTAGGCATGGAAATGATCGCTATTTTTTAATAATTTTCATATGATTATATGATTATTTTTTTATCACTGCTATTTCACATGTGAGAAATCACAGGCAATGATTTTTTATTATGATGCCGTTATGTCACTCTTGCTTTTCTTCGTAGTACTATTTCACATGTAAAAAATCATAGGCAACAAAAACGCTCTATAAATTCCGAAGAAATGTGAACGATTGTAATTTGTAGCTGACCCAAAAGACTGCGATGAAAACTGAAAGTGATTTCATTTTAATGGTTTTTAGTCGGTTAGGCGAAGGAAAATAGAATCATCAGATAAAAATCTTATGTCACACATATTATTTGTCACATGCTACTCGTGAAACATTAGATTCCTAGTAGCTATGTTGCGCGGCGCCGGCGCAATGCATTCTTTCTTCCTAGGCAATGCAATTTGTTGAATTAAACTGAGATCTGCTATCACACCTTCTAAAAAAATATCGTTCAGATAAAAAATAAATATATTTGTCTTTCTTTTCCTACAAATAATAGTGAGGAAGAAAATATTTATCATACAGGCAAAACTAATTACAAAAATATAACCGACTCCAGATCAAAGAATTATCGAAACATTAAAATAAAAATGTTGGTTATTCCCAGTTGTCCCTTTGAATGATAATAAAAGGTAAAAGGTTTAGAGAAAAATCTATTCCTTTATATTATCCAAACTTCCTCCTCGCCGGTAATAAAACCAAGCAAAAATAATAACGAAAGCTTGGAAATCATTTATTTTTCGTTTCGAGTTGGAAACGACAACAGATTATTTGTTCTAAAATGGAGAAAGAGTTTCGGAAGGCGATTTGGTTGATTCGTATTTCGTCTTTGTGTATCTATTTTATTTTGTCCTATTTTTAGGGCCAAGAAAAGTTGTGTTTTGTTTTATCCTAATACTATATTGAAGTAAGAAAATAAAAACATCGTATTTGTAGAAATGTTTGTGCCTGTTGTCAAAATTTGAATTAAATAAGTTTATTAACCAATTTTGTATTTAAATGAGTTTTAGGCTAGTAATGTTAAATTTTAATATAATTTATTTTGTCACTTACACATTCAGATTAGAATAGAATAGAAAAACGTTTATTTTGCGTCACAAGTGTACGAGATTAGATTAGATTAGAAAATTCTTTACTGTACTAATAAAATACGCATACGCGAAATTAATGCTAATTCACATTTTCTTCCAGCTAACCTTGGTGTAGTGTAGATAAAGTCGTAGTGCGAGAAAATAGATAAACAAAATTTATCTTAGGTACCATGAAATAAACTTACAAAAATTAATAATATATAATATACACACACATCAACATAAGTTTTTTGTTAAAAAAATTACTTTTTCAAAGCAAGCTCTTATAAAATTCATAATCGTAACCGCAAGCAGATTCAAATGAGCCTAAACACTATTAGCCTACTATAATCCATTCCGAAGTTCCATTGTCTAGCATCCGTCTCCATCACGAGACCACCTCCATGGTACCATATTATTTCATTGTCATCGAAGTTACATATGTATTCCAAATTTCAGCTAAATCGGTTGAGGGGAACTGGTTTAAAATTCAGTTGCAAGATTCCACCCAGTTAAACATATATATCATATATACATTGAAAGTTAATAAAAAGCTTGTAAAAAAACTTTACAGTTTAGATAAATTAGTTAAATTATATAGCCAATTTTGTGAGCAAAAACTTTAGCCACTCAGCATTATGCTATAGGAGCACAATATGTGTGTATGTATATACCACTTCTAGCTGTTGCCCGCGACTTTGTAGGCGTTTCAGTACTAAATATGTAGGTAACCTAGAAATAAAGCTAAACTCGCTGTTGCAACTTGACATCCCATTTTCATCCCATGGGAACTGATTTATGGGATAAAAGGTAGCCTATGTGGTAATTCAGGTTATAATCTACGTATATACCAAATTTTATCGAAATTCGTTCAGCCGTTACGATGTGACTAAGTAACAAACAAACAAAACATCCAAACTTTCATATTTATAATATTAGTGTGATAGCGCTTGTCTTCCGTAGATTACTAATCATTGTAAATTTTGACACTCATGCCTTTAAACCCTTTAGACGTTTTGACAAGTACACTAACCATCCCCTTAACGTTTTTAAATCTACCATTCCTGTTGTTACACAGACTTAGTGTAGTCGGAGTGTATTTAGCAGATTTCATTTAGAAGGGTGCCAAATAAATCATGTTTCTTTGTATTCACACTTTGAAAGCCCTTTGCAGTTAAATGAAGCAGAAATAATCCCTTAATCTTGAGTACAGTACACACTGGCACTCAATGTCGCAAGCTAGGTTTTGTCGAATTCGATATTTTCATTTATTTCGTCAGTTTTGACAGAATTCAAAATGTTTTGAATACAGAAATGTCACGACAAACAGCAATCAGGAGCATAGGATTTTAAATAAGGCTATCTTTAATTACACCTCTAAATAAAAATATGCAAACTAAATTCTGTCACTAATAAACTATGCCCATACAAATATTAAGATTTAATAGGTGAGGTTAGGTTAGAATAATAAAAAATATGGCCGATCAAAAAAACCGCACCGACCCGAACACCGTCAATCTAGGTTAATAAAAACAGATGTTCTTATAAGTTTATTAGGTGCCTGGTTCTAATAAATTAGGGTTTCGATTTTTGTTGTAAGTAAAACATTATTAAGTATGCTTTCGAAATATTAGATCATCACGTAGAATAACAGTTTGCATTAGGGTATAAAAAGTTTGCATAAACAGTATTTTTTGGTATGCAAATTTAGTGTACATACTATTGATGCTATTTTAGATTTTTTTGTTTAAAATAAGTATGGTTATTAATTATGCGTTTAAATGCCACCCTTTTAAATACTATTTTAATTGGATTATAAATGATTTTGAGGAGTACTTAACCTAGAGCTTTAATCTGTATCTATTTCAATCTAACGATTCTTCTTTTTCATACATTGCGGGTTTTTAGACTGCGATTTGTATTGAACGGTATATTTGTAATTCAATGAAGAAACCACCGATTATGATTGAATAACAGGCAGAGTCGTTCGTCAAATTTGTAAATCACACTAATATTATAAATGCGAAAGTTTGGATGTTTGTTTGTTTGTTACTCAATCACGACGGCTTAACCGATTTTGATAAAATCTATACTTATAAAATGCTTTGTCCTGAATGACTGACGGACGGATCAACGCACAGCCTAAACCGCTGATCATAGAGACCTGAAACTTGGAGGGTGTGTTCTTTGTAAGACGTAGGCATCCGATAAGAAAGGATTTTCTGAAACTCTACCCCTAAGGGGGTGAAAAAGGGGGGCAAAGTTTGTATGAGACAACGTGATTACTTGGTCCAATCTACTTAAAATTTTGCATAAAACTTTTTTAACAGAATTGATGGAGGACGTGTTTCGTATTTTATTGAAATTCAACCCCTAACGGGTTTAAAAAGGGGTAGAAAGTTATTTTGGCGGTGATTTGCTTCGAAGTTGGTACCAATACTCCTTAGTGCTTTTGATTTAAATTACATTTTATTTTGACACATGTTTTTAAACTCAATCCGATTTTATTCAAAAAAGGTTGGACTCACATAAAAACATAAGCAAATACTCTTTAAAATAGGAATGTCTCAATAGTCACCGTAATATATTAGTACCTCATTTGAAGGTTTTTAGCCTAAAGATGATAAGCACTTTTAGGACACGGCGTCTTAGGGACGTAGAGTTCGAAATTTGAAATAGTAAGGACTAGAACATTTTGGTCAGAAGCAAATAGTTTTCTTTCAGTTTGTTTTAGAAGTTTAATTTAGTGTGTATTGTTTTGTGCAATTTTTTTTCATTACATTACATTACATTTATATTATAAATGTGAAAGTTTGGAAGTGTGTTTATTTGTTTGTTTGTTACTCAATCACGTCGTAACGGCGAAACCGATTTCGATGAAATTTGATATATACGTAGATTATAACCTGGATTACCACCTAGGCTACTTTTTATCCCATAAATCAGTTTCCATGGGATAAAAATGGGGTGCCAAGTCAAGTGCAACTTGCAAGTTTAGCTTTATTTCTAGGTTACCTACACATTTAGAAGTGTAACGCGTACGAAGTCACGGGTAACAGCTAGTTTGATATATAGGTAGAATATGACCTGGATTACACTGGAGCATACACTACTTATTATTGACAGAACACGCGTGCAAAGCCGCGGGCGGAAGTTAGTGGTTTATAAATAAGACAAACTGTTTCTTTATGATAGTGGATCGAAGATAAGGTAGCTCGCCTTTGTTCATGCGCCATTTTGTAAGTTTTTTTGTCTGTAATCTATTTGTGTACAATAAAAAATAAAATAGGAAGATCGTGAAAAAGCTACGTGCATGAGCTAGTAGTAGTAAAAGAAAACATCTCAGAGCGAGATAAATGAAGGGAGTTTTATCAATCGTACTGAAAAAATCTAATAAAGAAAGAAAGAAAATAGAAAGAAAGTATATAGATTAGATTAGATTAGATAATACTTTATTGCACACCACGAAACAAATACATATAAAAAACAACTACGTAAATCTATGGATACAATTGGCGGTCTTATCGCTAATTAGCTATCTCTACCAGACAACCTTTGGATGGCATGGACTGTGTAGACATTACCTGGGGTGTACCTAACATACTACATGTACATACATACTAATACTAATTATATAAAAATAAAAAAATATAAAACTTACACAAATGAAAATTACATGAATCTACTATATACTATAGAAAATGAAGAAGCTGTTTGTCCAACAATAAAAAAAAGCTTAACAATAATTCTCCCCGTGCGTATTGTGTATTGTTCACTGCCACAATCGACTCTTCAAAAGCAAAATGATTGATTATCAGAAAAGCCATTCACCAAATTTCAATATTCAATCAGAACTTTAGAATATGGCAACTTTGCGATTCGATTAAGCTTTCAATAACTTGGTCTGTCTGACCGGGATCACTGATCATGCTCGTAGTTAGCTTTTGATGGATCAACAAGACTATTTATTAACAAAACACACAAAATAAAACAAATCAATAATGCTGGATGTTTCACACAGCGCTATCTCGCCCCAAACTATGCTATGGGAACCAGAAAACTAATATAAAACATCATGATTATAAGCCCCAGACTAAAGTTTTTGATATACAGTGTGTCCCTGGATAAAGTGCAACCCCGAAAGGGGGTGAAACTAGATCAAAAATTATCGACAAAAAAATAGAAAAAAAAATTAAAAAAAAATTCGTATATACTTTATTGATGTATTAAAATGAACAGGCCCAGCGACCATAATCTACAACAATATAAGTTAAAAAAGGGTCTCTACCTGAGTGGTGACGTAATCAGTGGTCAACTTTAAATGCTCCTAGCCAGCACATTTTTTATGTTAGAACGTAGGTTTTTATTTTATTTAAAAGCTATTATGATAGACAATAATAAAAAGTCATAAAAATTTCTAGTATTATAGGCTTAATTTTAAGATTTTTGGAGTTTATTGGAAAAAAACAGCCTAAAAAATGTAATTTTAATACAAAAATTAAACTTTAAGTCACGATAGCCACTTGTTTGTGAGTTATTTGTTATTTTATCGTCATCGTCACATATCTGACATGATTATGGTTTTTATTTTAACAAAATAGACCTACTACTTTGGAAGAAATCATTTTTTTATTAAATAGAGTCATTAGTGAGCAATAAAAATTTTAATTCATCAATAAAGTATATACTAAATTTTTTTAATTTTTTTTTTTCTATTTTTTTGTCGATAATTTTTGATCTAGTTTCACCCCCTTTCGGGGTTGCACTTTATCCAGGGACACACTGTATATACGTAAAAACCTCGAAAAAATTCGTTCTTAATTCACGTCTACACCCTACACAGAGACTCTTTAATTTTAAAGTATTTAACATCAGCGGTTTTGTACTTTGTAAAAAAATCGCAGATCTACAGACTTTAAAAAAGTATAAAGCGCAGAAGGAGAAGACCTCCAAAGAGAGAGAGAGCGATGACATAGTAGAAGTGGCCGGAAAAATATGGCAAAAAGTTGTAAGAGACCGGACAGAGTGGAGTCAATAGGAGGAGGCTTTTACCGGCGCAGGCGCTCCTTACACGACAACAAATATGTAGCAAGTAAAATAAGAAAATTTGTTAAACTTTTTGTTTATTTTATATTAGTTTTTTTATGTTGGTATATACTTAATTTTATTATACCTACTTAATTTACAGTGTATTGGAAATAAAGCATTTTTATTTTATTTTTATTTATTAGCATCAGTGGTTTAGCCTGTGCGTTGTATGTCAGTCAGTCAGGACTTTGATTCTCATATATTAGAAGATAGTGTAATACAAACATCGTGAAAGAATACTCCGTGGCTGTGATGGTAACAATACCTTTATTTCTTTGTATATCTTTACATAGTATAAAATGAAGCCGCTTCCGCTGTCTGTTCGCTTATATCTTTTAAACTACTCAACGAATTTTAATGCAGTTTTCAGCAATAGATAGCAATAGTAATTCAAGAGAAAGGTTTATATGTACAATACATACATACCTCTGTTTGTTTGCTAGTTTGTTTGTTACCTTTACACGACTAAACGGCTGAACGGATCGTAATTAAATTTTGCAAGAATAGATTATATCCTGGGAAAGGACATAGGCTATTTTTTAGCCAACTGCGCCAAATAAGGGTAATATTTTATTGAATAACCACCCGTGAGAAGCCGCGGGCGGATCTGCTAGTTATTTTATAAACATCGCCGTCGACTCACTTGCGTGACGTTTCTATAGAGACCGGCCGCCAACCCGGGTGCGCGATTGATTTTAAAATTAAATAAAAGCTTGTACAAACCTGTGACAAGTATATATAATAGCTACCATTTATGTTAATAAACTAATATTGCTAAATATCGCTAACAATAGAAATACAACCAGACCTGAAACAAATATCTGTAGATAATGCAAATATTTTAGCAAACAAAACTTAATCCGCAATCTCCTGTGCCTCAGCCGGATATTTGTGTACGTGTGCTTTGAGAGAGCACCCTCTGAAGAAAGTTAATAAATCAAAGTCAAAGTCAAATATTTTATTTCAATAAAATTACATAGATCACTTTGAAATGTCAATTATGTCTTCACAAACAATTGTAAAACCAATCTCTCTATTTATAAAAAGATAAAACCAAAGATAAATATATAATTATTAACTTTCTTCAGAGTGTGCTCACTCAATGGACTCGTACACAATAACTTATTAGGCAAAGTAAAATTGTAAGAAACTCTGCACACCAAACACGAGAGTATAAATAGGAAAACCTAATGCTAAAAAGCATTCACCAGATAACCACAAGTTTAAGCATAACTCTTTCATATCAGCAATACGAAATCCACTGCTGAGCACAGGCCTTCCCCATAGATTTCCAGAGTAACCGATCTTGTGCGATCTCCACCCATGGGCTCCCAGCAGCCTTTATCAGGTCGTCTTTCCATCTAGTGGGAGGCCATCTTACGCTGCGCTTTCCAGTGCGTGGTCTCTACTCTAAAAGTAGTACTACTTTTCTTCAATAGTAGTAGAGTTTCTTGTGAAAAGACTCGCCTGGAGAAGTACTACCATCCTACCTATTTTTGCCACCAAGGAGCATTCCTGTGTTTCGGTTTGAAGGTATTACCAGTGAAATTATAGGCACATGAGGCTTTACACCTATGTATGCCTCAAGTTGATGGACGTAGGACACGTTTCTAAGATGCGTGACCTATGAGGCAATTTTTTGGTATAGATGAAGGTTACCACTTAACATCAAATGGGCCATCAATTCTTTGCCCATTTAATGTTCTTGGTTTGTTCCATATTCAAAAGCATAAAAAAAGAAAACCTTTCTGCTCCAACGGCCGTCAGCTTTTCTAGCTATGTTTCCCGCCCACTGCCATTTCAGCTTGCTAATATTTTGTATGCATGGTATATGGAAAATAAACAATATATTTAGTTTTGAGATACAAGGAGTGATTGTGCTGCTATATTATTATTGTTATTTTGTTATACACAACGCATGCTTACATCGACACATCACATTTTATTAATTACATTCAAAAATTACTAAATAACAGATACTAATACAAAATAATCATTATCTGTTAAACATTAATGTATAAATAAGCATAAAATAAGAAAAAAATATGACCAAATATTTAATCTATAAATAAATATCATGTACACTCAAATTCTTTACACACTAAAAACTTCAAAATATATTAAAAACCCTAAATACAGTCTAAAGCATACAATTTCACATCCTATTTATTCTCAAATTTTTAATCGAACTCGTGTTGTGACTTTTTTTTAGAACTTTAGTTGTACTCTTTCAACTCAACAACCCAAGATTTTGGTAATTAGCAAGCGAAGGCAGGTTGCGCTGTTGGCGCATGCGCACCATGGTGCCTGTGCGGTCAGCACATACAATGCCAGTTTCTCTTGAGTTATACTTACGTGGCGTTCCGTGAAAATAAACCTATTGAGCTATAAATTACACAATTACCTAACTTAGTTTTAATTTGACATTATTTATATAATTAGAAAATGTTAATATTATGGTAAATGTCACTTGCAATGACAGTGCCTTATCTAGAGTGACATGAAAGCGACCTTATCCAAACAACACAAAGGAAAGGTACGCAGTTTCTGAAAGGCCTATTACGTAAATTGTAAATGGTCGCTAATTTATTTCTACAATGGTTGGACCTGCCCTTGAGTAAACTTTAAGGGGAAAAATGTAGATATACTCCTTATAGCACACCAAACAAAATTAAATAGATAAAGAAATATACAAAAAATAAAGGTAAGTAACATGGGCGGTCTTATCGCTAAAAGGGATCTCTTCCAGACAACCTTTGGATGGAAAGGACAAAACAGAATCAAAAAGACGGCGGTGTATCTTTGATCATAAACCTACATAAACTAGGTACCTATAAATAAATAGTCCACTGCTGAGCATAGACTTCCCCCATGCCTGCACCCAACGGCTCCCAGCATCATAATATTGGTTCGTGGTAGATTCGCGACCTACAATTCGCAGTGTCGGATCTAATATTTAAATATAAAAAGGATGCATAAAGAGGCGAGGCTTATTATTTTCTGAGCTGCCTCGACTGCTATTGTAGTTGCATGGTACAATAGGCAACTTGGCAATTTGTGTGGGTCCACCTGTCAACCCTTCTGCGGCGTTTTATTAAAACCCGCTGTTTTGCTACCCGGTCTCTTGAAATACTTTCTACAAGACAAATTTGCGCGAACTTTAACAGAAACTTCTAATGCTCTGTTTCTCGTGACGAGGGGATTTCACATCCATGTTTTTAAAACTGCTAACAGATGGCGTTGCTCTGTCATGCTCTGAAAAGTGAAATAGCAATGTCAATTCCTGTGTCACCATTATTTTCCGAGGAACTTGAATTAAAAAACAAACATTTGTTCGTTTATTTGACGAAGTGAGATAGTTTTAGACAAATTTTGATATTGTATCTTTGAGATTTTGGCATATAACTCATATTTTTTGGA
This sequence comes from Philereme transversata, assembly GCA_963924445.1. NCBI lineage: Eukaryota > Metazoa > Arthropoda > Insecta > Lepidoptera > Geometridae > Philereme > Philereme transversata. The sequence continues at coordinate 34,622,937 of OZ004339.1, read as the reverse complement.
GGTGCATGTCCAGACAGTGCCATCTGTTAGGCTACTTGGACCTAGTTTTTTCTTTTTAACATTGAAAATGAAAAGCCTTCATTCTAACTTCAGTGGAATCCCTTAGGTGGGTTCTCCCTTAGGCTGGCACAGGACCGGGATACGTATTTTGCCCGAAAACTTAATAATACTAAATTTAGAAAATTGCGTTAGCTTATGTAATTGTCAGAGTGATTTAATAAAATGTATAAATAAAATTTCAATATGAAATGGAAGTCCCTCAGTCCCTCACTCAATGCCACACCAACAGTCTCTCATAAAAACTTACCAGTGAAGGATTTTAAAATCGATGAGTCGCACTAGTCTGCTTTGACCTGCAGGATGAAGTTGGTGCTTCAGTTTCGACTAGCTGGCTGTCTAGTAGCTTTATTCGCTGTGTAGCTTTATTCAGTTTATTTTCACAAGTTGCTCCAATAACACCCTGTATACAGCCTATATAAATACCCACACAAGCATCACAAATGAATCGGCACAGAACATTTTAATAAAGCTAAATCTGTGTGTCTCTGACGTCAGAGTGCGTGATTCCCTTCCGCAAATATTGGAATAGGTTCGAGTCGGGCAATGTCACAGAATAAACAGCAGTAACGCTTGTATCGAACTGATTGGCTCGCTATTTGAAGCAATCATTTCAGCACGCAACATTTCGCCGCCAGCCGTATCTCGTTTTAATTCAGAATTTTTTATTGTTCTGCCGCTAATCAGTAATATTAGCATTGCTGAATAGAATAGAATAATCTTTATCGTAAACTGTTTTTAACAAAAGATGGTAGGTTTTTTAAAAATACGTACACTAAGAGTTTGCCTTTTTCGGGCATACAACCTACCTATCTAAGGTACCTACCCAATAACTAATATTGGTTCTTTCTTACATACAACACATCCTCGTATCTACATTATAGTAGATTATTAAACAAAAATAAAGCAGTGTCTTGCGTCACGGCCGCTATATTGTATCTCGAACGTAACAAAGGGCTCTAGAGTTAACTCACGAGCGGAGCGAGGGAATTACTAAAATCCTGAGTGATATCTACTAGCAGAGAGGGTGCACATAAAAAATATGAGAGGATATAAGCACGCTCAAGAAACAAATAAATAAACATCCAAACTTTCACATATATAATATTAAATTAACATGATATGTTGTGATAAATTAGTACTCATTTAGTACTGTAACGCGTACCTACGAAGTCGCAGGGTTCAGTTCAGTTTTGTTTGGATAATATTATCCATAGATCTCCATATATCTACAGACCAATATATCGATACAGAGCGATCGGTAGAATAAAAAAACAAAGAAAACAATATATCAGTGCCTATTTGTTTGTTGTTTTCCCTGAAAGCACATCAAGTAGTTGGTCTATCTCGTACGTTCTTCGAAGTTCCTTTCACTCAATTATGGGGGGGGGGGGGGGGGGGGGGGGTAAAGGTAATAATGAAGTAAAAGGAATGAAGGTAGATGTTACCAACTTAGTTTTTGCTTTATCGATTCATAGAGAAAGGCAGGAGCAAATTGAAATTCATTTATTCATCGTTTCATGTGTACAAGTTACAAAGTTGAGTAGGTAAAATGTTCATGACATGAGACCCGCCGGGACAAGTTTATGAACCTATTATAACAACCTCCAGGCTATAAGGATATTCCTAAAGAGCCCAGGTATAATCCGTCCACGTAAATTCTGCATAGTGGTAGATTTTTAGACTTTTTTTGTATTTTTTTCCACCACAATACCTTAATTATAAGAAAACTTTTCTTTTTAGTAGATGAAAACACTGGAAATTATTAGCAACAATGTTTTAATCAATATTTTTAATTGTTTTTAATGACGACCTCCGTGGCGCAGTGGGCGAATAGCCAGCTGAGACGCAGGAGGTAGCGGGTTCGATGCCCGCCGCGGAACAAATGTTTGCATGATCTACAGATATTTGTTTCGGGTCTGGATATTTTTCTATATATTATAAGTATGTATGTATTTACAAGTTATCTGGTTCCCATAGTACAAGCTCTGCTTAGTTTGGGGCTAGATAGCGCTGTGTGAAATGTCCTGCAATATTTATTTATTTATTTATTTCTAGCGTTATGCAAACTGGGATGGGAACGGACAAGTGTTTTGAAATTAAATTGTATGCATCTATTATGTGTGCGCGAGCTCTCGTAAGCGATTTTTACGTTTTGACTTTTAATAAGGATCATACGAGCCAGCTCTAAAACTTGAGCGAGGTCACTCACTTTTGGACTCTTCTAACACAGCGTAATGCAACTTATAAGAAGCGTTCCCACCCCTAGTTATAAATGTAGTCTTGTAAGAACAATAAAACTTTTTTTTTTTTGAAATACGGATTTGACCTCCGTGAAAAATCGGTTACGCTGTTGACACTATCCAAGAAACGTCTGATTATTCTAGGTCCGTGTAAACTCGTATAGTGTCAAACCGATTTTAGTATTTTGTTCTGTCAGTTTAATATACCAAACCAAGGAAGATGTACTAAAGCAGTACATCTTGCTGTGCATCTTATGTGCTTTAGTATATTTTCCTTGGACCAAACCACAAAACTGATCATCATTAACAATAATGTCAAAACTGACAGAACTAACTTATGAGTCGAACAAGTTCTAATCTAGACATATAAAATGCTTTGTCCTGAATGACTGATTGACGGATCAACGCAGAGCCTAAAGCCTAAATAATAAAATTCTGGTTGAGTCTCTTTCTAGAATACCGGCCAACATTTGTTTACACTCGGATCTCCATCGTCATAACGTTTGAAATGTCGACTTGAAATTGACATTAATTGTGGCAATTACTAGCCACAGAAGCCATAAAACCAAGAAAATAGTGATAGTGACTCGTTCGTTCGCTCCGACGATTTTCCTAAAATGAACCTAGCATCGTAGTAATAGAGTTGGTTTTCATCGATCAAGGTCTTGAATGAATAATTCTTGCACTTGTGGTCCACAAAACTGCGTATCTGAACAGTTTTATGAATACCGTCCTTTTTCTATTCAAATACAGTTGAAAATACTATGCAAGAATGCAAACGTGACCAGTTGTAAGATGTCTCATGCATACTATCTTTTATATTGACGATTTAATTGTGAACTGTAGGAAAGTTAGCTTGGTCTGGACTGAGGCAAGACGTAGTAATATTAATAGCTAATATTAGCAGTGAAAACCCTGATTTACCTTTACATTTATTTGGTTAATTAAGCATAGGAGTTCCTACGACCTACGTATTGCTATTCTGAGTGTAACCGAAGTTATCAACTTACTAATGATAACTTTGTTATCGTAATTATGTTTGTGTGATTATGATAAGAAGTGGTACTCGTAGTGGCTTCATTTGAACTCATTCGTCGTAATCTTCAAGCACTGATTCTTTACTCTCCTTTTTTTCAGTGTTACTAATAAACTTACGATATAACTGGAGCAGTTACAGTTTTTTGATGGGACTTGAAAGTTTCCGTCTCCAGAGCCTTTATTCACCCACTGCTGGGCATACGCCTCCCCTTGTTTGTGCCATCTACCACCTCCAATGTAAAAGGCAAAACACGTAAGTATTCCAAGTGTTATTCTAGTTTATTTGTTACACGGTTATATTTTTTGACCATCTTTTTTTAGGGATTAGTGACCCAAGTACCAGTATTTTAATCATCTTCGATATATCTCACGATATGTAGGTATAGAAATCTGGTTGGCAATATTATGCCAATGTATATACATATAACGTGTTTTAAAAAAGGTAAACAGATCATATTCATTCATCATGTAAGTAGGTACAGTCAACGCCAAAAGTCACTGACTATTTACAAACTTCCAAAAATCCTATACAGCTAAAAGATTAAAAGTCGGTTATCTGCTATGGCCACATTATTCAGCGAACATAGTAATGTTACAAATGTCGGTGAACACCATCAGTACAAAAATTACTGAATATGACAAATGGTAGTATCAATGAGATCTGCATTTCTGAACAGCTGTGTCACACTGCAGGGCAATGACCTCCCTCCCTTTCCCTCCTTCCCTTCCTTCTTTCGATGAACTCGTCTCGTATATGCAAGACTGGACACACACACGCGCATGACATAAATAAATAAATAATGCTGGACATTTTACACAGCACTATCTAGTCCCAAACTAAGTCAAACTTGTATTAACTTTTAAAATAACTGATAAAATACTTAAGTATATCTTATTATTTGTATAATTTATTATGTATTTTGATTGTTTTAGATGGAGTTAGGTTTATAATAATAATAGACAAACTCACAGACATTGCCTTTTTTAATATACTTCGATAAAAATAATGATGTATGTTGTGACAGTAACAGCAACAAAATATAGTGCATTACTGTAGCGAGTGTCGTAATTGTGTGTGTGTGTGTGTGTGGATTTGCGCGTATCTCGTAAGTACAGAACATATAAATTAAAACCTATTTTATGGTGTTTACACAATTACGCGCGCTGCTCGCGAAAGACACGACTGACGAATGTACCGTTTACGCATTATCATCATCATCATCATCAAATCAACATAGGCCTCCCCCATATATTTTCAGAGCGACCGATCTTGTGCGGCCTGCTCCCAGCGGCGCAGGATTGGCGTATCTTTTTTTTTTGTTCTATAAGTGATCTGCAATCAGGACTTTAAGCGGATGGTTTGATTGATTTGTGGCGTTCGGGAACAAGACTTTTCTTTCCTTCTTTTGAAGCAGCAAGCAGGTTGTTCAAGACACGATCTCTTTTCAGCTGCTTTGTGTCTAAATGATTTTTCACCAGCGCTCTTGCCAGCGTATTTTCATGCCTTTTTAGGCGATCCAGGTATATTTTTTCCTTTGAAGCCCAGTTTTTGGTCAATTGTGGGAACTTCTAGGTACTAATGGATCTTCTTATTGGTTGTGAACCATGAGGCATTAGAGTAGTGGCGTGTCAATAGTTTATTTATTTGCATCACTCACACTCTGAAAATGGATCATTATAAACTCGATATCGGCTCTGTAAATGCGATTTACGACCCTAGGATTGTAATGTATTTTGAAAATAGAATGAGACTCATTGCATTCATGAAATACAATCTCAATGACAAATCCTTACTTCTATTTAAAAATAAAAGATTTATACAAACTAACTCTGTCTCTGTCTTTTCTTATATCTAAGCGTCTGAACCGGTTAAGATGAAATTTGGTATATGTATAGGTACATTATGACTCTGATTGAGACGGCTACTTTTTATTGATAAACCATGCGCGCGAAATATAAAAATAGGTGAAAGCTGACTAGATATACAGAATCTATAAAACCTCACGTGCATGTATGTTCACCGGCACTTTGGGACTTCAATTGGCGATGGCGGTCTTACCTCTAAAAGCAATCTCTTGTTTAAATGAGGTAGTGGGGAGTAATTTAACACTGGCAAATCTCTAGTGTCACTATTCCCGGTAATTTTCGTATTTGCCCTGTACGATGGTCATGAAAATGGTTATGATATCAATCGATGGTCTTTACAGAAGATGACGTGTTTGAACAGTACCTGTGCAGCATACAGCCAGGGCTCCGCAGGACTGGCCTTCACGAGCCTGGTCACCCATCTGCTCACCACCCAGTGCCTGCTAACCGAGCAATGGCCCATGGACTACTCCTATGGTCTGGCGAGTAAGCCTTAGATCCTCGTTCAACATACCAGGGTCACCTGGTCATCTTGGTCTTGGTAACTTGGATGAGAAGAGCTGAAGATAGCATGGACTGCTATAGGTTGTTGATGATGATGGCAACTCGGTCATCCACTGATGACCCATTACATACTGAGTGAGCAATGGACTCACCAGTAAACGTATGCCTCTTCATGATCCGAGGGTTACTGCCTTTGTGCATCTTGCATCTTTCCATCTAGCTACGCACATATTTTTAATCATATATTTTATTATCACTTAGGTATGTTCAAATTTATGATTATCTTCTGTAAAAGAAAATAATTTACACCAAAAGAATATTTATTTTGCAAAAACGTGCTGTTCGGTTTGTCCTTGGTCTCAAACCAAGAGAAACGTGTCGCAAGGCTTTTAAGCAACTCAATATCCTCACGTTTACTGGGGCTTACATCTTACACTGCCTACTGCATGTCAAAAAGAACTTAAGTGATTTTGAAACCTTATCTGCAGATAACATACATGGTACAAGACACAGACTTTGGATCCAAAAATTTAGGTTAATTAAATAATCAAGAAGCTTTTTGGGCAGTGGTGTAAAACTTTTTAATAAGCTACCGGACGAACTCAACAACTCAAGTAACTATTTACGAAAAAAATTAAAAATTTCTTAATACAAAAAAGTTATTACGCATTGGGAGAAGCTTTAAATGATGTTAATTTTATTGTGACCCGTTGAAGCTCGATATATATATATTTTGATTCCTTACCTTTTATTTTCCATGACTTAATTGTCTTTTACAATACTGACAAGGCCCTTTTACAGCCGCGATTTTTAACTTTGAATTCTGCGAACTCATTTTATTATTTTATTTTGATGCAATTATTATAATTTATCGTAATGACAAGGCTCCTTTACAGCCGCAATTTGTAAGATTTTTCCTTTTTTTTTGACATCAAAACATTAATTATCGATTTAGTATTGACATTGATTGATTGATTGACTTATTTGACATTGTTTTGCTCTGTGTTTTATTGATTTTTGTTTTATTTTCATTATTTTAGGTTGACATTATTTGATATATTAACTTAATTAGTCCCGATACCTGTCTGTTTGAGCTACAATAATGTTAATTTTATCACAATTGTTATTGTTATATTCTAAAGTAGCTGTTGCCCGCAACTTCGTACGCGTTATACTACTACTACTCCATATTTCAAGTCTCTAGGATCAGCGGTTTACGCTGTGCGTTGATTTTCAGTCAGTCTGTCAGAAACCGTAAAGATTATTTAATGTATTGATGACAATATTGTTGATTAAGAACGGTCGATATCCCCATCTTCAGACGCTGATAGTCAATTGTATCGTGAAATATCTCGTAAAAACAATTTAATAGAATCCAAACACGATACATCTACTGTTATCGATTAATGAGTTCTGTTGATTCCCTCCTGGCTCCATCATCAGACCCTGGTGGTCTTACCATGATAAAATGTTTCATTATTTACTGTTACAAAGTATTTCTGCAAAGTTATATGTTCGTAAATGCAATTAACATTGTTTTAGAACAAACTACAACATCCCTTCTCAACCCGAGGCGATGATTTTCAAAAAAAGTAACTATGCCATGTTTCATTATGTAACCTTGATAAGTATTTCTGCAAAGTTTTACGTTTATTAACCCCAGGAATAATGTTTTACCATACAAAGTTCAACACCCGTTTTCACTCACCCAGGGGAGGATTTTTGAAAAACAAAAAAATACCATTTCTCTTATTTTTGTTAAAAAACATATTTGCCAAGTTTCAAGTTTATACATCCAGGAACCACTGTTTTTCATACAAACATAAAACCCTCTTTTAATCCCTTTAAGGATTGAATTTCAAAAAATCCTTTCTTAGTACAACCCTACGCATCAAGAAAAACATACCCTCTAAATGTCAAGTTTCTACGACCAGCGGCTTAGGCTGTGCGTTGTCTGTCAGTCAGACAGGACTTTGATTCTTATATAATAGAAGATTTGACGTAACTTAGTGTTCTATAATGTATGTACAAATACATTATAGATTATTGTATAGTGGAAAATAAATGAAATGAAATGAAATTTACAGTATTGGCATTTATTGCTAAATTAGTTCAACTAGCTGTCCGTGGATATCAAATGGGTTACTTATGTAGTTCCCGATGTACATGACACAAATCCTAAGAGGAGTCATCTGTGATATTGAATGTACCTATTATTCTCAACAGATGGTGAGACCTTCGATTTTATAATCGTTGGCGCTGGCACCGCCGGGTCGGTGCTCGCCAACAGGCTGTCTCAAGTCGAGGATTGGAAGGTTCTGCTGATTGAAGCAGGCGATGATCCTCCTATGGAGAGTATTGTAAGTTTACTAGTCAATAAATAAATTAGAATCAAGAGTCAAGAACATACTCCTTATCCCATACACCATAAATCTCAGACACGGTTTTTCTTACCTATTATGTCACGAACTACCTATCTATTTCATCAAAATTAGTGCATCTGTTTTGATATTAAGAAACACTCAAACTTTTAAATTTGTACCCAAAGTGCATTTGATGGAAGATTACGAATTCTAACGTATTTAAATTTTTTCTTATAAATTTCAGGTTCCAAACTTCTCGACTGCAGTCCACAACTCCAAGCACACCTTTCAATACTACACAGAGATAGATGAAACGACAAACCGAGGATGTGTGATGGGCCGGTCGTACTGGCCGAGAGGCAGGGCCCTTGGAGGAACAGGGTCCATCAACGGTCTTCTTCACATGAGAGGAAGTCAGGAGGATTATGCTCCTTGGCATCTTAGTGATACTGATGGCTGGGACTGGCCGACTATAAAAAGCTACTTTAAAAAAAGTGAAAATGTTGTTGATCCCTTTATTCGTAATAACCCCGAATTAGTTAAATACCATGGAACAGATGGAGAGTTTATTATTGATCAGCTAAATTTTACGCATTCTGGATTTGCAAAGGAACTTACTGAGGCATATAAAGAACTGGGACTAAAATATTTGGAAGATTTGAATGGACCCACGCAAATGGGAGTAGGAAAACTTAGAGGGAGCAACCATAAAGGCAGAAGAGTCAGCACAGCAACGGCGTTTTTGAACCCAATCAAGGACCGAAAGAACTTACGAGTGTTAAAGAATACATTTGTTACAAAAATTGAGTTCGAAGGTAAAACCGCAAAATCTGTTCGCGTTTTTCTTCGTTATGGTGACGTTGAAGTATATTTTGCCAGAAAAGAAATTATTGTTAGTGCTGGTTCTGTCAACACACCTGTTCTGTTGATGAGTTCTGGTGTAGGACCAAAAAAACACTTGAAAGAGAAGAAAATCAATGTGGTTGCTAATTTACCAGTTGGAGAAAATTTACAAGACCATGTTAGGATTCCTATTCCTGTAACTATTGAAACAGGAGCTGAACCTAGAGATGAAAAGTTCTGGCTTAAAGCGGCAGCCGAGTACATGATTGATCAATCTGGTCCTCACGCAACCAATTACGATCAACCTAATATCAATGCTTTTCTTTCCGTCCCTGATGGAAAATCTCTACCTGATGTTCAAATAGATCACAACTACTTTTTAAGAAATACAACGTATGTATATTCTATGTGTCAAAAATCATTATCTTTCAAAGATCCTATATGTAAGCAGCTGGTTGATTTCAATTCAGACAAAGAGCTTCTTATTTTGTATGTGTCACTTTGTAGACCCTATTCAAGAGGTAACATATTACTACGGGGTTTGAATCCATTGGAACATCCTAAAATAAATTCCAAATACTTTAGCGATAAGCGTGATATGGAGATATTTATAAAATCTTTGAAAAGAGTAGTGGATATTGTGGATACGCCGACATTTAAGAAAATGAAAGGAAAAATTAAAAGAATACAATTTGAAGACTGTGATGGATTGGAATTTTTAAGCGATAATTACTGGGAGTGCATGGCTAGAACAGTTACGTTCAATGTTTATCATCCAGTTGGAACAGCTAAGATGGGTATTATGGATGATCCAACTTCTGTTGTTGATAGTTATCTAAAGGTCCATGGTGTGAAAGGTTTAAGGGTTGTAGATGCAAGCATCATGCCAACAATCCCAAGTGTTAATACAAATGCTGCAGTTATTATGATAGCAGAGAGAGCTGCAGATTTTATTAGGGCTGAATATCTTAATAATGTAAATAAAAAAGATGAGCTGTAATGATATATAAATATGTCTTATTTTATATACATTATTACAATGATTGTATTTATTTAGCCCCTGTAGTAAGTTTTTGTGATTATTTCAAGATAATGTATGATGATATCGTCTGTTGACCCTTAGCGTGTTTAATAAGTATTTATTTAAAACCTTTCTAATGCAAACTTAGCAACAGACAAGCCTTTCTGACGTCTCTCCAAAGAGTAAAACAATAACATGGGGAACTTTTCTCGTGATAATGTCAGTAGGGAAATGTTTATGTTAGAATTTTTACTTCAATATTTGCTATTTTTTATAAAAATTGTGTCGATTGAAACATCTGTTAGAGTTTTGGATAAAGGTATACTACCACTGAAAAAGAATTCAGTAGGAATACAGTTCTTCTTAGATATAGAAAATGAAGATAGGTTAAATGCATGTAAACTACGTTCAAGACCCGAAATGTGCTATTTATCTGATAATAATGACATCGATTGCGATATCATCAAGGTGTATGGAGATTATCACGATGTACTGAAACCAAAATATCGCGACACAGTCCTATTTATTTATCCAACGCTGATCCAACATGACCAAGTAGGACATTGCAATTTCCTTCTTGAATATCGATGTGGTATGACGAAGAAAAAGAGAGAAGCAGTCAAAATACCATTTGATACAAGACTTAAAAAGAAATCACAATATTTATTAATAGGATACACCAATGGCCAAAAGATTACTCCTTGCGATACTCTCGATCAAGACTCTTTGAATCAGTGCATCCCTATCAACTGTGATGTGAAATATTTTGGCAATAGACCTTTCTATGATAGAGACGTAGATAAATGTGTGAAAGCAGTTGAATGCTTGACTGATACGAAACAAGAGTTACCAGATCTTGTTTATGTGCCTAAAAGTAACACTTGTAGAGATCTTAACAATCCTCTTACTACAGCAGACATCTACGCTTTGACTACAGGACTAGGCATCATGAGAAAATTTCCAGAAAGTGATGAATTGAAAATGACTTTAAAGTCCAATTGTTCTACGATTTCTCAGAATGTGATGTTTCTTAGAGATTTGTTGTACGGGAAACTGTGTCCGATTAATAATGATTTTAGTAAAAGTTGCAACGCAGCAATACTATCGATATTAATTTACATTATTACACTGAGTTTAGCTCTGTTGGTATTCATATTCTTTGCTTATACAGCCTCATGGGCTCACAAAAAATGGAGTAGCGGAGAATTGAAGAAGATCATTCATAACTTAAAGAAAAAATTAAAACATGCAAAACAAAATAATTGCAATAATAAAGCATCTAAGATAAATTATGAAGTAAAAAATAAACTGTTAAGGGATGTAATTGTATCAGAGCTGCCTTTAGAACTAAGAGACAGTGTGGTTGACATCTGCGATCGAATAGATAAGGAAACGAGATGGCAAAGGAGGTATGGGAAGGGGGACGTAGGATGCCATGTGAATTTTAAAGAAAACAGTGATACATCTACAACATCAGACCTAGATTATGAAGAAAAACAAAGATTACTGGAATAAATGTTTATTTTAAACAAGCTGTTGTTGTTCATATTTATTTCAGCGAGTAGGCTGGGTTATTTTTACAAATTATAAAATTGCTTTGAAAGGGTTGAGTTCAAAGAGTAGGCACGGGAAATGCACTGATTTATTTAAGTTGAACCATTTTGTTAGCCTCCTGCACCCAGCTCTGGGAGCTCATCCGCTCCAAGCTAGAACTGGAAGGCATGATGGTCACTCCGGTAAGTAGCCCCTTGTCTATGCTAGGGCTAGGGGTAACTCTTGATAAATATGATGATGATGATTACTGATGACTTATTTCCTGTGACACTATGATAATAATATTTTTTTCACCTTTATGGCGTCTACTTAAAGTTTACTTGAAGCTTTAGTGTAAGCTGAAAGACGTTTCAAAATGATCATTATCGTATATATAGGTATGATGATTAAATCATTGCAATCAACTAATGATTGCTTAGGTTTGTCGTTGTGAAGTAGTGGTAATTCCATCTCAAACTTAAAGGTAGAGAAGAGAAACACTCAACCCAGTACTTTCTAAAGAATCAGCCCTTTCAAGACGCACAATAAGATACCTTGTCTTACTTAATGAGCTCATGAATAATACATATATTGTTTTAGGGTGAGTCATTACCCTCGGAGCCTCAAACGGTCCCGGTACACAAGTAGTCAAAGGCACAACTTAGCTAAGATGAAAATGAAGAAGCCTTCCCAGCTATCAAAGCAATTAAAAACACCCAAGGCAGAGGTAGAATGACTAAAAAAATAGGGTTACGAGCTTTACACGAACGCGAACGCGGAGCGCGGAGCTGTGCGGTTTCTAACAGCCCCATCCGCCGGCGCTGCCGTGCATTTCTCACGTGACTCGGTGATTCTCAGTGATATTTGATCGAGCGAAGTGAGATCTCCAAATCAATTTGGGCAAATCGGCGTTGTATATGTGTATGTATGTTTGTTTGTCCGAGGATAACTTTCGAAGCGTTTATCCGATCATCGTGAAATTAGGTATATAGGTAGGTAGCGATGGCAAAATAACTAAATGAGCTAAAAATATGGGGGGGGGGGGGTTGAGATATTGGGGTTCAAGGAGGGTTTAAAAAAACCAAAATGGGACTATCCGGTTCATTGGCACGTTTTTATTTTTAGTTTAAACCTTGTAGTTCTTATGTAGTATTAGCCCTATTAAAAACTAAACTTAGACAAAATTCACAGGGTACACCAGTGACCCCTCATTTTTGATATTTGGTATGCATGCATGTAGCTTTAGTGAGACAAATATAGGGAAAAGTCTGAAATCCAGAATAACTGCAATTTGTACCCCAAAAAACATATAACCACTTAACATGAACTCCCGTTACCTATAATTTGAATAAAACTGTAGGTCAAATAAATTGGTTATACATTTCGTGGCACCATTTTGATAGTCAAAGCTTACAAATAATATCTTTTTGTTTTTATGGGAGATTCGCGAGATCTCAGTTTGGGGCGATTATCATTAGTTATTATTATTTTGCAATCCGAGGGGTTAACAATCTATTAAATGAAATACTTAATAAATATATTATAAAGTGTGACACAAAAATAATAACAATACGTATATCGTCGAACGAAACACAAACAATGTATGGCATGCATACATTTGGATTATTCTATTATTAATTTAGATTTTGTCCCTCAAATACATGGATGATATTGGCACAGGATCTTGATGGATAGCTAAGGGGGACCAGTGTGGTGTTGTAACGTGTATGATTTTACATCACGTTACACTCTTAAAATTAGCAAACATTTCATATTCCATACAAGCATAACACCACATAACACGAAATCTAGCAACATGGCGGCGCACTGACAAGACAACATGATCTCATTTTTTCAATCGTGTTTCTTATCGTAGATCGCCATGTGTACGGTAGATGGCGTTGTACCACACTTTACATACTTTGTTTATCAATGTGAGTTTTTATTATCTGTATCTGTACATCTTACGAATTTATTTTAATAAATCTTTTTGCTTATTAAATTAAAGATATCATTGTTATTCTTGTAAAATAAAAACAAATAGTAATCATAAACATTATATTTCATAAATAATATAGCCATAAACAATATTTTGTTTGACTGACGCATGGTGTTTCGTTTCTTTCTTATGGCATCCCCAATTTATTTGTCGTGTCATTGAATCAAAGAACGATATTGTTGAAATCAACGGTTACTAAATTATCGAGGGTTGGCTTGTTTGCCTATATAAGCCGGCGCCGATTCTTCTCGTTCCTTTTTCTCACCAGAAGACCACAGAAACAACTTGCTTTCTACAATCTACAAACGTAACCTCTAAGTTTGCTGCGACAGTGCATTTCTTACTTTTTATTTAAATTTTTATTAAACACGCTTCTAAATCTGGTAAGTGATAGTGCCTCGCCTATTCAATGATTATGTGTAATCCCCGTCTAATTCCGTTATCTTTAATTAATTCGTATTTTTCTGTTCCCAAACAGGAGGTCGGTTTTCTTTCCTTATCTTCCCTTTCTTTCTTCTTCTTTGATAACGGTTCTACCTACGCGATATCCAAGCCGTAAGAGGCGTGAACGCGTTCGTCCGCCCGACCAGCTACTCCGACGCACTCCTGGAGCCTGATTTTCCTACAAAGCCTACCGCCGCAAGCTCAGCTCACATCTTCTCTCCGGACAGGCGCCAGGAGCGGTCGACGGAAGATCATACTAGGTGTATCTAATCTATATTTTTACCCGGGTGAACCCCTAGGAACCACACTCTATTTTCTGACGCACGTGTCGTCAGATGGCGCCCATTCTATTTTACTAAACTATAACAATTATACATGCTGTGCTTACCACGTTGTATACTGCTATGCTGTAAGGCCATAAGCCTCAGGATTCTGTGCTCCTCCAGCTCACATCCTTTTGTTAACTCCTTTATTGTATACCATAATTGTAATCTCTAATTTTAACTGTCTACCATCGATAAACCAAGGAAATATTGTCAACCTCTGTTTGCCTTGCCACAAGTACATATAGGAAAAATTATTGTAAGAGTCCTACCCGCTCTACCGACTTCTTATACTTTGATATACTTCTAAAACCATATCCTTGTTTTATTTATAAATTGTTACAGTGTGTTCAGTAGGTAAAGTCTGAATGTGGATGATGATGATGATACAAACATTTGTCATAAGTTATGTACATAGCGAGAATTAAAACAGCGACCTCTCGGAGGTCTAGAATATAAATTACACAAATGAATAATGTAATGAGTACTTAATTAAAGTTGACTTTTCGGGAAAACCCCTTGAAAAAAACAACATGATTTGTCGTTTGTAGGTGTGGAACGAAAATAAACCTTATTAATTTAATCACGTAAAACAACATTATTTATTTGAGGAGCCAACTCTACAGCTTTTCAAACAGCCATCAGTAAACAATGCCGTCGTTAAGTTTTTAATATATGGTTTTTTGTTTAATTTTAATGTTATGTTTTTATGTTACACCGCAGTATTGCTGTGTTTCGGTTTGAAGGGTATGGTTGCCGGTGAAATTACAGGTACATCAGGCTTTACACCTGTATACCTCAAGTTGATGGACGCAGGGCAGTGTATCGTAGGCTACATTTCTAACGTGTGTGACCTACGAAGCAATTCTCTGTTATAGGCGATGGTTACCATTTAACATCAGGTGGGCCATAAGCTTGTTCCATCTTCAAGTAGTATACAAACAAAAAAAAATTTCTTTAATACAAAATACAATAGTCATTCAAAATCTAATTTGTCTTAAATAATTTACTGGAACTAGAACTATGTAGCGAAATATTAAACATTTTGCCCTATTTATCGGAGGTGCAATGGGAAATTATGTTTTCCGCCGCGTCCGCCAGCGCCACCGTCGCGAAAATCACATTAGTGGTGCAGATTCCGTCGAGACTCGGGCAATGAAACATAATCTAATTATTTGCTAAGACTAGCGTCCACTAGGCGTGAATCAAGTCGAAGCTGCAGTGCGAGTATGGAACTCGTCAACTTGACGAATCGTTAAAATCCCTCGATTAAATTAAAATAAATCTTGTGGAGCCCACACACTCAACGATTTCTATGTGCAAGCCTTGCACAAGCCTAGAAATTTGAACATATTCCGCCCAGAAGTTTGCACAAGTCTATAAACTTTAACAAATTCTTCCCACAAAGGCTTTTGCAAAGTAATCGTTGGCGTGTGTGGGGCCTGTAGTAGATCCGATTTGAATTCTATCATTTCGCATGCCGGATAACTTTGCAGTTTTGTACGAACGTTGAACAAGAAATCGAAAAATCAACCACTTAATGTGAAATAATTATTATGATATCCATATACTATAACAATGAGTATTTGTTTATTTTATTTTTAAGTATAATTTAAAAGCACCAAGTTTCACTTTATATTGAAAAAATACTCAGACACAGTATTTTATAAACTTTCGCGATCACTGTACATAATTACTGATTAAAAAGGGTATCTACTAAATTAGTTAGAATAACTAATAAAAAAGGTACATACGCGATAAAGTACCCGTTTTAATCAGTAATTACTCAGAAACGCTAGTTAATACTCATACGGTATTGATTATAATGAGTTGTATTAATAAGCTGACCAAAAATGAGCAACTTAATCTTTCCTTATCACTTCTTCTATTGTTAAGTTGGTATTTTTATTTTAAATTGGTATAGTTTAGTCTATCATCACACCCCAGGTAATGTCCACACAGTCCGTTCCATCCAAAGGTTGTCTGGTAGAGATCGCTATTTAGCGATAAGATTAGATTAGATTAGATAATACTTTATTGCACACCACGAAACAAATACATATAAAAAACAACTACGTAAATATTTATCCAATACTTTACTTTATCTAAATACTTTATCCAATACACAAAGGTTATCTGGAAGAGAATGCTCTTTAGCATTAAGTTCCCCTTTGTACTAGTTTTATAAGTGAAATAAAGTATTTTCAATCAATCAATCAATGAAATTGGATCAATATTTCGACAGGTCGATACTCTAATATTTGTATCATTTGGTTCTGTTGTTCGTTGGTAATATTGTTCAATCTGTCAAATCTGACCTTAGGATTAGATTAGAAAATATCTTTAGGTCAGATTTGACAGATTACGGTCGGGAAATTGGAGATTTTTTTATGATTTTGTCATAAAACATATGACGATAGGCACTTGCACTCGTAGCTCAGAAATCCGCATTCTGTAAACACATAAGTTGTGAAATAGTCTCCCTGTTCAGGTTTTTCCCACAGACTATACATGGGGTCCTTCAAAAAGGTCTTTTAATTATTTTTTTAGTGGGTCGGCAACGAGTGACGCTTTTGGTGTTAAATAGAAACGTCCATAGGCTCTGGCAACCCTGATACCCATACCAGAAACATCTTTGGATCATGCAAACATTTGTTCTACGGGGAGAATTCAATCCGCAACCTCCTGTGTCTCAGCCGGCTATTAGCCCACTACGCCACAGTTGAAAATTCTTACCTTACAAGCAAGATACAACAAATGAAATAATAAACAAATTAAATGTTAGAATAACAATGCTATCTTTGAAGAAAGAGATCTCTTCCAGACAACCTTTGGATGCAGAGTAATATTAATGTTGGTGACATAAGCAGTGTTTTGCGTCCCGATTGGATGGCGGACGCCGGCCTTTAGTTCGATGAAATGAGATCCTACCCTAGAATAACGCTATATCATGTTTTTAAATAAACTACCATGTTGGTTAGAATGTAGTAATTATTTTTCGTGAAGTGTCTGTAATATTTTTTTTCATATCCGGAACGCCTGATTTTGCTAGTAACACTGGCATCACTGTTGCAGCGAGACAGCGACCACTAGGTGTGAGATGGCGGGACGAACTTGACGTGTATAGTGCGAACTGCTTGACAGAAGCCCTACACCGTGATGTATGGAAGAAGGGAAGGGAGGTCTTTGCCCAGCAGTGGGATCCAGCGGGCTCTTTAGATTAGATTAGACTAGCGGACCCTACACAGAGAGGGCTCGTACAATTTTTTATTAATCATACGTGACAAATCCCGTATTGTGATAATAATGGTACAAAAATAATGCATGTCATGTTGACAACACACAAGCGCACACGGAGTAGTATGACATTTGGCATAGAAGGAGGGTAAAATGCTAAAAAAAACTACGAGCCTTACAGTAGTCGCATATGATGTGTAACATCTCACCACCGTGCGCGCTCATTGGTCAAATCAAATAGCGCGCTCTTCCCCGGTTTCCTGTTACACATTTCCGTCCCTTTTGCCAAAATCAGTCCCACAAACCGAGAGGAAAAATGTTACACATCAAAAATATGGTCGAATTTCTACGACATTGCACTGGCAACTAATGTTTATAATTAGATGCTGTGCAATCAACTGTTTTCTATTCTATACATGTTCCGGAGAGCTTCATATCTCACAATCATGCTACTACGCGTGCGAACCCGTTGGCAGAAACTAGAGCTATTAGGTTTTCTGTAGCGGACGACGAGAATTCCAGCCATTGTGCATTGAATTTAAACCTATGACCCTAGATTACATATTATTAGGTATTCAATAACATTACAATATTTTAATTAGGTAAATAAAGTTATTGTAAATGTTGGAAATCACTGGTAGGGTTCGGTAGAAATTTAGATATTATATAAATTTTAAAATACTACGCATTTCTACGAAATAAGGCACAATACATTTTACACTTCACGTTTTCTTCCACCTTCAATCTCTGTAGGATAACCTCTTGGCCAGGGTTTCTTTACCAAGAAATCTATATAGTCATACGTGAAGATAATAATTTGTACCCCTTTTTACCCCAACTACGGCAAAGCCAAAAGGAAAGACGTTATTACTTAACACTATACATACTGTTGATACTTACATTTTGAAAAATGTTGTCGTCACGGGACGCCCCGCCCGATACATTTGTAATTTATTAAACGAATAGAAAACCATTTATACATAATAAGCAATATAAATACGCGTGACCGCAAATAATCTTTATCTGAAAAATATACATATATGTATATTAGGTGTTTAAAATCTATATATATAAAACAAAGTCGGGTAAGTTACACCATTTATAACTCAAGAACGGCTGAACCGATTTTTATGATCTTTGATTTGTTGGATTTGTCTCCGCCTATTAATATATCGAAAAAATTCTCACAAAAAGAAATCATGAAGAATATTTTATTTTCTCATACATAGATGCAGCCAATGATAGCCGATTGACAAAGCTACCAGGGCGACGTATATTGGCAGCCCGCGTCATATGAATTTCAAGGTTGTACGAAGTTCGGCGGGTCAGCTAGTCAATAATAAATCTTACTGTTGACTAGATGAGTTGCTTACTGTAGGAGAGACTAGCCCGGCTTGCCTTAAACATATTTAGTGGCTAAACATGATTTAGGGAGTGGTCAAATCATACAAATACGTCAAATTTAAACATGTTTAGTCGCTAAATACGTTTAGAGATCGTTGTTTATGCCGGGCTAAGTCCAAAAGTTTGCAGTGGAAAAGATATAAGTTGAGAGGTTTTTGATGATGATGTTCATGGTAGCGGTTTGTTCATTTGGCGAAAATACCCCAAAAGTCAATTAATACATATGAGTTTCAGTAGGTAGGTACCTGTCTGCTTTTATAAATATGGTGGGGTTTCAAAATAGTTAGTTTAGTATCAGAACTTGACTTAAAAACAATGTTTAGTAAGACACTCGTTATTTTATTAATTCTATACAATGTTTTGGACATTGAAGGTGAGTATTTTTTTTTATAAATTATTAGGATAAATAGGCTCATGAATATAATACCATGACTTTACCGTCGTCTGTTTTTCCTAAAGACTACAATCCGGGTCTCCATAAGGTAAGAGTGAATTGTAGGTGTCTTCTAGATCTTCGTACTTCATCTTATACCAGAATCGCTTACCATTAGGCGAGATTGTGGTCAAACGGAGATCTATTCATGATAAAAAAAAACTCCTCATGATGAAGATCCTCGGATCTCAGTCACTGAACTGAGATCCTTGGATAAGAAGGTAATCAAAAGCAAGTCCAAATAGTAGTTAAATACATGCCTACTTTATTCACGTGACATTAGAGATTTCCCATATTGTACTTTTTTCAGGTGTTCCAAGATTTAGAGCCGATTACTCCTTTAGTGAGCATGCACACGGCTGGTTTAAGCTGCACAGGGTTCCAGCTACTTGGAGTGATGCGAAGATACTATGCCGTGCTGAAGGTAATCATTTTCACTGCTTTACTAGCTTCTGATAGGGGGTTTGCATCCAGGGATTATCAATAAAAAGGTTATGTTTAAATCTAAGCCATATCTATTTTATCGAAATCGAAACAACTTGATTGAACATACAAACATCGGATTATATTTATTATACATTCTTACTGCAGGCCCCACACGTCAACGATTTGTTTGCACAAACCTAGGAACAAATTCATCCCAAAGATGCTTGCCCACGTATTGCCCAAGTCTAGATTTGAACAAACTCAGATGCTTACGCAAAAAAATCGTTTCGTGTGTTGGCTTCAAAAGCATACAACCTGACAAGTGCGAACTATTCCTGTCATAATGAAGAAACCCAAGTTCTGAAAACAAGCGCCGCACAATATCTCTCTTAAATCTGGTTTGGTGGAGCTTTTATGCTGAGAGACCATTCTCCTCACGCCTATTGATATTGGTTAGTTTCATCATGTATGCGGTTGCTTACCGAACCGCGCTTTTTCATATACACGTTCGGTGTGTTTTAGTACTTCAAAGAAGCCGTTGTAAAAGCCATCAGGGCCCGTAGCCAAATGTCATTCGCCACGAATCTATTCGACTTCTACATACATTTGTTGTCGCTGAATGACGTCATATTTCTATAGCAGGTGTCAAATCCCATACATATTCGGACGTATCGACTAGCGTCACCGCCAATCGACTGTAACTTGGCTAAGCCCTCAGGTTTGTTTGGGTGGTCTGAAAAGTTTAAGACGGTTGGCTACTAGATTATAATAACATAACCAGCTATTATTTTTGTTTTAGGAGCTAGACTGGCTTCTCCTCTAACCTCCCAGTTACGAGACGCGCTAGTGCAGTACGTGGCTAGAAAGAGTTCAAGTTCCATTCCCGCCATATTCACTGGCGTGCACACCACTTACTCCAAAGGCGTCTACGCTTCGATTGAAGGTAATTAACCAGCTAAATTGCCCTTCACAGGTTATGGGATGTTCCTAATTCCTATTAAACCTAAGTTCAGGAGTAAATTTGCTTAGTAGGTTCAAAACATTATTAAAGTGTAAATCCCTTTCAGAATTATGAGTTTCTAAAAGACATTGGTTCACTAACAGTGATCATTTTCTGCGTGCAGCGCTGATTCTTCTTGTATTGTCGCGAACATATTGATAGTCCTTGTGTTTTTTTGTTTCCTTGGCAACAAATTCTGAACAAAAGCATGAACATGCCAATAATAACAGTTCCCGACAATCCAGTAGTGCTCAGGAATTAATAATGGTTGAAAAACAAAACCTTAAGATTTTTTGTTATTTCAGGGGTTCCATTATCAAAGATGCCAGTCAGCTGGGCATCATGGGAACCTAACAACTACATGAACTCTGAGAGCTGTCTTGTGATGGTGACGACGTCGTCCAACAACGGTACCATGAGTGATGTAAACTGCAACGACGTCTTCCCATTCGTCTGCTACAAAAATAAAACGATTGCACTATTACGACGTAATGCATGTGGAACTGTCGATACAGGTGAATATTCAAACCGTTCTAACCCCTCGTACTCTCCGGTCCCCTGCGAGTGTTAGCGGTTACCGGCTAGACAGGAACTACGACGAATTAAATCTTTGTTCTCATTATATAAGATTTGCAAATATTACATTCTCATAATATTAAAATTACAATTAAATAAAGAAACACAATGCAGAAAGTTTAGACATAATTATCATGTCGGCCATAGCACGTCCACTGCTGAACATAGGTCTTCCCATAAGGAAGCTACGTGATATTTTCTTGTCCAAACTACCTCAGAGTAAAGTCTTTTACCAGACTTATATTTTACAAATTAATTTATTAAGAGAACAAAGAAAATTGAATCACATTCGAAAGTACGTCTCCTGAACATCTAGCCAAAGAACTTTTACAATGTTACAGAATACAACCTGGACGCTCGTACAGGAAAATGCTATAAATTCCACCGGCGTGGCCTGACCTGGTCCCGCGCCTACATGACATGCATGGCAGAGGGGGCCCATCTTGCCGTCATCAATAGCGAAGAGGAGTTCGTTCTCCTAAAGGAACTCTTTAACAATAATCCGGACCACGTGATCTTCTCCAATCACCCAATTTTCGCTGCCTTAGGATTCTCTGACCCCAATGATGGTGGATCTTGGATAACTATTCATGGTATGTTTTTTACCTTGGTATACAGAGGTGTTCAAAATAAATATTTGGTCCTTTAACTTCATATGACCGTTATGATGATTATAAATACAACTTTATTGAACTATAATTTTAGGTGAGACCCTGAAAGAGGCAGGGTTCGAGCGCTGGCAGGGTGGTGAGCCTAACAACGCGTCGCAGCCAGAGGGAGAGCTATGTGGTGTCATGTACAGGGGCAATGGCCAGTTCTACGACGCCCCCTGTTCCTGGCCCTTAGCCTTCATCTGCGAGATGACACCTGACCTCGAATATCTTGAGGATAGCGATAATTAATCGTCTATATTTCCAATTATACGAAATCGAAACAAATGTAAAACATAGTCATTTATTTCTAATTTGCCACATTTATACACTTTTGCAAATTTATCCCGCCAATTTCATAACGCTACGAATAGTAGATAAAAAAAAAATTTGAAAGAACTTCTGCTATTTTTGAAAACATATTCTGACGCAAAATAAACATTTCATATTATCGACATCGATTTACAACCTGTTTTGTTATGTACAACATTAATTGATTTTAGAGGTGGGTTTAATACAGATAGCTTGAGTATTTATTCAGTAATCGATACATTAAACCGATGATTTACTGACTACAGTAAGGCTTTTGATCGAATCGACCATAAAATACTTTTACAAAAGCTTCTGCTAGCGGGAATCCATGGCAGTCTATTCAGATGGTTCACTTCTTACATAGAAAATAGATCCCAGGCCGTCGCATTGAATGGTTTTGTCTCTGTATGGCATACTGTACCCTCGGGTGTTCCCCAAGGATCTATAATTGGGCCTTTGCTGTTTAACTTATTTATGAATGATATAAACTCTTGCTTCTTACATTCAAACTCTCTACTATACGTCGATGATATGAAGATATTTAAACAAATTATCACAATTAATGACTGTCATATTACAACAAGATCTTGTTAGATTTGAAAAGTACTGTCAAAAAAATAATCTTGATCTCAACGTCTCTAAATGTTATTCAATAATATTTACTCGTAAATTCAATGTAGTGGAGCATAGATACACCCTTATAGGTTCTGAATTGAAGCGTGGGGATGAAGTTCGAGATCTTGGTATAATTCACGATTCCAAGCTATCATATGAGAAACACATAGATCATATTGCGAAAAAAGCGAATAAGGCATTGGGGTTCGTTATAAGATCTTGCTCTCAATTTTCCAATGTCAAAATTGTCAAAGTCCTTTACTGTTCATTTGTACGTAGCATTCTTGAATACGGTTCAGAAATTTTGAATCCGCAGTATGATTTTTACATAATCGACTAGAATTCTTACAGTGTAGGTTTATGAGATTTGTTCAGTACAAGTGTAATACATATGACAAAAATTATGAGACGAGATGCAAAAGGCACCATATGCTTCCACTCCAGGAAAGAAGAAAGATATTGGACATTTCCATGTTGGTAAAAATTGCACAGTCTCTCATTGACTCCCCTCAACTTCTTTCCTTGATACGGCTACGAGTCCCTAAAAGAATCGTAAGGATACCTTTTCTTTCTCTTTATGTTCCTCACTGTAGGACAAACTATCGGCAAAACTCCTTCTTTATCAGATCTGCTAATTATTATAATAAACTGGTTGACTTTCCTAAGTTAGATTTATTTAACTTAAATCCCTCAAAATTTAAGTGTGTTCTTTTGGAACACTGGTTTGAATTGGTTCAACAACTGTTAGTTATCACTTTTACTTTCATCGAAACTTTCATATTTTTACTTATATATTAGTTTTTACCTTTCTTTTAATTTTGAAAATGTTAATTCACGTCGGATATTTTCTTATAGGGCCGATATGGTGCGGGAGTTGTTACAGTATACTTTAGCCTTCAGGTATCCCCACAAGAAAAAATCGCAAGGCGTCAAATCAGGAGACCTTGGTGGCCAGGGTATGTCTCCATACTTACTTATCAGTTTTCTTGGGAAAATTTCCCTTAACTTCGACATAGAGGTCCTAGCAGTGTGCGGAGTTGCCCCATCTTGTTGGAAGTGTGTCCTATTGTTGCGTCCCGGAAACTCTTGCAATTGCGGTACCAAAAACGCATCAATCATACGGCAGTACACGAAAGAAGTCACAGTTTCCCGTGGATTAAAAAAATATGGGCTGATTATTCCTTGAGCAGAAATAGCGCACCAAACTGTGGTTTTAGGGCAGTGCAAACTTTTCTGGTGGCATTCTCTTGGATTGTTGGGATTCCAGTAACGCATATTCTGCTTGTTTACGTACCCTCCGATGTGAAAATGCGCTTCATCGCTAAACAATATGTTTTCAAGAGTTCTGGGAGTTATGAAACGTTCCAAAGCTGTTCTGGCGTACGTTTCTCTCAAAGCATAATCAGTTTCATTTAGTTTTTGGACAATTTGCATTTTATAGGGATGCAGCTTAAGTTTTCTCTTCAAAATCATATGCACCGTTGATTTTTTAATACCCGTAGAAGCGGCAATCTTCCTTATCGATTTCCTAGGATTTCTAAGGATTTCTTGACGCACCTGCATCACACCTTCTGGTGTTGCTACTGACGTAGACGGTCCCGGTGGATGCCTATTTACCGTTGTACCTTCCTCTCGGAATCTTTGCACCCACGTTCTAATAAGTTGCGTACTCGGACCATCGGTTAATCGCCGAATATGAAATCGCAAGCAAAAAGCACGACGCGCTTGAATCGGCGATTCACCAAACAACAGATATTGTTCCACCGCATACGCGCGGTGCGCTCCTGTCCAATGATTCATGGCGACTGACTAATCCGCAGAGACGTTGTAACTAACACTACTTCCTCCGCGTCCCTAACCCCACTAACTAAAAAGTAACGTTCATTTAAAGTTGAAAATTTCCCACTGGACACCCTTTAGATTATACAAATCGGTCCAGCCGTTCTTGTGTTATAAATGGTGTAACTAATATAAATATATATAGAAGTAAAACTAGTAGTAATAATGTTAATAAAGGCTATTGGAAATTGAAATTAATTAATATGGTTGTGTTGTGAACTTGAGACTAGTTGTGACGCCTGAGCATTGACTATTCAATATCTATCTATTAACTTTTGACGTTATGGATATGCTGAAATCGGAAAATAATATATAATCTATCACTCGTGCTTGTCCGCCTATAACGCTTCCCAGAGCTAAGTTCAAGCTGAAAAGATAAAAGTTACAGTCCTTGGTACTCCATACAAAGGAACTGATTTAATTACCTTTTAGATCTGCAGGCTCTGCGGCCTGTCTGCACACGGCTTGCATGTGTGGGAATTCAAATTCCTTGGCTAAGCCAATCGACGGGACAGGAATAACAGTACCTATAATTCAGCAACTTAGGTAATGCCTCTCTAATAATAATTTATTAGAAGTATTTGTGCATATTCATTATCGATACAGGAAAGTATAATGCAAAATAAAACTAGTCGACCAATTATTGTATTTGTTATTGTAGTTTGACCCGGAAGTGACCTGGAAGTTATTTTCAAGATAAGATTAAAAAAATCGAGATAGCGTTTTATTATAATAACACTTGCAAATGAAAATAATCCGTATTGCACCCGATTTTGGTTCATTGTGGTTTACCTGTGAGTGGTTTAATTAAATGCGGATAAATTCAAGTCAGGTACGAGAATTTACTAAACAAAATTGAGCTTTATACAGGTGAGTTTAAGTATCAATATCGCACGCGGATGCTGTTTACTTCAATGCGTACTATTCGCTTTTCTGTGGTTTCTCTAACATATAATATAAAACAAATGTTCGCGTTAGGAAGCGCATTCGCCGGTGTATCTGACAGAAAATTGATTGTTTCATTTACAAGTAAAAAAAGTATAATGTATTTTAATTATCTGGTTTTATTTTTGTTTCTCTATTTTGCGGATATTGATGGTAAGTCTGCCTATTATTTATATTAAAAAAATGGAAGCAACTTTTTTTTTGATTAAGAGTAGTCAAGCGCCACTACCACTTCCTCGCCTGTAGGCCTAGCACAGTAACTGTAGAGAAGGATTTTGACTTCAGTTATTTTTCGGAAGAAAGAAGACACTTATCGACCGTCTTGAGCACGGCGATTGCGAGAGTGAACGGGAAGAAACGTTGCCGAGACTTCTTCGACAGTAGTCTACAACGCCGAGTACGATAGCCATCATTTTCTCTATTTTTGAAATTTAAGGATAGACAACTTTCTTCTGAAATTGTCTAGGTCTTGCGATGCCTAGACAACGCTGTCTTCTCAAGTTGTCTCTTTCGCACTCTTCTCAATCCCACGCTTGCCAACATTTTTGGTTAGATATTTAATTAATTGCATAATTATACTAGCTGACTAGATACTTTTTATCCGACTACGCAGAAAGAGGGTAATGTTTTCATTGACAAACCACGCGTTCAAAGCCACGGGCGGGTTCAGCTAGTACAAAAAAAACCAGTAGGCAATTTACATTTTACAGCTGTGATTATATCCCTTCACCAAATATAAAAAGTACTGATAATCTTCGAACGTCCTGATTTTCATCACGCTAAGAATCACCATAGATAAACTATTAAAAATACCGCATCTGAATCGGTGCGTCCGTTTGGGAACTACGTTCCCTCAGACAGACAGACAAACAGACACAGACTTCAAACTTATACCACCATTTTTTAGCATCATCGGTTAAAAATGATCATTTTCACCAACACAGGCTTTTACCTAGGATTGGAGGTTAGTGCGCTACCAAATTTGCACCCATGTGTACTTGTGTACTTATACACTATGCCTTTATACATTACTAATTGTACGGTGTATTTAGATACATTCCAATTTTAAAGAGTATTTGCTTAAGTTTTTAAGTGAGTTCAACTTTTTTGAATAAAATCAGATTGAGTTTTCAAACATGTGTCAAAATAAAATGTAATTTAAATCAAAAGCACTAAGTACTTACTATTGATATCAGCTTCGAAGCAAATCACAGCCAAAATATTTTTCTACCCCGTTTTAACCTTGTTAGGGGATGAATTTCAATAAAATACGAAACACGTCTTCTATCAATTCTGTTAAAAAAGGTTTATGCAAAATTTGAAGTAGATTGGACCAAGGAATCAAGTTATTCCATACAAAATTTGCCCCCCTTTTAAACCCCTTAGGGGTAGAATTTCAGAAAATCCTTTCTTATCGGATGCCTGCGCCATACAAAGGACACACCCTCCAAGTTTCAGGTCTCTACGACCAGCGGTTTAGGCTGTGCGTTGATCTATCAGTCAGTCATTCAGGACAAAGCATTTTATATGTATAGACTAAACGAACGCCCGCGACTTCGTACGCGTTACACTACTAAACGTCTGGGTGGGTTAACCAAGAAATAAAGCTAAACTCGCTGTTGCAACTTGACTTGGCACCCCATTTTTATCCAATGCGACCTGATTTATGGGATAAAAAGTAATATATGTGTTAATCCAGGTTATAATCTATGTACATACTAAATTTCACTTAAATGGGTTCAGCTATTACGACGTGATTAAGTAACAAACAAACAAATAAATAAACACACATCCTTACCATTTCAAATTTCGAACTCTACGTTCCTCTGAGGCCGTATCCTAAAAGTGCATAACCTCTTTAGGCTTAGAAACCTTCAAATGAGGTACTAATATAGTACGGTGACTATCGAGACATTCCTATTTTAAAGAGTATTTGCTTATGTTTTTATGTGTGTTCAATCTTTTTTGAATAAAATCGGATTGAATTTTCAAACATGTGTCAAAATAAATAGTAATTTAAATCAAAACCACTAAGGAGTATTGATATCAACTTCGAAGCAAATAACCGCCAAAATAACTTTCTACCCCTTTTTAACCCCGTTAGGGGATGAATTTCAATAAAATACGAAACACGTCTTCCATCAATTCTGTTAAAAAAGGTCTATGCAAAATTTGAAGTAGATTGGAGCAAGGAATCACGTTATCCCACAAATTTTGCTCCCCTTCCCCCTCCCTCCCCTCCTTATGGGTAGAATTTCAGAAAATCCTTTCCTATCGGATGCCTACGTCATACAAAGAAGACACCCTCCAAGTTTCAGGTCTCTACGATCAGCGGTTTAGGCTGTGCGTTGATCCGTCAATCAGACATTCAGGACAAAGCATTTAATATGTATAGATATACAACGATATAGGCAGAGTATCTTTCTTTTGTCTAGGAAAAACTTTATTAAGCTTGCTCGGGACAAAGATAATTTCGGAAGAATCGGCAGAGAATAGAATAACGCTTCATCACACTTAAATTTAAAAACAATATAAAAAACAAATAACAATACACGTAGAACTACAAGTTGCGATGAGAGCCTTGTCGTCTCTTCGCCAAATAGACAGGGAAATCGCTGTGCTAGGCTTGCTGATGGTCGGTAATGTCGATGGTAGATGGAGCACGCTTATACCCTAAAAAGAACCGAACGTCACCACTATGGTGACTGTTCTTTATTGAATCCTTTTTTTTCAGGCCAGGCTGGCAGCGAGTTTAGATTTGACTACACGTTCAGTAGGAAAGCTAATGGTTGGTTGAAGCTTCATGTTGTTCCAGCTACATGGAATGAGGCTAGACTTAGATGCAATGCTGAAGGTAAGTTGCTATCACGTAGATCAACCTGTGTGGAATGTTCAGCATTATTTCTTATCCACAAACTTACACACCTTTCTTCGGAGAGGTGCGCAGAGAACACGGATCCCTATTTGTTAGAATCCTATCATGGTTTATTTGCTTCATTCACTACCATTACAGTCAGAAATAACAACGTTTATTTTCCAAAATATAGGTATATAAATTTCGATGTTACATTTTGTTGATCCTTATGTATTCTATCATCCAGATGGTGTGCAAATATAAATTATTATACCAGTGATTCGCCCCGAACTGAGATCTCACGAGTATCCTAAAAAACAAAAAAATATTATTTGTAATCTTTGACTATGAAAATAGTGCCACGAAATGCAAAACCATCGAACTTGTCCTACAATTTCATTTAAATTACAGGTAACGGAAGTTCATGTTATTCGGTTTTTTAAGGATAGAAAGTGCAGTTATTCTGGATTTCATACGTTTTCCTATATTTGTGTCGTTTAAGCTACACGAATACAAAATATCAGAACTGTGGGGTCACTGGTATACCCTGTGAGTTTTAGCAAAATTCAGTTTTTATTATGGCTAATAACTCAAAAACTACAAGGATTAAACTAAAACTAAAAATGGGGTCAAAATGTACTAATAAATACCTTTCAATAGACGTCACATTTGGCCTAATAGTTTTTTTGTTCTCCTCTTGAAACCCAATATCTCAATAATCCCCCCCCACATTTTATCTCAATTAGCACCAGAATTGTGCCGATACTACCTACCTATGTATTAAATGTCATGATGATCGGATCAACGCTTCGAAAGTTATCCTCAGACAAACAAACACACATACATATCATATATATACATATATATAGGACTGCCTCCGTGGCGCAGTGGGCGTATAGCCGGCTGAGACGCAAGAGGTAGCGGGTTCAATTCCCGCCGCGGAACAAATGGTCTACAGATATTTGTTCCGTGTCTGGGTGTTTTTCTATACCTAGCCAGGTCATAAATTCTGTCACATGTTTAATATAAAATAATTGAAACAAGTTTATTCATTATGTAACCATTTATATACCAAAACTAGAGGTTGCGTTGTGCGCGAGCTGCTCGCAGCTCGCGTGTTTTTCTTTTAGTCGAAGAAGTAATTAAAGAGGATATCGAGCTGTTAAAAGCCATCAAAGAGGATATCCATGTGTAAGAAGCAGTCAAAGACGATATCGAACTGGAAGAAGCAATCAAATCAAAGAGGATTTCCAAGTGGGAGCAACAATTAAAGAGGATATTGAAGTGAAAGGAGCAATCAAATAGGATATCGAAGTAGCAGAAACAATCAAAGAGGAAATTAAAGTTGAGTAAGAAATCAAAGAGGATACCGAGGTGGTAGAAGCGTTCTAAGAGGATGACGAAGTAAAAAAAGCAATCAAAGACGATATCGAAGTGGAAGAAACAGTCAAAGACGATATCGAAGTGGAAGAAGCAATCAAAGAGGATATCGAAGTGGAAGAAGCAATCAAGAGGATATCGAAGTGGAAGAAGCAATCAAAGAGGGTATCGAAGTGGAAGAAGCCATCACAGAGGATATCGAAGTGAAAATGCTGTCAAAGCCGATATCGAAGACCAAGACGCAATCAAAGAGAATATTGCAGTGCAAGAAGCAATCAAAAGGAAATTGAAGATGACATCGAAGTGGAAGGAGTAATCAAAGAGGATATTGAAGTGGAAGAAGCAATCAAATAGGATATCGAAGTAGGAAAAACAATCTAAGAGGAAATTGAAGTTGACTAAGGAATCAAAGAGGACACCGAGATGGTAGAAGTATTCAAAGAGGATGACGAAGTGAAAAAGCAATCAAAGACGATATCGAAGTGAAACAAATAGTCGAAGACGATATCGAAAAGGAAGAAGCAATCTTAGAGGATATCGAAGTGGAAGAAGCAATCAAAGAAGATATCGAAGTGTAAGAAGCCATCACAGAGGATATCGTAGTGAAAATGCTATCAAAAACGATATCGAAGATGAAGACGCAATCAAAGAGAATATTGCAGTGCAAGAAGCAATCAAAAGGAAATCGAAGATGATATCGAATTGGTAGAAGCAATAAAAGAGGATATCAAAGTGGAAGCAGCAATCAAAGATGATATCGAAGTGGAAGAAGCAATCAAAGAGGATATTGAAGTGAAAGAAGCAATCAAATAGGATATCGAAGTAGCAGAAACAATTAAAGAGGAAATTGAAATTGAGTAAAAGACGTCGAGGACAATGATAAAAATAAAAAACGGTTTCACCAAAAACTTATACTAATATTTTGTAAAAGTTTCCTAGAGCTATCTCTTCCCGTTTAAAAGATACGAGCGATTTAAGTTTTGTATGAAAACCCATAATTTTGTGGAGTGAAAATTGAAGTAAAAGAAGCAATTGAAGAAGACATATAAGTAGAAAAAGACATTAAAAAGGATATCAAAGTGGAAGAAGCAAAAATAGAGGATATCGAGGTGAAAGAAGCATTCAAGGAGGAAGACCAAGTGAGAGAAGCATTCAAAAAGGATGTCAAGAGCAATGATGGTAATAAAAAAACTATTCGACCAAAAATTTGCACCAATATTTTGTAAAAGTTTGCTAGGCGTAACTGTTCCCGTTTAGAAGATACGAGCGATTTAAGATTTGTATTAAAACCCATAATTTTGTAGAGTGGGAATTGAAGTAAAAGAAGCAATTGAAGAAAATATATAAGTAGATAAAGCAATTAAAAAGGATATCAAAGTGGAAGAAGCAAAAATAGAGGATATCGAGGCGAAAGAAGCATTTAAAGTGGAAGACGAAGTAAGAGAAGCATTCAAAACGGATGTCAAGGGCAATGATGGTATTAAAAAAACTATTCCACCAAAAATTTGTACCCATATTTTGTAAAAGTTTGCTAGGCGTAACTGTTCCCGTTTAGAAGATACGAGCGATTTAAGATTTGTATTAAAACCCATAATTTTGTAGAGTGGGAATTGAAGTAAAAGAAGCAATTGAAGAAAACATATAAGTAGAAAAAGCAATTAAAAAGGATATCAAAGTGGAAGAAGCAAAATGAAAGAAGCATTTAAAGTGGAAGACGAAGTAAGAGAAGCATTCAAAACGGATGTCAAGGGCAATGATGGTATTTAAAAAACTATTCCACCAAAAATTTGTACCAATATTTTGTAAAAGTTTGCTAGGCGTAACTCTTCCCGTTTAGAAGATACGAGCGATTTAAGATTTGTATTAAAACCCATAATTTTGTAGAGTGGGAATTGAAGTAAAAGAAGCAATTGAAGAAAACATATAAGTAGAAAAAGCAATTAAAAAGGATATCAAAGTGGAAGAAGCAAAATGAAAGAAGCATTTAAAGTGGAAGACGAAGTAAGAGAAGCATTCAAAACGGATGTCAAGGGCAATGATGGTATTTAAAAAACTATTCCACCAAAAATTTGTACCAATATTTTGTAAAAGTTTGCTAGGCGTAACTCTTCCCGTTTAGAAGATACGAGCGATTTAAGATTTGTATTAAAACCCATAATTTTGTAGAGTGGAAATTGTAGTAAAAGAAGCAATTGAAGAAAACATATAAGTAGAAAAAGCAATTAAAAAGGATATCAAAGTGGAAGAAGCAAAAATAGAGGATATCGAGGTGAAAGAAGCATTCAAAGCGGAAGACGAAGTAAGAGAAGCATTCAAAAAGGATCTCAAGGGCAATAATGGTATTAAAAAAACTATTCCACCAAAAATTTGTACCAATATTTTGTAAAAGTTTGCTAGGCGTAACTCTTCCCGTTTAGAAGATACGAGAGATTTAAGATTTGTATTAAAACCCATAATTTTGTAGAGTGGAAATTGTAGTAAAAGAAGCAATTAAGAAAATATATAAGTAGAAAAAGCAATTAAAAAGGATATCAAAGTGGAAGAAGCAAAAATAGAGGATATCGAGGTGAAAGAAGCATTCAAGGAGGAAGACCAAGTGAGAGAAGCATTCAAAAAGGATGTCAAGAGCAATGATGGTAATAAAAAAACTATTCGACCAAAAATTTGCACCAATATTTTGTAAAAGTTTGCTAGGCGTAACTGTTCCCGTTTAGAAGATACGAGCGATTTAAGATTTGTATTAAAACCCATAATTTTGTAGAGTGGGAATTGAAGTAAAAGAAGCAATTGAAGAAAATATATAAGTAGATAAAGCAATTAAAAAGGATATCAAAGTGGAAGAAGCAAAAATAGAGGATATCGAGGCGAAAGAAGCATTTAAAGTGGAAGACGAAGTAAGAGAAGCATTCAAAACGGATGTCAAGGGCAATGATGGTATTAAAAAAACTATTCCACCAAAAATTTGTACCCATATTTTGTAAAAGTTTGCTAGGCGTAACTGTTACCGTTTAGAAGATACGAGCGATTTAAGATTTGTATTAAAACCCATAATTTTGTAGAGTGGGAATTGAAGTAAAAGAAGCAATTGAAGAAAACATATAAGTAGAAAAAGCAATTAAAAAGGATATCAAAGTGGAAGAAGCAAAATGAAAGAAGCATTTAAAGTGGAAGACGAAGTAAGAGAAGCATTCAAAACGGATGTCAAGAGCAATGATGGTATTTAAAAAACTATTCCACCAAAAATTTGTACCAATATTTTGTAAAAGTTTGCTAGGCGTAACTCTTCCCGTTTAGAAGATACGAGCGATTTAAGATTTGTATTAAAACCCATAATTTTGTAGAGTGGGAATTGAAGTAAAAGAAGCAATTGAAGAAAACATATAAGTAGAAAAAGCAATTAAAAAGGATATCAAAGTGGAAGAAGCAAAATGAAAGAAGCATTTAAAGTGGAAGACGAAGTAAGAGAAGCATTCAAAACGGATGTCAAGGGCAATGATGGTATTTAAAAAACTATTCCACCAAAAATTTGTACCAATATTTTGTAAAAGTTTGCTAGGCGTAACTCTTCCCGTTTAGAAGATACGAGCGATTTAAGATTTGTATTAAAACCCATAATTTTGTAGAGTGGAAATTGTAGTAAAAGAAGCAATTGAAGAAAACATATAAGTAGAAAAAG
The DNA here is from genome assembly GCA_963924445.1 of Philereme transversata. Taxonomy (NCBI): domain Eukaryota; kingdom Metazoa; phylum Arthropoda; class Insecta; order Lepidoptera; family Geometridae; genus Philereme; species Philereme transversata. The sequence continues at coordinate 34,589,356 of OZ004339.1, read as the reverse complement.
CAATTAAAAAGGATATCAAAGTGGAAGAAGCAAAAATAGAGGATATCGAGGTGAAAGAAGCATTCAAAGCGGAAGACGAAGTAAGAGAAGCATTCAAAAAGGATCTCAAGGGCAATAATGGTATTAAAAAAACTATTCCACCAAAAATTTGTACCAATATTTTGTAAAAGTTTGCTAGGCGTAACTCTTCCCGTTTAGAAGATACGAGAGATTTAAGATTTGTATTAAAACCCATAATTTTGTAGAGTGGAAATTGTAGTAAAAGAAGCAATTAAGAAAATATATAAGTAGAAAAAGCAATTAAAAAGGATATCAAAGTGGAAGAAGCAAAAATAGAGGATATCGAGGTGAAAGAAGCATTCAAAGCGGAAGACGAAGTAAGAGAAGCATTCAAAAAGGATCTCAAGGGCAATGATGGTATTAAAAAAACTATTCCACCAAAAATTAGTACCAATATTTTGTAAAAGTTTGCTGAGGGTAACTCTTCCCGTTTAGAAGATACGAGCGATTTAAGATTTGTATTAAAACCCATAATTTTGTAGAGTCGATATTGAAGTAAGAGAAGTAATTGAAGAAAATAGAAAAATAGAAAAAACAATTCAAAAGTATATTGAAGTAAAAATGCCATCAAAGAGGATTTCGAAGTTATAGAAACAATTAAAGAGGATATCAATGTGGAAGAAACATTCGAAAACGAAAAGGAAGTGAGAGAAGAATTCAAAATGATGGCAAGGGCGATGATGACCGTAAAATAACGATTCTACCAAAAATTTGTGCTACAAAAAAAATTGATTTTCCAAAATGATCATGTGGATGAGGCATAATTTAAAAAAATGATGTACCAAAATGATCACAGTGGATGTTGCATAATACAAAAAAAATAATAATAATTGACGTTCCAAAGTGATCATTGTGGATGAGGCATAATTAAAAAAAATGATGTACCAAAATGATCACAGTGGATGTTGCATAATAAAAAAAAATTGACGTTCCAAAATGATCATGTGGATGAGGCATAATTTAAAAAAATGATGTACCAAAATGATCACAGTGGATGTTGCATAATACAAAAAAAATAATAATAATTGACGTTCCAAAGTGATCATTGTGGATGAGGCATAATTAAAAAAAATGATGTACCAAAATGATCACAGTGGATGTTGCATAATAAAAAAAAAATTGACGTTCCAAAGTGATCATAGTGGATGAGGCATAATTGAAAAAAAATGATGTTACAAAATGATCACAGTGGATGATGCATAATAAAAAAAAAAAATAATTGACGTTCCAAAGTGATCATTGTGGATGAGGCATGATTAAAAAAATGATGTACCAAAATGATCACAGTGGATGTTGCATAATAAAAAAAAAATGACGTTTCAAAGTGATCATTGTGGATGAGGCATAATTAAAAAAATGTGGATGTTCCAAAATAAACATGATGAACGTTGCATACTAAAAAAAAAAAAAAAATTGGATGTTCCAAAATGATGATGATGACCTTTGCAAAAACTATGAAAGTTATCTCATGTCCCTCCACCACCATTATATAGAATCAAGCAAATTTACAGTAATTTTATAGTACACACAAGCCGTGGGCTCCCTACAAAAACAGTATGAAAATTACGGCAAACGAAATTTACGGTTTACGGTATTCATACAGAAATATTTTGTATGGGACAATTTTTTTTTTGTATGAAAGACCATTTTTTTTTCATGGAACCGGATATAAAAAAATGTCCTCTGCAACATTAGTTTTTGCGCCAATGCTGTAAGACCTATACTTTCCGAGATACGAGGTGGATGGGAGCGAATGGGGGACAAAAGGGGTACTTTAGGATTTATTCCCAACTCATCGGAACTCCCTCTATACGATCCCACCAAACATTTTCACCCTACGAGGTGGCATCTGGGAGAACAAACATGTCAATGAGTCAGTCAGTCAGTCAGTCAGTGAGTGGTAATCGAGCTTTATATAATATAATGAACTTAACAAAACATAGATTCTTATGACACTAAAGTTTATTCAAAATGACCTCCGTGATTTTGAATACAGGCCTTCAATCTGCGCGGCCAGTCGTCTATCGCAGCACGAACGAGGTCCATGTCAATATCGGCGGCTGCCTTTATCAAGGATGTCTTGAGTGACTCCAAATTGGGATGAGGCTTTGAGCACGCCTTTTACTCCAAGTATTGCCATATCTTGTAATCTAACGGATTCAAATCTGGACTGGAGGAGGGCCAGTCTTTGTGCCGGATGAAGTCGATTTCACGCGCCGCCAGCCAGTCTTGTGTGCTCTTCGCTCTATGAGCGGGCGCCGAATCTTGTTGGAATACCCAGTGCCTGTTATTGAACATGGTATGAGAAACAGGTTCCACAAGGTTCGTCAGGACTGCATTTTGATACACAACTGCATTCGTTTTTACACCTTTCTCACAAAAATGTACCTCTGTTAAGCCCCAATAAGAAACTCCCAACCATACCATGAGCGAGGATGAAAAATGACCTCGTTGGACACGCGGAATACGGTTGCTCGCTTCTTCACTACTGTGTGCGTACACCTTATCATTTTGTTTGTTGTAGCTCTCTTCTACGGTAAAAAGTTTTTCATCCGAAAAAAGAATTTCCCGATATTTTTTTCCCGCGTACCGCTTCAACAAAGCGCGGCATCTCTTCAGTCTCAGGTCCATTAGACGAGCATTCAAACGATGTCCTGTTTTTCTTCGATATGCCCGAAGCCCTAAGTCTTCATTTAACACCCTTTTCACCGTGCTTCTGCTTAACCCCATCTGAAGGGCCAACAGTTTCTGCTTACGTTTGGGATTTCTTTGAATTCGCGCCTTCACAGCTTTTATCACTGCTGGAGTCCTAACAGACCGAGGGCGACCACTTCTTGACCTGTCATCTACACTAGAGTCTTCATTGTATCGTTTGATGGTGCGATAAACGAATCTTTTGGTTATATTCAAATTTTTCAGTATGTCAAAAATTTGAATTGGCGCGTAACCGCAACGATGCAACGCAATAACTGCAACACGGTCTTCTTTAAGCGTCCACTCCATATTTAAAAATGAGTAAAATTCTAAAAAGTATTCATTTTTATTTTTATGAACAATTCGAAATTCGAATTTTATAAACTTTTTTGTGGCCAGCATTCTAAAAGAAAAGTTTTTACTGTGTGACAATACTTATGACCTGACTAGGTATATTATAAGTATGTATTTACAAAAAAAAAGTATATAAGTATTCTATCAGTTATCTGGTTCCCATAGTACAAGCTCTGCTTAGTTTGGGGCTAGATAGCGCTGTGTGAAATGTCCTGCAATATTTATTTATTTATTTATTTTATATTTATACATATATACATACGTACAACGCCGATTTGCCAAAGTTAAATTGGAGATCTCGCTTCGCTTGATCAATAAATTAAATTTAAATAATGTGAATATCTAATGTTATGCCATGCAAAACATTAACAATCAACACACGAATAAAATAAAATTAATGATGTCAATACAATAAATAATACACATTTGATAGAATTTATCTTCACATCCTCACTATTAATATTTTCAGAAGGAGTTTTGGCTTCTCCCTTGACCAACCAGCTGCAATCAGCAATCATAGACCACGTGACACAAATAAAAGGCACTTCGCCACTTACAATATTCTCTGGAGTCCACGCGAGGTTCTCCAAGGGGGACTACACTTCTGTTGAGGGTATGATGCTCCTGTATTTTAAGGGTTCTGTATTCGAACTCAGAACTCTTATAGTTTCGCCATCCGTCTGTCCGTCCATCCGACCAGTTAGAACCGTTATACTTGTAGAATATAAGTGCTGTTGATTAGAACTTCACATTTTAATACCATTTAGTGACGCCTAGTAAGTTATGAAATAAAAATTTGTTTATTTAGTGTACCTCCGCTATATGAAATTAGGGGAAGATTTTTTACTTACGCACCCCATTTTGTAGCGTATCATTGAATAAGTCTTTCAATCACACTATAAGGTTTCCTGAATACTTTTTTAATACAGTCGTGTAAGCTTCATTCCGCCTATTATATACATATCCACTCCTACTCGGTCAAGACTTTCTCCACCAGCCATCACCACCTCTCCATCCAAAGGTTGTCTGGAAGAAATCGCTTCTAAGCGATAAGACCGCCCATTGTACTTATTGATTTGTGAATTTTTATTTTTATGTTTGTTTCTTTTGTGGTGTACAATAAAGTGTTTTCATTCATTAATTCATTCACCACCTTTAGCCAGGTGTTTGGACTGGTTGGTCCAACAAAATATACAAAATACTGACAAAATATTTACGTCAAAACCTTCCGGCGGCCACAGAGTTTGCCATTGCTCAACTGAATTTACTATTTTCAGGAGTGCCGCTATCAAAGCTACCAATAACATGGGCAATAGGAGAACCGGACAACTATGAAAACTCAGAGAGCTGCCTCGTTATGTTGACGCAGTCCAATGGGACTATGGCTGACGTGAAGTGTTCCGACACCTTCCCCTACGTCTGCTACAAGGAAAGGTCCACCTTGGTGTTATCTAAATGTGGAACTCATGATACAGGTACGCCAGCACGAAAAAAGATTTGAAGTTTTGAACAAGATGGTCTCAGAATGTAAGGACTCATTCTCTGATTCAAAAGCTCCTAATATGAGTTTTTTTGATGGCATCTCCCATTATCTTATATAAAGTTTATACTGGTCAAGGCATAATAATACTCTGAAAAAGATAATATCTTGAGATTTGTCTTCCCCTTCTCGACTAGTTTTTTCCTGGACCCTAATAATGAGGCTATTGATGTCTTTTCATCCCGATCTCTAGTAGTACCTAATAAACAATGAAGCATTTATATTTACAAGCTGACTGTGAATGACCCGTGATTGTTATTTATCAAGAATTCATTAATTGTCATGTGTGTGTGTTCTTATCTATTTTTTTATTTTAGAGAATTTTCTTTTTTAGTCTAAATATCTAAGCATTATTATTATTATTGTTTTATTTTTTATACCTGCATGTTTATACTGTTATCATAGTAAGCATCTACTCTAAAAACTGAATAAAGTAAGTGCTCTTATATTGCAGAATTGTGTATAATAAATAAATAAATAAATATCGCTGGACATTTCACACAGCGCTATCTAGCCCCAAACTAAGCAGAGCTTGTACTATGGGAACCAGATAACTGATAGAATACTTACATACTTTTTTTTTTGTAAATACATACTTATAATATATAGAAAAAACACCCAGACACGGAAAAAATATCTGTAGATCATGAAAACATTTGTTCCGCGGCGGGAATCGAACCCGCTACCTCCTGCGTCTGAGCCGGCTATACGCCCACTGCGCCACGGAGGCAGTCATAGTATTGCTGTTGATATTATTTTAAATAAAATATTATGTTCTATCTTTTAATAATCTCTGTAACTGTGTTGAACTCATAAATGTCTGTTATTATTGTTATTTTTAAACTATTTTAATGATATGAATTATGTTTACCTGCGTTAGCTGTGGTTGCCTTCACAGAGTGAGCACAGGGAGCGTGTCTATTGTATTTTATTTTAATTTAAATCTGTGTATTACTTATTGGAAATCCTTAATATATAAATTAATTTAAGTATGTTTTGTACAAAACAGAGTTTCTCGTTTTTAAAACGGACATAATTTCCATTCAACTCAGATTATGAGAAACCATTACAGAATACAACCTAGACGCTCGAACTGGAAGCTGCTATAAGTTCCACCGACGGGGTCTTCCCTGGTCCCGGGCCTACATGACCTGCGCGGCGGAAGGGGCCCACCTGGCCATCATAAATAATGACGTGGAGTCCGTGGTCCTTAGAGAACTCTACGCCAAGAATCCAGATAAACTGATATTCTCAAAGAGTCCTGGTACAGCAGCCATTGGCTTCCATGACTGGGGCGAGCGTGGGTCTTGGATGACTATTCATGGTAAGAAATAGTTAAATAGTTGAAAAAATAGGGCAAGATAGAAAAAAGTCGGGAAACTTCTCATTAGTATAGTGTTATGGTAGATCTTTTGATACTAAAAAAGTATTTGTAGTGTCAACAGTGGCAGATAGGAGTCCCCCAAGAAATAGGGGAGACTTCTAACCAAGCCTTTGGCTCAGCTAGAATCAACAGGTCTAAAAAGTACTACATTATGCTCTGATGCTCGGAACACATCGATTGCACGATCACATTCCAAACTCATATTGACTCTTTCAAATTGTTTAGACTCCTCTAAAACCCAGAAAACTTAAAATGCCCAAGTCCAATTTTTTGTTATTACAAGCTTTATTTCCCGATTACGGGATAAAACAATAAAAAACCAAAACACTTATACGCATTTCTATTGCCTAATAAAACACGTTAGAAATCGTTTCAAAAGTCGCTTGAAGTATTCGAACTTATATCCAAGTAAAAACTGTACAATTGACCTTCGCGGCTTCCTTTTTATACTCGAGAGCGTTATGTCCAGAAGAAGTACCTACCTCGTAGTTTCTAGTACAGTCCCGCGAGCACTTTCCATGCTCCCATCCATTGCTTATCGTCTCAGACCGACTATTGTTTATTCTGTGACAAGGCTCGACGCAGTAGGTGCCTATAATGTGTCATGCTCTGGCATAACAATGTGTTACATTTTTTAGGTGAGACGTTAAATCAGGCTGGATTCAGCCGGTTCGAGAATGGTCAGCCGGACAACGCGACTCAAGCTCGCACTGGAGATGACGGGGAGTACTGTGGCAGCATCTTCCGATCTGGAAACCTCAATGACATCTGGTGCAACGTGATTATTCCCTTCATATGTGAAAAAAAACCCGACAGCCTGCTCGCAGAGCTAGAGGATTCTAAGGCCTAAGAGATAGAATGATATATTTTCTGTACTAAATATATACTAGAACCTGAAATTGAATTACATTGAAGTGAGCGAACATCATTCATTCCGAATGATTTAGTTATTGTTGGTTTTTACTTTCAATGTCGTGGTGTATGTTTTTCAATTTATGTCACATAGTATTTTTCAAACTTTCGCGATCACTGTACATAATTACTGATTCAAACGGGTATACCCATTTGAATGAGTCACATACTTCCGGAGACTCAGTTCACTAAAAGCAGTTAACGTATAAAATCATCTTTATGAATTACATTATGTGCATATAGAGAAGATTATTTACGTATTATTTCTATTAATAATCGAAATTGAGTTACATTATTCATTTATTTATTTACAGTCCAGAGAGATGAATGACTGTACAACCAGAGTAACATGTACGTATAGTCATTATAGCTATTAAGGTCTTACATCTAGCATAACACAGGTACACATGTATCAATATCGCTCGCGGATGCTGTTTACTTAAATACGTACTTTTAGCTGTTCTGTGGTTTCATTATCAGATATAAGTAACAATTTCGCGTTAGGAAGCGCATTCGCTGGTGTATCTAACAAAAACGTGTTTGTATCATTGTGAAATTAAAAAAACAACTATGTATTTCTTTCTGGTTTTCATTTTCTGTTTCTTTTTTTTAACTAGTCAACATTTTCCCACTGCTGGGCAAAGACCTCCCTCAACTCCTTCCACTTATCACGATCCTTGGCAGATTCCCATCATTCCTTCCCGAATCCATTGATATCGTCACGCCAACGCTTTCGCGGCCGACCCCGACGTCGCTGTCCATCTTCCGGTACCCAATCTGTTACAATGTTGGCCCATTTCTCTGGAAGCATTCGACTCACGTGCCCGGCCCAATCCCACTTGAGCTTCGCGGTTTTGGCTCCCACATCAGCAATGCCAGTCAATGAACGAAGCGTGGTATTCCTCACCCGATCGGCTCTCCGGAATCCTAGAACGCTGCGTTCCATTGCCCTTTGGCAATTCTTGAGCTTGGACTTCTGCAGCTCGGTCAATGATCATGTTTGCGCACCGTAGGTTAGGACAGGCAGGATACACATGTCGATGAGTTTGCGCTTCAGACTCAGAGGAAGGTCACCCTTCATGTGCGCCTTCATGGACCAGTAGCTCTTACAGGCATTTTCGATGCGGCGATCGATTTCCTTATCATGCCTGTTTTCGAAGCTTGCTAACTGGCCTAAGTAAATGTATTCATCGACATATAGTATTTCCTGCCCATCTACCTCGACCCTACGTTTCGTGGCATTGGTCATTATTTGCGTCTTCGACCGATTCATTTGCATTCCAACCTCAAGACTTGCCGCGCTCAGTTCTTGAAGCATTTCTCGTAAGTCATGTGCTGTTTGGGCAAAAAGCATAATATAACTTTTGAAACTATCATGGTTATTAACACTATTTGTACTAAAAACGGGATATTTACCATGATTTGTGAGTTCTTGAGTGTCCCGATATTTCGACGCAGTTGCATGCGCCATGATCACGGGTAAACTGTGTTTACCCGTGATCATCCGTGAACTCACAAATCATGGTAAATATCCCGTTTTTAGTACAAAAAGCAAATTAACGCAAATTAGTTAGGCGCTTGGCACCGATGATTATGCCCCTTGTTGCCCAAGATAATGTTGTGAATACCTCCTCGAGGGTGCTTGTAAACAGAATGGGAGAGAGTGGATCACCCTGCTTGACTCCTTTCTGTATGTGAAATGCTGGACCAGTGGAGTGGAGTTTTATATTGGCTGTGCTTTGGCGGTAAATGATTTTAATAAGATCAATGTATGTTTTGTGAACTTGCTGGTTTTCTAGTGATTTTGATTTTAATTTAATTGAATATTGCTGAGTGCTGAAGGCTATCAAAAGCCTTTGTGTAGTCCACAAAAGCTATGTAGAGTGGTTTATGAAATTCTATGTACTTTTCAATTATCTGGTTTAGTGTGTGTAGATGGTCTGTTGTGGAGAAGCCGGGGCGAAAACCTGCTTGCTCAGGCGGCTGGTGTTGGTTTAAAATGCCACTAATGCGGTTTAGCACAACTTTTATAAACGCCTTATACAAATGCGAGATCAGGCTTATTGGTCTATAGTTGCCTATATTTGTTTTGTCCCCCTTTTTGTGTAGGAGGACAATGTTCGAGTGACACATTTGTTTCGGTATTTGGCCAGTTTGCAAAATGGTGTTGAACAGGTTGGTGATATGCGGAAGTAGAGTGGGCGCGCCGATTTTCAATGTATGAGTATAGTTTTTTGTAGAAATCTTTACACACTTCCATAATTTTATCGCGGCTGTTATGTTTGATTTTGTTTGGATCCTGAAGACAGTTAATCCAAAGTTTACTTCTGAAAATTCCTTGTTTAGCGGTTCTTAATGAGGTATGTTTCTCAATTGCTGTTTGAATTAAGTATAAGTTTAATAATCTAATATCTTTTCTAATACTGCGTTTTACTTTTCTGTCAAATTTATTATACTCTTCAGTGGCTATTTTCATTTTCTCTCGTTGAGAAATAAGTTCCCTGGTGTCTTTTGAGAGTTTTGCTTTATTTTTAACAGTGTTTTGGATAGTCTTGCTGCCTAACTCTATTCCCTTTATTATCGCTTTGTATTGATCATTAACGTCTTCTATTCCATTTATTCCCAATATAGAAAATTGGTTTGAGAGTGCAAGGTTGAAGTTTTCTGAATTTTGAATAAGGATTTGTTTTGAATGTTGTCTAATTTTATTTCTAAATAATTTGTTTCGGTGGATTTTTAAGTTAAACTTAATTTTTGCGCGGATAGGTCGGTGATCAGAACTTTATTTTATTGATTACGTTGACATCTTTAACTATATGTAAATCCGAAGTAAGCACAAAATCTATCTCGTTACGCGTGTTTCCACCAGAAGATACCCATGCCCACCTTCTTTGTGGTTTTTTCTCATAGAAACTATTAGCAACGCTCATATTCTGTCCTAAAGCAAATTAGATCAGTCTTGTACCTCGCTCATTGCGGTCTCCTAAGCCAAATTGGCCGAGTATGGCGTCGCTATCTGTTGCTTGTCTTATACCTAGTTTTGCATTGAAGTCACCGAGGACAATATTCCATGTACCTCGGTTTTCTTAACAGGCCAAGTTAATAAGTTAATATTAACCAAGTCATAGAAAGATTCAAGACCTTAGATCGAGTGTGCAGAAGTTTGTGCATAGACTTGAACAACTGTCAATGTAGTTTTGGGGGTCACTCGAAATCTTAGTATAGCAATTCGTTCGGAATAGTCCTTAAATTCGATAATATTATCCTTCCACTTCTTTGCCACCAGGAACCCCACACCGTGATGTCGACTAGTTTCATCGAAGTTAAAGAATATGTTATCATCACGTTCTTCTGTATGTTCGCCTAGTCTTCTGACTTCTCCTAGGCCAGCAATGTCCCAATTGATGTTTTGTAGGGCGTTTTCTAGTTCTATCAAGCGCTCATCTTCCATGAGCGTTCGTACGTTGTAAGTAAGGATGTTGAGTGTATCGCTGTCCTTTATAACGTGAGCCGGGGTCGTTTGACGGTAGGATCTCGCCCGGAGATTCTTAGCTCCCCTGACCCCAGGGTTGGTATGGCGCCCGTCAACGCCAGCACAACCGCTGGAGTCACCGGGCACTTGGGGCCTTGGTTGGTTATGTCTATTCATGGTTGAGGGGTTTGGACTATGACCCACGACGCTGGTCCAATTGCAGGTTGGTGGGTGGTTTCGCCAGAGCCTTGTTCGTTGGTCAGCAGGGTGCACCACGGGCAGGTAAGGTTGGCTTGAGTGCCGAAAGATGTTGTTTGGCACCCCTTATACCCCTTATACTTATTTCTGTTTCTATTATTTATATATTGATGGTAAGCCAAATTTATTTGTCTTAAATAACCTTTGTTTTATTGTTTGAAAGCATGTAACTTTAGGTATGGTTGCCGGTGAAATTACAAGCACATGAGGCTTTACACCTGTACGCCTCAAGTTGTTGGACGCAGGGCAGTGCATCGTAGAGCACGTTCTTAAGGTGAGTGATCTAGAAAGCAATACTTTGTTACTTAACATCAGGTGGGGCATAGGCTATTTCCATTTCCAGGTGGTAAATGAAAATAAAACTTTGGCGGGACATCTTATTTGCATACTTTTGATAAAACACGTTGTTACCACCTACATTAAGTAAGATCCAGCATGCAAATTAATTATGTTATATGTATCCTATCAATAAGCATATATTTGTATAGTTAGTCTTGTGTTTAAATTTGTGACGTCACCCTACATAAGGCCCTGCCTAAAACCAGCGCTGATTATTTACGAAGGAGCATAAAGCTGAGGCAGGACCTGTTTCGCCACGCGTGGCACGGAGCGGGACAGGTTTGTACCTACCTACCTACTGGTTGGGTAGGTAGTACCTAATGTACCTATGTAATACGTTCTAACTATATATATCTATCTCATGTCATTGTTTTTTTCCTGTTTGTTTACCTATTTGGTTTATGATCCGTTCACAGTGGTTATTGACATTATCCTATTTAAAAAAACCAGCCAAGTGCGAGTCTGACTCGCGCACGAAGGGTTCCGTACCATTATCTAAAATAAACTGTATGAGCGCCCATACAACTCAGAGGACTATCTTAATTGGCGTCAACTATGTATGTATGGGGGAACCCTTTAATTTTCACCTTTTTATATTTATTGAAAATTTTCCTTTATTTGTGCTATAAGACCTTGCTTTAAAAAAATAATAAAAAAAAAATTCAGATAGCATAAATCAATACATTGTTAGTTTGTTACTTAAAGACTAGATTAGTAGGTACACACACAACTAGAATAATAAAATAAAATAAAACAATCACTATGCGTTTTATACTTAGCAATAAAAAGTATATAAAATGTAAGTAGGAAGATAAGCAGGAGCCAGGTAAGTACGTTTGTTTATGGTTTAGATTATGAATTACACTTGCAAATTAATATAATCTGTATTGCACCCGATTTAGGTTCATTGTGGTTTACCTGAGTGATTTAAGTAAATGCCGATAAGTTCAAGTTAAAGTACTTGAATTTATTAAACAAAATTAAGCTGTATGCTGGTGATTTTAAGTATCAATATCGCACGCGAATGCTGTTTACTTCAATACATACTATTAGCTTTTCTGTGGTTTCTCTAACATCTATACTAATATTATAAAGAGGAAATATTTGATTGTTTGTTTGTTTTGTTTGCATTGAATAGTCTCCGAAACTACTGGACCGATTTAAAAAATTATTTATCCGTTGGAGAGCTACACTATCCCCAGGTGACATAGGCTACTTTTTACCCAATGCGCAGAAGAAGGTTAATGTTTTTATTGAAAAATAACGCGTGCGAAGCTGCGGATTGGTCAGCTAGTATATTATAAAATAAATGTCGCGAACATTTGTTTTATATTTTATATATTCGCGTCAGGAGGCGCATTTGCCGGTGTATCTCACAGAACATTTATTGTTTCATTTACAAGTAAAAATAGTATAATGTATTTTAATTGTCTGGTTTTATTTTCATTTCTCTATTTTGCGGATATTAATGGTACTCGTAAGTCTGTCTATTATTTTGTGGAAAATGAAGTAACTTTTTTGATTGAGAGTAGTCAAGCGCCACTGCCACTTCCTCACCTGATGGTCAGTGACGCTGTGGTCGATGGAGCTCGCTAATACCCTAAAAAGAACCGAACGTCACGACTACGGTGACTGTTGTATATTGAATCCTTTTTTCAGGCCACGCTGGCAGCGGGTTTAGATTTGACTACACGTTCAGTAGGAAAGCTAATGGTTGGTTGAAGCTTCATGTTGTTCCAGCTACATGGAATGAGGCTAGACTTAGATGCAATGCTGAAGGTAAGTTGCTATCACATAGATCAACCTGTGTGAAATGTCCAGCATTATTTCTTATCAACAAACTTACACGCCTTTTCCCGTACCTACGCAGAGAACACGGATCCCCATTTGTTAGGATCCGGACATGGTTTATTTGCTTCATTCACTACCATCACAGTCAGACATCACAACGTTTATTTGCCAGAATAGGTACATACATTTCGATGTTACATTTTGTTGATCCTTATGTATTCTACCATCCAGATGACGTGTAAATATAAATTATTATACTAGTATTCGCCCCGAGATCTCGCGAGTCTCCTAAAAAACAAAAAAATATTATATGAAATCTTTGACTATGAAAATAGTGCCAAAAATGCAAAACCAACGTACTCGGCCTATAGTTTCATTCAAATTACAGGTAACGGGAGTTCACGTAATTTGGTTACGATTTTTCAGGGTAGAAAGTGCAGTTATTCTGGATTTCAAACTTTTCCTTATATTTGTGTCCTTAAAGCTACACGAATACCAAATTTGTCAAAATTTAACCTAGTGAATTTTGTCAAAGTTCCGTTTTTATTATGGCTAATAACTCAAAAACTACAATGATTAAACTAAAAATAAAAACGGGGTCAAAATGTACCTAAAAATACCTTTTATTAGACGTTCTATTTGAGCTAATAGTCTCATTTTGTTTTTTTTTACCCCTCTTGAACCCCAATATCTCAATAACCCCCTTCATTTTTAGCTCATTTAGCATCAGGATTGTGCCGACACTATTATCTACCTACGAGTATATATTAAATTTCATAATGATAGGATCAACGTTTCGAAAGTTATCCTCGGACAAACAAACATACATACATATTTATACATACAACGCTGATTTGCCCAAGTTAAATTGAAGATCTCGTTTCGCTCGATCTATAAATTAAATTTAAATGAAGTGAATATCTAATGTCATGCAAATCATTAACAATCAACACACGAATAAAATAATATGAGAGATGTCAATACAATAAAAAAACCGGTCAAGTGCGAGTCGATCTCGTGCGCCGAGGGTTCCGTGTCTACCCATTATATCGCCATAATAAAATTGGTATCATTTTTATTGATGGCTAAGTTTTAAGAAAGAACGAAAGAAAAAACATTTATTTATGACGGTACAAAACACACACAGCACACAAGTAAGGAACCCACAAGAGAACATATTCGTACACACAAAAACAGCAACACCTAACAAAATGTGTGATGTGTGTCTCACAATTACCTATATCTAAACGACCGACGTCACAAAAAAGTGCGCGCGCGCGTGTGTGTGTGTGTGTGTGTGTGTGTGTGTGTTATGTGTGCGCTGTAATGGTTGAGTTGCTAACATGTGGTAGTACAGGGCGTGGAGGAAGTGCATAGTGTAACGATCGCTTTAGTCTATACTCAGTAAAGACTAAAGCAGTGCGCAGAACATTTTACAGTAAAGTTCAGTGTAAAACCTTCTGCGCACACGAGCATAATATTGCAATAAATATTTTCTTTTATTTTCTTTTACACATTAGCACAATTTTATTTATTTACCTTATTTGAGGTTGGTGCCGATTAAGCTAGTCCTCTAAATTGTAGGAGCGCCTACAACTCAGAGGACTATCTTAATTGGCGTCAACCATGTATGTATGGGGACACCCTTTATTTTCAACTTTTGTTATTTTTTGGATTTTTTCTTTTATTTGTGCTATAAGATGTAGCTTTATGCCAAATTTTGTGATTCTAGGTCAACGGGAACTACCATATAGGTTTTGAGTCGAAAACCTATATGGTACTTCCGGTTGACCTCGAATGGTCAATTTTGGTTAAAAGCAAGGTCTTACAGCATAAGTAAAGGAGAAATTCCAAACAATAAAACAACTTGAAAATTAAGGTAAATTATGGTACTTGCAAGTTTTCGTAAAAATCTAAATTTGCCCATATCTTTTTATCGTGTTGACTCAGGACCTTGATTTTTATACACCTAATAGGGACTATATACTTGAGTATTTTGTATAAATCTCAACTTGCAAGGTCCACCCGTTCCTGAGAAAATCGGTGGTGACACATGGACAGACAGACGGACAGACGTGACAAGGGATTATAAGGGTTCCTTTTTACCTTTTGAGGCACGGAACCCTAAAAATACACATTTCATAGAATTTATCTTCACATCATTACTATTAATATTTCCAGGCGGAGTTCTGGCTTCTCCCTTGACCAACCAGCTGCGATCAGCAATCATAGCCCACGTGACACGAATACGAGGCACTTCGGCTCGCACCATATTCTCTGGAGTCCACGCGAGTTTCTCCAAGGGGGACTACACTTCAATTGAGGGTATGAAGCTCCTGTATTATAAGGGTTCCGAATTCCAACTCAGAACTCTTATAGTTTCACCATCCGTCTGCCCGTCCGTCCGACCAGTTACAGCCGGTATACTCGTAGAATATTAATGTTGTTGAACTGAAACTTCACATGTTAATACCATTTAGTGAAGCGTAGTATGTTATAAAATGAAAACTTGTTTTTAAGGTACCTCCGCTGTATGAAATGAGGGGGAAGATTTTTTTACTTACACATCCCATTTTATAGTGTCTCATATCATTGAATACTTATTTCAATATCGCTATAAGGTTTCCTAAACACTTGTTTATTACAGGAATCAATTTCCAAACCATAATTTTCATAACAGTCGTGTAAGATTCCTTCCGCTTATTATATACATATCCACTCCTACTCGATCAAGACTTTACTCCACTAGCCACCACCCAAAGGTTGATTGATTGATTGAAAATACTTTATTGAACTTATAAAACTAGTACAAAGGCGAACTTAATGCTAAAGAGCATTCTCTTTCAGATAACTTTTGTGTATTGTAGATAAAGATGTGTAGGTAGTGCACAGAAAAGAGAACAAATTAAAATTTGCACAGGACTAATAAAAATAGCATAATATATGTAAATAGTATATAAATAAACCTACTTAAATACTTTATATGATAGACTGAACTATACCAATATCAAATAAAAATATATATTTACCAATAGAAGAAGTGATAAGGAAACATTAAGTTGCTCATTTTGACCGAGAAGGTGCCTATAGATTCTCAATCTGAATGCTTCCACTGAAGTAGCCTCGAAATACCTAGTTTGGTGGCATATTATTCCAGAGACGAGTAGCGGTTATGGTGTAAGAGTAAAAGTAAGTAGCCGTGTTATGCTGTGGAGCAATCAATTTGAAACGACGCGACGATCGCACAGGTCTGTCCTCGGTTGATACGGATGCAAATCGCTCTCCGAGGTAATGGGAGATAGTGGGTTGCGAAGAATACAATACAGTAGGGATAGCATGTGCGCATCTCAACGAGCTCTGTGGTCAATCCATTTTAGCTGCTGACGAAATACCGAGACATGATCATATTTTCGTAGGCCGTAGATATAGGGAATACATAGATTCTGCAGACGCTCTAAGCTGCTCAGTTGCTCTTTCGTAGCATCGGGATAGCATACATCCGCATAACTTAGGATGGGTAAGAGTAATGCATTAACCAGTGTGGTCCTCGTAGATTGTCTGGAAAAATCTCTTTCTTGGATTGTCTTGGACTTTCGAAAGGTTGTCTGGAAGAAATCGCTTCTAAACGATAATACCACCTATTGCACTTGTTGCTTTGTGAGTTTTTATTTTTAGGTTTGTATCTTTTGTGGTGTACAATAAAGTGTTTTCATTCATTCACCACCTTTAGCCAGGTGCTTGGACTGGTCGGTCTAACAAAATATATAAAATACTGACAAAATGGTTCGCCAGACAGAGTTCGCCATTGCTCAACTGAATTTACTTTTTTCAGGAGTGCCGCTGTCAAAGCTGCCTCTAACATGGGCAATAGGAGAACCGGACAACTATGATAACTCAGAG
Organism: Philereme transversata; assembly: GCA_963924445.1. Lineage (NCBI taxonomy): Eukaryota > Metazoa > Arthropoda > Insecta > Lepidoptera > Geometridae > Philereme > Philereme transversata. Next base: position 34,572,652 of record OZ004339.1, on the reverse strand, counting down.
AGCTGCCTCGTTATGTTGACGCAGTCCAATGGGACTATGGCTGACGTGAGGTGTTCCGACACGTTCCCCTACGTCTGCTACAAGAAGAAATCTACCTTGGAGTTAACTCAATGTGGGACTCATGATACAGGTACAGCAGCACAGGACTCATTCTCTGATTCAAAGGCTCCTAATATGAGTTTTTTTGATGGCATCTCCCATATCTTATATTGTATAATTTATACCGGTCAAGGCATATTGCTCTGAAAAAGATAACGTCTCGAGATCACAGTCTTCCTCTTCTCGACTATTTTTTTCCTGGACCCTAATAATGAGGCTATTGATGTCTTTTCATTCATCTCTATTAAGTTTTACACACATATAATAGAAATACTCGTTTTTAAAAGCTGCTAAATTTTCCGACTGAACATAATTTCCATTCAACTCAGATTATGAGAAACCATTACAGAATACAACCTAGACGCTCGAACTGGAAGCTGCTATAAGTTCCACCGACGGGGTCTTTCCTGGTCCCGGGCCTACATGACTTGCGCGGCCGAAGGGGCCCACCTGGCCATCATAAATAATGACGTGGAGTCCTTGGTTCTAAAAGAACTCTACACCAAGAATCTAAATCACCCGATCTTCTCGAAGAGTCCTAGTATGGCAGCCATTGGCTTCCACGACTGGGGTGAGCGTGGGTCATGGATGACTATTCATGGTAAGAAATAGTTAAATACTTGAAAAATAGAACAAGATACAAACAAGTCAGGAAACTTCTCATTAGTAAGATCTTTTAATACTAACCCCTATGAAAAACTACTAGATAATGCACATAGTTTGCACGATCACTTTCCAACGACATAATGACTCTCAGTTTCTTGTTAGTAAATTAATATATTTCATGGCTCATTTTTGTTAGAAGACTGGCGTCTTCTAACAGTATTCTCGAGAATGCCAATTTCTGAGGTGGCTGTTAGCTGTAAAAAGTTTCAAATTGTTTAGATTGATAACACCTGCTCCACCAAATTACAACTTTTAAACTTGGAAAACTTAACATGTCTAAGTCCAATTTTTATGAAATAATAAAAAACGACAAGACTTATTCACATTTCTATTGCCTTATAAAACACGTTACAAATCATTCAAAAGTCGCTTGAAGTATTCGAACTTCTATCCAAGTAAAAACTGTGCACTTGACCTTCGCGGCTTCCTTTTTATACTCGAGAGCGTTATGTCCAGAAGAAGTACCTACCTCGAAGCTTCTAGTACAGCCCCACGAGCACTTGCCATGCTCCCCTCCATTGCTTATCGTCTCAGACCGACTATTGCTTATTCTGTGACAAGGCTCGACGCAGTAGGTATTATCTATTATGTGTAATGCTCTGGCGTAACAATGTGTTACATTTTTAGGTGAGACGTTAAATCAGGCTGGGTTCAGCCGGTTCGAGGTTGGTCAGCCGGACAACTCGACTAAAGCTCGCACTGGAGATGACGGGGAGTACTGTGGCAGCATCTTCCGTAATGGAAACCTCAATGACATCTGGTGCAACGTGATTATTCCCTTCATATGTGAAAAGAAACCCGACAGCCTGCTCGCAGAGCTAGAGGATTCTAAGGCCTAAGAGTTTCATTGAAATGTTGGGGTTCAAGAGGGGTAAAAAAAATAAATGGGTCAAGTGGGTCTATTCGGTTAAATATCACGTCTAATGAAAGGTTTTCATCAGTACATTTCGACCCCGTTTTCGATCGAGCGAAGCCAGATCTCCAAATCAACTTGGGCAAATCGGCGTTGTATGTATGTATGCATGTCCTGTTGAAATGTATACACCTAATAAACACAATGCTGCAAAGACCTGACGTCCTCACTAATATACGTCAAGTAATCATTGCTGTCAGTGTTCATACTGTCACCCTACACATGACAGTCGTTTTCTGCTTTCTTCCGGTGCAACGCTACAAGATGCACGCGATATTTTATATTGGTGATGTAATTAATCATTTAATAAGATTTCACTTACCTCAACTGTGCAGTTTATTCTAAGACAATAAATGTGAACAATTATAATTGGCTGTTCTTCATTTCGTCACCGATCGATCCCAGTCCACACAGGAGTTAGATAACCATCTCACACCTCGTGCGGATTTTCTCAAGCACGCAACTAAGACATTCTATCATGTCCCAGGATAACTTTCGAAGCGTTTATCCGATCATCGTGAAATTTGATATATAGTCATAGCACAATCCTGGTGTGACTAAATGAGCTAAAGTTGTGGGGCGGTTGTATCCCCCCACAATTTATTATTGGTTGTATTGGGGTTCAAGACGGGTAAAAAAATCAACATGAGACTTTTAGGTCAAATGGAACCTCTGATAAAAGGTCTTCATTAGTACATTTCGATCCAGTTTTCATTTTTTAGTTTAATCTTTGTAGTTTTTAAGCTATTAGCCATAATAAAATCTAAACTTTGACGTTACTTACAGGGTATACCAGTGACCCACAGTGCTGAAATTTGGTATTCGTGTAGCTATAGTGACACACATATATTATAGGAAAAAGTCTGAACTCTAGAATAACTGCAATTTCTACCCCTAAAAAGAGTAACCAATTTACATGAACTCTCGTTACATGTAATTTCAATAAAACTGTAGGTCAAATTATTTGGTGTAATTTCGGCCCACTATGTTATTTGTTAGTCAAAGATTATGACTAATATTTTTTTGTTTTGTAGGAGTCTCGCGAGATATCAGTTCGGGGTGAACCACTAGTTGATCGAGCGAAGCGAGATCTCCAAATCAACTGGGGCAAATCGGCGTTGTATGTATGTGTGTAAGTATGTATGTGTGTAAGTATGTATGTGTGTAAGTATGTATGTATGTATGTACATAGGCCACACTAAAAGTTTCCGGAATTAGCCACTTACATAAACAATATTTAAAAAGTTATTATTACATTTGAAAATTTCTTTGAAGAATAAAATTTGTTTCATCCGATTGTCAATTGTTTTCACATTGTGGCGTCATTATAAAAATTGCGTGATTACAATAAAATGGATTTAACTCGGGAAAATTTTCGTTGCATGATTTTTTACGATTTTAAGTGTAATTTGGCAGCTCAGCAGAGCGTCGTTCGGCTTTAATCTGCTCTTGGCGAAGAAGCACCATGCAAGACAACTATTTATAGCTGGTTTGCAGAATTCAAACGCGGTCGTGTCAATCTCCATGATGAAATTCGTGAAGGTCGCCCGTGCACCGCTGTGAACAACAAAAACATTGATGCTGTGCGCCGTATGATCGAAACAGACAGGCATGTGACCTACTGTAACGAACTTTTATTTGAGGCCTGATTTAATACGCTGTAAATTATTGGCTTGCTAATATTTTAAAGTAACATCTGATAACGATTAAATGAACTTAATTCTTTAGAATGATTAAAAATACAGAGTTGAGAATATAGTTCTTCTGTACTCGCTGAAAGGTTGAGATTTACGTGTTTCTTATTTTAAAACGAAAACACTTGAAGATAGAAATTTGAGAATGCTTTTAAAATTCTCAACGCAATAAATTAGTATTTTTTTTATGATGTCAGTCAATAAATTTTAGCTGAAATGGGTTTGAAAGAAGTGGGCGCCTCTCTTCTAGAAATTCTAACACTTAACTTTTTTGTACGTCTGTGCTAACGTGGGAAAGACACACCTTTTAGCGAATTTCAAAATATTGAATATTTATTGGTTGTTTGTAGAAATAGAGGCGTGACCACCCTTAAATGGAAAGTAGGGATTTTTCGTAAGGGATTTGAAATGCGGAATCGCTCTGGAGAGACGGTCGGGTGTTGAGTCAGGGGGAGGCCGAAAGGTGTTCAAGGGAAGCGTATATCGTGAGATTTGATGATCTTAGTAGAATCAGTGTTGAATTAGAGTTAATTGTATCAAATTAGTCTTTCAGTTATTATTTACATTAAATTCAGTGTGTATATTGGTAACGTATCTAGTTATAGAGGTATAGGATTGCAATATTTTAGGTACTTAATTATAATTTGAAATTTTTGAAATAAGCAGAGAATAGATATTTATATGTGAGGCGTATTTATGCAGAGGTGCTGTTGATGAACACGTTAGAGATATTTAATTATTTTCCTGTTAAATTAGGTAGATGTAGTATTAACCTTATTTTTCAGCATCCACAGGTAGACTTCGTATAATAATAAAATGGAATCTAGGTTTAGTACTAAGTATTGAGCATGTGCGATAATTATCACGTTCTCCCTAATAGATCGTACGGGGAAGCAGTTTGAACGTGAAACTTGTCTAAACAATTTACGCATGGTATTTTTTATAGTCATCCGCAGTTTATCCGAGAAGGAGTCTTGCCGTCATAACCAATCAAACTTCCTTTCCATGTTCCTATAATTATTTCGTGATAGTTCTATTATTTTATTCAACAAAGGACTATACTACGAACACATTTTCAATTCATCTACTTTATATTCTGAAATCAACCGATCTAATAAAAATTAGTAGCATCTCCTGTGTCATTGGTTGCCCTCCGCGGGAGGGTACCAGCCCTGCCACAAATTGTCTATCAGGTTCTGTAAGACGAGGCTTGTGTCTGACCCCTTCCAACCCGTACGCTCGACCTCTGTCCTGGATGTTTGATACTGCTTTTTATTAAATCACGTAGCTTAGCTAGTTTAGTTATCATGGGGTAGCTTAGCTAGAGATCTATTGAATTCATTGTAATATTCTAGATTTATCTTGAGTATTTCTTTGAATTTAATAAATCTATGTTAGAAATATGTCTGAAATCAATAGGATTTCAACATATTGGGGTTTGAGGGTAAATAGGCGCCTTGCCCATTTCCTGACCTTATCCCTCCTGCTTCGCAAGACTAGGAATTTTCCCCGTCTCTAAGTTCTCTCCTAGAACAAGACATTCCTAGCCATACATCGCATGCAAAATGTATGTGAGTAGGGGCCCTTCACAAAATAAATCAAAATATCTTAATTACTACTTACACAAAGCTAACATAAACCTTTTGTTTTCTTTTCAGCTATTTCGAGACCTTATTCCTGGGCTTAGCTTTAAGATAATATTAAGAACAGTACTAATTTAGAATTATTAATGCATTGAAGTCTTGTCATAATTAAATCCGTTTTATTCTAAATGTTTATAAGCACTCTTGCGATATTTAAATTCAATTCACTATAACATATAATTCGTGTTATTTTATGTGTATCGTTTATTAAAGCCAAATCATATCAGTATTACTATTTCATTTATTTCTCCAAATCAATTTACACATCGTAGAATAAATTCGATTCTAGACGATCACACTTAGGATGGCCAAAATCACAGATAGGTTTATTTTAGGTTCATGATAGCTTTAAGCTCTAGACCATAGGCGCAGGTAGACTATTATTATATTATATTTTATATAGGGAGGTCAGGTTTTGTTACACTACCATGAGATCCAGACATTTTTGAACATAAGCATGAGTTTAATATACAGTCAATCCTACACAAACATCTGGGTGTGAGAAAGCTGTGTTCTCGATGGATCCCACACAATTTCACTGATGCTCAAAAAACGGACGGCATCACTTGGTGCCATGCTATGCTTGCCAGATACAACGAAGGGGCTTCAAATTTGGTGTGGGATATAGTAACAGATGACGAAATATTGTTTTATAGCTATGATCCCAAAACGAAGCAGCAATCGAGCGTATGGGTCTTTCGAGATGAGCCGAAACCAACCAAAGTGGCGCGTGTGAAAAGTGCCTCGAAGCGAATGATTGCTTCTTTTTTAATAAAACTGGACACGTGGCTACTGTTGCTATAGAAAATCGTCATACCGTGAATAGTGACTGGTACACGACTATTTAAAATTATTGACAATTACGGTTATTTTCACGGAGGAAAATAACCGTAAGCGCCGTATCATCTTGCACCACGACAATGCAAGTTCCCACACGGCCAGACCGACAAATGAGTTTTTGCAGTTGAAAAACGTATAACTTATGAGTCATCCAGCATACAGTCCTGACCTGGCACTGTTTGACTTTTTTCTGTTCCCAAAAATCAAGAACCAATTACGCGATCAACGGTTTTCATCACCAGAGGAGGATGTCTAAGAGTATGAAAAACATGTATCTGACGTCACCACGGAGGAGTGGCACAAATGTTTTCAAAATTGGTTAATCGTATGAAAAAATGTATTGACGCAAAGGGAGAATATTTTGAGAAACAATAAATTCATTTTTGACCATTAATAGAATTTTTTTATTATTAATTCCGGAAACTTTTAGTATGGTAATATTTCGTATGGTGCAATTTTGGTGTGACTAAATAAGCTAAAAATGTTGGGGGATTGTTGAGATATTTGGGTTCAAGAGGGGTAAAAAAAATGAAAATGAGACTATTAGGTCAATTGGGGCGTCAAATGATAGGTCTTCTTTAGTAAATTTAGACTCCGTTTTTATTTTTAGTAAAGTCTTTACAGTTTTTGAGTTATTAGCTATAATATAAACTTAATTTGGACAAAATTCACAGGCTACCCCAGTGACCCCACAGTGCTGAAATTTGGTTGCATGTAGCTTTAGTGACACAAATATAGGCAAAAGTCTGAAATCCAGAATAACTGCAATTTCTACCTCAAAAAAAGGATAATCAATTTTCATGAACTCCCGTTACCTGTAATTTGAATGAAACTGTAGGTCAAGTTAACTGGTTATAATTTCGTGTCACTATTTTGATAGTCAAAGATTACAAATAATATTTTTATGGGAGACTCGCGAGATCTCAGTTCGGGGCAAATCACTAGTTATTTTTAGTTGAAGTATTGTAGTTTTTAAGTTATTAGCCATAATAAAAACTGGACTTCGACGAAATCCACAGGGTACACCAGTGACCTCACAGTGCTGAAATTTGGTACGCGAGTAGCTTTAGGGACAAAATATAGGGAAAAGTCTGAAATCCAGAGTAGCTGCAATTTCTACCCAAAAACAAAAACAAAAACAAATTTACATGAACTCCCGTTACCTGTAATTTGAATGAAACTGTAGGTCAAGTAAGTTGGTTATTGATTTTGTGGCAGTATTTTGATAGTCAAAGTTTACAAATAATATATTTTTTATGGGAGGCTCGCAAGAGGTTCGAGGCGAACCACTACTTAAATGCGTATACAAAATTTCGTGCCTGTGTTCTTGACCGTTGAGGAGTTCCTTCATCTGGAGCCAATCTAGGGTGTAGAATCAGGTCCTGCTTACCATAAAAATGCATTTCCATCGGAATTAAATCCACAAGTCAAATTTTAACTCCGTAGGATAAGAGGAAGGGGTTCTAATTCAGCTCGCAAGATTTGACCTATTTTTTTTACTTAAAACAACTAACAAACAAACATTGCAAGCTATTTAAAGGCTTGTATAAAATACAACTAATTAGTAACAATATTTTATTGTAACCTGAATTAAGGAATAATGTTTATTTTTTATTTATATAATTTTTAAGCTTACTTAAATGCATTTTAATAATTTTCTAACAAACTGGATTACATCTTCACATAGCATAAAATGAAGTCGCTTCCGCTGTCTGTTCGCTTAGATCTTTTATACTACTCAACGGATTTTAATGCAATTTTCAGCCATAGATAAAATTATTCAAGACGAAGGAAGGTTTATACGTAATATAATACATACATAGTAACTGCGAAAGTAAATGTTTGTTTGTTACCTTTTCATAACTAAAAGGCTGAACGGATCGTAATGAAATTTAGCAAGGACATAGATTATATCCTGGGGAAGGACATAGGCTACTTTTTACCCAAGTGCACAAAAGGAGGATAATGTTTTTATTGAACTAACCCCCATGCGAAGCCACTGGCGGGTTAGCTAGTTTTCTATAAACAAATAATTGCATTGAAACTGGACTGGGTAACTGGAATCATCTAAGTCTAAAATATTTTTTCACCGGAAGCTTCGAGGCTCTCTGGTGATTTTTCACAAATAAAAGGCATAACCCAGTTGCACGGGGCATCGTGTAGGTAGGGATAATCTCTCTGGGTACACCCACAGAATTCTCCCAGAGGCTGGGTGCCGTTGTTAGGTTCCCCCGGTTGCCAACGGGAGAATCCAGCTTCACTTGGAGTCTGACCTGAAAAATAGATATCTAATAATATGCTATGAAACCATAATGTACCTACTAAGTTTGTGATCGTAAAGAAACACATGCCATTACGAATATAGAACAGTTTATAACCACACCAAAAAGTTATTATGAAATTATTGAAGTTTCAGATAATTTTACTACTGTCTTTATAATATCAACATCGACATTATCAATGGTGCAATTAAAGATAACCCACTACTGGGTATACACTTCCACCCTAAACTGCTACCCAATAAATCCAGTGCTATTCGCATCGAGGTCTTTCCGTCTACATCGTCTTCCATCGTCTGCCCATCTCATTGCTGGTCAGCCGACGTTTCTGTACCTGTTCGAGGACGCCATTCAGTTACCGCATTACTCCACCTGTAGTCACTTCGCCTAGCCACGTGTTCATACATTCATTGTATTATCACAGTCGAATTACATACCAGTTAGTAATTCGTTAAGTAAAAAACACCTTACCTCTCACTATGATTCTCAGCAGTCTACTCGCATCGTCGTGAAAGTTTTATTTTCTAAAGTTACCGTGAATAGTCATCCAAGATCCACCATCATTAGCATCGTAGTGCCCAATGGATGCGTATTGTGTAAATTGGGCGAAGATAGTTTCTTTTGGATTCTTGCTGAAGAGTTCATTTATAATTTGTGACTCCTGGTCGTTGTTTATGATCATCAGGTAGGCGCCTTCTGCCATGCAGGTCATGTAAGCGCGAGACCAGATCAGGCCCCGACGGTGGAACTTATAGCAGCTTCCAGTTCGTGAATCGAGGGTATATTCTGTAGAAGAAATTAAATATTTAAGTATGGAAGCCTTGAAAGTAACATCATTGGTCACGTCACAACCATTGCTGATGAAAAAGTTGATATAAAAAGTTATAAATATTAAAAGTGCATTGCATTGCACCCGTTGCCTTGAAGTCTTGAGACGACCTCTGTGGTGCAGAATAGCCGGCTGAGACGCAGGAGATAGCTGGTTCGATTCCCGCCCCGGAACAAATGTTTGCAAGATCTACAGATATTTGTTCCGGGTCTAGTTGTTTTTCTATATATTATAAGTAATTATTTACAAAAAAAAGTATATAAGTATTTTATCAGTTATCTGGTTCCCATAGTACAAGCTTTGCTTAGTTTGGGGTTAGATAACGCTGTGTTAAATGTCCAACAATATTTATTTATTTATCCAGGTGAAAAGACTCATGTGCCTGTCATTTTACTGACACTCATACTTTTCAAACTGGAAACAGCAATACGAACATTACTGCTTGGTGGAAGAAATAAGTAACGTGGTAGTACTTCTCAGGAAGAAATCTTTCACAAGGAACTTTTCTAAAGCTAAAGTATTAACGAGCTTTTTATAAAAGAAAGCTCTCTACTGCCGATTGAAAGATGTGGATTGTCCATGATGGAACACACTAGAACTATTTACCTGGATCATGCGTTCCACACGCGGAGATCACCAGAGCATGAGTTCTCTTTTTGTAGCAGACGAATGGGAGGACATCGTTGCAGTTCACGTCTTCTAAGGTCCCATTCCTTGAGGTACGCATTGCAAGACAGCTCTCAGTGTTCTGAGCATTGTTGGGCTCTCCTGGCACCCAGGTTATCGGCAGCCTTGATAAAGGTACTCCTAGAACAAAAAGACTTTATTTGCGAGCCCTAGTGCTGAAGAACAAGACAATGGCTTGCTAAGGTCGCTATCTTCTTTAGCAGAAATGATAGATTAAATATAATTCGTGAGGACTTCCTAGTAATAGTTAGTATATTATATCAATTGAGGATTATTTATATAGCGTCTGATAGCAAGTTGCAGCACTGGCTAGGCGAAGGAAGCAGTCACTGTAATGCCTGGAAAAATATTTGAGAAGGCTTGGCCAGCATCTCTTTACCATCTTCACAGCATAGTCAGCCTTAATACGCTGGAAAGTTTAAACAACAGATTATTTACCTTCAATGGAAGCGTAGCAGCCTTTGGAGTAAGTGGTGTGTACGCCAGTGAATATAGTGTGCCAGTCGCAATGCTCTCTAGCGACGTGTTCAATAATCGCGTACCGAAGTTTGTCGGTCAAAGGTGATGCCAAAACAGCTCCTGTAAATTTAGTTAAAGTGGTTCTTTAGTACTGGCACTGTTACTGATAGCTCAAACTGTCTCATTGTAGTTTGTTCGGCAAAGGTCGCTTCATTTCAGCCAGTGCTATTTTTATCACTACTAATTGGCATTGAACAGAGGTCAAAATTAGAACGTAATTCATTATTTTTATTGGGTTAATATGTATTTTTTCAACTTCCTTTTAGTATTAATGATCCTTTATACAATGTATGTACTGATATGAAACGTGTTTTTATCGTGTATTTACCTACCTACCTTTTTTATTATTTTTCCAAAAAACCCTTCATGCGATAAAACCAGTTTAGGGCAGTATCGTCTCTAAAATGGTTTTATTGCAATAAAGGCCAGCTTGTGTTTGAGTGGCACATAATATACAGACAGACAAATTGTAACCCTTTGTTTGGAGGTATTATATAGGGATTCGGCGAAGTTCGCTTTGTCTCTGTCTATTTGTACCTAGATTATAGGTATATATTGTAACATCATAATGAAAGACACACAACGCGAACATTCTCCACGGGCAGATAACGGTGGCGATGCTGTTGTTTACTAATATAAATTTAGTTCAATTATTACATACGTTATTAATTAAATTGGCGTGTTTACGAGCAGGATAGTTAACACTAGCTTTTCTTGCTGACTAAAACTACCTCGAAAACACGACATTTTATCTAAATTTTTAAAAATTGCAGATTTAGTCTTTAGTATGAAAAGTAAATTAAACATTTTAGTCAGTTATCATCATCATATCAGCCACAGGACGTCCACTGCTGAACATAGGCCTCCGCCATAGTTTTGCAGAGCGACTGATCTTGTGCGGCCTACATCTAATGGCTCCCAGCAACCTTTATCAGGGGGCCAACCTCAATCTCTTATAGCAATATTATAATAATAGTTTTTCTGTGTACCTAGCTGTAAGTTTCATGAAAACAATAAAAATAAAATAAAAATAAAAAAAAAAATTTCACTTAAATTTCGTACCCTCAATTAGTAAGGTTACTTTATTATTGTAAAGGCGAAGCAGTTTTGGTGACGTCACCATAAATCGTTCACTCAAAATGTTTCACATTAGAGCTCAAATAAAGCGTAAAATTATCCTAAAAAGCAAGTAAATCGCGTTTACTTTCGCAAGGTTTTATACTAAACGTGGTGTTATCATTAGAAAGCACTAATTAAACAAGATTATTAGGATTATAACAGTAATGTTTTGTGGTTCAAAACGAAGTAATGTTGCTACAAACTTGAAACGAAACGCTCATGAAAAATGATGGTTTTCTAAAAGATTGTGGTCGGCACCCTGGTCGTCTTTCCATCTAATCGGGGGCCGTCCCATATACGCTGTACTTACCAGTGCGTAGTCTCCACTCTAGAACCTTTTTGATTCAACGGCCGTCCGTTATTCGAGCTTTAGGACCCGCCCACTGCCACTTCAGCTTGCTAACACTTTCAGCTATGTCAGTGGCCTTAGTGCGTCTACGAATCTCATTTCTGATTCGATCACGTAGATAAACACTAAACATAGCCATAGCATTGAGCGACCTTGAGCCTTCATATGTTTTTGTTTAGTTTTTTCTTCAGTTTTTAGGTAGTATTCAACAAAATTTCCACTAATATGGGATAAGAAAAATGATGAACAAAGTTGAGTAGGAAATAATGTATATATACCTTCAGCATGGCATATCAGGCGCGCATCGCTCCAAGCAGCCGGCACTCGATGCAACTTCAACCAGCCCTCCGCCTCTTTGCTGTACGTATAGTCGAATCTAAACTTATACCTAACTCTGCACACCTGTGTAAAAATAATACATTAATAATGATAGACTTTTCACACTGCGCTATCTAACCCCAAATTAAGCAAGGCTTGTACCACAAAATGGGTAGGGACAGAATAAAGGTTAGTACAACGAGCGAAACATACTCGTACGCACGCACGCACACATAGACGCATGCATGTAAGAGGATCTCATGCGTCCATTCTTTTCTTGTACTATGCAAACCAGATAACGGATATTTTATATACTTTTTTGATGTAAATACAAAGGGAAAAATATCTATGTATAAAAGATAAGTTTACTGCGATGCTCTGTCGCTTTCGACGGTCGAGTGAGAATGACGTAAATAAGTTAGCTAAATACATAAATAGGTACCAGGTGCATTATCTATGCATTCGGTATGCAGTGCGGGTTATTGTGCCATCTAGCGTCTGTATTTATCATTGCTGCCGGCTACTGGTTATTAATGGTATTTAACCGTTAAAAGTTTAGTGAAAAACGTTAATAACCGACCATTTAGAGGTGGAACACAGAGCGAAGCGTGTTGATGATAGGTAGAGTAAAGTAATGGCCAAATGCTGGCCGAGGAGCGGATATGTAGCGATGGTAGCGAGATGGGAGGAAGACAATCATAGTCACAGTCCAGCGATGTAACAGACTAGTTGGGTGGCACAAACTTAAGAAGACCTATTTGTAATAGCCAGCAGTAGATGATTTTCTCACTTCTTATTTAAGTGGCAGAGTGCAAAGAGTTGACGTGAATGGGAAGCGTTCTCCGGGGTCTCTGGTTAAAATAGGTGTACCACAGGTGCACCTATTGGTTGGAATAGGTGTGACACATCACTTTTATTTAAATTACAGCGACGACTCTTTTTACAGACGTAGACACAGCTATACTAGTTTACTTCAGCTACTTCCACAGCATTATGTCATACTGCTGTGGGGGAGTGCTGCAGATATAAACACCGTTTTTGTGCTGCAGAAGAGGACTGTTCGTGCAATTTATAATATGGGCTCAGAGAATCATTACGCAATAAGTTTAAAGAAATAAATATTATGACATTCCCTTGTCAATACACCTATGAAAATCTAATGTATGTTCACAAAAATATTAATTTGTTTGAGAAAAATAGCGATAATCATCATTTTAATAATAGAAACAAAGATAAACTCGCTGTTGCCACTTGTAGACTTCATTGACGACCTCCGTGGTGCAGTGGGCGAATAGCCGACTGAGACGCAGAAGGTAGCGGGTTCGATTCCCGCCGCAGAACAAATGTTTGCATGATCTGCAGATATTTGTTCCGTGTCTGGTTGTTTCTCTATATATTATAAGTATGTATTTACAAAAAAAAATGTATTTATGTATTCTATCAGTTATCTGGTTCCCATAGTACAAGCTCTGCTTAATTTGGGGCTAGATAGCGTAGTGTGAAATGTCCAGCAATATTTATATTTATATTTTATATTAAGTTAGTAAATCGTTTAAAGAGCAAAAATTAACAATTAACCAATTTAAAAACGTAATTAATCAAAATCTTTATAAAAGAGCCTACTATAAAATATCGGATTATTTAGATGATAGAGAAGCTTGGGATTGAAATTGCTCCAACTCGTTCAAAATGTTACAATTTAGACGTAATTTATTTTCTGTATTATGTATTGTAAAAGGATCATTAAAAAAAACAACCAGCCTTGTTTCTTGCCTTTATTTCTTGGCTTGGTCGCGAAGGAACAGGCAGTAAAATTGACGTTTCAAAGTGATCCATGTGATTTTAATGCATAAAAATATTTGACTTTGACTTTGTGGATGATGTTAAAGATGATTTCAGATTTAGATTTATTTATTAGGTCCACCAACAGTTGTTATTTGATATGATATAATGCTAGAGTTCTTATGTTTATATATTATTTTATTTTATTCGGAAAACAAACAGTACTTATATCTAACAAGAAACAACTTTAAACACGTCTTATTACCATTATCATGTTTTCATGTTATAGCTTCACGCACAACCAATTACAGGTGAACACACAGGTGCTAATGGTGATGATGATGATGAATCTAATGAAATGACTGGACGTGGCGGCGAATAACCTGCCGAAGAATTCTAAGTAAAATAAAATTGACTTACCTTCAATATCCGTAAAATAGAGAAAGAAAAATGAAACTAGAAATTTGAAATGCATCGTTATTTTTTTTGACTTGGAAATGACTTGAATATAAGCACTGTTCTGAATGCGCTTCTGAACTCACACCGGTGAATGCGCTTCCTAATGCGAACATTTGTCTTTTATTATATGTTAGTTAAACCACAGAACAGCTAAAAGTATGCCTTTAAGTAACGAGCATCAACGAGCGATATTGATACTTAAAATCACCGTCACACAGCTCAATTTTGTTTAGTAAATTCACGTGCCTAACTTGAATTTATCGATATTTAATTAAATTACTCACAGATAAACCATAATGAATCTAAATCGGGTGCAATAGAGATCATTTTAATATGCAAGTGTAATTTTAATAAAACACTAGGCAGGTATAAGTGGTACCTCAAGTTTTTTATCTTATCTTGCTATAAACAACTTCCAGGTCACTTCCAGGTCAAACTGCATTAAAATAAAAGCGGCCAAATACGTGTTTGACTTAACTATAAGAGTGTTCCGTACAATCAAAAAATAAATAGGTACAGAAAGCCAGCTTGTGCCGATCTCGATATTAATTATCTACGCTCGAGCTAAAGGCTAGGCCTGGCACCTTCAATATTCTAAATATGTATTTTTCAACCAAATACACAATAGTTTTGCCAAGAATTTTTTTTTATACCACTCAGGTAACAAACATGCATACGGCCCACCTGATGGTAAGCGGTTACCGTAGCCTATGGACGTTTGTAACACCAAAACAATCGCGCGTTGCCAACCCTTTAAAATTTTCAAAACGCCTTTTTTGAAGAACCCCATACTGTAGTCCCTGGGGAAATCTTTGGCAGGGAGATAAATAGATATAATAGCAACCAACCTCGTGAAAATATAAATAAATTGAATAAAAATGGTAATAATATCACTGATCCGATGGACATGGCAAATGAGTTTAATAATTATTTTATCGACATTGTTACGCAGACAGACCACAATAATAACATTCCATATAAAATTAATTTTAATAACTCTAGTTCTATTTTTTTGACTCCTGTGACGCCACATGACATTATACAGATAATAAATTCATTAAAAAATACAAATAGTGTAGGGTTTGACGGTATTTCTACAAAAATTATTAAAGACACAGCTTTGTATATATCCCCTATACTGTGCCACATTATAAATAACTGTTTAGAACAAGGTATATTTCCTAATACTCTTAAACTAACAATAATAAAACCTTTGCATAAAAAAGGATCACGAGACGAAGTGGGTAACTATAGACCGATAGCACTAATTCCAGTATTTTCCAAGATAATAGAAAAAGTTATTTATAAAAAACTATACAACTACTTTGAAAGTAACAATATTTTTAGTAATTACCAGTATGTATTTAGACAGGGCCGGTCTATCAATAAAGCAATTTATGATTTTCTGTATCAGATAATGACAAATAGAGATAAAAACAAAACGGTCATGGCTCTATATATGGATATGACCAAAGCGTTTGACCACGTTAAACATAATGTTTTACTGCATAAACTTGACATTTATGGTATCAGAGGTACGGCAAATGAACTAATAAAGTCTTACCTTAGTAATAGAACTCAAGTGACCCAGGTTAGTAAAATATGTCCTAAAACACACATTGAAACAACATATGAATCAGTTGCTAGAATAGTATCCAATGGTGTTCCCCAAGGAAGCGTCCTAGGCCCACTCTTATTTCTAATTTATATAAATGACTTGCCTCAGATAACTAATCACTCTATGACTCTATTCGCCGATGACAGTACTATTTTATTTATTAATGATAAGACACATAATTTTCAGTTTGACATTAATTCAACTTTGACATCTTTTATCAATTGGCTATCGACGAATAATTTGAATATAAATTTGACTAAAATATTTCTTATGAATTTTAAACATAGTAATTCATATTTAGACATTGATATTAACTACCTTGGCACTAAAGTTAATGAAGTAGACATAACAAAATTTTTGGGACTTACAATTGACAATAAATTAAATTGGAAAATACATATTGATAATGTGTGTAAACGATTAAAACAATTTTCATATGCTCTTTTTAAGTTAAGTAAAGTATCAAATATATCCACTCTACTTACTGCCTATCATGGGTATGTATCGTCGATCTTGCGATACGGAACTATTTTTTGGGGGAACTCGACGGAAAATCTTAGAGTTTTTAAGGCTCAAAAAAGCTGCGTAAGAGCAATGTGTGGACTACGTAGACGAGATACTTGTAAGGATAATTTTATTAAATTAAAAATACTTACACTTCCAGCAATTTACATTAATGAAGTATCGATTTTTGTAAAAAGTAACCTCGAACTATTTGAAGAGTTTGCAGTTGGAAGCCGCTTAGAAGGTAATTTACAAAATGTACCATGTAAAACGCAATGGCTACGTAGCAGTGTGTTCTGTATGGCTCCTACTATTTACAACAAAATTCCAAATTCTGTTCGCTTGCTCTCCAATAATGAATTTAAGAGCAAGTTGAATGATATTCTAGTTAAAAAAGCATATTACACTGTAAAAGAATTTCTTAATGACCAAAATATTATTTAACATTATTTTATATAAATCCATTATTGTTGCAATTACTTTTAATTTATTGACATCTCCATTTGACATAACTATTATTATTCTACATGATTGTGATTATTATTGTTTTTATTTATGCAAATCTTTTGACATTTTTCTTGAATTTTTAATAACTGTTTTCTCTATTTCATTTAATGTGATTCTGAATTGTATTAATTTTATCATCGACAAAATATGTAATATTAAGATAAATATTGTAGTAATTAATAAAATTGTTATATAAATGTTTGTACGCCTAAATGGCAGAACCTAGAATAGTGCTATTTATAAGTTCAACCATCAATCATGTACCTAGGTTCACGAACAATAAAGAATTATGAATTATGAATTATGAGACCATTCCACAAGCGAAGTGCTCGCGGGAGGAAATTCCTCTGGCACCTCACGGTACGCGACCACATCGTCTCCAAGGTGTGTGGATGGATGACTGCCGATGGCGAGTGGTGCGATGTTAAGAGGAATCTGCAGACACCGTATCAAACAACTCCTCAGAACACAACCCGTTATACAAACGGTAGAACATACACAGGGAGGCAAAATCTCTCCTGAGACTTAAGGGCTCAATACCGCTTGTGAGAATGGGATCATCAATAATTCTCACAGCTCGTCTTTGAACAGAGTCAAACGGCCCTAGTTGATATCCAGGTGCTCCTGCCCATAAATGACAGCAGTACTCCATGTGGAGCTGGACTTGCGCCTTATAGAGACGCAGTCATTTATTCATTGCAATTATTATTAGAAGCATTTATTCATTGTCATGCAAATTCAAGATTAAAAATTCATTTATACATATACGAGTATCATTACGTAAAATTCAAATCGTCACCCTAATACACAAGAATTAATAAAATAAACTTAAAAACTAACACACATAAAAAACAATTAAACATTAGAAAAAATCACACAGTAGTTATAAAAAATAGATCACAATTAATAACACACTACAATTAAAAATATACCAAACATATCCTACCTACCTACTTACATTCTAATTGTTCACAGTATAGCAAGCCAAATCTTTCTACACTTGAGAGCAATAAAATCGCACATCCGCACATTTTTACTTAAAAGTTAATTTTTTTTTTATTTGGAGCTTACAGCAAATTGAAATCAAATTAAATTAAAGTGCATAATCTAGGCATTCGCAGAACTGATAAAGGGTTGACATTTACCTTTAAAAACAACTCATTAGCAAAAAAACAATAGACCCCCTTATGTCGCTCGATCCAGGTAAGGCCGGCGGCGGGATTTATCGCAGGTATAAAAGAGTGCATATTGAGGGAATGGTCATCATTTAAATCCTCCGTCGTCCGAGACACGTTCTCGGAGACCCGGATGACGAAATCACCTCTGCTAATGCGGAAGGTGAGTCATCTATATCAGACAGAGCAAACACTTCACAGAAACACCGACCTCGCCGGCGAGGTCGACGAGTCCCTTCAGTCGCCGCTTATACGAGGTACAGACATGTACCCGGGCGTTTCTGTCCTATCCCCATCCCGGCAACAGCCCAAGCCGAGGTTCGTACCTAAGTGGTGCCCTTGCGCTAGTTGCCTATAAAACTTACTGGGCCGAGCGCCATCTGCGCTCGCCAAAAGTTCGGTTAAGCTGTCACGGCATCAGAGGCCAACAGCGAGATTAGTCCATTCGAAAAAAAAAAAAAAAAAAAAAAAAATGGTCATCATTTGCATACCAACGTACAGTGTGAAAGGTTCTCTATTGATATTGGCTTCAAACGGAACACGAAAATGGATACTACACCAGAAGTAGCCGCTCAAGTGGTTGCCCTTGTTGAATCGGGGCTTAAGCAAAGTCAAGTGGCTCGACAATTGAGTTTGAGCCGATTTACCGTTCGGCGTGTATACCAGAGGTATCAAGAGACTGGTGGCTACCAACGGTGACAAGGATCGGGCCGTCCCCGTGCTACAACAGAGCGTGATAACCGCTTTCTTATAACGACATCTTTAAGAAATCGTCGTTTGAACGCAGTTCAACTGGGCCAACGACTTCAAGAAGTTCGTGAAGTAGAAGTTAGCCGGTGGACAGTCAGAAGACGATTGAGAGAAGGTGGCCTGACTGCACACAGGCCAGCAAACGGGCCGAAATTGACCCCAGCCCATCGAGAAGCCCGCCTTCAGTTCGCTCGAGACCATTTGAATTGGACCGAAGAGCAGTGGAGTGCAGTCCTGTTCTCTGATGAGTGCAGGATGTGCTTGCATGGCAACGACGGACGGGGGAAGGTGTATAGAAGATCGGGAGAGCGATTTGCCCAATGCTGCATAACAGAACGTGTCGCCTATGGCGGTGGATCAATCATGTTTTGGGGAGGCATGTCTATGGAAGCAAAAACCGAGCTTGCCTTCATCACCGGACCGAATACTGGTCGCCAATCAAGAGGATTGACTTCCATACGATACATTGAGGAAGTACTCGAGAGCCACGTCGTACCTTTTGCTGGGTTTATCGGCGAAAACTTTCTGTTTATGCAAGATAATGCAAGACCGCATACTGCTGGCATAGTGATCGAGTACCTTCAAGAGGTGGATGTGACCGTTATGGAGTGGCCAGCTCGAAGCCCAGACCTCAATCCCATCGAACATCTATGGGACGAGCTGAAAAGAAGAGTTCGAGGCCGAGATGCTCCTCCATCGACTCTACAGGAGCTGCAACAGGCGATCGCAGAGGAATGGGAGGCTATTCCTCAAGACTTTATCAAAAGTCTAGTAACATCAATGAAAACACGGATGGAGTCAGTGATTCAGGCTAGGGGAGGGAACACTCGGTATTAATAACAAACTTTAAATAAATTTTATCTTTTAATTTCATAACTTTGACACCAATACTTGAATAAAGAATTTTTTACTAAACATGCATTTTTGTTATTGATCCACAAAAGCATTTTTATGTAATGATTGAAAGACAAATCAGATACCACTGGATAGGTATTAAAATAGACTATGAATCTGCATTACAGAAACATAATATTTTTTGTTTTTTTTTAGTTATGTCAAAAAATCATGAATGTGCGATTTTTTTGCTCTCAAGTTTATAACTGGTCATCTAATTATAATAAATAGTTAATAAATTAATATAAGTAAATTTACATCCCGCTAACAAATGATGTCACACAAAACATTAATTAATTATACGTCTCGCTAAAGCGGGATACTCGCGGCTGGCGTTCGACCGAATTGATACGCGCGGGTAATGCGCGTGCGCCGTTATCGTTCTACTCGTACTAAGCTGATCTTCTTTACTATATTCGGAAAAAAAAAGTTATATTCTGAGGTACTTCTTAGGCCATGTCATGACTAGTTCTCTTTGATCGAGCGAAGCGAGATCTCCAAATCAACTTGGACAAATCGGCGGTGTATGTATGTAAGTATGTATGTATGTTTGTTTGTCCAAGGATAACTTTCGAAGCGTTGATCTGACCATCGTGAAATTTGATACTTATGTGATGGCACAATTTTGGTGTGACTAAATGAGCTAAATGTTGGGGAGTTGTTGAGATATTGGGGTTCAAGAGAGGTAAAAGAAAACCAAAATGAGACTATCCGGTCAAATGGCACGTCTAATAAAAGGTCATTTTGAGTGAATTTTCACTACGTTTTTATTTTTACTTTAAACCTTGTAGTCTTTAAGTTATTACCCATAATAAAAACTGAACTTTGACGAAATTCACATGGTACACCAGGGACCCCACAGTGCTAAAATTTGATGTGCGTGTAGCTTTAGTGACACAAATATAGGCAAAAGTCTGAAATACCTAATTACTGCAATTTCTACTCCAAAAAAGATAAATCAATTAACATGAACTCCCGTTACCTGTAATTTGAATGAAACTTTAGTTCAAGTTAAGTGGTTGTGTATTTCGTGGTACTTTTTGATAGTCGAAGATTACGAATAATATTTTTTGTTTTTATTGGAGACTCGCGAGATCTCAGTTCGGGGCGAACCACTAGTTATACAGTAGAGTTAGACCACTAAATATTTATTTTCAAAGCATTTATATCTAACAAAGATTTTATTGTTTTATAGATTTCTATACCTAAGGCCACAGGGTACACTTGTTTCCCGAAAACGTTAAATACCAATGTCATGATAAAAAAGTAAAATGTTGCCAGTGTCAAATAAATCTATCATCGCAAATTATAGTGTTAAAATAATAAAAAAACTTGTTATTCGCTAAAACGTGCTAAAACTAAGTATAAGCACCTACTAACTCAAAATTATGAAAGGACATATTACATTTTTTATTTTAGTCTTGCTGTATCGATAGTGACATGCACAAAATATTGCTTAAATAATGACAGAAAGACATTTAGTCCGGCTTGTATAACGATCCCTAAACGTATTTAGCGACTAATTTGACGTATTTGTATGATTTAGGCATCGCTACGCAAGTCGCCCTTAGTGGCATGCCAGATTGACTTATTTTTTTCTGAGGAGGAAATCTGCATCCAGATACCCGTGTTGCATGCAGGGTACAATACGGGTTATGTGAGGTTGTCGGACTCAACGACCCACTAAAACCTCCCCGGTGGCCGGCCTCAATGCATGTCAAAGGGTTCTGGGATCTCGCAAGAAACGCACCAGAGCCCCCCTCATGCATATCGGCCATAAAGAGCACGTCCCAGGGGCTGTCGTCCCCAGCACCCTCGCGGTGCGTGCACAGCAGCACATGCCACATTGTGCGGCTGCCCTCCCTGAGTCCGCTATCCGGGTTGGCCAGAGCCCTCCCTCTGACTACCCACGGACCCGATAGGTCCCCTGTTTGGCAAGGGAAACCATTACTCTGCCCCTTCACGGAGCAGGCGGCGCGGGGTGGCTATTGCCTGCACCCCGCCGCCGCCTTCTCCAAGCGGGATTGGCCCTCTCCCGATCTCGCTCAGCGGCCTCTTTCCGAACCAATACGGTCTCACAGAAAGAGGCCACGGCCTTCCAGCCGTCCTCGTCTGCCAACTTAGCCACTACTACGTTTGGCAGACGGAGGTCCTGCCCGTTCCTGCTGATCAGGTTCCGCCTTTCCACGCACTACGCTGAGCATTTCTCGAGCGTATGCTGGGCAGAATCCCGGTCCCACCCACAATGGTGACATTGCGGTGTCCGTTCGCGTCCAATCCTATTCACGTACTCACCGAAGCACCCGTGCCCGGTGAGTACCTGGGTAAGTCGATAGCTGACATTTCCCTAATCCCTCCCTAGCCAGGTTTCGAAGCTCGACAGAATTACGCCAACGATGCGCTGGCGCGAGTACCGCGGTTCGTCGAAACACTCGCGCCATTCTACGAGCGCACGTTGTCGCTCCTCATGCCTCACCTCCGCCGGCGCTGCTCCGCCCCGTCATCCTGTCGAAGACGAACGTACACACGTGCGTCCATCGCTGCCAAGATGTCAAAGGGCGGAAACCGCGCCAAGAGAGTTGCCGCCTCAAACGATATCGTCCGGTATTCTCGCGCGATACGAATAGCTATAGTGCGCTGCAGACTATTATACATAGTCCTGCAGCGCTTAACACCCGTCAGTCTACTGGAACACACAGGTGCTCCGTAGAGAGACATTGATCGCACGAACCCCGCGTAGAGTCGGCGAACCCCCTACCTTGGTCCCTCGAGATTGGGCAGCAGTCTGTGCAGAGCACCCACCACCTTCTGGATCCGAAGAACCACACAGCTGAAGTGCTCCTCAAACCCCCATAAAACCGATTGTCCAAGGTGAGGCCCAGGTACTTGAGGTACCGCCCCACCTGAACATCAACGTCACCCACGCGAACGGATATGCTGGGTAGTTCCTTTCCCCTCGGGAACTTGTGGAACCACAGCACTTCGGTCTTCTGAGGCGCTATCCGCAGACCCAGCTCGTCGATCTTGTTGACGACGCAAGCCACCCCAAGCTCGGCGAACTCTCTGGTCCTGTCGAAGGAGTCCCCGTCAGCTAACACTAAAGTGTCATCCGCGTATCAGACAACGTGTATGCCGACGGGGAGATTGACGCGCAAGACCACATCGTATGCAAGGTTCCACAAGAGCGGGCCCAAAACGGACCCTTGCGGAACCCCACAAAACACCTCCTCTGGTGCAATGCACCGTCCCAGCCCACATACTGCATACATCTGTCGCGCAGATAGGCGCTAACTATGCGCTGCAGGTAGAGGGGCACTCCATGAAAAACGAGCGCCTCCCTGATCGCCCTCCAGGGCAAGGAATTAAACGCGTTGACGATATCCAAAGACACCGCCAACATCTTCCCGCCCCGGGACACGGCCTGCTTCGACAGTGACTGGACGCGAAGAATCGCGTCAACTGTCAACCGCGCCCGTCGGAAACCAAACTGGTTATCCGACAGGTCGAGACCTTCCTGCTGCAGATGAGTGCATAGACGAGCGGCAATTATTTTTTCGAACAATTTTCCAGCCTTGTCCAGGAGGCGTATGGGACAATACGCAGACGGAGAATCCGTGGACCTGCCGTCCTTCTTCAAGAGGACCACCCTTGCCTCGTTCCAATCCTTGGGGAAAGTTCCAGAGCAGAAGCAACTATCAAATAGTCGCCTCAGCCTGTCCCCCAATCTGGCGGAAAGAGCCAGCACCCACGCCCGACCAGGAATCCCATCCGGGCCTGGCGCGGTGTTAGGTGCCCCGAGGCGCTTCACAGCTTGGTGTAACTCTTCTTCAGTCACCCCCAGTTCATCAGACCAGATGTTCGGTCCGAAGGTAACCCGGGGATGAGGGGCTGTCCTGAACCCTGGGGAAGAGGGTGTCTACCACTTTCCCGACAAAAGCATGGTCCAGGGTTTCCGTCAGCGGTGGAACCCAGGGCCAGAGTTTACCCAGTACAGTTTTGTACGGGCGCCCCCACGGATTCCTGTCCAGTCCCTCGAGGAGATCACTCCAACAACGAGACTTGGCATCGGCAATAGCGCCTTGGAGTGCCTTGGTAGCGCATCGGTAAACTACGTAAACTCTCTCCGTCTCTTCGGTAAGGGCTCGTCGTCTTCTCCGGGTTCTGGTGTACTGGCGTTGAGCACGCAGGTACGCCTCGCAATCTCGTTCGACCACCAATACACCGCCCTACGCTTGGTTAGCTCGGTTCCGGGGATCGACGCATCACAAATGGACGTCATCGTTGTCCGGAACCAGGCTGCCTCCCTCTCAGGATCAGGTAGTTCTTCCTCGACCTGCGGCCAGGCCGCGACGACGGCTGCGGCTTTCAACAGATCGCTGTCTAGCCACTTACTGCGGCGGGACACATGGTCGGGAGGTTGAAGAGCTACATCGAAAACGATGTGGCGATGGTCGCTTAGTGTGACCATCTCCTCCGCTACCGTCCATCCCGACACCATGTGTGTGACAGAAGGAGTCGCCCAGGATAAATCCACGATTGACTCTCCCTGCCACCGCACACACGTGCTTACGGACCCCCGGTTTAAAAGCCGGAGGTCAAATCCCGCCGCCCAGTCAACAACCTTTACTCCCCTTGGGTTGTTTCGGGGATTCCCCCACTCGCGAGAGTGAGCGTTGAAGTCACCCAAGACAAGCACAGACGGGGCAGGCATCTGCGAATGCAGCTACCCACCTTGTCCAGGTACACCTCGTAAGCGGCGAGAGTACAGTTGGGGGAGACGTAACAGCCCACAACGGCTATGTGACCCCACTCTACAGCTACGAAACCCACGCCCTTTTCAATAAGGGCGCAGAGAGGATCACCTTTAACAACGCCCCAATAGATAGCAACAGAGCCCTCGTCCGTCGTCCCGAAACCAGCGAGGATGAATCGGGGCACGATAGGGCTCTGACATTACGGCAAGTGCAATTGACCACTGCGCGAGCGTTTGCAGGAGGAGATCCTGCGCAGCTCGGCAGTGGTTAAAATTGCACTGGACCCTAATGGTGTGATCCATTAAGAGGCCTCCATGGCCTCCTGGGGCGGCGGGGCTTTGCCCGACTCAACGGTCTCCTTTGGTGGGGCCGTTTTGCTTTCCGGTGCTGCGGTTGCAGGAGGTTTCCTTGTAGCCTTAGGAAGGGTGCAACGCTTGCTACCCATCCTATGGTCAGCCTTACAGCCCTTGTCATGCCAGATTGACTTAGCTCAGCCCTACAGTAAATTTCCACACAAACAAACCGCGTGCGGATAGGCCGCTGCATCTATAGAACTAAAATGTATTGAAATCATTTCGTCTTTATTAAGTTTCACGGACGTGGTTTATTAATTTTTACAGGAAAACCAACAGCTTAACTATTAAGTAATTAATAGATTAGATTACATAATACTTTATTGCATACCACGAAACAAATACATATAAAAAACAACTACGTAAATCTATAGATACAATTGGCGGCCTTATCGCTAAATAGCGATCTCTACCAGACAACCTTTGTACTAATATTTTAATAGGTACTTACCAAACAGAAAACCAATTATATTATTATTATAAAGATTAATCATTATAATCTTTATATAAGTAGGTATGTTTGTTTTGTATTTGTTATGTTTTGAATGGTCTGTCCTGTGTGTGTGTGTCAAATTTGTCCAAGGCATTTGATTGCGTAGACCATGACACATTGATCAGGAAACTACACCATTATGGCATTAGGAGCGTTTCTCTAGACTTTCTCACTTCTTATTTAAGTGGCAGAGTGCAAAGAGTTGACGGGAATGGTAAGCGTTCTCCGGGGTCTCTGGTTAAAATGGGTGTACCACAGGGATCAATTTTGGGACCATTTTTGTTTTTAGTATATATTAATGATCTTTCCCATCTTGTAAGAGACGATCATGAGGTTGTATTGTTTGCAGATGACACGTCACTTTTATTTAAATTAAAGCAACGACAAACCGATTTTGACGATGTAAACAATGCAATCTCTAAGGTGGTAACATGGTTCAATGTAAACAATCTACTTCTAAATGAAAAGAAAACAAAGTGTATTAGATTTATACTACCTAATGTTACACAAGTTAAAGCAGATATAAAAATCAAAGACGAGGAGTTGGCTCTTGTGGACACCACCGTATTCTTAGGTATAACCCTAGATAATAAGCTTCAATGGGGCCCTCACATTGATGGGTTGTCGAAGAGACTTAGTTCTGCGGCATACGCAGTCAAAAAGATCCGTCTTTTTACAGACGTAGACACAGCTAGACTAGTTTACTTCAGCTACTTCCACAGCATTCTGTCATACGGTATACTGCTGTAGGGGAGTGCTGCAAATATAAACACTGTTTTTGTGCTGCAGAAGAGGGCTATTCGTGCAATTTATAATATGGGCCCCAGAGAATCATTAGACAATAAGTTTAAAGAAATAAATATTATGACATTCCCTTGTCAATACATCTATGAAAATCTAATGTATGTTCACAAAAATATTAATTTGTTTAAGAAAAATAGCGATAATCATAATTTTAATACTAGAAATAAAGATAAACTCGCTGTTGCCACTTGTAGACTCCATAAAGTTAGTAAATCGTTTAAAGGGCAAGGTGTACGGTTTTATAACAACCTCCCAAGGGATGTACAAAAATTTACAATTACCAAATTTAAAAAAGTAATTAAACTAAATCTTTATAAAAGAGCCTACTATAAAATATCGGATTATTTAGATGATAGAGAAGCTTGGGATTGAAATTGCTCCAACTCGTTCAAAATGTTACAATTTAGACGTAATGTATTTTCTGTATTATGTATTGTAAAAGGATCATTAAAAAAACAACCAGCCTTGTTTCTTGCCTTTCTTTCCTGGCTTGATCGCGAAGGAACAGGCAGTAAAATTGACGTTTCAAAGTGATCCTTGTGATTTTTGTGAATAAAAATATTTGAAATTGACTTTGAAATAAATGTATTTTCTTTCTTCTTTCTAATTATAGGTGTTTACGAATTTCAAGGTTTTAGCAACACAACCACGTAAGAACATGTTTGCTAACATTGAGTGAAACAATTATAAATTATTCGTAGTATTATATTGGCTGTAATCAAAGTCAAAGTAAAATATTTTTATTCATTAAAATCACAAGGATCACTTTGAAACGTCAATTTTACTGCCTGTTCCTTCGCGACCAAGCCAGGAAAGAAAGGCAAGAAAACCAGGCTGGTTGTTTTTTTTTTAATGATCCTTTTACAATAGGTACATAATACAGAAAAGAAATTACGTCTAAATTGTAACATTTTGAACGAGTTGGGGCAGTTTCAATCCCAAGCTTCTCTATCATCTAAATAATCCGATATTTTATAGTAGGCTCTTTTATAAAGATTTTGTTTAATTACGTTTTTAAATTTGTTAATTGTCAATTTTTGTACATCCCTTGGGAGTTTGTTATAAAAGCGCACACCTTGCCCTTTAAACGATTTACTAACTTTATGGAGTCTACATGTGGCAACAGCGAGTTTATCTTTATTTCTAGTATTAAAATTATGATTATCGCTATTTTTCTTAAACAAATTAATATTTTTGTGAACATACATTAGATTTTCATAGATGTATTGACAAGGGAATGTCATAATATCTATTTCTTTAAACTTATTGCGTAATGATTCTCTGGGGCCCATATTATAAATTGCACGAACAGCCCTCTTCTGCAGCACAAAAACGGTGTTTATATCTGCAGCACTCCCCCACAGCAGTATACCGTATGACATAATGCTGTGGAAGTAGCTGAAGTAAACTAGTCTAGCTGTGTCTACGTCTGTAAAAAGACGGATCTTTTTGACTGCGTATGCCGCAGAACTAAGTCTCTTCGACAACCCATCAATGTGAGGGCCCCATTGAAGCTTATTATCTAGGGTTATACCTAAGAATACGGTGGTGTCCACAAGAGCCAACTCCTCGTCTTTGATTTTTATGTCTGCTTTAACTTGTGTAACATTAGGTAGTATAAATCTAATACATTTTGTTTTCTTTTCATTTAGAAGTAGATTGTTTACATTGAACCATTTTACCACCTTAGAGATTGCATTGTTTACATCGTCAAAATCGGTTTGTCGTCGCTTTAATTTAAATAAAAGTGACGTGTCATCTGCAAACAATACAACCTCATGATCGTCCCGTACTGTGTTGGTAAATTAAACCCATAGAAATAGGCGTTAACATTACCGCCAGCAAAAGTCTGCTCAATTGATGTAGGTACCTGTAAATTTTTTCTCTCTAGCTTGATTTCTAGGAAGCATTTAGGCGGACAAATACGGCAATGAGTGGTCCGTTTACCAAATATTGTAAGAACAAATATTAACAACTATTTACTAACAAATATTTTTTTTAGGTTCCAACATAATGATGATATTTTTCAGTTTTCACAAAATACATAGTTAACTAATATTTGAGATAACTAACTATGTCTCTTTTCAATGTTGTTTGTTTTATTTGATTATCTTCTGTTTTGTCTGTGTCTGTCCTAAATAAATGTATTTTACTTGACTCTTTACTTTACTATTATAAAGAGGAAATAAAGAGGATTTTTGAGATTATGACGATCTCCGTGGCGCAGTGGGCGTATAGCCGGCTGTGACACAGGAGGTAGCGGGTTCGATTCCCACCGCGGGACAAATGTTTGCATGATCTACAAATATTTGTTTCGGGTCTGGATGTTTTTCTATATATTATGAGTATGTATTTACAAACAAAAAGTTTATTAGTATTCTATCAGTTATTTGGTTCCCATAGTACAAGCTCTGCTTAGTTAGGGGCTAGATAGCGCTGTGTGAAATGTCCACCAATATTTTTTTTTGTATGTTTGTAACGAATAAATTAAAAAACTACTAGTCCGGTTTCAAAAATTCTTTCACCATTAGAATGCTATGAATCCATGCTAGAATCCATGAGTAACATAATATGTAGGCTATATTTATTACTAGAAAAAATTAGGGATCCCTACTAAAACTTCAATAACATAACCAAAGGTGTCAAAAAATATATTATTATATACATTATAATATATACAATAATATTATAAACGCGAATGTTTGTATGGATGTATGTGTGGATGTTTGTTACTCTTTCACGTCGTAACGGCTGAACCGATTTCGATGAAATTTGGTATGTACGTAGATTATAACCTGGATTAACACAGGCTACTTTTTGTTGACAAACGCGTTTTTGTCGCACGCGTGGTGCGAAGCCGCTGGCAGAAGCTAATATTATAAATTCGAAAGTAACTCTGTCTCTGTCTGTTTGTTAAGTTTTCACGACTAAACGGCTGGACCGATTTCGATTAAATTTGGTATATGTATAAGTTATGACCGGGAATGAGACATAGACTACTTTTTACTAAACTACACAGAAGGAGGGTAATGTTATTTTTGATAAATTACGCGTGCGAAGCTGCGGATTGGTCAGCTAGTAGATAATAAGTCTACCTTGGCCCCGATAGAGTTCATTTTACAATGTAACCTCTAAAGTTGTTCCCTAGTGTACCTAATAAGGATCGCACAAGGGAAAATCCGAGAGCATCATGTATTTGTTATCGTTGGTTTTTTTAATCTATCACCCTAGGGTGTCGGGTTCATTGCAACAACGAGTTCGATGATCTGGCCTGCACGTTTACGTTTCGTTTCGTCAACGTTCGTTTTAGACGGTTAAAAAATCACGTTGTGTGATGTCTCATGAAAAAGCGCTGATGGTAGGTTCATTAAATAAATAATTAACATATTCCCTATGTATTTTTGTATGTTAAATATATTTTTGAGTGGTTCTAAATTACTCCCATAAAAACTGTTTTTATACCACCTAGGAGACTAACAAGCGTACGACCTACTTGATCAATTAAAGTGTGCAATTCTTGATTTGGCGAGAATAATAAGACGCAACTTATTCGATACGCACACCTACGAGTATGTCTAAACATTTCTGCTGTTCAGTTATCACCTAACAATTCTTATAAATATGTCCGGTTGGTTTTACATATCAATGTAAAAGATACCTATGCCCTAATACGGACGAGCCCTTATACGTGTACGAAATGTTTGATTTCAGGTCATTCTTCTCAAGACGGCGGATAAAAAGATGTTTACCAAAATCAGCTTTTAATCATTCTAATCAATGTTTTGATCGTTTTGTTGATATCTGCCAATAAAACGTACCTAAAAGGTGTTACTTTAAGATCCCAAGATCGAGGATGTTGATAAAAAAACTACAACAAAAGATACTTAAATAGATATTTTATTGATCTATCAATTGGTTCGTGTAAAAAATAAAAAAGCCTTATTTTATTTATATCAGCTTAGTTTTTTTACGTAATCTTTTAACATAATTTCTAGCCAATATCATGGGTTCTTTCATAGCTTATTAGCGGAGGACAGACGGTAAAACTAACGTTTCAAAATGATCCTTGTGATATTAATGAATACATAATTATATAATTGGAATTTGCTAGAGAAATGACGCAGTTAATGTTATCTACTTAGTAGCAATTAATATAACGTTTTTGATAAAAAACCGTGCGATTCCGAGGCAGGTAGGTACTTTGTTATTAAAAAGCTTAAGTTAAAGTTTAAAACCCGAAACCCGATTGCGTTATAGGTACTAGGATCTGGATATGTTCAATATTACTTTAATTAAATTCACAGATACGGTCTTGCATTTTCGCAGTAGGACCTAACTAGTTTAAGTCTAAATACGTAAGCTTATTACGAACAAGTCTAATTACTAACAAAGCTTTGGTGTCACTGTAATGACTGAGTAAATAATTAAACATAAAAATACTGTATTTTTTTGTATACTTGAATAGAAACCGATTTTGAATAGAAAACTTACCCCTGAGCTGATAATTGACATGCAATATTTTATTTTAATACAATCTGTGCAAGGCCGGGAAGGGCCAGCTAGAATCCAATAATTATAATAATGTTACGCCGAGGCTGTTAAACAATGAGTAATAATCGAAATTTCTCGAACGCTTTTGTCTTAGGTGTTATTGTTTACGGTTTCGCAGAATGGGGAGTGGTCATTCTGTCGAAACACCGACCCTTTTCTGGAACGATCGAGATCGTTCTAGTATTGTGAATTGTGCACGATATAAATAGGCCGGAGAGATGGCCGGACAGTCAGTCTCAGCGAGGCCCTGGAGGACTGACGTGGAGAAGGGTACTTTAACTTTGTTATAATTAAAATTAAAAAATACAATTAGTATTTTTATTTTTATAGTGTTATCCGAACACATACGGAAAATTCCAAGATTTTAACAACAATAAAGAATTATGAACTTAAAAACCATCTCAAATATTTCAAGCCTAGACGGGACTGGAACCCACAGCCTTCCTCTTTATACGAGAATCAAGGTAAAAAATACAACTAATTAGCGACAATAATGTTATTGTAACCTGAACTGAAGAATAATGTTTATTTTTGTTTCTGTAGTTTTTTAAGCTTACATATGTTTAAATAACAAAATTGATGATATTTTAAAAATAAATAATTGCATTGAAGCTGGGCTGGGGCTATTATTACATGTTATAATATATGGGATTAACTGAAATCAACTATTCGGACTATTCGGAAGCTTCGAGGCTCTCTGGTGATTTTTCACAAATAAAAGGCATAACCCAGTTGCACGGGGCATCGTGTAGGTAGGGATAACCTCTCTGGGTACACCCACAGAATTCTCCCAGAGGCTGGGTGCCGTTGTTAGGTTCCCCCGGTTGCCAACGGGAGAATCCAGCCTCCCTTGGAGTCTGACCTGAAAAATAAATGTATATAAATAAAAAGGAAATGATGTTCGTTGGTAAGCGCATAACTTATGAACGGCAGAACGTATATAAGGATCATAGAGAAAAAAAAAATTAATGCCCCAGAAAATTTGAGAATAAGGGAAAAACTGAAAGTACTTTTTTTTTTGAAGATTTATTTCCTATAGATAATTTACCATGAATCGTCATCCAAGATCCACCATCATTAGCATCGTAATGTCCAATGGATGCAAATTGTGTGAATTGGGCGGTGATCGTTTCCTTTGGGTTCTTGTTGAAGAGTTCATTTATAATTAGTGACTCCTGGTCGCTGTTTATAATCATCAGGTAGGCGCCCTCTGCCATGCAGGTCATGTGAGCGCGGGACCATATCAGGCCCCGACGGTGGAACTTATAGCAGCTTCCAGTTCGTGATTCGAGGGTGTATTCTAGAGAAGAAATTAAGTATTTAAGTATGGCAGCCTCGTAAGTAATACCATTGGTCCCGTCACAGCCATTGCTGTTGAAGAAGTTGATATTAAAACTTATCAAATGTTAAAACTATTTTGCATTGCATTACATCCGTTACTTTGAAGACTCATGTGTCTGTAATTTTACCAACACTCATACCCTTCAAATTCATCGTATTGCTGTGTTCCGGCACAGCAATATATCTAAAATGCTAGTGACCCTTTTTTAAAAGGAAGCTCTCTGCGACCGATTGAAAGAATGCGGATTGTAATGTAACACACTGAAACTATTTACCTGGATCATGCGTTCCACACGCGGTGATCACCAGAGCATGAGTTCTCTTTTTGTAGCAGACGAATGGGAGGACATCCTTGCAGTTCACGTCTTCTAAGGTACCATTCCTTGAGGTACGCATTGCAAGACAGCTCTCAGCGTTCTGAGCATTGTTGGGCTCTCCTGGCATCCAGGTTATCGGCAGCTTTGATAAAGGTACTCCTAGAACAAAAAGACTTTATTTGCGAGGCCTAGTGCTAAAGAACAAGACAATGGCTTGCTACCTTCTTTAGCAGAGACGATAGATTAAATATAATTTATGAGGGCCGAGTGCTTGCTCAGACTTCTTAGTAATAGTTAGTATATTATATCAATTGAGGATTATTTATATAGCGTCTGATAGCAATAGCAGCACTGGCTGGGTGAAGGAAGCAGCCGCTATAATACCTGGCAAATGATTTGAGAAGCATTCTATACCATCCTTATAGCTTAGTCAGCCTTAATAAGCTGGAAAGTTTGAGCAAAAGATTATTTACCTTCAATGGAAGCGTAGCAGCCTTTGCAGTAAGTGGTGTGTATGCCCGTGAATATAGTGTGCCAGTCGCAAAGCTCTCTAGCGACGTGCTCAATGATCTCGTACCCAAGTTTGTTGGTCAAAGGTGATGCCAAAACAGCACCTGTAAATTTATGTAAGTGGTTCTTTAGTATTGTTACTGTGAGCACAGACTGTCCCATTGTTAATTGTTGGGAAAAGGTTGCTTCCTATATTAGCCAGTGGTATTTTTACCCACGATGAGACGGAGAAGGTGTATGCGTTTAGGATGAGAGGTTGTTTGTTTGTTTGTGTGTGCACAAAACAAATTTTCCCATTTTCTCCAAACCTTAGTTCCTCTACGAATCTCCTGATTTAGCACGTGATCACGTTGAGAAACATCAAAAACATTGCCCTCTCCATAGCACGCTGAGCGCTTTTGAGACTTCTTAATTTTTTCGTTTTGTTTTTTTTTTAAGTTTTTAGTCAGTAAACAACAGAATAGCCACCAATGTGGGATAAGAAAAATTATGAATAAAGTTGTGTAGGAAAAAATGTATGAATGAAATATGAATTTACCTTCAGCATGACATATCTGGCGAGCGTCGCTCCAAGTAGCCGGCACTTCGTGGAACTTCAACCAGCCCTCCGCCTCTTTGCTGTACGTATAGTCGAATCTAAATTTATAACTCTGCAAACCTGTGCAAAAATAATACATTAATAATGATGGGCATTTCACACTGCGCTATCCAGCCTGTACCACAAAATAGATGACAGAATTAAAGTTATGTACAACGATCGAAAACATACGCACGCACACACTCATAAACGCATGTGTAAGACGATCTCGGATCAAGTCGGTCGAAGCTCCGATCAAATTGATCCAAGATATTTGTTGGCAAAAATTGTGTTGACTTAGGAAGACAAACTTAGGAAGGCCTATATTTTATAGCATTATGCTGAGACAGTACCATTTGGTTCATGCACGCGGTGATTATGGATAAACCTACATCTTTGTATCTTCTTTGTATCAATTATATTTTGTTATATCTTTGTATTTATATTGTGTTGTGTGTTTCATATTGTGTTATCATTGTGTTATTTAGTAAGTAATGTTATCTGTAAGAACCTGTGTATGTCCAATAAATTATTTTTCTTTCTTTCTTTCTTTATAAAACCCGGCAGTAGATGTAGTCAGACTGTAGATGATGATGATGATGCTGATGGTAAAGATAATGAATATAATGAGATGATATAACGAATAATTATTTTATAAGTAAAATAAAATAGACTTACCATCAATATCCACAGAATTGAGACTGAAAAATAAAACTAGAAATTTGAAATACATTGTGGTTTTTTAACTTGGTAATTATACATACACTTTTCTGTCCCATACACCGATGAATGCGTCTCCTAATGCGAGCATTTGTCTTATATATATTATATGTGAGTGAAACCACAGAAGAGTTAAAAGTACGCATTGAAGTAAACACAGCGTCCGCGAGCGATATAGATACTTAAACCACCGGGATACAGCTCAATTTTGTAAGTGTAATAAATTCTCGTATGTAACTTGAACTTATCGGCATTTAATTAAATCACTCACAGTAAATCATTATGAGCCTAAATCGGGTGCAATATAGATCATATTAGTATGTAATTTTAATTTTTATAAAACACTAGGTGGGTAAGTCCTATCTCGAGTTTTTTATATCTTATCTTGCTCTAAACAACTTCCAGGTCAAACTGCAGTAAAATAAAAACGGCCAAATATGAGTTTGACTATGCATATAAGAGTGTTCCGTACTATCACAAAATAAATAGATACAGAAGGTCAGCTTTGGCCGATGTCGATTTTAATTATATACGCTCGTGCTTAGGGGTAGGTAGGGCTGGCACCTTCAACATTCTGAAATGTATTCTACAATGAAATACACAACAGTTTTGCTAAGAACGTTTATTAATTGTCCCGTAAATTATCAAACAAAATTCATAACCAGCTAACAAATTATGTTACACAAAACATTATTTACGTCTCGCTAAAGCGCAGCACTCTCGGATGGCGTTCGACCGACTTGATCCGCGTGCGTTTATATGCGTGCGCCGTTATCGCTCATTGTACTAACCTGATCTTATGTACTACTGTGTGTATATTCTTCCATGGAACACACTAGCCACATTACAATATGATCCACATAGTTCATGTTTAAGAAAGTAAGTATTTGTATAATTATTATTGTATTGTATTGTGTATTAATAAATATAATAATTAATTGTCAGGTCACGTCGTTAAGTTCTCATTAAACATTAGAGTTAGTCTACTACATATTTTTTTGAAGGCATGTTAGGTCAATCAAAAATTTTATTTTGTTATGCATTTTTATAACAAACGTCGCGGGCAGACTTCGTACGCGTTACACTTCTAAATGTGTAGGTAACCTACAAATAAAGCTAAACGCGCTGTTGCAACTTGACTTGACACCCCATTTTTATCCCATGGGAACTGATTTATGGAATAAAAAGTAACTTATGTGGTAATCCAGGTTATAATCTACGGCATATACCAAATTTCATCGAAATCGGTTCAGCCGTTACGACGTGATTGAGTAACAAACAAACAAATAAACAAACATCCAAAATTTCACATTTATCATATATCTAAGTGTCATGTAAAAAAATTGAACAAAACAATACACACTAAATTAAACTTCTAAGACAAACTAAAAGAAAAATATTTCCTTCTGACCAAAATAAATATAAATAAATATTGCTAAACATTTTACATAGCGCTATATACCTCCAAACTAAGCAGAGCTTGTACTATGGGAACCAGATAACTGATAGAATATTTACTTATACTTTTTTTTTGTAAATACATAAATAATATATAGAAAAACATCCAGACTCGGAACAAATATCTGTAGATCATGCAAACATTGGTTCCAAAGTGGGAACCGAACCCGCTACCCCCTGCGTCTCAGCCGGCTATTCACCCACTGCCACCACTAGGTCATCTATATGTTCTACTCATAGTACTTCGTCCCTATGAGGCCGTGTCCTAAAAGTGCATAAAGTACACTTTATGCACTTTTAAATCTTCAAATGAGGTACTCATCTAGTACGGTTATTTTTTCATTTATAATTACATACGATTTATTATAATAGACATTCCAATTTCAAAGAGTATTTGCTTATGTTTTTAAGTGAGTTCAACCTTTGTTGAATAAAATCGGATTGAGCTTTCAAACATGTCGTCGCCTGAGTGCTAGATTGTCCAACTGACTATTTTGACTAAAAATGAGGTTTGAATGCAGGATGATCAAGAAAGAAAAATAGATTCTATTACAATGACGTTGCGGGTCACTTTTCTCAAAATAAAAGCAGGTTTTCTGTTTAAAGTTTTCTTGTTCACCGAGAAAAAATTGAAATTCCGTGCTTAATTGACCAACTTCCACAACTTGTTCAACGTGCCATGCCGAAGCGCTTATTGCGTGCTTGTTTGGTCAACCTCCACCCAGGCAACCAATTACATTTTTTTTTTTTCGAATGGACTAATCTCGCTGTTGGCCTCTGAGGCCGTGACAGCTTAACCGAACTTTTGGCGAGCGCAGATGGCGCTCAGCCCAGTAAGTTTTTTAGGCAACTAGCGCAAGGGCACCACTTAGGTACGAGCCTCGGCTTGGGCTGTTGCCGGGGTGGGGATAGGAGAGAAACGCCCGGGTACATGTCTGTACCTCGTATAGGCGGCGACTGAAGGGACTCGTCGACCTCGCCGGCGAGGCGACACACCGAGTGTCTGTGAAGTGTTTGCTCTGTCTGAAATAGATGACTCACCTTCCGCATTAGCGGAGGTGATTTCGTCATCCGGGTCTCCAAGAACGTGTCTCGGACGACGGAGGATTTTGTTGGCGGGCGGATCCAACGGGTAGACCGGAATGGTATGTACCAAAGGGTTCGGATGCTGGGACGCAAGTTCATAATACCGCTTGGAAGCGAGTTTCATGAACTTGGCTATTGAATCTAATTTCATGTCGCGATGTAGAGGAAACCAATTACAGCTCGCTATAAGCGTGACTTAAACGCCAGCCATTTTGTTTTGTGCTTTTATGTGGCTTGGTGTCTCGTGGAGTACACTGCGTTTGTTTGGCATTAATAATTGTTTTTCGTGGTAATTCTCATTTAAAGTTTAATAAAACCTGTCACTAATTATCTGTAAATATGTCCCGAACATATTTTAAAAAAAGAACGTGTAGAAATTAAACGATAAGTACGTTAATACTATATTTGTTATAACATGTGTTTTTTTCTACAGAATGCTTAAATTTTTACTTAGAATTATTATAGAATGAAGTAAAAAAGTAGGTGCAAGTAAAATTAAGGAAAGAAAAAAATACAACCAGAAAAGAAAAACTACACAAATACCAAATTAACCCTATAGCAATAAGACAGATAGCTGCAAGAAAAATGAAGAAAATAAAAATACACAGCAAGAAAAGAAAAAACCTACAAAAATACCAATTAAACCGGGAAACAAGAATGAAAAGAGCCGAGGAAATAGATTTTTTTTTAAATTTTAGGTATAACTCCCATTTTATTAATTTGAGTAAGCTTACCTACATTATTACTTACCTACATATTTGATTTTGTAATGCAGAATTGCAGATACTTACGTACCTACTTCCTAAAACATTTTTTAAATTTTATCTATTATGAGTAACATTTATTTTTGAACACCTATTACCTATACTTTGAAGTGGTAGTTTGAACACCTATACTTTGAAGTGGTAGTTCACACAAAACGGTTAATTTGCGATTTGTACAATGTGCAGTGCAGTAATATTCTATGTCTTTAATCATAAACTCATTTGAGGCAAATTGTTCAATCTCCATTTTTAAACTGAAAAATACACAAAATGACATGACGTTTTGATTCCGAAGGAATAGTGTTTTATTTCAAAATCATTTTAAAACATATTAATAGGTAATCGATCATCTTATGCATGCATTGCAAGTAAAAAACATAAAAAAATTCCTGGTGTAAAATTTAGTTAATGGTCGGTTGGACAATCTAGCACTCAGGCGACGATGTGTCAAAATAAAATGTAATTTAAATCAAAAGCACTAAGGAGTCTTGATATCAACTTCGAAACAAATCCTCTCCAAAATAACTTTTTATCACTTTTTAACCCCGTCAGGAAATGAATTTCAATAAAATACGAAAAAAGGTTTATGCAAAATTTGAAGTAGATTGGACCAAGGAATCACGTTGTCCCATACAAACTTTGCAACCCTTTTTCACCCCCTTAGGGGTAGAATTTCGGAAAATCCTTTCATAACGAACACCTACGTCATACAAAGAACACACTACAAGTTTCAGGTCGATACGATCAGTGGTTTAGGCTGTACGGTGATCCGTCAGTCAGTCATTCAGGACAAAGCATTTTATATGCATAGATGGACACTTGGTTTAACAAAAAATCGAAGAAATGGAGTCCCACGGACTTGGTTACCTGTAACTTAAATTTTTACTGTAACTTTTATCTCTCTAGCTTCATCGTAGCTCTGGGAAGCGTTATAGCGTACACACACTGGAATGAGAACAGTATTAGTTGTTCTTTTACCAAATTTTGTAAGATATACTACTTAATTTTTTTTAAGATATCAGCTTATTAATGATACTTTTTTCAGTTTTCAGTATTTATACTTACCTAGATAATGAGTCTAACTTGGTCCCAGTAGAGCTCATTTCACAATGTAAGCTGTATATCTTTTTCCCAGTTCGGTATACTTCGGAAAAGATATATTATGTTCGAAACATAGTCATAGTCATCACACTAATATTATAAATGCAAAAGTTTGGATGTTTGTTTATTTATTTATATATTTGTTTGTTTGTTACTCAATCATGTCGTAACGGCTGAACCGATTTCGATGAAATGTATGTACATAGATTACAACCTGGATTAACACATAGGCTACTTTTTATCCCATAAATCAGGTCATCATAAAAATTGGATTGCAACAGCGAGTTTAGCTTTATTTCTAGGTTACTTACACATTTTCATATCTGCGCGTTATGCGAGTCATTAACACCGACTCTCAATTTCGGCTCCTACATTGAGTCGAAAGCCCAGTTGGCCGCTTAAAGCTTGGTATACTTGCAAAGGCGACACCAGGACAGTTGCTCAACTTATACCAAGCACAAGTCCGATCACGTCTGGAGTAGGTACTGGTCTGACTTCTGGAACGGATCAGCGAAATACCAGCTAGAGGCTCTAGATTCAATTGAGAGAAGAGCCAAGAAGGTCATTTGCAATGACAAGTTAGCGGATGCAAGGCTCCACAGCCTCGAGCATCAAGGTTGCAAGCCTCTCGGTTTTTTATCGGATACATTTCGGAGAGTGTGCTGCGGAGCTTTTCAATCTGATCCCATTCTATCATCGGACAACCAGACGCTCCGTGGCACGCCACCGCTACATGGTGGACATACCTCCCATATGCACAAATCTAGGTACTCGCGCACCTTTATGATGCGCACCGCCAAGGAGTGGAACGCCTTGCCTGAGTCTGTGTTTCCTGATAACTACAGCCTAGGGGTCTTCAAGTCGCGAGTGAATAGGTTTCTTCTAGGCAAGCGTGTACCATCGTAGACTGCATCATCGCTTACCATCAGGCGAGATAGTGGTCAAACGCTAGCCTCTAATTAAAAAATAAAATAAAATTAGTAGTGCAACGCGTATGAAGTCGCTGGCAACAGCTAGTTCATAATAAATTAGATTAACCATATTTTGACATCTGTCAGGCATACAAGTTTGTCACATGCAAACGTTCAGTTACTAGGTACATTCAAAATAAATAATAATTTAGAGGAAATAAAAAACTACAAGCCTTACAGTAGTCGCATATGACCACCGCGCGCGCTCATTGGTCAAATCAAATAACGAGCGCTTCCCCGGTTTCCTGTTACACATCAATAACTACATATAATCGATTCAATATAGATGATATCAGTATAAAATATTAAATAAGTTTATAAACTAGCTTCCGCCAGCAGCTTCGCACGCGTTGTTTGTCAACAAATGTCAACCTATGTGTTAATCCTAATTATAATCTACGTACATACCAAATTTCATCGAAATCAGTTCTGCCGTTACGACGTGATTGAGTAACAAACAAACATCCAAACTTTCGCATTTATAATATTAGTGTGTTAATAAAGGGGAAATCCGAAAGCAACAAGCATTTGTTATCGTTGGTTTTTTCAATCCTCCAACCTAAGGTCTCGGGTTCATTGCTGTAGCAATACGGGTCCGATAATTTGGCTAATATATTTATTAAGTTATTATTTATTAACATCTTCGTTTACAATATTTACATTAATCTTTAGCAATCGAAAATGTGTTCGTTATGAAGACTTCTGCGTCCTGTCGTTTTTAAAACTGACAACATGTCTAAATATTTTTTTATGCTGCATGGAGATAGATAGAACAAGCTTATGGCCCACCTGATGTTAAGTGGTACCATCACCTACAGCAAAATATTGCCTCGTAGGTCACGCACCTTAGAAACGTGCCGTACGATGCACTTCCCTGCGTCCATCAACTTGAGGCATACAGGTGTAAAACCTCATATGCCTCTAATTTCACCGGAAACCATACCTTTCATCTCAAAACATAGCAATCAATACTTGATATTTGTCAATGCAACTTACCTGAAAGTTGTTATTTATGATCCTTTAAGATCGTTCGCATAACGTTATTGAAGTTATTAGGCTAATTAACAGCTTATTATTAGTACTCATAAATTAACAGTATTATTTTACATAATTTTATATTAATTAGGTACATGAAGTACATAATGTCATTCATAAGGTTGATTTTTAACGACTGCTTGTAGTGAACTAAATCCAAAAATATGTGGCATTAATTAAAAAATTACACAATTAAAATAATAAAAAAAACAATACCTAAATCAATCTAATACTCAATCATTTATTGTATTCCACAATGTAATAGATGGTAATTGAGTACATGAGTGTTTTCGCTTAATTCAGAGTGACTCAATTTCAGGTCCTAGTACTACAAGGCGCTACATGTATCATTCTATCTCTTATGTTCTTGTGAATCATCTAGATCTGCGTGCAGGCTGTCTGGTTTCTTTTCACATATGAAGGGAACAATCACATTGCACCAGATGTCATTCAGGTTGCCAGATCGGAAGATGCTGCCGCAGTATTCCCCGTCATCTCCAGTGCGAACTCGGGTAGAGTTGTCCGGCTGCCCAATCTCGAACCGACTGAATCCAGCCTCAATTAACGTCTCACCTGAAAATTGATACATATTGTTACGCCTGAACATGCCCCAGAATAGGTTATACCGAGCCCTTTTACGGAATAAGCAATAGTCGGTGTGATACGATAAATAATAGAAACAATGGGCATGAGCTCACGGGAGCGTACTAGAAGTTTCGAAGTATTTCTGGATATATAAAGTATAAAAAAGACACTGGGTTTCGGAGGTTAGACAGTTGGCTACAAGTTCTAATACTTCAAGTATTTTTGAACGGGTTGTCTAGTGTTTTAGCGCAATAGCTCAACATAAGATTAATAAAGTGTTTGTGTTTACATGCCTAAATAAATTTTACATTGCTATGGTAAACATTTCACAAATTTATTTAATAAGCTCATCAAAATAACCCCTTTCATTTTTGTGCGTAAACACCCTATATAGATACATTATAGACACCACCAATACTTTTTCTTTCGAATGAGTATTATAAGATCTACCCAAATACTATACTTTTGGGAAGTTTCCTGACTAATTTCTATTTTGCCGTTTCTTTTCAATCTGTATTTTGTAGGCACGAGTTCTTACCATGAACAGTCATCCAAGACCCACGCTCGCCCCAGTCGTGGAAGCCAATGGCTGCCAAACCAGGATCCTTTGAGAAGATCAGGTTATCTGGATTTTTTGCGTAAAGTTCTCTAAGGACCACGGACTCCACGTCATTATTTATGATGGCCAGGTGGCCCCCTTCGGCTACGCAGGTCATGTAGGCCCGGGACCAGGGAAGACCCCGTCGGTGGAACTTATAGCAGCTGCCAGTTCGAGAGTCAAGGTTGTATTCTGTAAAGGTTTCTCATAACATAAATTGAATGGAAATTATATCCAGCTGAGATATTCGTATTTGGTATCTTTGGAAAATGAAAAAATCTAATAAGTTCTTTTATATGTATAAGATTTGAACAAAAAGACATCAGAGGCTCAAAACAAGGCTCCAGAAGAAATCTAGTCGAGAAGAGGCAGACTGAGATCTCGAGACATTATCTTTTTCAGAGTAATATGCCTTGACCAGTAAAAACTTTGCTCAGAATATGGGAAATTTTATTAAACAAACTCACTTCAGGAGTTTTTGAATTAGTGAATAAGTCCGTATATTTGGGATCACATTAACAATCATAAAGCTTGCCCAAAACTGCAAATCTACCCTCGCGGTGCCGTACCTTTATCATAAGTTCCACATTCAGTTATCACTAGGGTAGACCTTTTCTTGTAGCAGATGTAGGGGAAGATGTCGGAACACCTCACGTCAGCCATTGTCCCATTGGACTGCGTCAACATGACGAGGCAGCTTTCCGAGTTTTCATAGTTATCCGGCTCTCCTACAGCCCATGTTATAGGCAATTTTGACAGTGGCACTCCTGGAATAAAGTAAATTCAGCTAAGCCACCTAAACCTGGAAATTATTGATGGGAAGATTCTGTCAGTATGTTGTTGGGAAGGCCAGGTGAATAAATAATTACATTTTAAATATCGCCACCTAACCCCAAACTAAGCAAAACTATGGGAACCAAATAACTGATAGAATACTTATATACATTTTTTTGTAAATACATACTTATAACATAGAGAAGTAACCAGACCCGGAACAAATTGTCTGTGGTTCATACAAACATTTGTTACGCTGTGGGAATCGAACCCGCATCCTCCTGCGTCTCATACGGCTATTTGCCCACTGAACTACGGAGGTCGTCAAAACTACGTGGTAAAAGTAAGAGGTAGTGATTAATGTAAAGTAATAATAGGCCGAAGGAAAAAGGCAAAGACGTTCAAAAAAGTCGCGGGTAAACCTAGATGAGAAACGCATAAATTCGAGAAGGATGTCAAATACAAAAGGGGATGTACATTTATTGATAAATATATGTAATGAGAGAGAGAATAATAATTTCACTATGCTCTAATTTTCAAAACATTTAGAGTTGGTTTGGGTATGTATTGACCTGCTAAACAGATGGACGCAATCTGTTTTCATAGTTGCTGTTTTAAAAATATAGGAGCATTATACCTTCAACAGAAGTGTAGTCCCCCTTGGAGAACCTCGCGTGGACTCCAGAGAATATGGTAACTGGAGAATTGCCCTTTATTTGTGTCACGTGGTCTATGATTGCTGATCGCAGCTGTTTGGTCAAGGGAGAAGCCCGAATGCCTCCTGTAAATATGAATAGTGAGAATGTAAAGATGAAATAGGTAATCAAATTAGAATCATTCAGATTGGAAATCTATAGGCACCTTCTCGGTCAAACCGACCAAAAATGAGCAACTTAATATTTCCATAACACTTCTTCTATTGTTATGTATGTATTTTTATTTGATATTGGTATAGTTTAGTCTATCATATAAAGTATTTAAGTAGGTTTATTTATGTAGTATGTACCTATATTATGCTATATTTATTAGTCCTGTGCAAATTTTCTTTTTTACATTTTCTGTGCACTACCTACACATCTTTGTCTACAATACACAAAGGTTATCTGGAAGAGAATGCTCTTTAGCATTAAGTTCGCCTTTGTACTAGTTTTATAAGTGCAATAAAGTATTTTCAATCAATCAATCAATCATTCAAATTATTGGTTTTAGGTCTTATGAGATATAAATGTAATGAAAGTGAATGAAGCAAATAAATTATGTCAGGATTGTAGCAAGTGGAGATCCGCGTTCTCTGCATAACCCTCCTGGATAAAGGCGTGACAGTATGTACCTATGTACTTATTAGTATCAAGCCAATCATAATTATAAGAAAGTTACTACGAATTAATGATAAGATGCAAAATAGGAAAGCTGGAAAGCGGTTAGTAGGACGGTCTCCCACTAGATGGAAAGACGAACTGATAAAGATGCTGGACGCCGTTGGGTGCAGGTCGAACGAGATCGCTTGCTCTGGAGATCTATGCGATGATGGAAGTACTCTTTGTTCGTGGCGAGAGCTATATTATTACGTTTAAAGTGACGGCGCAAGTTGATTTACGTGATAGCAACTTCTATTACCTTCAGCATTGCATCTAAGCCTAGCCTCATTCCATGTAGCCGGAACCACGTGAAGCTTTAACCAACCATCAGCCTTCTTACTGAACTTGTAGTCAAATCTAAACTCTCTGCCTGACTGGCCTGAAAATGTATTTAATTATTAACATTTGTAAATACCCGTGGCATTACACACACTTGACATTAAATCATTAGGCTTAATCAATAATTAGGGATCCTGATTTTTTCTTGTCTTGTTTGTTACACTAACGTGGCAAACAACCTTACCACCTGATGGTACGCGGTTACCGTAGGCTATGGACGTTTGTAACACCAAAGGGTTGACAACCCTTTATAGTTTTTAAACCCCCCTGAACCAATTTCGATGAAATTTGGTATATAACCTTAGACCGTAGATTATAACCTTGGTCACCACATAGGCTACCATTTATCCCATAAATCAGTTTACATGG
The DNA here is from genome assembly GCA_963924445.1 of Philereme transversata. Lineage (NCBI taxonomy): Eukaryota > Metazoa > Arthropoda > Insecta > Lepidoptera > Geometridae > Philereme > Philereme transversata. Next base: position 34,528,150 of record OZ004339.1, on the reverse strand, counting down.
GATAAAAATGGGGTATCAAAGTTTCTATACAAAAATTATTTTGGCCTTTGTTACACTTCACACCAAAACTACTGAACGGATTGAGCTCAAACAAAAACTCAATTGCAAAAAATCAATTCAAGACCTAGAATAACATATAAGCTACTTTTTATTTAAAAAATCAGTTCCCATGAGGAGACTGAGTCGTTAAAGTTTCTATAGAAAAGATATTTTGTTCTGTGTTATCCCTTCACGCTAAAACCACTGAAGGGATTGGGCACAAACTTTGCAAAAGTTTATTTCTAGACCTAGAATAACATATACACTACTTTTTATCTCATAAATCAGTTCCCATGAGAAAAGAAAATATATTTTGTTCTTTGTTACCCTTTCACGCCAAAGCGACGTAGCAACCGCGGCCTACTCTCTTCATATTAGATATAGGCGCAACGATGAGTCATAAAAAAATCCTCAGATAAGATATTTTCAAAAAGACTATTTTTACCAGTAAAATATTTATAACAATTGACATCAAGCACCCCACGCTTTTCTACAATAAAATACATATTTTTTGTTAATCACACTATTCATAATTAAAATTTATTGAAAATTATTTATTTCTTTTCTATTCTTATTATGTTTTTAGGTTTTTTATACTATTATTTATTATTTAGCTAGTCTACAATATGGTGTTAGCTTCCGCCTGCGCGATTTGTCAATAAATAACTTAAGATAAGATAACGTTTATTTTCTAGAACATGGTAAATACATGAGTAGGTCTTAGTCTATAAGTTAAGAACATGTTCTAGCCTAGCAAGGCAAGCAAATGTTCAAATTAAATGTAAAATTATTAAATAAGAGCAATTGACTACATGATAAATTAGACACATGATGTCAAAATATGATTTATAATACGACGAAATGTAATAATAAAAATTTAATTCCCCTGTAATCTAAGTAATTTTGTTAAAAAATTAAGTTTTCAAAAGAATCCCACTAATATTATAAACGCGAAAGTTTGTATGTATGTATCGATGTTTGTTACTCTTTCACGTCGGAACGGCTGGACCGATTTCGATGAAATATGGTATGTACGTAGATTATAACCTGGATTAACACATAGGATACTTTTTGTTGACAAACAACGCGTACGAAGCTGATGGCGGAAGCTAGTCTTTTATAAAATTCATAATCGGAACCGCAAGTAGATTCAAATTAATAAGTATAAGTTTTTTACTTATCACGTTTGACTGGTAGAAAATGATTTTAGCATTAAATCCTGCATTTGTATATTTTTCTGTTTGTGTAAAGAATGAATATTTTGTGTTAATTGTATTTTATTTTTGCGCTTACATAATTATGAGACAATTGCTACTTAAATTAAATAAAAAAGTTAAATAAAAAACCACATACCATTGCAAAGCGCAGACAGCAAAGTTATAAGCAAAATATTATTGAACATCTCAATCGACTATTTATAACAAGTTATATTACCAAGTTGATGCACCCAATTAAAATATTTATATTTCTCGTTTCTTCTTATAAGAGTCACGGATAATTGTATACTAATGTCAGCTATTAAACAAACTTGATTTATCGTCAAAGTGACCACAAGTTTTATCTTATAGGCTATGCTTGTAAACAACCATTAACGCTTTTACTTTTTATTTTGATCCGAGTCAGAAAGCATTGAGTGCATAATGTTATTGCAGCGCTGCAGTAGAGATGATATTCGTTATTATTTTCGTTTCGTTATTCGTGTGATCTGTTACAGCCGTTTTACTCGGATACATTTTTTCAATGAGATCATCTAAATCTCTTTCTATCTTTAAAGTATACACCATTTCCTTTCTTTGTCTACGCACTGCTAGTTTATCGTTATGTTTATCACCTTTACTGTGGTTTATGTATATATATATATATATATATATAATATTTGTATATATTTGGTTTATTAGTAAGTTTATGATGAGTTTATACAATGCCGTCTTTTTGATTTTGTTTTGTACTGTTCATCCAAAGGTTGTCTGTAAGAGATCGCTTATGGCGATAAAGCTTCCCATTATACTTACCTTTACTTTTGTGTATTTCTTTGTATGTTTAATTTTGTTTGGTGTGCAATAAAGAGTATATCTATACATATAAAGTGTTTTGTCTGACTGAATGATTGATTGACGGATCAACGCACAGCCTAAACCGCTGATCGTAGAGACCTGAAACTTGGAGGGTGTGTTCTTTGTATGACGTAGGCATCCGATAAGAAAGGATTTTCCAAAGTTCTAAAGTCCTCTAAGGGGTGAAAAAGGGGGGCAAAGTTTGTATCAGACAACGTGATTCCTTGGTCCAATCTACTTCAAATTTTGCATAAACGTTTTTTAACAGAATTAATAGAAGACGTGTGTATTTTATTGAAATTCATACCCTAACGGGTTAAAAAGGAATAAAAAGTTATTTTGGCGGTGATTTGCTTTGAGGTTGATATCAATACTCCTTAGTGCTTTTGATTTATATTACATTTTATTTTGACACATCGTCGCCTGAGTGCTAGATTGTCCAACCGACCATTAACTAAATTTTACACCAGGATTTTTTTTTTGTTTTGTACTTGCGATGCATGCATAAGATGATCTATTACTTATTAATATGTTTTATAATGATTTTTGAAATAAAACACAATTCCTTCGGAACCAAAACGTCATGTCATTTTGTGTATTTTTCGGTTTAAAAATGGAGATTGAACAATTTGCCTCAAATGAGTTTATGATTAAAGACATAGAATATTACTGCACTGCACATTGCACAAATTGCAAGTTAACCATTTTGTGCTGCTTTGTACTACTGCTTTGTTAACTACCACTTCAATGTATAGGTATAGGTATAGGTGTTCAAAAATAAATTTTACTCATAATAGATAAAATTTTGAAAATGTTTTTAGGAGTAAGGTTCATAAGTATCTGCAATTCTGCATTACAAAATCAAATATGAAGGTAAGTAATAATGTGGGTAAGCTTTAGGTAATCCGATTGTATTCAAAAAAGCTCAACCGGTTTTGAATAAAATCGGATTGAGTTAAAAGTGCATAATGTTTTTAAGTGAGTTCAAATTCACAATAAAATGTAATATAAATCAAAAGCACTAAGGAGTATTGATATCAACTTCAAAGCAAATCACCGCCAAAATAACTTTTTACCCCTTTTTAACCCGTTAGGGTATGAATTTCAATAAAATACACACGTCTTCTATTAATATTGTTAAAAAACGTTTATGCAAAATTTGAAGTAGATTGGACCAAGGAATCACGTTGTCTGATACAAACTTTGCCCCCCTTTTTCACCCCTTAGAGGACTTTAGAACTTTGGAAAATCCTTTCTTATCGGATGCCTACGTCATACAAAGAACACACCCTCCAAGTTTCAGGTCTCTACGATCAGCGGTTTAGGCTGTGCGTTGATCCGTCAATCAATCATTCAGTCAGACAAAGCACTTTATATGTATAGATATACTCTTTATTGCACACCAAACAAAATTAAACATACAAAGAAATACACAAAAGTAAAGGTAAGTATAATGGGAAGCTTTATCGCCATAAGCGATCTCTTACAGACAACCTTTGGATGAACAGTACAAAACAAAATCAAAAAGACGGCATTGTATAAACTCATCATAAACTTACTAATAAACCAAATATATACAAATATTATATATATATATATATATATATACATAAACCACAGTAAAGGTGATAAACATAACGATAAACTAGCAGTGCGTAGACAAAGAAAGGAAATGGTGTATACTTTAAAGATAGAAAGAGATTTAGATGATCTCATTGAAAAAAGGTATCCGAGTAAAACGGCTGTAACAGATCACACGAATAACGAAACGAAAATAATAACGAATATCATCTCTACTGCAGCGCTGCAATAACATTATGCACTCAATGCTTTCTGACTCGGATCAAAATAAAAAGTAAAAGCGTTAATGGTTGTTTACAAGCATAGCCTATAAGATAAAACTTGTGGTCACTTTGACGATAAATCAAGTTTGTTTAATAGCTGACATTAGTATACAATTATCCGTGACTCTTATAAGAAGAAACGAGAAATATAAATATTTTAATTGGGTGCATCAACTTGGTAATATAACTTGTTATAAATAGTCGATTGAGATGTTCAATAATATTTTGCTTATAACTTTGCTGTCTGCGCTTTGCAATGGTATGTGGTTTTTTATTTAACTTTTTTATTTAATTTAAGTAGCAATTGTCTCATAATTATGTAAGCGCAAAAATAAAATACAATTAACACAAAATATTCATTCTTTACACAAACAGAAAAATATACAAATGCAGGATTTAATGCTCAAATCATTTTCTACCAGTCAAACGTGATAAGTAAAAAACTTATACTTATTAATTTGAATCTACTTGCGATTCCGATTATGAATTTTATAAAAGACTAGCTTCCGCCATCAGCTTCGTACGCGTTGTTTGTCAACAAAAAATATCCTATGTGTTAATCCAGGTTATAATCTACGTACATACCATATTTCATCGAAATCGGTCCAGCCGTTCCGACGTGAAAGAGTAACAAACATCGATACATACATACAAACTTTCGCGTTTATAATATTAGTGGGATTCTTTTGAAAACTTAATTTTTTAACAAAATTACTTAGATTACAGGGGAATTAAATTTTTATTATTACATTTCGTCGTATTATAAATCATATTTTGACATCATGTGTCTAATTTATCATGTAGTCAATTGCTCTTATTTAATAATTTTAATGTTTTTAGGAATAAGGTTCATAAGTATCTGCAATTCTGCATTACAAAATCAAATATGAAGGTAAGTAATAATGTGGGTAAGCTTTAGGTAATCCGATTTTATTCAAAAAAGCTCAACCGTTTTTGAATAAAATCGGATTGATAATGTTTTTAAGTGAGTTCAAACTCACTTAAAAACATTATGCACTTTTGGGACACAGCCTCATAGGGAAGTAGAGTCGAAATTTGAAATGGTAAGGACTAGCTGATGATACGTTTTAGTAACGCCTAGTAAATGGGGCTACATTGGGAAGTCTGTGACTAGTTGTCCATGCGGTACAGACCCTCAGACTATGGCACACTTACTAAGCTATCTTTTGTGCCCTTATTTTTGCACCCTGAGGGATACCCGTACGGCCACAGATAACGCTGTTGCAGTGGCCAAATATTGGCAAAACAACATTTGATGTTTAAAATAATATGAACCATATCGACACGAAGAAGAAGTAACGCTTAATGAGTGATGAAATAAAAAACTGTAGATTTTTGGTTACCTTTGCTATATTGAAATGGAATTGGGCGATGATATTTTAGTCACGCATCCCTTCGTATGGATTATCTTTATATAAGATTTTCAAAAACACTATAAGGTTTCCTGAACACTTTTTTTGTTAAAAATACCCGTTTACTAATCATAAAACTTCAAAGTGGTAATTTCATAATAGTCGTGTGTGTCTCCCCTACTCGCCAATCTGTTTTTGTTGGGTTTCTAATGGTTCAATAAATTTCACACATCACCATGCCCTAAAATTTTTATTTGAGCCACTAAATTTTCCCACTTCATTGACGCAGACTTATAATTGCTTTGTCATCTGTGTAGTGTGTATTGTGCCTGTCTATTTTCTTATATTTTGATTGTTTATCATGTCTTTGATATAGATGGAAATCAATTGTAAGCAACAACATATTGATATAAAGAATATACAAATACTTATTATCATTATTATGCGCCTGTGTCACATAATATTCCACAGGGCGTCCTTTTCCCGGCAAAGGCGTCCCTTCTCTCTAATCGTCCTAGTAATTATTTATTCATTTAGTTTTTATTACTTAATGTATTTATTTACATTCGTAAAGAAGGAGCTAGAGGATTGAAAAGAGTTATCAATAAGTAAGTAAGGTTTATATAAAATTATGTAAGTGACCAAGTAATAAATAACTAGTGGTTCGCCCCGAACTGAGATCTCCCGAGTATCCTATAAAAACAAAAAAATATTATTTGTGATCTTTGACTAATGCCTAACCAAATAACTTGACCTACAATTTCATTCAAATTACAGGTAACGTGAGTTCATGTAAATTGGTTAACTTTTTTTGGGGTAGAAATTGCAGTTATTCTGGATTTCAGACTTTTGCCTATATTTGTGTCACTAAAGCTACACGCATACCAAATTTCAGCACTATGGGGTCACTGGAGTACCCTGTGAATTTTGTCAAAGTTCAGTTTAAGGTTAATAACTCTAAAAACTACAAGGTTTAAACTAAAAATAAAAACGGGATCTAAAAATAAAATAAAAACCCTTTTATTAAACGTGCCATTTGACCGGATAGTCCCATTTTGTATTTATTTTTACCCGTCTTGAAACCCAATAACTCAACAACCTCCCAACATTTTTAGCTCATTGAGTCAGACCAAAATTGTGCCATCACTACCTACCTATATACCAAATTTCACCATGATAGGATAAACGCTTCGAAAGTAATCTTCGGACAAACATACATACATACACACATACAACGCCAATTTGCCCAAGTTGATTTGGAGATCTCGCTTTACTCGATCAATAACAATTTAAACTTCGTATTTACCTCGTTTTTATTTAACTTTTTTAGTCTGGACCTAGATAGGTTTATTTCTAGTAATTAAGCAGCGTTATCTAGTTAAGTGACTATTTAGAAATTTTCACTCAAACCAGTTAGGCTCATTTGGCCATGAAAATAAAAATATTTTTATTTTTTTGAGTTGCAATAGAGGAAGCTTAATATCATTTATGACTATTCCAAATTTCAAGATAGGTTAAGTTTGTTGCTGAGATAATCAGCTATGACAGACGCACGGACGGACAAAGTCGCACCATAAGGGTTCCATTTTTTCCATTTTGGTCTGGAACCCTAATGATCAAATTCAAGACTCTTGGGTCTGGGAGTTTGACAGACTCCCAGACTCCCAGACACCCCCCCCCCCCCGAACCAAATATCTGGAGATCATGCACACGTTTGTTCAGTGGAATACAATTTTATTGGCATACTCTAGGATGGGATGGGTAGGTATTTAGTTAGTTAGTAGAACTTGCATTTACTGATTAGAGAAAGAAAATACCACATTAGTTTATTTACAACAACGACATAACATAACAACAATAATATAGAAACACAACATGCCAAAAATATAGGTGTATTTATTTAAAAGATCCAAACTTAGCGTATATTGCGTATCCATCAAGGCCAGCGCAGCGATTTTTTGTCTATTCTTCGAAGACACGACAAGGCTCTGTCGATTCTCCAGAAATTGTCTTGGTCCCGAGCACGCTCGTATGATTTTGATGATTATAAAAGAAATAACTTGTAACGTGTATGATTTTACATCACGTTACACTCTCAAAATTAGCAAAGATTTCACATTGCATACAAGCCTAACACCACATAACACGACATCTAGCGACATGGCGGCGTACTGACAAGACAACATGATCTCATTTTTTCAATACACTAATCCAAGCGTGTTCTTATCGTAGTTCGCCATGAGTACGGTAGATGGCGTTGTACCACACTTTACATACTTTGTTTATCAATATGAGTTTTTATTATCTGTATCTGAATATCTTACGAGTTTTTTTAATAAATCTTTTGGCTTATTAAATTAAAGATATCATTGTTATTCTTGTAAAATAAAAACATAAACAATATATCTACAAATAGTAAAGCCATAAACAATATTTTGTTTTGACTGACGCATGGTGTTTCGTTTCTTGCTTAGGGCATCCCCAGATTTTTGTCGTGTCATTGAATCAAAGAACGATATTGTTTAAATCAACGGTTACTAATTATCGAGGGTTGGCTTGTCTGCCTATATAAGCCGGCGCCGATTCTTCATCGTCCTTTTTTATCACCAGAAGATCACAGCAACAACTTCCTTTCTACAATCTACAAAAGTAACCTCTAAGTTTGCTGCGACAGTGCATTTCTTACTTTTATTTAAATTCTGTGCAACACGCTTCTAAATCTGGTAAGTGATAGTGCCTCGCCTGTTCAATGATTATGTGTAATCCCCGTCTAATTCCGTTCTTTAATTAATTCGCATTTTTCTGTTCCCAAACAGGAAGTCGGTTTTCTTTTATCTTCCCCTACTTTCCTCTTCTTTTGATAACGGTTCTACCTACGCAATATCCAAGCCGTAAGAGGCGTGACCGCTCTCGTCCGCCCGACCAGCTACTCCGACGCACTCCGGGAGTCTGATTTTACTACAACGCCTACTGCCGCAAGCTCTGCTCACATCTTCTCTCCGGACAGGCGCCAGGAGCGGTCGACGGAACATCATACTAGGTATATCTAATCTATATTTTTACCCGGGTTGAACCCCTAGGAACCATACTCTATTTTCTGACACACCTTGTCGTCAGATGGCGCCCATTCTACTTTACTAAACTGTAACAATTATACCTGCCGTGCTCACCACGTTGAAAATTGGTATGCTGTAAGGCCATAAGCCTCAGAATTCTGTGCTCCTCCAGCTCACATTCTTTTATCAACCTCTTTATTATATACCATAATTGTGATCTCTAATTTTAACTGTGTACCATCGATAAACCAAGGAAATATTGTCAACCTCTGTTGCCTTGCCACAAATATAAGAAAAATTATTGTAAGAATCCTACCCGCTCTACCGACTTCTTATGCTTTAATATACTTCTAAAACCATATCCTTGTTTTATTTATTAAAAATTGTTACAAACTATCTATAGCAACGTAAATAAGGCTACCATAGCTATATACTTAACCTTTCTTCACCATATTATCTATAGAGTCAAAATACAACCCGTAAGCCAGATATTCATACAAAAACGATTATTATTCACACTATGTATGTTCCGTAAGTGAGTATGGACAGAACACTTTGGTTATAAATCTTAGCTTTCAGGTTCTGTGGGATTTTAATATACCTACACAAACTTTTTCTTGATTTTTTTATTCATATGTATCACCTCATAATTTGTCATACATGATCTTCATCTCCTGGTAGTGAGTTTCGACGCGTGCGTCGTATTGGTGCATATCTCCGCGCGTTGTCATTGTGCGGTACGCATCGCGCGGCTCGTAGTCGCATCTGCTGCACGGACAGCATGCACAGCAGTCGCAAAATGGACAGCATGTATTTACCGCGCCATACGCACCTGCTGACAACAAGTAACTTTTTAACAAAAATATTTATAACCAACTTCAACTTCGTGGTATGGGCATGTCATGCGGAGGGAAAAAAATCAATGCAGCTAAAAGAGTGTTAGATATGAGCGTGGATGGATATAGGAGTAGAGGAAGGCCGAAGAAGAGATGGATGGACTGTGTGAAGAATGATATGGAATGAATGAAAAAAGTGACAATGGGGATGACGGCTGATAGAGAGATATGGAAGAAAAATACATGTTGTGCCGACCTCGCGTAATGTGGGAAAAGGGCAGAAAGAAGAAGAAGAACCAACTTCAGAAATCAGAAAATCTATAAATGTGATTTGGCAAATCGAAGAGTTTGATGGTTTTTTCATGGGTTCAATCATCAGATTTAGACTACATTTATATGAGACTACAACTGAGGTACCCCCTTTCTAACAGAATCATTGAAATCAGACTACGTGGAAAAGAAGTATAGCTGAACATACATTAAAAAGAATCTGCGAAACGGGAACAGACCCGTATTTTTAAATTGGTTAAATATTTTCATAGACACATTTTTTTAAAATAAATTTTAGGACTAGAGTCAGGAACTGTTCCACAGAACTCCTTAGAAAATTTTACGATTGAGCTGAAACATATTCAGTTACTCAGTTCTCTCAGTTTGAGGGTAACCGCTAGTCTAAGTACTAAACACCTTGTACCTACCCATATTACGCAATAAACTGATTTGAATTGATTTGATAAGTTTTAGAGCAGCTGTTTTATTAATATATTTTGCAACGATTACACTCATACCTAGTCTCTTCGCCATGTTAGCAAAACTCAGATACGGGGTTTCGACAGTATCATCGAGCGGCGCCTGACAGATCCTCGCCACAGCTGGTGCCAAGAAGGTGCTTCGCTCCTTGTCAATGACGTGCTTGGTTTTCCCGAAGAGTGGGCAAGGAGTGTTTGTGTATACTTTCTGGCAACATAAACATCATTAGTTTCATGATCGTCATCATCCACAGCCCGATTTCAGGATGTACTGCTAGGTATAGGTAGGCCTATCTAAGTTTGTGCCATACTCCACGCTTTTGCGCTATCTGACTTGATGTCTGATCTATTGGCGACCCGAGCCGAGTAAGACGTGTTCGATACGGCATCAATTGAAATTCAAAACTCAGGATTAAAATAAAAATATTTTCATCTTTTGTATTTTAACCCTGAAAGAGAAGAGCCAAGAAGCTCATTTCGAATGACGAGTTAGCAGATGCAAGGCTCTACAGCCTTGAGCATCGTCGAAAGGTTGGAAGTCTCTCGGTTTGTTATCGGATACATTTCGGAGAGTGCTGCAGGGCTTTTCAATTTGATCCCATCATCCCCATTTTACCACCGGACAACCAGACGCTTCGCGGTGCGCCACCGCTACTTGGTGGACCGACATACCTGCCATATGCATAAAGCGGTACTCTTCCACCTTTATAATGCGCACTGCCAAGGAGTGGAACGGCGTGCCTGAGTCTGTGTTTTCTGATAACTACAACCTGGGGGTCTTCAAGTCGCAAATGGATATGTTTCTTCTAGGCAAGCGTGTACCGTCGTAGACTGCGGCGGGCAAGATCCTGGTCAAACGCTAGCCTATAATTTATAAAAAAAATCTGAAGTTTTGCCAGGTTAAAAGTCACGAGTCACTCACTGAAGGCCATCTTCTAAAGCACTCTGCGAGTGGTTTCCTCTCTAACAGCAGTTCCGCTGAGGTGTTCTGTCCTTGTCCCTTCCATTTCCTCCTATGGCTCTTGCAGATGGGGCGACATCTTTAACAAGAAAAATAAGATGTTACGAAGCAATTTATTTGGTAGAAGGCAGTCATATAATCATCAATTGACATCCACTGATGAACATAGCCCTCATACATAGATTTCAAGAGCGTCCAAAGGCCTTAGTACTGATCCTGAAAGGGACGTTGATGGTGATAAAACCAATTGTAAATTAGTTCTAAGGACAGTTGGAAAGGTTTTTCCATCCGATTTCCAATATCTTACATCACAGTCAAAACCACCAGGGTAGATAATGATGAGGATACTTACTGGCACAGCTTAGAGGTCTCTTTCGAGTCTCTTTTAGTTTTTGGGAATTCAATCATTGTTTACTTTCGCATTTCACTGTATAACATTTTTTCTACAATATTTTGGCAACTAAATAATTATGAGGGGGAGGTCTTTGCCCAGCAGTGAGACAAAAGTGGCTGTGAGTAATAAAAATAATAAATAAAACGAAAGTTAATAAAATGTCAAACGTCAGGCTAACGTTGTGTTGTCAAATACCAATAGATAAACGTATCCCAAAAAAATTTTGTTCAGAAACCCTTACATCTTATTATTTACTCCATCTGTATCTATTTTTTTCCTAAGCTTTACTATTCTTCATCTATTGGCCAGAATGAGATAATAGCCAGGTCTTTTACATTTTTCAACGAAATAGGATCTTTACAGATCGTGGTGCCAAGTTAAAGCATTTTCTACTGGGTATAGCACTCTCTACTAACACCTATAGCATTTTCTCAACTTAGCCTTAATTCGCAGGAAATACTTGGAGAAGCTATGCTGTGGGTTTCCTCAAAATGTGAGCAAGGAACTGAATAACTACATTCTGCGTCATCATAACTTGAAGCAGTGAAAAACTATATTTATAAAATAAATATATTTTATTCCGACTGTAATTAAACAACTGTATAACAAAGTTAAATAAAAACGAAATAAATCTAAAGTATTATGAAATCATATTCCTCTGCATTGCACATCGACTGTGTGTTGGTGGGTGACCTGGGGGTTCCATAGATCTGAAAAAAATCTGCTGGTAGGTAAGTTTATATTTATTAGAAATCTCTTTAAACTGTGGCTGAACATATACCATTCCCTTATATTTCCAGTGCTTTGTGAGACAATCAACAGTTCACAGCCTATAAGTGGTTTTAAGACCTATTAAAGCCTCCGACCCAGATGATTAGCATTTTAAAGTGGGTGGAGCATATCGTTTGGAGCACTTGCGGCCATTAGGGTGGAAAGGTCCTCGAGTGGAGACTGCGCTCTTTTATATCTGGAAAGACAGGTCGCACAGGATTGCCCCGGAAATCTATCGGGGGCAATATATCCTATGCTTGATATGATAACGATGATGAAGATGAATGATACTTCTAATGATACTTCATGGAAAGTATCATTCATTATTATCATCAGAAATCGTCAAGCAATTAATTTTCTGTGTTATCAGATGATAATAACTCACTTGGGATGCTTATCATCCCATTCTTGCATCTTCTTGCAGAGGTCCACCACTCCTGGTGTAGCAGAAGGGCCTTCACTCGGTAAAGAACATGATATGCATGACCCACAACCGATGCAAACTGAAAGAAAAGTTATGTTTTTTGTTTTAATTTTAAGTTTGACTAATTTTATTAATACTTTTTTATTGTTTTATATTTTATATGAGGTAAGAGCTACGAAAATTATGATTATTATAAATAAATAACGTACTTAATAATAAAATTAACATGTAAAGCTTTGACATTGCATGCGTTAGCGCTGAATATGGCTGTACCTAGTGTACCTACACAAAAACTGTACCTACACTTTGTTTGTTACCCATATTACGCAATAAATACAATTTGATTTGATTTGAATTTTAACCAAACCCAATCAGTTAGGCCCAGCAGGTGGGCCACAAGCTTGTTTCATCTCCATGAACAATAAAAAAAACTACACCAAAATGACGGTTAAATTCGACAAAACTGTTACAAATTCTCAAATTTCCCGTCGAGGGATTTAACAATTTCGTCAATTTGATGATCCACAAGTACTGAACTTCGTAGACTCTTCAGTCTACAAACATTTATACGCGAGACAGTAAAAATACATCCACAATCTGACAACTAAACTGTTATTTTACTTTATTCTTCCGTAGTACTTTTCTAAGCTGGCCTGGCTGGATTGCCATTGACCTGCCCTCCGCAGCATCTAAAATAAATTTACCTTCTTTGGACGTTATAGCCATAGCTGATGTGGTTTCATTCTCGTGGTACTCCCTAGATCCAAGTGTGCAAAGTGATTGTACAAGTTTTGCTTCGAAAGTCCTGTCGATTAGCCCTAGAAACGCAGAATAAAATATTAGTATTAACACCCAACGCACCTTCAGCACATTGAGCGCGCAACACTCAACTGATTCAATAGCCAACGTCAGCAGTGTTACTGTAGATGTATTATTGTTCATAAGCCAAAGGACACTACGACCAGCCCTGCCCGTTGCCAACCTTTTAAAAAATGAAAACTACTTTTTATACAGACTTCATACTACAGTCACTGGGGAAAACCTGTGTGTTCGCGGAAGGTTATTCTCCATAATTTAAGGATGTATTTCCTGTCAATGGCGACTGATGCTATGATAGAAGGGAGCTGCAGGCACCATCAAACAACTCCTAAGAATACAAGCGGTAGAACACACAAAGAGAGACGTTCAATGCCGGTTGTGAGCATGGTCCATAGTCGTCAATTCTCACAGCACGTCTTTGAATCGAATTCAAAGATCCTAGCTGGTATGCAGGTGCTCCTGCACAATTATGACAACAGCACTCCACGGGGGGCCGGACTTGGGACTAATACATACAGAGAAGACGGGACGCAGGTGCGGCGCGTCAGCAAGTCTTCGCCTTGCCAACATCTTACGTCTTCTAGCCAGTGCCCTACACAAGTGCTTCCTGTAGGGTAATTAATGATATAAACCTTTATCCTCGACTATTTCTAGCATTGATACCGCCGTTCGTTCGCGGATAATCGGCTCAGATATTTCGTTCATAACTATAGAGCCACTCGATTCCAGATTTTTTCGATACTCATTCGATTCCTGTAAAGTATTACGAATAATTTAATTATCGGTATTCAATTTGTGAAGCTGATATTCGATTGTATTGAACTTTACTGGTCAGTAAATTACGAAAACGATATTCCTCAAAATCTTTCGTGATTAATTTTTATCATTATTTTAAATACTGGATTTATTGAATAATAAATAAATAATAAATATTGCTGGACATGTCACACAGCACTATCTAGCCCCAAACTAAGCAGGGCTTGTACGATGGGAACCAGATAACTGATAGAATACTTATATACCTTTTTTTTTTGTAAATACATACTTATCATACTTGACTGCCTCCGTGGTGCAGTGGGCGTATAGCCGGCTGAGATGCAGGAGGTAGCGGGTTCGATCCCCGCCGCGGAACAAATGTTTGCATGATCTATAGATATTTGTTCCGGGTCTGGTTGTTTCTCTATATATTATAAGTATGTATTTACAAAAAAAATATATATATAAGTATTCTATCAGTTATCTGGTTCCCATAGTACAAGTTCTGCTTAGTTTGGGGCTAGATAGCGTTGTGTGAAATGTCCAGCAATATATTTATTTATTTATTTATATATATAGAAAAACATCCAGACCCGGAACAAATATCTGTAGGTCATGCAATCATTTGTTCCGCGGCGGGAATCGAACCCGCCACCTCCTGCGTCTCAGCCTGGCTATTCGCCCACTGCGCCACGGAGGTAGTCAAAGAATAATAATTTGCAAGGCGAGTTGCAGTGCGGAGCGGATCGCATTCACCCTTATGAAGGTTCATGAAGTGAACCAGAATATCAAGAAGTTGGTCATAACACCGTTTTTCAAAAATTACTAAAAATAATAACCAGCCTTGATTCTAATAAACACACAGACAGAGGAACAAAGTTGCTTTCGAATTTATAAAATGAGTATGGATATTGATAAACAGCCCGCGCGGTGAATAGAACTTAGCAAAGGCTCGAGATAAAATCTGACCGGTAGTGCTCTCAGCTTCTGTAGTAAGGGCTGTCTACTAATGAACTCCCAAAAAGCACAGCATTTTCTCTGCACATAATCGTTATCCGTGTCTTCTTTGGGCGTGAAGTCGATGACCAGGTGTTGGGTCACCAGAGGCTCCCCACAGGACTTCTCTCCAAATATGCTGTTGGTTTCTGAAGATAGAGGGTTGCTGGTGACCGACGGGTAAGTTGAATCAACACTGGTCTTCAGTGAGATTGGAGCACTCAAATCCATACCTAATGCTATTAATAAAATATATCTCTAGTGATTAGATGATTAGAACGTTAAAACTGGTCAAAAGAATGACTAATACTTTTTAATACAAAAAAGAGAAACTGCATAAAACTAAATTAAAATTCATTTCTTTGACATAATTTGAAGCTTATTTAGACCACAGACTAGTAAGAGAATACTAGTATCAGACGGGAACTGAATAGCCAATAACGGCACGGTACTTATTTTTATTTGGCTCACGGTAATCTAGTTTGACATTTGTTTGAGACGACGCCTTAACCTAGTGATGACTTTGTTTTGGCTGTGGCAGTGTTTAGTATTCCGCCAATGATGCTTTCGGTTATTTTTAAATAGAATGAATTGATTTATAAAATCTACAGAAATAAACCTGCATGTTTTATTTAATAATTTTTGCAGCTTCTAGCTTCAGGTGGCACGTGGCTTTTGTGCGGTGAGGCTTAAAGAGGTGTCAGTTTGGATAAGATATACTTTATTTCGCGGCTAAAAAGGCCTATCACTCTATATAAATCTACAGTATTTCGGTAACATTTCCAGTTTGTTTCCAGTGCAGTGCTGCGACTAACCATTGCCCTATAGGGCGACAAAGAAAAACCAGTTACAACAAAGCCAAAATCAATTTCATCAATAAAAACGTATCTATTCAAACTATTGCCTTAACGTGTGTACCATTTCGCGGTACATACTTCCTCTGCTGGATGTTCAAAAGGGCTCACCTCCCACAGCATTGCTGATACCATTCTACTCTAAAGTGATGAAGTCAGGGTGGATTTTTCCGTAGCAGGTTCTGTTAGCAAATGTGTGAGAACTGCCTGATGGTGTATCAAATATTCACGAGCCATCTTGCTTTCGGACAGTGTGCCATGTTGACATAACTTGAGTGCTTATTTACCGATTTACACACAAAACCTAAAGGGAAAGGAAGGGGAAGGGAAGTATTACCATCATACCTACATATTTTTAACGCCAAGCAGCATTGCTGTATTTAGATTATACAAACAATTGTACCGACGGGAATCGAACCCGTAACCTTCTGCGTCTCAGCCATTCATTCGTGGAGTCATGAAGATCATCAATGTATGTAGGATGTTTCATAGTGAAATTTATATGCGAATATTAAAGCTATTTATTACTTGACTCGGGTCGTAAATATTATAAGCAAATTCGGAAAATATCCTTGTTTACGACTGTGTGACACTATCGTAACTCTCGTGTGTGGATAGAGTTTGTGGCCTTGGGAATGGTTACCTATGTGATAAAATGGATCTGTTTTCTATTTGAGAACTCAAACCGTACGGCCAATTTTCCTTTAACATTAATTAAACAGCATGACGCGAACCGATGCCACCCGTTCCCGTTTCACAAAGAAAATCACACATTCTTGCTTGGCGGTAATTTTCAATTCAGACTGACAGCAATGGCATTTGACTTTGACAGTACAGGGATGCTTTTGAATCTTATTTTAACACTAGCACTCACATTTCGAGATGCTACGGTATGTCACAGCCGGCCGCGGCATTCCGTGGTCTCCTTGCGACATCAAAGAAATCGGCATCAAAAAAAAATTCTGTGTGCCGATCAATAGAAGCATTTAAGATTAAACATGGGCGGTATAATATAAATAATTTACATCTAAATTGGTTAAAGTATAGATACTTATTAAGTTTGGGGCATAAAAGTTATCGAGGTTTCAGCAGTGGACGTATTTTGGCTGATATTATGATGAACTAGAAAAAACAGAAAGAGAACTAGTCGTCAAGATAAAAGAAAATATCATCCGCCGCTGCAACATTTCTGCGGACAACAAGTGATTGTTTTCTAATGAAGCAATATCAACTTCGCCTGTGGAAAGCTTTCATGCGGGTTCTAATATCGGCCATTAATAATATTTGCTCGCGTTGCGGTAAAAACAAACAAAACGTTTTGTGGGAATTTAATTATTGTATACTACCGCCTCCACCGGCTTCGCACGGATTATTATCAAAATAAAATACCTATAGCCTATATAACACTCAAGGATAGGACTTTATATAAATAAATAGTTTTCAGAATCGGTTCAGCACAAACTTACTCACAACGATCTTTACCTCTTTATAATCTTCTGTCATAATGTATAAAAATCTCGTGTCACGGTTTTTGCGGTCTCCTCCGTAACGGGTCGACCAATTTGGTTTTTTTTTGTATATTTGGTAGGTATGAGAATAGGTCAAAGAAAAGAGAAAAGGTAATGTATTTTTTACCCTCCTACCCCATCCCCTCATTTTTTTATCGCGATTTTAGTATGAACAATATCCGTACAATTTAACCGTCGTTCATTGACATGAAGTCATTTATATGAAGTGTCGCATCACTTTGACAAGAGTGTTTTAGACAGGGCGTTTGGTAATATACTGACGATATTCAAGTGGCGAGTTTTCAAAACATAAAAAAAGACTTTTCGAAAAAAAAAACTACTAGTTATGTTATCAAATTTTAAAGGAAATCGACTAAGTTTAGGTGATTAATTCGATATAAAACTTACTGCCTACTCTTGCAGTCGACATCCAAAAATAAAGGCCTTAATCCACAAAAGCGTAGATTTGCTACTTATGTCTTCTCTCTACGCGCTCTCTGCTTAGAACTATGCTGCGAATGCGCTGTAGAAAATACGACATCGCCGCTTGACCGTTTCCACTAAAGCTGAGCGGAGAGATGTCGGAATATCGATACGATATTAGTTATTTTCGCATGGTATTCTCATCTCTGCAAATCTACGCTTTGGTGGACATCGGCCCGGAAACGCCTAGAAATTGTGTATCTGGGATTGGTTATCTGCAAACTGCCCACTTTAGCCACAGTAAACTTATTTCCAACTATTTACTTTATCCATTTCTTTGAGAGATAGGTATCTAGTGCATTGTAAAAATTGATGAGTCTTTTTTCAATTCTGGTTTCTGCCAAAGCTGTGATTTGTTGAGTAGGTATCAAACAATTAGGTAGGTAGATTTGGTCACTAGTTTTGATCTCGAAGTTCCCACGTGGACGGGAAATGTCATATGTGCGAAGCCGCGAGCGTCAGCTTATTATAGATTATTATAAATAAGGGCTAGTAAACACACAGCGTTCGAAATTTAACTGTTATTCATTTTCTTAGCTCAATTTTAGAATTCGCCCCTCTTTCTCCATATAAACTAATCTCTCTCACTCCGTGCACGCAATAAGCTTCTTCGTCATCATCAGCCCACATTAGTCCACAGCTGGACATAGGCCTCTCCCAATACACGCCACTGAGCTCTTCTCATCCAATCTCTCTCCGCCGCCTTTAGTAATCGCTCCACCTATCCGGGAGGCGCTCCACACTACGTTTCCAATAAGCTTAAAAAGGGATATATATAGTTTCTCTTCACTTATTAATATCTATATAGATTATTCTAAAATTTGTATAGATTGTGTGATGCGACTTTCCTCGCGATGTTTTCCTTTACCGCTTTCACCATGTGTAAGGGCACATTTTTTGCTAATAGAAAAATGTATTCCCGCTCGGGAATAGGTCCCACAAGGTCAAAAGTCAGGGCACATTCTACTAGCTAGGCTATGACGGTTTCCTGCCCTCTTCGTGAAATTTCAGAGTCATATTAGAAACTCAACTAAAATAGTTTCGTTAATGAAAATCCCGGTGAACATGAGTTCATTCTAACGCGTAATATGCGATATGTAGACAAGCGTAGCTGGTAGCGGAGCGCTCATGTTAGCTGATCAAATATGAACCGAGCTTCATCATCCTTCATGATCACAGCCTCTATTAGTCCTCTGATTTACTAAATAATCATCATATTATTATACTTATACATTATACACATGCATAGAATACTTTGTACTCATCCCTTTTTAAGCATAAGTACTGCGCGCACGGAAACTTTGTGATTTGGCATAGTTAAAGCTTATCCATATAAATAAATGAATATTGTTGGACATTTCACTCAGCGCAATCTAGCCCCAAACTAAGCAGATCTTGTACTATGAGAACCAGATAACTATACCTATATACATTTTTTTTTTGTAAATACCTACTTATAATAAATAGAAAAATATCCAGACACGGAAAAATGTCTGTAGATATTTTTTTGTTCATCAAATGTTTGCATTAAAACATTTGTTCCGCGGCGAGAACCGAACCCGCTACCTCCTGCGTCTTAGCTGACTATTCGCCCACTGCGACACGGAGGTTGTCAAATATATTATGGAATATGGAGAAAGAGTGCAGGTAGCAAAAATTATCCTAAAACAATAATTAATTAATTAAATAAGGCTGGAAATTTCACAAAGTGCTATTTAGCCCCAAACTAAGCAAAGCTTCTACCAGAACCAGATAACTGCTAGAATACTTATACCTAAACACGGAACAAATATTCAATTCTCTGTTATAGGCGATGATTACCACTTAACATAAGATTGTTCCATCACCTTGTAGAATAAAATAAAACTAATATCTGTAGACCATGCAAACATTAGTCCCACAGCAGAAATCGAATTAGGGTCGAATTTAGACCACTATGCGGTCAAATTAGTTACATTTGAAATATCGATATTTTGAATAACAAGTTACTCAGGTTTAAGAAAGATGTTTAAAAGGCTCTTCTTCAAGCGAGTGCTAAACATTCAAGTGAATGTTTGAATTTACAAATATGTATTCAATTTTTCAGCTACGATGTATTGTGTGCGTATTTAATATAACCGGAACTGTTTAAAATGTTTGAAATCAGCTTATCCCAGGTTAATTTACAAATCGTTTTTGCATTTATACATATCCCTATTATTATAAAAATTAATTTATTGTTATTTTTTATTCTACTTGATATTAAGCAGGGGCAGCACAGCTGCCTATCATACAGGATTTTCAGTCTAGTTTAGGCAACTGAGGCTCATACATAATTGTTGTCACATAATAATCATCATAATTTTGGTTACATGTACCTACCTAATTATTATGTATTGAATTTATGTATTTGTATATTGTGTCCAAATAAATAAATATTCTATTCTATAATGTTAATTTTAATCGTAATATAACAATGTACATACCTATTTAGTTGTTAAATACTTTTAAGTAATTTCAGTAAAAAATTACAAGAATTGTCATTTGACATTTCTGATATTATAAGTATATATTATAAGCATGGATCTACAAAAAAAAAGTATATAAGTATTCTATCAGTTATCTGGTTCTCATAGTACAAGCTCTGCTTAAATTTGGGACTAGATAACGCTGTGTGAAATGTCCAGCAATATTTAATATTTATTTATATTGCTTTCAAAATCGACGAGATCTGTATTGAAATTTGCTGTCACTTTGACATTTGCTGTTACTTTCGACAATTCAGACAATTTCGGTGCTTTGTGCCAACCGGACTATTGACACAAAAGTATCAGTAGTTTGGTCAACCGGACTAATAATCGAACTGCTAACACCTGTCATACACAAAATCGCTTCGCTCAATGCTCCATCAGGTATTAGCCTTAGGGCAATGTCTGACTCACATTCTTTAATGCCAGATTCCCAGTGTCAATGCACTGTAGACGACACGACTTTGTTTTCGTCATAAATTCAACTCTTTGTGAGCTCTTTCATTTCACACAATTTGAGCTGTTTGGTAAAAAGTAAAAAACTATCTAATACAGAGTGCTCTGGAACATGAATCTAACTTGAAAGGACCTGTGTTAAATACAACCTGAATTAAGCAAATTATTTTTCTGAAAAATCGTAATGAAAATATTTTTACGCACTTGGTTTTTAACAGACAATTAACAGTTTTATGGGCTCCGGAGAAAATGATTAACTCCGGGTTATACGCCTAAAATAGCAGATTAAAATCTCTTGTTTGAAATCAAATTTAGTAAATGTGTAGAAACGGGCATTGTTCTCGTTCGTCTTTAGTTACCTACAAGAACAATGACCAGCTTTCGGAGTTACATTCATATTCAAAAGCACCCTGTATAAGTAGAATAAATTGTTTTTTTATGTACCTAGTTTATAGATGTAGAAATTTGAACCGTGACATTTTGCCGATACTCAAAGGTATCTACGAAATCTTTGGTTAGTTACTTGAAATTTCGCAAATCACATTTATCACAGGTTACTAATGTAACGATTGGGATTCACTTCGGTTCAGTACCAACCATACCTCGTAGATATACTCGTTCGTATTTACCGTTTTGGTTCTGTGTACGGCTAAGGAATGGATTACTTTATCGTCATCCGTTTTACAACCCGCAGAAATCAACTTGGCACCTGCTTGGAATGTGCTTCCCCTCCCATCACACCCCACCGCCTACCGCTCTCGCCCTCGACGCATCGGTACGGTCAGTAAATTAAATACTACAGTTACGCGCGCGCGTCCTTTGTGTTTTTTTTTTCGTTGTTATTATTGTTGGCCAGATTTGATTTGTCATTTTATTAAAAAATAAACTAAAAATTGTATTTGTTTTATTATCATAAAGAAATGTATAACAGTATTTCTAGACCTTAAAAAAGCATTCGACACCGTCTCTGCCCCCATTCTTATTCTCAAACTAGAAAAAATTGGCATAAGAGGTACTCCATTGGCATTGTTGACAGATTATCTCCACAAACGTAAACAAAGGGTTAATATTGGCCAGGTTGTTAGCGAGCATGTGCCTATAAAGTATGGAGTTCCACAGGGTAGCGTGTTAGGACCTACCTTATTCCTGGCATACATAAACGACCTATGCGATCTAGAAATAATGGACTGGAAAATTTATTGATATGCGTAGTTTTTTCTGGCAACTCATGGAATGATGTTAAAAAGAAACCCCTTTACCTGCTAGTTTTAGGCTATTTTTTCATTATTTTTATTATTCTAATCCAATTCTAATTATTTAATTTTTATTTTAATACTTTTTTTTTGTAATTTATTTAGGTAAGTATGTAATTTTTATAATTAATTCACCTGGCATTATTATATTTTTATTTATCATACACATCACATAATTTCATCATTGACATCACATATTTCATCATTGACATCACACAATTATAATTTTGCTCTCACAGGGTCTGGTGGGTGATTAAGCGGTCTAGGCAGAATAACAGCGTCAACTACTAACCCAGTTGACATAATGCTGAGTCGAGGCCCTTTTGCTGCTATAGCACACAACATACCTACCTCATATTTAAAATTAATTATTTATTACACCTATTGTTTGTTTATGTCTTACATGTTTTCATCTGTTACATTTTAAATCATGTTTTGTAAATGTATTATGTGTGCTATTTAGCAAATAAATTATTGTCTATTGTCTATTGTCTAAAACGGAAAAAGGTCTCGTAAAGATTGCTAAATGGCTAAAACAGAATCTACTTACACTTAATGTTGCTAAAACGAACTTTATCTGCTTTACTATGTACAATTGTACTCAACCAGAATCCGATTTCAAATATTAGGATACACGACTGTAATCTGAACGGTCAACTTTCATGTACCTGTCCAAATATAAGCAAAGTAGAGTCAACTAGGTATCTGGGAGTTATAATAGACCAGCGACGATCATGGCACGCACATTTAGAATTGCTCATGAGTAGGACTAGAAAACTAATATGGATTTTTAAGAGCTTAAGACATGTAGCACCACAAAAACTTCTTAAGCAGATATATGTTGCGTTAGCGCAGTCTATCATAACATACTGTATACCAATTTGCGGAGGTGCAACAAAAACTAAGTTCTTAGATCTTGAAAGAGCTCTAAGGTCACTGCTGAAAGTAATGTATTTTAAACCATACCTATACCCCACAGATACCCTATACTCATACTCTGAAATACTATCCGTAAGAAAGCTTTATATACTCAATTCGGTATTAAAACTTCATAAAACCCTGGAATATGACCCTACAAAACTTAAAAAAAGATTATCTAATGTAACTAATAAATCACATGTCTAAACAACTTTCGCAACACGACAATATATCAGACAGTCTACCCACCTATACAATAAAATAAATAAAATTATGAATATATACCCAATGAACAATCACAAATGTAAAAGAATTGTTTTTGAATGGCTAATATCATTAAAATACAACGAGACACTTTTAGAAATTGTTCAGTAATTAGTATTATAATATAAATCTAGTCGAAAGGCTAATCGCACACCTACCTACCACCACCATAACATAGAAGCGCCTGTACTGTACCAACATTTTCTTTACGCCCAAACACACTCACTATACCCATGCACATACTCACGCACATACATTCACACATATATACTCATGCACCTCCTTACGCGCTCTCATACACACACCATCACACTCACGTACATACATAAACACACGTATCACACTCACACACACCCACTCACACACGCACACACACCCACTCACACACGCACACACAGATTCACTCACACTCACTTATTCAGTGTACACTATTACCTATATAAGATAAAATAAGTATATAGGGTGTGGCGTAATGAGTGGATAATAGGGTACCTGCGGGTAGGGGCTATTGTGGCGGTTCAGAAAAATATTTGTTATGCTCAGTAAAAGTGCCTCGGTTTTCGAGATATTCGACATTTTCGAAATTTAAGAAATATTTCACCCTTCGTCACTATTTTTGGCGCCAAGACTGCAAATGAAATTTTTTTTCCATCTATTTTTTGGATAGTATTCTTGGATAGATGTGCTATCGAATGAAAACTATTATTTTTATAACACAAGCACAGTTATGTTTTTAAAATAAGATTTCACTAAAATTTTACTTGCTTTCGTTTGTTTTCCTGACCTTTACCCTTCTGTGGTGTAAAAAAAATGTATGGTCACTTGAATGCCAAATTTTAAAAAAATTAGCCTATTTCATCGAGATTCCGAAATGGTATATTACATGGTATTTCCACAAGTTGATTTTAATAGGAATTACTTTTGAATCAACTTGTGCATAAAAAACATCCCCCAGACTTTTTAACATGTATATCAACGGACTTGTCGAGGAACTCAGCAACACCGGAGTCGGCTGTTCCATAGATGGTAAATTTGTTAACAACATCAGCTACGCTGACGACATGGTGTTGCTGGGTCCCTCGATAAGTGCCGTCAGAAAACTCCTTCAGCGGTGTGAAGCGTACACCGAGGCTCATGGGCTCAGGTACAACGTGAATAAAAGTGAACTGCTGGTATTCCAATCGCGGGGTCACAAGATCACCGATGTACCACCCGTCTTTCTTGATGGTGTCACCTTACCCAGAGTTTCACGTTTCAAGTACCTGGGCCACTGGGTCACGGAGGACCTCACGGACAATGAGGACATTGAGAGGGAGCGTCGGGCGTT
Source organism: Philereme transversata (assembly GCA_963924445.1). Classification (NCBI taxonomy): domain Eukaryota; kingdom Metazoa; phylum Arthropoda; class Insecta; order Lepidoptera; family Geometridae; genus Philereme; species Philereme transversata. The sequence goes on along the minus strand of OZ004339.1, from coordinate 34,503,508 downwards.
GGCTGTCCGATGCAATATGTTGGCTCGTAGATTTGCACGGTGTACGGGAGCAGTAAAGGTAACTCTCTTTAAGGCCTTCTGCCAGTCTTTTTACACATGCAGTCTATGGACTAACTATACGCAGAAGACAATCAATGCCCTACGCGTTCAGTATAATAACGCGTTTAGGATGCTGTTGGGGCTGCCGAGGTACTGCAGTGCATCAGGCATGTTTGCAGATGCTCACACGGATGGTTTTCATGCCATTCTACGCAAGAGAGCCGCCTCGATGCTGTGCCGTGCCCGCGGCAGCGGTAACACTATCCTACGCGTTTTATCTGATAAAGCTGACTGCCCAATATTGTGGCACCTAGTGCAGCTGCATGTTAGTAAATAAGTATTTCATTTTTTATTTATTCATTATTTGACATGTGTTTTAATTTATTTTATTTTGATTTTAAATTTGATTTGTAATTTGTTTTGATTTAGTTATTATTATTTTGTCTTTTATCCTTATTTATTTTATATTTGCATTACTAACATAGTTTGTAAACAAATGTAATACTAACAATATATGGACTTAATATGTCTGAAATAAATTATTGAATTGAATTGAATTGAATAAAGCATAACAAATATTTTTCTGAACCGCCACAATAGCCCCTACCCGCAGGTACCCTATTAAACTCGCTGTTGCCACTTGTAGACTCCATAAAGTTAGTAAATCGTTTAAAGGGCAAAGTGTACGCTTTTATAACAAAGTCTCAAGTGATGTACAAAAATTGATAATTAACAAATTTACAAACGTAATTAAACAAAATCTATATAAAACAGCCTACTATAAAATATCGGATTATTTAGATGACAGAGAAGCTTGGGATATAAATTGTTTCAACTCGTTCAAAATGTTACAATTTAGACGGAATTTATTTTCTGTATTGTTGTATTCTAAAAGGATCATTAAAAAAAACAACCAGCTTTGTTTCTTGCCTTTCTTTCCTGGCTTGGTCGCCAAGGAACAGGCAATAAAATTGACGTTTCAAAGTGATCCTTGTGATTTTAATGAATAAAAATATTTGATTTTGACTTTGACTTTTATTGAAGCTTTTATCTAGGGCTATACCTAAGAATTCGGTGGTGTCCACAAGAGCCAACTCCTCATCTTTGATTTTTATATCTGCTTTAACTTGTGTGACATTAGGTAGTATAACTCTAGAACCTTTCTGGCCAATGGCCGCCAGTTCTTTCCGCCAACTGCCACTTCAACTTGTTGAGTTTACTTCTTGGCTATGGCTGTTGACCTTGGTTTGTCTACGGATCTCCTCATTTATGATTCGATCTCGTAGAGGAACACCAAGTATAGCCCTCTCCATAGTACGCTGAGAGACCTTGAGCTTTCTTATGAGGTCCATAGTGAGAAACCACGTTTCTGTGCAATATGTCATCACTTGTAATACACACTGATCAAAGACTTTTTCTTTAGACGCTGGTATTTTGAAGTAGATGACGTCACGTAGTTCCTCTAATGCTTCCCAGTCAAATTTGATTCGTCGACACTGACCTCTTTTTCCTTTTCACGTACTACATGATATCATTATAAATCCTTAACTATATTTAGTTCAAAGTGAGTGATACAGGTTATTTATTACTGATAAAACATAGGATCAAATGACGCTATCTGAGGTTGTATGGACCCTTAACTAAGAAGGTAAGTAACCAAACTGGTGATCACTTTAAACGGGCCAACCATTTGACGACCTCCATGACGCAGTGGGCGAGTAGCCAGCTAAGACAAAGGAAGTAGCGGGTTCGACTCCCGCTGCGGAACAAAATATTTGCATGATCTAAAGATATGTTTCTTTATATTATAAGTACGTATCTACTAAAAAAAGTATACAAGTATTTTATCTTATCCTAATGCTTTTCATCCGCGCTATTTCAATTTAGTTTTAGATAAGTGGCTTGTGGTTATCAATAGTTGTAATACCCCAAGCCATATTTCTTATTCACACCTCTACGTGACCCTGGGGGCGACTTCGCCAACAATCTGTGACCAGTTTGTGGTTTACGAATAATTCCCGGAACGGAGAGATGTGCAAAAAATGTGGAGCAAATACGATAAGTTTGGCAACTTGTTAGTAAAAGATGAAAAGGTTAAATCTTCTAACCTTTTGGATCAGCCTGTATGTTTGGAAATTGTTTGGAATCAAGTGCGTTGATAACTTTTTTGAAGAAACTGAAATTGAGGTTTAGAGCTTAATATATTCAGAGTACGAAGTGAATTATTTTTTAAAGAAGTTACTGTAACATGTTAATTTTTACATCTATATGATATAACATGTTACAGTAATTTCTTTAATATATAACAAAGTCGGGGTACACCATTTATAACTCAAGAGCGGCTGGACTGATTTGATGATCTTTATTTTGTTGAATTTGTCTCCACCCCGAATGGCAGAATAACTATTCAAATATAGGAAAAATTCAAGCAATAAAAAAAATAGGTAGAAAATTCCTTTTTTCATACATAGACGCAACTAATGATGGCCGATTGACAATTCTACCGGTGACGTTAGCACTGTGTACATTGGCAGCCCGCGTCATATGTATGTCAAGGCGGTACGAAGTTCGGCGGGTCACCTAGTAATATGTATATAAAAACACCGATCGAGGCCCCCCTTCGGGGGTCAAAATAAATAAATGAATATTTTGTATTTATTCCGATATCCCTAAATAAATATTTTTATCCAGATTTACCGCAAGCACGCAGTCGTCGAGACGCAAGCAGTCTAAATGCAAATAGGTTGCGCAACGCTGTTTATAATATGAAAAATGTCACTTCAAAAACCTAGAAATTACTTATTTATTCAACGTCACGTATTCATACTCCGTATAAATACAGAATTTACGTTTATACGTTGTAAATCTAGCGTCTAAGCATGACTTTGCTCGGAGAAATAGCATATCATCAATAAGGACGTCCCCTGCCGAAATTAGGCCTCTATAAAATTTGAGAGCGATTGAACTGGGTCGTCTTTATATTTAGTGAGGGTCGTTCTACGCTGCAATTTCAAGTGTGTGGTTACAACACGAGACCAGTGCCCCAACGGCCGTAAGCTCTTCGATCTATATGACCCGCCCAATGTCACTTCAAGTACGATGTACGAAAACAACCGAACATATAATACCACATTTTTAAACGTGGGGTTTATTTTAAATTTATTTCCTCGTCTTTCATAATAAAGTTAATTAAAACATAAATTAATTAACATAGAACGACGTAATAGTAAAATGAAGGTTTAAATATTGCAGATTGCATGCAAGCTGTACCTCACACTTTGTTATTACCCATATTACGCAATAAATACAATTTGATTTGATAAGAAGAATTCCTTCGTGATGACTACTTCTTCATTATTTTGACGACCTCCGTGGTGCAGTCGGAGAATAGCCGACTGAGACGCAGGAGTTAGCGGGTTCGATTCCAGCCACGAAACAAATGTTAGTGTGATAGATATTTGTTTCGTGCCTAGGTGTTTTTTTCTAATAAACATACTCGAAATTATATGTGTGATGTATGGACAAAAAAACTGTGTATACTTAAGTATTCTATAAATTATCTGGTGTCCATAGTACAAGCTTTGCTTAGTTTGGGGCTAGATAGTGTAGAAATGTCTAGCATTGTTAAAAATCTATAATTGATCGAGCGAAGCGAGATCTCTAAGTCAACTTGGGCAAATCGGCGTTGTATGTATGTATGTATGTTTGTTTGTTTGTCCGAGGATAACTTTCGAAGCGTTTATCCGATCATCATGGAATTTGGTATATAGGTAGATAGTGATAGCACAATTTTGGTGTGACTAAATGAGCTTAAATGTTGGGGGGTTGTTGAAATATTGGGGTTCAAGAGGGGTAAAAAAAAACTGAAAATAAGACTTTTAGGTCAATTGGGACGTCAAATGAAATGTCTTTATTAGTAAATTTCAACCCTGTTTTTATATTTAGTTTAATTTTTATAGTTTTTGAGTTATAAGCCATAATAAAAACAAAACTTTGTCAAAATTCACAGGGTACACTAGTGACCCCACAGTGCTGTAATTTGGTATGCGTGTAGCTTATGTATCACAAATATAGGCAAAAGTCTGAAATCTAGAATAACTGCAGTTTGTACCCCAAAAAGAGTAACCAATTAACATGAACTTCCGTTACCTGTAATTTGAATGAAACTGTAGTTCAAGTTGGTTGGTTAAGCATTTCGTGACACTATTTTTACAGTCAAAGATTACGCGAGATCTCAGTTCGGGGCGAACTACTAGTATACTTTGTGTTGAAGTATATCTCTACGTGGCGTTCTGTTAAAATAAACTACTTAAAATGGATACATTAAACCTTCTTTCTGAGCAGCCGGGTAATAAATACATTTTCACCGATAATTTACTTAAAACCATGGGCATTCTGTTCGTGGATTCATATTTTGTATGCAATTCATACAAAATAACAATGTTCCGTGATTTTTAAATCCAGTGGTAGTAAAGTTGGTATGCATAAAACGAACAGGTTAAACTCGTAATGAGATTGTGGACAGAATTTCAATTTTAATTTTTCATCCCTGGAATATTTATAGGACTTATTCTACCGAATTTTAAGTATGCAAAATTTACACTGGGTAATGCTTATTACTCTGTGTATAGTATATACACATCCCTCCTTCTCCCTTCCTCCCTTCTTCCCTCCTTGTCGGCACAAGTTTTCTTTTTCCATAGCTCTCTATCTATTTGAACTTTTGGTACCCTCGTACGATTGGTCATCGGAACATCGAACTGGTGGTCTGTCTCTTGGTCGACACACGTCTATTGGCTACTATTCCGTCACCGCCTGGGTTCATCGCAGGTCGTCTCCACTAGCCGAATATCCTAAAAATAACGATAAAAGCGCAGTCAGGATTTAATATTATTTACTTGTCTCAAAATTACTTACGAAGTTAGGAGGCAATTCTCTGTTATAGGCGATGGGCCATAGGCTTATTTCAACTCCATGTAGCATAAAAATAAACAATAAATAACTAGTGGTTCGTCCCGAACAAAGGTCTCGCGAGTCTCCCATAAAAAAAATTTGATCGAGCGAAGCGAAATCTCTAAATCAACTTGGGCAAATCGGCGTTGTACGTATGTATGTATAAACGTATGTTTTTTTTTTCCTAGGATAACATAACTTTCGAAGTATTGTTTCAATCATCGTGAAATTTGATACATAGGTAGGTAGTGGTGGCAAAATTTTGTTATAACTAAATGAGCTAAAAATGTGGGAGGGTTGTTGAGATATTGAGGTTCAAGAAGGGGTAAAAGATGAAATTAAGGTTATTATAAATAAATAAATATTGCTGGACATTTCACACAGTGCTATCTAACCCGAAACTAAGCTGAGCTTGTACTATGGGAACCAGATAACTGATAGAATACTTATATACTTTTTTTTGTAAATATATACTTATAATGTATAGAAAAACACCCAGACATGGAAGAAATATCTGTAGATCATGCAAACATTTGTTCCCCGGCAGGAATCTAACCCGCTACCTCCTGCGTCTCAGCCGGCTATACGCCCACTGCGCTACGGAGGCAGTCGAGGTCAAATGGAATGTCAAATAAAAGGTCTTCATTAGTACATTCAACTCATTTAGTCACACCAAAATTATGCCATCACTATCTACCTATATACCAAATTTCACGATGATCAGATAAACGCTTCGAAAGTTATCTTCGGACAAACAAACATACATACATACGACCGTACATACGCCGATATGCCCAAGTTAATTTGGAGATCTCGATTCGCTCGATCAAATATAAACAAAAACACCCAGGGCCCCGAACAAATATATGTAGGCATCGAGGTTGGAAATATCGAGGTTACCAAAATTCGGTGTTTATCACTTTTCTGTAACATGACTTTCCTCTCTCCTTGTGGCATACTCTGTGTAAATATGTTTTATAACCTTTACTTTCCCACTGGACAAATGTCTAACTATTCACATGTTGCGGTCACTCGCCAATCACCACGTCTTACGAGCCACCCTGAACGGAATCAAGGGCATCCCGCCAACGATTTCTTGGCCGGCCCGGCTTCGTCACCCATCAGCAGGTACTTATTATCGACCGACTGTTGGCCATACTAACGTGCACACCCACCAGCTAATTACGTAAAATCAGTGGCAGCAACTCGAAAGCAATCGCGGAACGTCAAATGGCACATAGACACTAGCGCTACCAGTAAATGGACGGCAACAGATAGAACAAAACAGACGACCGATTGTTGTCGACTTGCTGTCGCTGATTTTTTATCAAATTAAATTAAAAAAAACATGTTTGTGACAACAGCAATAGTACCAACAAAACAAACACACGGGAGACATAAAAAATAAAGAAAATCGAACTTACTCTTTTAACTTATTTATATTAGTCCTGTGCTAATTTTCATTTGTTTCCTTTTCTGTGCACTGCCTACACATCTTTATCTACAATACACAAAGGTTATCTGGAAGAGAATGCTCTTTAGCATTAAGCTCGCCTTTGTACTAGTTTTATTGTAACGTGTATGATTTTCCCATCACGTTACATTCTCAAAATTAGTTAACATTTCATATTCCGTACAAGCAAATACCACATAACACGACATCTAGCGACATGGCGGCGCACTGACAAGACATTATGATCTCAGTTTTTCCAATATTGTTTCTTATCGTAGTTCGCCATGTGTACGGTAGATGACGTTGTACCACACTTTACATACTTTGTTTATCAATGTGAGTTTTTTATTATCTCTATCTGAAAATCTTACCAATTTATTTTAATAAATCCTTTTGCTTATTAAATTAAAGTTATCATTGTTTATTATTGTGAAATAAAAACAAATAGAAATCATAAAAATTATTTATTCTACATAGTGTTGCCATAAACAATATTTTGTTTGACTGACGCATGGTTTTTTGTTTCTTGCTGAGGGCATCACCAGATTTTTGTCGTGTCATTGAATCAAAGAACGATATTATTGAAATCAACGGTTACTAAATATCGAGGGTTGGCTTGTCTGACTATATAAGCCGGCGCCGATTCTTCTCGTGCCTTTTTCTCACCAGAAGACCACAGCATCAACTTCTTTTTACAATCTACTAAAGTTAACCTCTAAGTTTGCTGCGACAGTGTGTTCCTCTTACTTTTTATTTAAATTCTGTGCAACACGCTTCTAAATCTGGAAGTCGGTTTTCTTTCTTATTTTTTAAGAAAATTCAAAACATTTTTTAATATAGTTTATTTACATTTAACTAAAGTATGTAGGTACCATTTTGTTCGATAACTTTTTGCCATCTAGTAGGTAGGGACATGATCCCATTGCTATAGAAATTTTGGGGCTTCTGATCAAAACACCGGGACAAGTGGTTTTGGTAGTCCTCTCGTGATGTTAACCTGACACTCCCTAAAGAATTCTGTAGAGACCGAAACAGGTGGATATCTGAAGGTGCAAGGTCAGGACTATACGGCGGATGCATTAACACCTACCAGCCAAACACTCTTAATTTTTGCTGAGTGGTTAAAGATGTGTGAGGTCTAGCGTTATCATGATGAAAAACCACACCCCTTCTGTTGATTAATTCCGGCCGTTTTCTCTCAACTTCTTGCTTTAATCTCATCAGTTGTTCGCAGTAGAGTTCAGAATTGATGTTCCTGCCTGGTGGTAACAGCTCATAATGAATAATGCCCTTCCAATCCCACCACACACATAGCATCACCTTGTTGCGAGTTAACCCGGGTTTCGCCACAGTCTGTGAAGACGACCTTTTTCGCACGTTCTTGTCATACGTGATTCACTTTTCATCACCAGTTATCAGCTTCTTCAAAAATGGTTCGGTTTCATTACGTCGTAATAAAGAATCACAAAAGAGTACACGGTTCATTAGGTTTCTTTCAGTAAGCTCGTGGGGTTCCCAAATATCGAGTTTTTTTGTGTACCCAGTTTTTTTCAAATGCACCAAAACTGTTTTGTGGTCAATTCCTAGTTCTTCAGCTACGTTGCAACTACTGATATGCCGATCTTGCTCCATTTTTTCAAAAATGGCATCAATTTTATCCGTAATAGGGCAACCAGAACGACGTGCATCTTTGACATCTAAATTTTCGGATTGAAAACGCTTAAACCAAATTTGTGCTACTCTCACAGACAATGCACTAGGTCCATAAACATCGCAAATTTTTTTCGCGGCTTGCGTTGCATTTTTACCTTTTTTGTTGTAAAATTTTAAAATGTATCGAATTTCTTCATTAGATTCACTCATCTTTACAGTACGAAAAACAAATAAAATCACACATTTTCCTAATTTGAATTTGGAATTATCTTCTTTTTCAAATTTAAACTTTAAATGATACAAAAACCAGCCAGATACAAAATAGTATAGCCAAAGAGATTTTATTACAAGTTCGTACATACTATAATGCGAAAAGACTTTTTCCCCAACTTATTATATATGAATAAAAATAATAGTGCAGAGTGTGTGTCTCATCCACGGGTCTCATCGTACCCCAAGCGATCGTGTAAAAAAAAGTTTTTAACTTAGCATGTGGGTTGCACTGGGTACCCAGCACTAGTTTCCGTTAGAGCCTCTTTGAGTGAATAACGGTTATCCGCCCACTAATTAAAACAGTTTGAAAATAAATATATAATAAAAGGAACACAATAACGCCTGGACGGACTAAGGATAATTAGTCCATAACAAACGCACTAGTTGGCCACCAACTCATACGAAACTTTTCCTACATTTTTTTTATTGGGTAATGCCCTCTCGGTACCACAACATAATAAATATATCGAAAATGTGTAAGTAATGATTTATCTGAAAATTAAAGACGTTACGTATTAAAGTATAAGTAAGTGAGGTTAGTTTAAGTTTAAAATGAAGTTAATAACTAACACTATTCTGAGGAAAGTCGAACTTTCTTCCACATTGCGGTACTATAAAGTCATTATACGACTTAGCTAGAAACTATAATCGTCAGCTGCGACTTTAAAATGCACGTTTGATATATGCAACCTAAAAGTCGCGGCTTTAATAATTATTGATTTCTAACTCCAGTCCACTTCCGAATGCATTATTATGAAGAGCTGTATCATCTTTTTAGGGTTTCAGACCAAAATAGTAAAAACGGAACCCTTATACGACTTTATTACGACTTTGTCACAGCTAATTATCTCAGTAATTACTGAAGCTATCTAAGGAATAGTTATAAAAACACTGACCTACCTCTATTTCAAGTAAAAAACAGTCAAAGAGGAAAACTGGCGAGGATCATTTTTTTTTTATTTTAAGTTAGTAGGTGTTCAAATAGAGTTCCATGTTAAATAGCTTGATTTAAACATTTTAAACCCTTTTTTAACAATATTAATGCTGTATAGTTTTGTAGTTATGATGAAAAATTTCGAAAAAATACCGTTTCTTATCGCCTTGTCGCCGAAGTTCCAAAGTGAAAAATCCAAAATTAATATGTTCGATAAGCGCTCTTCTGTCGCTTACATCATGAAGGCATGGTTATGTTATCGTCAATCGTAACACCGATAAAACGGTACGTGATAAATCCCGTATTTAGATAATAGCTCGGATAATAGCTTTAGATAATAACACGGATTAAAAAAAATATATTATTAAAACAAAAAACATACTTAAAACTCGTTATGATATATAGGGTGTTTGGTAATATACGCACAAAAATATAAGGAGTTATTTTGATGAGCACATTTTGAAATTATTGAATTACATTTTTGAAATGATTACCATAGAAATGTGAAATTAATTTTGGTATGTAAACCAAACACTTTATTAAGCGTAATTGTACTATTGCAAAATGCTTGCCATCTAACCACAGATACTGGACGTCTCAAGATATCTCTTGTTATCCTTTTCTAACCCAAAACCCGCAGCCATTTCCGAAAGAGATATCAAAGCGGCCTTTATTTTTGGATGTCGATTGCAAGAGTAGGCAATAAGTTTTATATCGAATTAATTATCTAAACTTAGTCGATTTTCTTTAAAATTTGATAATATAACTAGTATTTTTTTTCCGACAAATTTATTTTTATGTTTTGAGAAACCGTCACTTGAATATCGTCACTATACGAGTATAACCAAACACCGTGTATACAAAATACCTTTATGTAATCAAATGACTTGTATAATATCAATGTGGTCGTTGAAAAGGAGCTTGGAACCGTGGAACACCCTGAGATCTTTTACCACGCTGTTTTTTTTTGAAGTATCTGATCTTTTAAAGTTATATAATTGTATATATTTTGCAAGTGAACGTTTTGGTGGGGTTCAAATCAAGTTTGTGGGAAATGCAGTACATAGCTAGTCAGGAAAAGTCAGCTAAGTGCATTATATTACTTTTAATTATTTTACCTCGTAAGACTATGAAAAGTACAAACTAGGTGACAAAAAGTCACATGTCGCGTCTGAAATAATGCGCTTAAGTTATGCAAGTCGAGTTTTTAAAGCCATCGTCTGGCAAACACATTAAACTTGTCCCATTATGACGGAAAGCTGAAAACTTCCGATTAAGTAAATTGTCTCAAACGCTGAGCTCAATCCTCAAAACTTAATATTCCGGTAATCCCACTTCTGAATGCTACTCATGTACTCACATCAAAATACAGGAAAACCCTATTCTCTAGCATGACCTGCCTAGGACAGTGTCTCTTCTGAATATTTCTTTGTGACAATTATAAAATGCATTCTGTATTCAGTAGATTAGTAGCTCAGAGCGAGCCAGCTACTATAGGCACCTGTCAATTGTGGCCATTTTGATAAGATTTTAGCCAAATAAATTCGCGTTTTGATGCGCAAAAACTCTTTAAAAGTTTGCTGTAAGAAAACTCTTATTAGGGTTAAGCTCACCTTTGTATGACACCTTGTCCTTATTGTAAACATTTTGATCTGAAATAATTTTAGTTTAGATAAGAATAATGAAAAACCAGCAATTTCTATAATTCTGTGCATCGAAACCATTCCGTTACTAACGGAAACTCGGAATACTGGCTGTGTTAACATTTCTGTGAACTGCCTCGTTATCGGAATCCTGTCGGTGGAGATCTCGCAAAATAAACAAAACCATAGTACCATAAATCTAAAACAATGTTATATGAAAATTCCATTATGCATTTTCTCATAACATTTTCCTCATTAATAATTTATTGAGAGTCTTGGACAAAGGTTGACGACCTGACTTCATAGCAAGTTTCAAATTAATATTCAATATGGATGAGCAATGTCTTGAGGGACACTGTCCTCAAAAGCTCTACTATTTTACCTCTAGTACTTAACTCCTAACAATAATAATTTTATAACCTTATCACTCCTTCCCCCTTCCACCACCGGACAAGTAAACGTACCATGCCTGGTCGGAATACCACCTTGCCGTATCAAACGATTTGCTTCAAGTTTTCTTGTTAGCACAAGTAAGGAGAGTAACTCACTTCTGGTGTATATTTTTTCGAACCAGTATAATCTCGGGGCTTCAAGTTCAGAGTGAATAGGTTCTTTCTAGGCAAGCGTGCTCTATCTTCTATCTCACCATCACTTACCATCAGGTCAAGCGCTTGACTATCATCAATAAAAATAATAATATTTAAAGGGCCCGTTACTAATATATAAATACCTTTCAGACTAACATATTTATTATAATAATAATGTATGCAACACTAATTGTTAAGGTTCTAAGGGATACATATAAGATTTCCAGGACGGCCACTCGAAGCATGTTTGGGACAAAAAGGTTCTAAAGTGGAGAACACGCATTGGAAAGTGTAGCGTAGCCCATTTTAAGAAAGATGGCTTAATTTGCTGGAAACCGTGTGATTATCATCAGCAGTGAACTGATATGATGATGATGATAATAAACATGTTTCCATCAAAAGCTTGCCACTCAAACAATTTAAAATCAAACTATATAAATGGTTGATTGACTCATTATACATTTTTTGATTAAAAAATATTTAGTTCTCAATTAAGAACAATTTTGGTTTACCCATCCTGAATATTAATTTGTTTGTATTAGTTACGCTTCCTTTTGAAATTTAGTTAGAACAAATCTGATAAACATTTCTGCATAAACAATAAAATGTGAAAGAGCGGTGGCGTAGAGGGACAATGCCAGCATAAGTGAGCGTCGTGCCGATTGCCGTCACGGTATACGAGTCAGTTACTGCCGCCAAGGCGTGCCAATAGATGTTTAACATAAAATTGTTTGATTAAGTTTCAGTGGACAAAATCCTTTAAACAATCCATATTATATATATATTAATAAATAAATATGATTCTATTGTGTATTGACAAAGGTTGTACGTTTGCCTTTTCGGAAAGGGTAAGGAATTCCGATTGGTAGGTAAATCCGAGATTACTGGAATTTATTATTGCCTTACCTAATGAAAAGACGGTCAAGAGAATTATTGTTCTTTTTATCTTATTTTCTACTACATGATTATTTTTTCTGCTACCTTTGTATACTTATTTAGATTTAAGAGTGGAGAAGAGGTGGCTACATCTTAATCAACTTAAGAAACATATCAGCAGTTTGTAAGTAGATCATATTGTGTTCCTCTATTTGTAAAGTGGATACATACATTTTAGATATTTAGCAAGACATTTCACATATGTATCATTTTGAGAACTTAGATATATATGTTTCACCTAGTGTACATAGTACCTTAGTTAGGGTTCCGTATCGGAATTGATTGGAAGTAGGTTTCACAATTTGGAGAGTACATCAAAACCTCGTTTTATGGATATACCCTCATTGGCTGAGCGAAGTGACGATACCGAGTCAACGCGTATCTACAGGCCTGCCAGTTCTCACGCACCTCTCTCATTGCAAGCACCTACCAAACAATATAAAAAACAGTGCCCGCTGGCAGCTAAGTGATAGTTTTCGCGCGTGTCACATCCCTCAAGAAGAGAACACATCTATCATCAACCACAGCAGCCTATGGACAGAGGAATTGCGGATTTCATAGGGCATGCGGACGCAAGACGGATTAACCCAAGGTTAGTCGCTCTCGCATCGGTCTTTTATTGAATTCCCGTTCAGTAGTATTATGATGGCTTAGATACTAAAGACTTTTCTTTTATTTTTTATTTAAAGTTACACCAACAGTACACATTATTTCACCAGTTTATAGCTAATTACCAGATTTAACGACAGTCACAAACACATTTCTGATACGAGCACCAATTACAGGTGTATACATTTGCCAACGACGACAGTGATAAGATAATTGTTTTTTTTTACTTTAAACTAATTTGGCCATATTCAATTTTAGATTAAGGTACAAGTCTGGGATATGCGACAACCTCAAACTCCAGAAAGTCATGGTAAATATAAACCAATCTGTGACAAAGCGGCAGCAACTTTGTATGGAATTTGTAGTTAGTGTCCTGCGGTTGCGGTCGGCTGCCTGTCTCGGGCTTGACCTCAGCTGCTAGGATGGTCGATACCACTTGTACCACAAAACAGACAGACTGTAAGCTTAGTAAAACGAACAGGCGCACAAACACGCGGACGAACGCCAGCTTTGGCGAGACGTAAATCATGTTTGTTTTTATTTGTGTATGGCCTTTTAAACCACATTTTTGTGTCAGCACTATACATATGTACCAAATTTATAAATTTAACAAAACGTAAAAGTGTGCATTAAACTGTAAGCTGCTTGTGAATTTACTTGTGATAATTTACGTTCATTAATAATAATAATAATGCTGGACATGTCACACAGCGCTATCTAGCCCCAAACTAAGCAGAGCTTGTACTATGGAAACCAGATAACTGATAGATACTTATATACTTTTTTTTTGTAAATACATACTTGTTATATGTATATTGAAAAACATCCAGACCCGGAAGAAATATCTGTAGATCATTAACTCATAATTTTTTATTTTGCGAAACATAGGTATTCAAAATGCCTGAAAATGATGAGGTATTAAAAAAAATGACAAAAAGGTATGAATCGAGTACAGCCATGGTCAACTTTACAGTATGCAAAATTCAAAATGCAGCTATCAGTTTGACGCAGTTTGCATATAATGCTCACGTTATAATGTTTACGTGACAATGAATAAACGTTCATATCAAAATTGTTGTGTATTCATTGTCGCATATTGTATGTGCCAGCCCCAGCGCTACGCTCAAGCGAAGGTATAGAATACCAAAATCGGCCCCAACTTAAGGTATTTCTGTTTTAGTTTGTGCTTGTACTGTATAGGTACATCCTTTATAGATACAAGTGTAGTCTTTCAAGCCTAGGTACATATTGATTAAAGAAGAGAACTTCTTGCAAAACCACAAAATAAATAAACAGATACCCTTTCCAATTCAAACCAATACTAGTAAATCTGTAAGCAATAGTTGCAAACACGATTGAATCGCGATCAGGTGTCTGAGAAATCGAGACGATGCTCTACCAGGTATGTGTCACTCAAATTTCAACTTTACTATCCTGAATTTAGATTAAATATAGCTTGGAAGTCACCGATTGCATATCTATAGCATAAAGACATCTTAAAGGAGTCATTGCGCTTACAATTACTAAACTGAGGAAGATCGTATTTATCGCGCGTATGTTTAATAGTGTTTTTATCTTTCTTGTATTCTGATATCATTTAAATGTTTTTGGATCGAATAGTTAGTTTTCCAATAAACGCTGTAATAATAGTATTTTTATTTTTATAGCGTTATCCGAACACTTACGGAAAATTCCATGATTTTAAAACCATCTCAAAAAATTTCCCGCAACCTTTCTCTTGATACGAGGATGCACTATCCAATTGTGCTACCGGGCTCTGTCACGTCAGGGTCAAAATTACTGAGATGATTCAGATTACGATTAAAGAGATATTACGGCTGTAACAATATTTATAGACTTGTGTCGAACGAGAGACACGAAAAGTGGAAGGACTTGCCTGAGTCTGTGTTGTAATATCGTTCAACCATGGCTTCAATGGAACTTCAAGCTGCAAGTGAAAAGGATTTTTCTAGGCAAGCGTGTTCCATCGTAGACTGCATCATTGCTTACCGGCGATTCCCGATGGTCAGGCCAGATCGTAGGCAAACGCGAACCCGTAACTAATAAAAAAACTATAAGGATTTTTAAAACGGCATGCGAACCTAGTCTGCGCAGTTCTTCAACACATTCAGCGATGAGCTATCTAAGCGAGATCTCCAAATCAACTTGGGCAAATCGGCGTTGTATGTATGTAGGGGAGGGGGGGGCGTAACGGGGACGTGGGGCGCGACGGGGTCACCCACATATACAAGTAACCAGAGGTACTAGGTGTGTGCTTAAATTATTATTAAGAGGCCATTTTAGATCGACACTCAATGCGGAAGCGACCGGAGGTGAAAGTGCACGTGTGCATTTATTACGAACGAAAATATTTTTTCGTGCTTTTTGATCTAAGTTTGTGTTACTACTTAAACGCCGATAAAAAGGTAAGCATTCACATTTTGTATTTTAGTATTTTGTTCAGATTTTTTATAGATATCACTTGTTGATTTGTATGGCTCAAAACTAAGGTATCATGCATCTTGTTTTTTTTATTTGTCTTCAAACACAATACTAGGCATAGGGGCATAACGGGGACATGACTACGGGGCATGATGGGGTACCCCATCGAGCCCCGCCCCCGTTAGGCCCCTTCGATAGGTAGATAGTCTGTAGATACTCTTTTCTTGGTTAATAATTGTATTTCTTTTTGTTTTAGGTATGGAAGATGGTGCGAACTTACAAGAAAAAATCTACGAGAGGAAGTTGGTCTGTAGAGAGTATGAAGAAGGCTGTAGATGCTGTGTGATCCTCGATTGAAAAAAATGCAAAGAAACAAAAGAAACCTATTTCCAAAACCGAAAACGAAGACGAAGATACCTTATGCCTGTATTGTGTAGATGCAAATAACACATATCTGAAGTCTTCGGAGGGTTGGGTGGGCTGCCAGCTTTGTGGAGCATCCACAAAGCTGGAGCAGGTCTCACACGGCTTGCGCCGGTGTGGATGACGATAACATCGAAGAAGTACATATATGCCTGTACTGCGAAGCTAAGTAACAGGTTTAAGCGTAACCCATAATGCTCCGTTTTTGGGTACCCCATATTACCCCTACCCCGGGGCATAATGGGGTTTTCACATAGTCGCAGTAGAATTAAAATATTCAGGATATTTGAATATTTAACAAACCAAAATATATGCCAAATTGTAGTTTGATAAATTAAGATTGTATTGTGATTAATGATAATGACTAAATACAGGTTTTTGATACTTTTATTAATGGTTTCCCTTAGCGTCCCCGTTACGCCCCCCTTCCCCTATGTTTTTTTGTCAGCTCAAATGCTCCAGATCACTACCAAGTGGAAGTTTTCCCAAGACTGGCTAAATTGCCTCGCTGAATTGCATAAATAATATATGATTCAACTGTAAATGTGTAAATTCTTACGTAAAGTATAATATTTCTGTAAATAAATCTAAATATATAAAATAAAATCCGGTTAGTTACACCATTTATTACTCAAGAAAGGCTAGACCGATTTTGATGATCTTTGATTTATTGGATTTGTCTCCACCCTGAATAGCAGAATAACGGAAAAATTCATGCAAATAAAAATTATGAAGAAAATTCATTTTCTCATACATAGAGGTAGCTAATGATGGCCGATGGACAATTCTACGGGCAACGTACATTGGCAGCCCGCGTCATATGCATGTCAAGGCGGTACAAAGTTCCGCGGGTCAACATATAAATAATTGTTTAATGTGGCAAAAATTTGGTCTTTAATTCCAGGTGTACTTTTATTATACTTTTTTTTCTATATTCTAAAGTGATCTCTTCCTAACAACTTTTGGGTGAAGAATATCATCAGACATAGTTAATAATGTATTATTCTATGGTTCTTGTATTTTTTGAGACAACTGTGAAGTATTTGATATCGTCGTTAGAGTGAAGCTTTTGCAAGACTGAACTTCAATTTATCTGTAGCTCAAGATCTAATCTTTAAATTTATTTCGCCGAATCAGGTCTAATCCAAAATCCATTTCCACCTTCTGTTTGCTGAACATAGCTGCACTAGTCTTCTTATTTTATGCATTTGTTAACCTTTGGGACCTTGAGTAAGAAAGGTGACTCTTGATAAGAAGTGGGCATGCATCAAAACGTTTGGTCTTGCCTCTGACTGCCCCATTGTGGGATATCCTTACGGGTCTGCGTGCTGAGTAAGAGATCTTAGGATGATGATTACGGGGAAACTATAATAACAGGAGAAAGATTCTGGCGAAGTATAAGGATGAGCTACTTGATCCGGATTGCTGGGCAGTCGGCATCGCTTCCAGGCGCTACAAGGAAGCGGCTACGAAGCAAAATCCCGCAAATAAATCACAATTTTTAAGTTTATTGTTTTATGTATGTTTGTCTTTATTGTATTTATAGATATGGGCCTTGTCATCATATTTTGTATTTTTGTATTATATATATATTAATAATGATAATAAGTTTGTAGTTTAGTAAATCTCTTGATCACTTTTGTATTTCGGATATCTGTCGATCCAGTAACAACGGAAATTATAAAATGGATTAAAAGCAACACTTTTGATTGAAAAAGCGAGTAAAATCAAACAGACGAGATGTATTATACTCGGATACATTGAACGAAATCAATTTTACTCACGTTGCCTTGAAATCGAATTCTGGCACAATTGGTACCACTCGATTATTCAATTGAACACTACTGTCACTTTGAATCAGCTTGCATCGTAAAAAGAGTCTTGCAGTCTGTTCAGACCCTTTTATGATCTAACATGAGGTGCGTCTCAAAATAGGCAATTCGAGCATTTTTTTTATTGATAACTAGTTGACCCGGCGAACTTCGTACCGCCTTGACATGCATATGATGCGGGCTACCAATGTACGTCACCCCGGTTGAATTACCAATCGGCCAATCGTCATGTATGAGAAAATGTGAATTTTCTTCTTAATTTATTTTTGCGTGAATGTTTCCGATATTTTAATACTTATTCTGCTATTTGGGGCGAAGACAAATCCAACAAATCAAAAATCATCGAAATCGGTCCAGCCTTTCTTGAGTTATAAATGGTGTAACTAACCCGACTTTATTTTATATATATATACATATATATTGTTGCCAAATTAAATTTAGACCTACCTAACGGTTTAAAAAAAAAGAGGGATTTTACAATGTGTTAAGATTTAATACAATGACTGACTATTAATACGATATTTAACAAAAACACTTATTGTCCCACTGTGGTGCGCACAAACGATGAATCCGGGAGTCTGCAGGACTGGTAGAAATGCGCGCTGATTGAGAGCTAGTGAAGCCTCTAGCCAACGTCGACGAGAGGCTGAGAGAACGAAGTAGTCCCACCGTGTTCTGGTTGGAGTAAGATCAAGATGTTAGTTTAGTAGTAAATGCGGTGGACGATTCAGAGGTTAGGCCATCAGATCTCGGTCGATGTAGCAGGCTAGACTTCCAGGTCTATATTGAGTAAAGGTCTCCGGCGTCGAGGGTCCAAGAGGGAGAAGTGAGGACTCCAAACTCGAGGGGGTCAGGCTCCCAGGCTCAAGCCGGTAGGGCTTCGCCGTCAAGAATAAACTGTTACCTTGCTGCGCTGACTGATTGATAAAATGTGTTAGCAAATCCCGAGCTAATATAATATTCTATGTAGTATTTAAAAAGTATTTATAGCCATGTTCTTTCATGTTAAACCTTATTGAAATAACCTCCTTGGGATGTAGTTTGTTTACGGACGATTTCTGAACACAGCGCACGGCAGGGGGGTTTTTTGGGTGGCAGTCTAGATGGTCGCGGTCGGGCTAGGTGGTTTGATTGATCCAATGTCTTTGTGTAGATTTAAGGAAATAAAAGTGGTTTAGAAAGGTTCTTGTGTTTCAGAGTTATTCCCAGGTCTTCTTAGGGGTTGTTTTCAAATGAGACTGTTTAAACAGTTTATCTCTGAGATCTTTCTCCCGCTGTTTCTAAGTGCAGACTGTCTTTTTCCAAGGATTCCAATGTCATCCGGACCTCTTCCAAAGTTAAATATTAAGTATATTCTAGTTGGCGGCCAGTACAGCCATACATCAAATTCAGAGGTTCTATGCGAATTCCAAGTAAAACCTTACGGTTTTACCAAGAATTAAAAGTAAACATATATATATGTCTAAAACGTCATGTCAGTACCCTTGTCAGGTCTGTTTATTTTTTCGTTACTAGTCCTAAAAAGTTAAAATAAATATAGCATCGTTTATACTCTTGTGACGGGAAAATTCTGCTCCACCAATATAAAAATGCAATAATGGGTATTTTAAAGTTTCGATGATGAATTTTCTGAGCTAAATAATGATGAAAATGTTAAAGTATGTTAAAAGGAAACACAAAATCTATCTCCCCATGTAAGTATTTACATTAGATAACGTGAATATCACGATCAAAATCTAGATAAAAAAGTGAGTGATATTACAATATGTAAAAGATGAGAATTGAAACTACCGATTATAGAGATATCAATCCGCCCGAAACACTATTGACTAAACTTGACTCGACGAAAAAAATCACAAAATTTCATAAAAATCATCATATTTCATACATTCACTTAGTTGAAGTGCCACTATTTCTTATAATTTTTTATTAATTTCTAATCCGCGTCTGATTATAAACGTTTTAGCATTACATAATGTACATTCAATTTGGTTTTAGTTCAGTGCTATATTCATAAGTTTATAAGATACGGTAATGTTACTGCGAATCCAAGTATTAATAAATTAAATAAATATAAGTACTCCGATCTGATGACTTAGTGTCCATGACTCACTTGATGTCAAATGGTCACCACTGCTTGCAGGTTTGAATCTCGCAAAGCAGGCCCATGACACTCTATACAAATCAACTGATTCAATTATCTATTACTCAATTTCACGTAATTTCATCAAAACCGGTCCAGCCGTTTAGACGTAAAAACGTTAAGTAATAGCATGGATAATGTCAGCAATACAGTAGGCTCTACGGCGTAGAACAATCTCTACACTATAGAGCCTGCCTACGCCGTAGCATGCTTTTAAACTCTATTTTCGAAACACAAGCTTATAAATTATGCAGAGATCGATAGTTATCTATTGGTGCGGGAATAAATCCCGAAATGACATTACGCAGTGCCGATTCGCGTGCAATAGAATAAGTACTCATTTTTTAATGACAACAACGTATACAAACAAAGCCTTTTATATAGTACACGACTTCGCACGCGTCAGTCAAAACTTGCCTTTATCTCAATCCAGCTAGCCTACTCGTAGCACAGTAACTGTAGAGAAGGGTTTCCTTACTTAGTTCTATGGCTAAGCGATCCAAATTGTGTCATGGCCTCCGATAGAAGCAGTCGCCATATTGGTCTGTCCTCTGCAGTTTCCCGCCAGTTCTCCGCTTGTAGCTCCCGCAGGTCCGATTTACATCTTCCCATCCTCTTCATCCAAAAGTTGTCTGAAAGAAATCGCTTCTGAGCGATAAGATCGCCCATTGTACTTGTTGCTTTGTGAATTTTTATTTTTATGTTTATTTCTCTTGTGGTGTACAATAAAGTGTTAATTCATTAATTAATTGATCTTGCCAGCGGTACCGCAGGCATCCAACGGGTCGTCGGCCGACGGGGCAACTGAAATAGGCATTACGAACGTGTCGATCCTCTTCCATTTTTTCTAAATGTCGCGATGCGCTTTCGTTTCGCCGATGATGTGTTCTTTCACTTGCTCCTCGATCTCGAAATTCTTTCGAACTCTCCAGCTTCCATCCTCTCTGCTGGTTGGTCCCAGTATCTTACGGAGGACCTTCCGCTCTGCCACCAAGAGTTTGTTCTCTTCATTCAGTGTTAGCGTTCAGGTCTCACAGCCGTACATCAATATCGGTCTAATAACGGTCTTGTAGATCCGAATCTTAGTCTTTCTGCTCAGAATCTTGGACACCAACACCTTGTGAAGTGCTGCAATGCATCTGAGGACATTAGATATAAGAATGTCGAAAAAAAAAATCGCTTTCTAATATTATAAATTCAAAAGTAACTCTGTCTCTCGGCATGCCAGTTTTTTACGCTTACAAAATTAAAGGCCAGACCGATTTTAATGTTGGTATATAGTCAGATTCTGACTGGAATTAGGATATAGGCTACCTTTTATCCTACTGCGCAGGAGGGTATTTTCTTATTGACAAACCATACGTGCAAAGCCGAGGGCGGCAGCTTGTTATGTATAAACTTATGTCTGTAGTTGGTTTGTAAACAGTTCATGTATACAAAATAAAAACAAACAAAATTAACAAAATCATAACGTTTTTAATTAGCTTTTTATTTAAAACTAGCTGACCCGCCAAACTTCGTACCGCCTTGACATGCATATGACGCGGGCTGCTAATGTATGTACGTTGCCCCGGTAGAATTGCCAATCGGACATCATTAGCTGCATCTATGTATACGAAAATGAATGTTCTTCATAATTTCTTTTTGCGTGATTTTTTCCGATATTTTATTAATTATTAAGATTATTAATTCTAAATGATGTAACTGATCCGTATTTGTTTTATAGATAAAGATGACATACAGCCGACTACGACACTCTTCAGTATGTGTGGCCCGACACGCACTTCACTTATTATTTTAGTTACGTTTGTGTCTAATTATCACATAATTTTCAGCAAAATCGGGGTAAAAAGAATGACTTTCCAAGCTAGCACTATAGAAAAGTTTCTCTCAACGAAATATCAGAGTAATGACATTTTAGTATAGTAGAAACATTCGTACGGTCTCGCGTAGAAATATATCTATACTCTACATTCAAATTACATTTCACTATTTCTTTAGTATATTATACAGGAGAGTAGAGTTGCTTGTGAAAGGGCTCGCCCGGGGAAGCGTGTACTATTATGTATATCTATTTCTGCCGCATTGCTGTGTTTTGGTTTGAAGGGTAT
Organism: Philereme transversata; assembly: GCA_963924445.1. Classification (NCBI taxonomy): domain Eukaryota; kingdom Metazoa; phylum Arthropoda; class Insecta; order Lepidoptera; family Geometridae; genus Philereme; species Philereme transversata. Next base: position 34,481,477 of record OZ004339.1, on the reverse strand, counting down.
GCACATGAGCCATTATACCTGCATGCCTCAAGTTAATGGACGCAGGGCAGTGCATCTTAGGGCACGTTTCTATGGTTCGTGACCTACGATGCAATACTATTTATAGGCGATCGTGACCATTTAACATCAGGTGGGCCATATGCTTGTTCCATCTACAGGCTTAGATAGCGCTGTGTTAAATGTTCAGTATTGATATTTTTTTATATTTCTTACATACTTATGAATTTATGATACATATCATGATTATATCATCATATTTATGATCATTTTTGAACCCTATGCAAATAGTGGGTAAAAATGATAAATCGTAATATTCCCATCGCATTTCATTGGAAAATGATATCCCTTTTAAAACTGTCGTTCGCTCAAAAATCCGAGTAATTCTGTTTCTCTGGTCGTCTGTGATACGCCCTGATATCCCGCCTCTAAAGAGCCCCTGTCAGTTTTCAGTTGAGCGCTGAAGGAAACGCACGCATTTCCCTCCGCGAATTTATCGAATACGAGTCGGAAAGTGAAATTGCTTTCCTATAAAAAAATGTTCAAAGAAAGATTTCCGGATATTAAATAAATTATTCTTTAAAGTTGTGATCGAAAATTTAACTTTATGATTGTGTAAAAGTTGAAAGTTTTTGGTTGGTGGACTTTTTTTTATTGAAGGAAAGTTGCTAGTTCGAAGATGTTTTGAAGATATCTGGTGAGTTTTAGGCTAACTTTTTTTTGTACGTTTGAATCTAAGAATTAATTAACCAGGTTTGTACAGTATTATCATTATTCTAAAGTTTCCTGTAGCAATTTAGGTAGAGATTATAGGAAAATATCAGTGGAAAAGCAGAAAGGCTTTTTCTAAATTGGTTTTTGATTGTTTTGTTTTATTAATAATCTATCGATTATTCTAACGAACTTCTCAGTGCATAGGTGAAAATACACGTGTATTGTTTCTAATAACGTAAGATATATCTTGTATTACCTTTACCTAAGTATAAATTAATATAATACTAAATCTTAATAAGTAGATAGTTATAATTAATTATAATTTGTAGATACATCATATTTATGAACTGTTGTGTACAATGAAAACTCATACGCGCAAACCATTCTTAGGGCACGGAGCGCTTATCATGAACTCTCTTAACCGCTTGATATCTATTAAATAACACACTATGCTTCCAGCCTAGGTACAAAACACAGAAGATTATTTAAATTAATTTTATACTATCCAAAAGGCATCGGCCGTGTATGCAAAGTCCTGGGCGATTGACATTTAAGCAATGCCCAGCTGCCATAACCGCTATCCTAGAAACCTCAAATTTGAAGGGTGTGTACCTTATAGGGCAAAAAGTGAACTAAAGGTTTTCTAAAATTCATCCCATAAAAAGGTTAACAAAGAGTGTATTGGCTACAAGAACTATATGATACCAACTACGCTTTTTGAAATGTGCATGTAACACCAGGACACTTCTATTTAACTAGTTAGTCAAAAACTGCAGCTACTGTATACGATTAATAGTTTTATCGCTTACTGTACTTTTTATAGACAAACAACGCATGTGAAACCGCCGGCGTAAGCTAGTTAACTATAAAAGAAACAGATTCAGATTTGACTTAAAACTGTTAATGGATATCAATAATATTTTCACTTAAAATGGGTATTTTTGAATTTTCCGATATTTGATTGGTTAATTGAAAATACTTTATTGCACTTATAAAACTAGTACAAAGGCGAACTTAATCCTAAAGAGCATTCTCTTCCAGACAACTTTTGTGTTTTGTAGATAAAGAAGTGTAGGTAGTGCACAGAAAAGGGAACTAACGAAAATTTGCACAGGACTAATAAAAATTGCATAATATAGGTACATACTACATAAATAAACCAACTTACATACATTATATAATAGACTAAACTATACCGATCTCAAATAATAATACATACTTAACATTAAAAGAAGTGATAAGGAAACATTAAGTTGCTCATTTTTGGTCAGTTTGACCGAGAAGGTGCCTAAAGGTTCTCAATCTTAATGCTTCCACTGAAGTAACCTCGAAATAGTTTGGTGGAATATTTCATTAATTCATTCACATATTCATTCATTCTTATTCCATGTTCGGCAATATTTTAGCGTAATTGCGCGCTACAAAAACTAACAAATCACAGAACATATCCAGTTTTCAGTGAACTTAAATGCACATTAGTTCCTTGCCAGTGAAAAACATGACTTCTCTTCAAGTATAATGGCGCGCCATTATCCGACTGCAATATAACCAGTACAAAGAAATTCAAGGAACAAAGCAGAGAAGTTGTAGGAAAAAGGCATTTTACAGCATTTATACGACAAAAGATTGAATACGTCTAGGAACTCGTTTAATAATGGGGCACAAGGTTTCAGGCGTCAATTACAATTACAACGACTGACTCAAAGAGCATAAACATATCCATATCTTAGTAATTTAGTCATAAATGTGCACCATCGACCGTATCTTTGACATAACTTTTTTTTATACGACTGGAGACAAGCACATATCCCACCTGATGTTAAATATAACCATCGCCTATAACACTATCTTGAGGCATACATATGGCTCATATACCGTTAATTTCACCGGCAACCATACCTTTCAATACGAAGCACAGCAATGCTTTTTGGCGGCTGTAATAGGTGTGATGGTAGTACATCTCCGGGTTAGCTCTTTTACAAAGAATTATACTACTCTTAAATATATATGTCTAAGAATTCTACTAAAAATAAAGCATTTGTGCAATTCACACGTGGTAGAACCTTCAAAAATTTTGGTTTCAAGATAATGAGACGAATGTAAAATGTCGGGAAGATGATAATTGTAGGTTTTAAAAATGATCATAGTGATGCAAAGTTAGATAATTATTAACACGAGTGGAGGGAGTACGAAGCAAAGCACAAAGAGAACCACGAACATAAGAAACACTGTCTGATGCTTCCTATCTCATTTTCTCTCACGTTAAATCTCATGAATTTATGGAGCTCTTTTTACGGTCGCTTTTTAGTTTCATCGACTTTCAAATCACAACGATGCTAAAGAAGTTTCACTTCAAAAAGTCTTTTAGATCTTTGTGCTCCATCTTAGACCATATCATCACTTACCACGAGGTGAGATTGTGGTCAAACGAATGTTAGTAAGTAAAAAAAAAATGTAATGTAAAAGATCATGTAAGAATGGACAAGTAACTTTTTAACAAAAATATAAAAAATATAACTGACTTAACCAATCTACTGAACTAATTTTGATGAAATTTCTATGAGACCAATATGAAAGTATACCCTTTCAAATTAAAAAATAATTTTCCAAATCGGTTGATAATTGACGGAGATCTGAGGTAAAAACGTAAAACAATAATGTTTCCTTATAAAATTTGAGGGTTGCCCTCGATTTTTTTGGGATCCCATCATCAGGTCCTGACTTGGTGCCATTGGAACAACCTGGATAGTATACCCTTTTAAACAAAAAAATAAGTTCTCGAATCGGTCCAGGCGTCTTCGAGTAAACGGGGAACATGCATAAAAAAACAGATTATGACGAATTGAGAACCTCCTCCTTTTTTTGAAGTCGGTTAAAATTAGGTCGAGATGTATTCCTTTCATAAAACGGAATATGTTTCATAAAATTGTATATTACTTTTACTGTGTTGGCTCCATAATAACGTTGTTTACTTGAGCACAATTCTACGCAAATGTATGTACTCCCGTTATTTTGAAGTTATTGAGAAGAGCTTATCGTAACAACCAGGAATACCAGAAAATATGTCCAGAAACTGGGCCACTTCCTTCTTAACAATAATTGAGAAATAGTCGACAACCGTGTTACATTTATCGATTGAACCACACAGTATCAGCACAAAATACATAGGTACAGAAGAACCGTTCAGCCGATTTTGATTTAATTACTCACGCTCTAGCGTAGCGTTAGGGCTGGCACCTACAATATTCCACAATGAAGTACACAATAATTTTGATATGAACAGTGATTCATCGGTCGGTTTGTTGCAGATACATTTATAACCGACATCAAAAAAAGGAGGAGGTTCACAATTCGTCGAATTTTTTTTTATGTACGTTCCTCGATTACTCGAAGATGCCTTGACTGATTTGAGAAATATTTTTTTGTTTAAAAGGTATACTTTTCAGATGGTCCCATTGACACCAAGTCAGGATCTGATGATGGGATCCCAAAAAAATCAAGGGCAACCCTCAAATTTTAGGGACGCAATTCGGTTTTATGTTTGTTATTGTTAAAAAGTTACTTGTCCATAAAAAAATCTATTTAAGTACTTGCAGTATGGGCAGGAAATACTATATGTCGATGAATACATCTACTTGGGCCAGTTAGCAAGCTTCGAAAACAGGCATGATAAGGAAATCGATCGCCGCATCGAAAATGCCTGGAAGAGCTACTGGTCCATGAAGGCGCACATGAAGGGTGACCTTCCTATGAATCTGAAGCGCAAACTCATCGACATGTGTATCCTGCCTATCCTCACCTACGGAGCGCAAACATGGTCATTGACCGAGCTGCAGAAGTCCAAGCTCAAGATTTGCCAAAGGGCAATGGAACGCAGCGTTCTAGGATTCCGGAGAGCCGATCGGGTGAGGAATACCACGCTTCGTTCATTGACTGGCATTGCCGATGTGGGAGCCAAAACCGCGAAGCTCAGGCCGGGCACGTGAGTCGAATGATTCCGGAGAAATGGGCCCACATTGTAACAGATTGGGTACCGGAAGATGGACAGCGACGTCGGGGTCGGCCGCGAAAGCGTTGGCGTGACGACATCAATGGATTCGAGAAGAAATGGTGGGAATCTGCCAAGGATCGTGATAGGTGGAAGGAGTTGAGGGAGGCCTTTGCCCAACAGTGGGAAAATGTAGGCTAGTAAAAAAAAAAAGTATTTGCATCTGGTACTGATTATCTCATGTTGCTGAGCTGATGAATATAACTCCTTAACTATTAGGAGTTAGTGGATAATTCTTTAAATATTATAGGGTCGTATAGACCGATACTTATGTTCCTTTGAGTTGTTCAGGTGAGATGATGATGGAAGGTACAACTCCTTATTTATTTGAAAGGATATACTTTCAGATTGGTATAATAGAAACTTCATCAAAATCGGTCAAGTAGTTTGGATTTTGCTGTTATCTGAAGTCGGTTATATTTTTGTTAAAAAGTTACTTGTAACGTATATTATCACACTAATATTATAAATGCGAAAGTTTGGATGTTTGTTTGTTTGTTACTCAATCACGTCCTAACGGCTAAACCAATTTTGATGAAATTTAGTACGTACGTAGATTACCACATAGCCTACTTTTTATCTCATAAATCAGGCTCCCTAGGATAAAAACGGGGTGTCAAATCAAGTTGCAACAGCGAGTTTAGCTTTATTTCTAGGTTATCTACAAATTTAGTAGTGTAACGCGTACGAAGTCGCGGACATCAGTTAGTCACAAATAAATTCACGACCAGCTAACAAAACATGATTTTCGTATGAATTGATCCGAGATACTCTCTGTTATTGCTCGTTGTACTAAGCTTAACTTCTGTAATATTCTTCGATTCGGCAAGTAGGTACGGAGTTTGATAGATAAAACGTTTTTGAATTTTGTAACAATTCAGTGTTTGTATAAGGCCCCTGAAACTCCATGAAAACAAACTCATTTAATTACCTATTACACCTACAGGTGCAGCGGCCTGTCCGCACGTGTTTCGTATGTGTGGAAAGTCACTGCAGAGCTGATCTAAGCCAATCGAGCAGGACACTATGCGTAAGCCACTTAGGCAACGTCTGTTTTAAATTTTTAAGGTTCCGTAGTCGAACTAGAAATCCTTAAAGTTTCGCCATGTCTGTATGTCTGTAGACTATTAGTGCTGCAAAGCTGAAAAATAGTATAATGTTTTTTTAGTGACGCCTAGTAAATTATGATTTTTTTCAATAACCTACGTTGTCCCACTGCTGAGGAAAGGTCTCCACAACCATTGCGGTCCACAGCCAATTCTGGGCAATCTGGTTTGAATGCATCCAGGTCGTCTCTCCATCTTTTTCTGGGCCTACCACGTCTGCATCGCCCGCATGAAATAAAAACTAAAAAAATACTTGTTCTTTTAGAATACATATTTGGAAGATGGGGGGTACTTTTTTTAATCACGCACCCAACATGCGCGGTGTCATTGAATAGGTCTTGTAAAACCACTATAATGTTTCCAAACAATCTTTAAATACAAGAGCTAATACTTACAGCTTTATTATAGATAGATAATTCTTTATTGTTACACCAAATCACAATAACTTAATCTAGAAAACTTAAAGTCTAATACTTAGTGGTACAATGGGCGGCTTTATCGCCCAAAGCGATTTCTTCCATGCAACCTTTGGATGGACTGGATTGAAAAAACGTGTGAGGAGGCGGTGTTACAATAAATACCTATTTATGTAGGATAATAATAAATAAATACCTAAACCTAAAATATACCTACATATACATACTTACATAAATAAATATAAAATTCATACATATATATATATATTAGGGTGTCCCTTATTTTTCAAAGTTTATATTTTTTAACGCATAGGTCTTAGTTTTGTTCATTAGTACCTAAAACACTCGGGAATTAATTTTTACCTTATTTGGAGAACGGAAACCCGTGCCGACTTGCATCGAATCATGTTCATACAAGTTACGCGGAAATAGCGGCGCGTACTCGCCGTATTTGTCATTTGTTATTAGTTAATCTCGTGATGAACACATATTGTTTTACGTTAAAAAATGGCAGTGGAATTAAGAAGCAATAAAAAAAGTATTTTCTTAGTAGGTGACTTGAACTATCAAATAACTGGGGCAAAGTTACCGTCTAACCGTCAAGTTCTTGCAGTCCTCTTTTTTAACATTCGTGAAGTTAAATTGAGTGTCAGTGAAAGCGCAAATCTCGTCGTTCGAGAGTGATTATATTATAGTTCGATATTCTGGGAAAAAGCTAGAATCCCTACCAGAGCTATTCCTAACTGCGTAAAGAAACTTGTGGATCTTCACCATGCTTGGAGAGAGTTGCAAAAAAATTCCAAAAAAACACAAGATATTTACAAGCACCGTGAGAAGGACTTTCAAAACAATTTAGATAATTTATTCGACATAGCACACGCTAATGCTTTGGAATGGATGAAAATAGAAGAAGATAAAATCTTTTTACAAAAGCAAAGAGAACCAGGGCGTCCAGGATGTTTAGCCGGTGTAGATAAAAAGTTAGCTGAGAAAAAAGAAAGATCCAGACAGAGAACATTAAAAGAAGAGAAAAAAAGAGATGACCAAATCTGTTCCGAGAGTTTATCTTTATCTTTAACTACACAAGATCTTATTGAGACACCAGGATATCCCGATCAACCTACCAGCTCTGATGAAAGCATCGACGAACCCTTACCGTCGACATCTCAAACAGTAAGTTCTGGAAGTATTACAAAAAGGGGAAGGAAAGATTTCATCACTCCTAAATTAGTTGCAGCTTTGGATAGATGTCAATTAAGCATAAGAGATTCCGTATATATACTTCAGGCTGTAGTGGAAGCCCTAGATCTTAGTAGTAATGATTTCCCGATAAACAAGTCGTCTATTCAACGCATTCGTACAAAGACTAGAAAAGATAGAGCGGAATCTATAAAATCAGATTTTCAGAATAATTTACCTGAAAGTGTGACCGTTCATTGGGATGGAAAATTATTACCTGGACTGGACATAAGAAGTTCTAAAGAAGAACGCCTGCCAATCCTTATATCATTTGAAGAAAAGGAACAACTTTTGGCTGTGCCTAAGCTGGAGAGCTCTTCTGGTCAAGATCAAGCTAAAGCTGTGTTAAACGCACTTTATGACTGGAACCTCGAGGACAAAGTACAAATAATGTGCTGTGATACAACTGCATCTAATACAGGGCGATTGAAAGGAGCTTGTGTACTTTTGGAACAAAAGCTAGACAGGGAATTATTACTCTTTGCTTGCCGCCATCACGTTTACGAAGTGGTTTTAAAGTGTGTATTTGAAACAAAAATCCACCAAATAACAAATAGCCCTGATATCCCGATGTTTAAAAAGTTTAGAGACAGCTGGAATACTATTAATTCTGCTGCTATTGAAACACACAGCCACATCGTCACACAACATTTTTGTAATACAAAAATTAAAGAACTGTTGACATTTTATAATGAAGAACTGCAAAAATCTATTGTACGTGACGATTATCGAGAACTGATTGAACTGTCTATTATTTTCTTAGGAGGCGATAGTGAGAAAAAAATTAAAATAAGACCTCCTGGAGCAATGCATCAAGCAAGGTGGATGGCAAGAGCTATTTACTGTTTGAAAATATGTTTGCTGCAATCTCAATTCAAAATTAGCGCCAAAGATAAACGAGCACTCCAAGACATTTGTTTATTCATTGCAGTTGTATATGTGAAATCATGGCTGGGATGTAGTCTGGCGGTGAAGGCACCAAATCAAGATTTGTCCTTTTTAAAAAGGCTTAAGGAATACGAAACTATTAACAAAGAGATCTCCCAAGCAGCTTTGAAAAAGTTTAGTCAACATCTTTGGTACTTGTCAGAAGAAATTACTGTTTTGTCACTCTTTGATGATGAAGTTGATGAAGCAACCAAGAGAAGTATCGTAGAGAACTTACAAAGAGAGAGTTTGTATGATTCTGGGAAGAGATACATTCCATCGAAGGAAGATATGTCTGATTATTTGCATGGTAAGTGGGAATACTTAATTTTATGTTAAAGTTAGCTATTAATCATTAATTAAAAAAAAACATGTAAAAGGATCTAACGCTAAGCTTACTTTACTATGTCTTAAATTGTTTTAATAAACTGATAATAATACTGTCTTGTCTATTGTTACAGGAAAATCATTGAGTGATTTTGTGTCTATCAAGAGCAGAAAATTATTTTCTCGTTTAAAAATTGATGATAACTTCTTGGAGAAACCTGTTTCTACGTGGGAAGAAGATGTTGCCTATTTACAGGCAAAAAGAAAGGTTTTTTCTTTAAGGGCAGTGAATGATACAGCTGAAAGAGCTGTAAAACTTATGCAAGATTTTCATGGTTTAATTACTGCAAAGGAAGAACAGAAACAATTTTTACTACGCTGTGTACAAGAGCACAGAAATCTTTATCCAGACTGTAACAAAGAGACCCTTAAAAGAAAATATCCTTGCTAATCTGTAATTTTATGTTCTTTTAATAAATAAATACCTATTTTCTTACTAAATTTTTATTATTGTTTCTATAAAATATAAATATTTCATTTTGTTTAGTTGAATATCGAAAAGGGTCAAAGGCAGCTATTTTCAAAATCTTTACGGCCTTGTCGGCACGGGTTAATGTTGACATAGGAAGATAAAATTTTGTATTTAAGTAGATCTGGGTAGTTTAAAAAGAATTACGGGGTATGCATTACGATATCCGAAAAAAAAATTTTTTCACGTATATAAGGGACACCCTAATATATATATATATTTTAACAATATATATCGAAAGGAAATACAGTCTTTACACTAAAGAAGCTGTTAAGAACAGTTTGTAGACCTCACTTTTAAAAATAGATAAAGATTTAGTATGTCTGATCGAAACTGGCAAGTCATTCCATAATCGGACAGCTCGTACCGTAAACGAGTTACTAAAGAAGTTGGAATTATGCGCTGGAGTTTTCAACTGGAGAGAAGTGGAACAACGCAGATTACGGGGTTTGGCCAGATTTAGGAATTCAAAGCATTGTTTGAGATACGGCGGAGAAGAAGAAGTAAATAGAATTTTATATAAGAGAGTTAGAATATGAGCATCCCGGCGAGGGCGGATTGGCAACCACTTGAGTTTAACGCGAAACTCGGAAATATTTCATTATAACTCCTAGTAAATCTGATAATTGGTTCAAAATATGTGTGTGTCTACAATGAATATCGTATCACTAAAAGCGATATCTTCCATCTTATCTGTACTAAAAACGGGATATTTACCATGATGTGTTAGTTTTTTAAGTATTTCGATATTTCGACGCAGTTGCATGGGTCATGATCACGGGTAAGCTGCGTCGAAATATACTCAAAAACTCACAAATCATGGTAAATATTCCGATTTTAGTACAAATAGTGTTCATAACCATGATAGTTTCAAAAGTTATATCTTCTCCAGACATCATTTAATAATTATAAATCCACTAAATTTACGGCGGTAATTTCACTAAAAGCCATATATTCAATCTTCTTGAGATAACCTACAAACGAGAGTAAAATACAAACTTTTATATCAGTCAAGTACATCCATTCCTAAGATAATCGGTTTAGTCGTTAAGTATTCATTGGAATACAAATCTTATTTGAAGCTTTGAACCCACGACCCTTAGATTTTAGTCGGAGTATCCACTGAGCCAACATAATTAATCATCGAAATAGCTTAGATATTCACTGAATATTTTACAGACATTTTGCTTAGGTTATTGGTGTGACCCATAGGATAGTTGCTTTAGAATTGTTTTGTTAGAAACACCCTGACACTTTAAGAGAGATGTAAATACGGTATTAGGTGTTAGGCAACGCGACTGCACCGCAGGTGTTTATAGGCGACGGTGACCACTTAACATCATGAGGCCCATCAGGTTGTGTGTCTAAATGTTTAATATAAAAAACATCAAAAAGGTTTGGCATGAACCTACACCGATACTGTTGCACAACCTGTTGTGTTCTTAGATATTTAATTAGCCGTGCCAAAATATGTCTGCCTTTTATGACATACTAGCTGACCCGGCGAACTTCGTACCGCCTTGACATGCATAAGACGCGGGCTGCCAATGTACGTCACCAGTAGAATTGTCAAACAACCATCATTAGCTGCATCTATGTATAAGAAAATGAATTTTCTTAATATTTTTTCAAAGAACTCTACCTGCTAATACTGATGTAGAATACTGTGTAGATACTGAATGTGTGTTCTACTGTTATAAATAATTTTCAATTGCTAGAAGCATTCATATACACAACATAGATTCCTACAAACAACCACATTTTTGCAACCAAACTGTCTGTTACACATGGCTATAAGTTTTATGTTGCTATATTTGTATTATGTTGATATACTGTATTATTATGTGTTGCAAATAAACATCATGATTTGATTTGAAACAACCGACAAGTGAATCGTACTCCGCTCGTTGTGTACCGTTTCTACTGTAGGTCGTTTCTATTGTTTCACTTCTGTGCTTTCGCGTATATTTTGGTTCATCAAATAGGCCCATGTTCGGCCCATCCGAACATCCTAAACGATCCTAAGCAAACATAATGTATAGTGCGGGGTTTGTCTTGGTTGTCCTCACTCGTTCTTGATCAGGGACACTGAACTAGTTAATGTCATTTACTGACGACTTCCGTGGCGCAGTGGGCGGATAGCCGGCTGAGACGCAGGAGGTCGCAGGTTTAACTCCCGCCGCAGAACAAATGTATGCATGATTTACAGATACTCGTTCCGGGTGTTTTCTATATATTACAAGTATGTATTTACAAAAAAATAAGTATATAATAATTATTCTATCAGTTATCTAGTTCCCATAGTACAAGCTTTGCTTAGTTTGGGGCTAGATAGGTCTCTGCAAAATGTCCAGCAATATATTTATCTAAATCATCATCATCATCAGGTCCTTATAACATCTATGAAAGATTATTTAAGTGATGTCTCTATGGTTGACGTCATTTTATTTCAATAGTGTTTTAGAGAGTGATTGAATGACTGATAATTCTTTATTATACTTTAAAAGCTAGATACAATAATATGAGAAAGAAGACAATTTGTAATGGGAGGTCTTATCTCTAAAAAAGCGATCTCTTCTAGACAACCTTTGGATGGAGGGGAAGTATTATTAAATGGAAGATTGACTGGGGTGTGATATAAATAATAGGTAATCAAATATTATAGTGAAGACACGCCAGCCCGCTAGTAATTAATCGACGAACCTTACCGAGTTCAAATCAGAAGTGAGGAGATTGGTAAACAAACCAAACTCACTGTCATAATATCACTTCAAGACCACATTGATGCGCAAAAGTATTTTTTGTACGGCCCCCTTTCTCAATAATAAGCTTACAATTGACATGTCAAATGTTACAGTGAAAGCCGAGAACTAAATTGACTGGTAAATGTTACTACTCGTATACCTTAAATTATGACTGATAAAGAACTTACAAATGTCTAAAATAATTAATTATTATCCGTATATAATAATTATTCTATCAGTTAACTGGTTCCCATAGTACAAGCTTTGCTTTGTTTGGGGCTAGATAGCTCTGTGTGAAATGTCCAGCAATATGTGATTTATACCTTTGTGGTGCAGTGGGCGAATAGCCGGCTGAGACGCAGGAGGTACTTAACGGGTTCGTTTCCCGCCACGGAACAAATGTTTTATTCTTGCTTGTTATAAAAGCGTACACCTTGCCCTTTAAACGATTTACTAACTTTATGGAGTCTACAAGTGGCAACAGCGAGTTTATCTTTATTTCTAGTATTTTTCATACAACAAATATCATTTGATTTGATATCCCCGAGGATAATCAAGCTGAAGAACTAACAGCCGTTGGAGCAGGTTCTAAACTTCAGTCGAGAACTTCTGAGTGTGAGAGAGAGGTCTTTAGACCACACAATGAAAAGCCCAGCGTAGGACGGACCCACTAGATTGAAAGACGACCTGATAATGACGTTGCTGGGAGCCGTTGGGTGGCCTATGTTCAGCAGTGGACGTTCTTTGGCTGATATGATGATGATGGTACATTTATTAAATACATATCGCTTTACATATTACATTATGTCGGTATAAAAATGGAAGCTTGAAGGCACCCTTATGAGGTAAAATGATAAATATCATATTTACGAGCTGCTCGGAAAATGGCGTGAAGGTAAAAATATATAAACGTGATTGAAATGAGGGTTTAGCGTCATACAAAATATGATAAAGTTTGTACTTACTTGCTAACGTTATTAACACCTACTTGCATCCTCGTCCTTTGTGGCATTGAGCTAGCACTAATATTTTTAAGTTAGACCACAAAATGGATTGATACAGAAGTTGAGTTAAGTATAAAGAGCTATGACATCTGCTTTAGAGCTTACTATTTAAAACATCGGGACTCAAAGTAGAAAAAATCATAGGCAACGTTTACTTGTGATGTTACTTACTATAATACTTTCGAATGTATAATTCGAGGCATTCCACGAAGAGCAACGATTTTTAGAGCACCAATTGTATTTCACGAAGAGCAACGATTTATATTGACTTGGTGCTCTTCGTGGAATATTAAAAATTATTTCAAATGTTCCACGAAGAGCACCTAAAATTTTTCAAGTCGCGAGTGAATAGGTTTTTTAAGCAAGCGTGTACCATCGTAGACTGCATCATCGCTTACCATCAGGTGAGATCGTGGTCAAGTGCTGACCTGTAATTTATAAAAAAAAACTACAATGCTTCTAGTGATGGGGCATTTTACATTTTTTTATCAATTATGATGGATTGTATCAATTAAAAGATAATTATTTACAAAAACGGGTATTTATCGCGTATGCACCTTTTTTATTTGTTATTCCGACGTTTCGGGACGGATGATGCGTGGACACCGTGACCACGACTGTTGCAACACATGTAAAGTATGTATGTATACACATCCAGCGCTGTTTATGTAACGCCCGGACTTTTAAATTTTGAGTTAATGTTTATATTGTAAACGGTTCCCACGATACGGGCCCCGAGCCTAGTGTGGGGGGTCATTGCCAAGTAACTGACCACTTTTACTATTATTGTGTTTTATCTGTGTTGGTTTTTAATTGTATTTGTCTTTTGTTCAAATCGATAAATTGAAAATAATTTAAATTAATATTATAGTGTATGGATTACATTATAATTGTTATTAGTGGGGCAATGCTTGGGCTAATGTCTTGGGGACACTACCGCCTGGTAGTGATCTGGAGCAGTTGAGCTATCTATCGATCGTTTACAACGGTCTTTAGATGATTCAACTGTTTTTTTCTGTATTTTAGTCATGTATATGTAAATAATTGTATAATTCGTTCTGTTATTAAAGGCATTTTGCCATCCTTAATTATTTGTCATTACGTGGTTGATTATCGATCGTGTAGACTTTCATACAACGTTATCACGGCATGCAAAATGATAGCGTCAAATCGGATCTATTAGATTTCCCTTAGTAGGTATAGGCCTACAGGCGCGCACTTTTAGGTTCAAATATGTCTAATAGGTATCGACAAACCTGTAGTTTTCAAAGTCGGTTGAGCATTCCGCTCGGCTGGTCAGTCGGATGAGATTAGAACAATGACACATTAAGTGGTACTAATGGTGCTTGCATAATTTATCTGACGCGCTAAGCTTGGTACTACGAGTACGTTTAGTTATCTAAGGCTTTATTTATACGTGCCACCACACATACCTATCTCTGCCGCCCAGCAGTCATGCTTGCATTGCATTGCAATATATGAGATTTGTTATATGTTTTTTAATGTGTATATTTGCATCCTGAATGGGAAATGTGAGCCACTCTATTATTATTTTATAAGTAAAAAAAATGAAGCCGGGGCAGGCCGAGGAAGCGTTGGCGTGACGACCTCGATGCATTCCAAGATGGCTGGTGGGACGTGGCGAGTGATCGTGAGATGTGGAGGAACATGGGGGAGACCTTTGCCCAGCAGTGGGAAAGTATAGGTTAAAAATAAAAGTAAAAAAAAAAACATTGCCCTCCTTCTGCGCAGTTGGGTAAAAGGTAGCCTATGTTACTGAGGGATAATGTAGCAATCTAAAGGACATAGCAGACATATCAACTCGGAAAGAGATCGTCACCGTATCAACTCGAGCCGCTCAGTATTCTTTGTATTAAACTCCATATTGCAACGCACACTTATCGGAATCGTAACGTAATCACCTCACCTCGAGACAAGCTCTTGAACCGCGGTGCGGTGCGCTTTTTTGAAATCGGACCGGTGTAGTTTTTGAGTTTATTCGTTCAAACACAAAAATACAATTTTTTCCTCTTTATAATATTGGAGTAGTTTTGTACCTAAACCAGATAAAAGCAATTAAATGAATTATGAATTATGATCGTCTGGTATTCTAAGTTTTAAATTGACTAGCGATAATTACGACAATAGTAGAATGATACAACTTATGTAGGTTCTTTAATCTTGGAGTCTTTAAGTCCAGAGTTCTACCAGGCAAGCGTACACTATCTTCGACCACACTATCACTTACCGTCAGATGAGATAGTAATCAAGCGTTTGACTATCGATAATAATATAGAGAAGTTAAAGTTTTCAGTTTATCATGGTCACTCTAGCCTCACGTGTCTGTAGGCTTAATCTACAAATCCCCTGAGACCATTCCCTGCGTAGGGGTGGAGACTTTTTGTGCACAAATCCCCTTAGCGTGCCCTTCGAGTGCCGGAAGGGGATTTGTGGACAAAAAAAATCCGAAATCCCCTGTCTTTGTTTTTTTAAAATAATTTTAAATTAATATTTCTTTTTATTTAACCTTTATGAGCCTATGACTATCAACATCTTAATTTTTTATATAATTTTATTTATTGGCAATATTCTTGTAAAATTTTACTGGCCACTTTTGAAAAGTATCTCCAGAAAGATTTACTGTTGACAACTAGTGAACTCTATACAAATGAAGTATATGGGATTATGGCATCACTCTGTGTACTTACATTGCATGACAATGCCCTGAAGGCCAAATCTTGGGCGTCAAATTCAATAAAAAAGAGAGTATACTGTTTTACAGCCATGATGATGAGATTGGAGAAAAGGCGTTTGTTGTTGGAAGTTGGCGAGTTGGAAGATCGTGTAAAAGTAGCATAATAGATATTAGAGCTTCGTACACACTTGAAATGCTTACGTAGTATAGGTCGTTTTGAATAGATCAACTAGATAAAACAATAGATCTACATGGCCAAAACTATTCGCTCGAGTGTCTCTAAGCACCGAAACAATCCTTTAGAGTTTTACAGAGCTTTGTGTAATACTATTAGTATGTAACTTTTTGTCCCATAAATATATAACATAAATAATACAAAACAATAAAATATTATAGGTCACGAAATATGGGGAATGTGACCAAGAATTACAACATGATCTGATCCCGCCATCTCCTTTCCACCAAAGGACAATCAGACGCGTGGCTCAATACCTTCCATATTTCCTTAATATACCACCCAATCGTACTCACCGTTTCAATTAAAATAACTAAATTCTTGCGTACAGCAAAGGTATTAAACATTTTAGCGTCGTCTGATGGCGGTTGGGGCAGAAAGGTTCTCAAGTGAAGACCAGGTACAGGAAAGTCCAGCCTAGGACGGCCATCACTAGATGGAAAGATGCTCTGATAGTCATTGCTGGGAACCGTTGGGTGTAGGCGAGGCCTTTGTTTATCAGTGCACGTCTTATGGCTGCTATGATGATATACCTACCCAGCAGTGGGTTTCTTTTATACTACCTGGAGATAGTACAAATATATGGTCCACCTGATGTTAGGTGGTAACCATCGCATATAGTTTGCTATACTGCCTCGTAGGTCACGCCTTTTAGAAGCGTGCCATACAATGCACTGCCCCGCGTCCATTAACTTGAAGCATACAGGTGTAAGGCTCATGGGCCTGTAATTCCATCAGAAAGCATACCCTTCATACCGAAACACAGCAATGCTGCTTGGCGACAGAAATTGGCATGGTGTATTACTTCCCTGGGAGGGCCCTTTCACAAGGAGCTCTACAACTCTTCGAAATATATATAAGGGTTGATATAAGCTGACAATGATGATGATGATGAATCTCTTTACAACTTTCTAACAAAGTAATCATGTAAGAATCTGTAGGCTTTCAAATTAAATCCGTTATTCAAACTCAAATCAAGAACATCAAAGAAATTAATTATATGGCAGATCAAACGTTTCCGATTGCTAATGCTAGTACAATCTCACCACTAAATGAATTTAGCAGCATATACAGGGTGTTTGGAAATATACTCACGATATTCAAGTTTCTCAAAACATAAAAAAGACTTCTCGAAAAAAAAACTACTAGTTTTACTATAAAATTTTAAAGAAAATTGACTAAATTTAGGTGATTAGTTCGATATAAAATTTACTGCCTACTTTTGCAATCATCCAAAAATAAAGGCCGATTTGGTATCTCTTTCGGAAATGGCTGCGGGTTTTGCGTTAAAGAGGGACAACAAGATATATCTCGAAACGTCACCAATACAGTATCTGTGGTTAAATGGCAAGCATTATGCAATAGCACAACATAACGACGGTACGTGATAACATCCTATATAAAACCGGTAGCTTGAATATTTATCCAGTAATCGATACATTTCCAATAAACAATTTCTAAAGTAAATTGGCGATGCCATTGCGACGATGCCGCTTGGTCAGTTTATCAGGTACCTACATACTTACATGATGAATGAATATGATTTGTTTACCTATTTTATACAGGCTGTTTCATTGATATTTTAGGACTTGATATTAAAATTGTTTAAAAACATAAAATTTTCCATGGTAATTTTTGTATTTGAAAAAAACCTATGTTACAATAATACTGGCCATTAGCCCTATCCGTGTTTTCATATAATGACGTGCATAACAAACGCGTAGTAAAGTGGCTCAATAGGCAACTAGCCTGCTGATACTTGTGTTATTACTAAGTAGTGTTACCTGTAAAAACTTGTGTATATCCAATAAGTTATATTTCTTTCCTTCTTCTTTCTGATACGCACGGGTTTGATTCCCATCATGGAATAAATTTGCATTGTCTACAGATATTTGTTCCATATCTGGGTGTTTCTCTCTATTCAAGAAAAATGTATATAAGTATTATATTGTTGTCTGGTTCCCTTAGCTCAAGTTTTGTCTAGTTTGGGGCTAGATACTTCTGTGTGAAATGCCCAGCACTATTTATTCATTATTATTGTTTAAAGTCCATCCTCACGAGGGGGAGATCAGCTTGCCAGCAGCTCGCATCGGCGCCGACTTAAGTAAGACTCATTCAAAATCCATGAACAAACCAGGCGCGCATTCTTACGTCCTAGTATAACCAATTTATACCTACGGACTGTAGGACTACTTTTTATTTCACCGAATTTTATTCACCATCAGTGAAATAAATCTGGACATTTCACACAGCGTTATCTAGCCAAACTAAGCTTAATTTGTACCAGATAACTGACTGAATAGTTATATTTAATTTTTTACTTGGAAAACTTTCGTGATGAATTTTAATCATTATCATAAATACAGGATTTATCACGTACCGTTTTATCGGTGTTTCGACTGACAATGTTTCGGTTCAATTCGTGAATTTGTGGGAGGTGGGACGTTATTCGGAGCGGATCGCACTGACCCTGATGAAGGTTTACGAATTGAACCGTAACATTGTCGGTCGAAACACCGATAAAACGGTACATGACAAATCCCGTACTTATGTTTCGTATTTCATTTAAAGTATTCATGTGAATACAGTACAATATTATTTTGTTAGTAGTACAGGTCTTAATTATATATATCTACCTATGTACCTATATCTATGCGTATGTACATGGACCTCGCATCAACTTATTTTTTTATAAATACATACTTTTAATATATAGAAAAACATCCAGACCCGGAACAAACATTTGTAGATCATGCAAACATTTGTCCGGGAATTGAACCCGCTAACTTCTATAGTGAGATTATTACAGCGTAAATGGGAACCTAACTTTTGTTAAAATTAATTGAATATTTTTCAAATTCTAGAAGATTAAAGAAAATCATTTTGAGTAATTAATTACAAATTATTTAGAGCGATACAGGCTTAGGCTCCTAATCACCTCTCCTTTGTAAATTAGAAACGTGAAATTCACGAACATTTTATTAATTGGACGAATTTAATCAAGGATTCGTTCTCGCTGCCATTATTTGTTACAGAGCGGGCAGGATAGATGGCTTTAGTAAATTAGTTGTTTTTTTTTTGTTGAATCAAGATTTTGGCCTTTAACTGTGTTTTTGTGTACTTCTATGTAATTAAATTATAATGTTGGACATTTCACACAGCGCTATCTAGCCCTAAATTAAGCAAAACTTGTGCTATGAGAACCAGATAACTGATTTAATAATTATATATGGGTGTTTGTACAAAAATTGGGTAACTCGATGTCATCAGTCAATAAAACGATGTATAATTATATTTTATTTATATTTTATGACTAATTTTAAAACAATTAAAAGCCTTTTATTTGGTCACCCAATTTCAGCTATTCATTTTAAATACAAATTTGTAAAACTTCACAATATATTCTCAAAAAGTCAGTACTTTGGCGTGTCACAACCTCAAAACCGCGCAATCAAATAGCTGTGTATTAAATATTACCTTTAATATAATTAAACTTACTATTTCACTATAATCTGTGATGTATCTAATAATTATAATCACAACTTTCATAATATAATATTCTCATCGTTTTTGTAAAAACAATAAGAAACTTTGTGTTCAGTTTTATTCGTCAGTCCGTTGTGTATTGTTCGAATTTGAATTTCCCGCTAAATACCGGTGACTCAAATTCAAATTCACGTAATAATTCAAGGTTGGTACTAAAGTTAGCTGCAGACCGCGCCATTATTTGGTCGTCATTACTGTGCCAGTGCTAGAGTTGTGTTTGTCGTGTGAACACGTGCCGATCCAGACAAAATTTCAGTCCTATGGTGAGTCGCTATTTCCTTGTAAATCTGTGTTATATTTTAATTTATACATAGTTAACTTTGATTTGTTAAAATGTAGCTTCTTGATATTCGAAAATATCAAAATAAACGTTAGTTCTAAAGATAATTTCAAATTCATGGTTGTTCCGTCAGTCCGTTGGCGTCAGTCCGTTGTCTGATATTGCGCCACAGGACTGACGTGTTTCCAGGGTACTGACTTTTTGAGCGTGTCTAAGCATTTATTTACTTATTTCAGTTTAAAACATCATGGCTCCTAAAAAAAACAAAACATGTCTAAGGATAGAGATATATTGAATAAGAATAGATAAGCCGAAAAGGCTCGCTTAGCTATAATTAAAAGCGACCCCATTAAGTTAGATGAATACAAAGAGAAACAAAGGTTGCAATACTTAAAAAAAGAAAAGGAACAAAAAAAAATATTAAAGACATGACGCCTCGGGAGCAACGATTAAGTAGAAAAGAATGGAAAAAAATATTCATCAAATTACAGGCAAAAAAAACAACGTATGAAAAATAATACTGATAATTTTGTACGCCAGAATACTCCTTCAACTACTGACGATGAAGCGCAACCAATAGTTTGTGAACAGCCCATTGTGATCGAAGAGCAAATGAAGCAAAGAGGAGAAGTGAAAGACAGAAAGTACAGAAATAAGCAATTAAAAGAGATGAAAGCAATGGTTTCAAAACTAAAAACTAAACTGAACAATCAGTGTCAAAAATATAGAAGATTCAAAAGGAAGTTAGAGAAAATTGTAAAATCTGTGGAAAAAACTCCGAAAACCAGAATTGAAGGAATGAGCAAAGATATAACGAAGAAGATCCTTTTCGGAGAAGTTATCAAAATTCAATTAGAGGAAAACTACACTAAAATAAAGCGCCATGAAGATAAAAGAAAGTTCAAACAAGCTATATCCGGAAATGTGGTAGACAAATACTACAATATGGAGAATACCAAACAAAGCAGTGACTTATAAAAAGCAGGATATAACCAGCAAAAAAAAGTCACAGTTAAAGTGCTAAGTCTAATTCAGCAATTTTTAGAAGATGATTCTAACAGCCGCCAAGCAGCAGGCAAGAAAGAATTTATGTCTCGTAAACAAATTAAAAACAGAAAAGATAAAGACAGTATGAAAAATCTTCATGAGAAGTTCTTGAAAACCTATTCCATTTAAAATGGGTTATTCCCTATTTACCCGACTCCGACCATTTTGGATGGTTCCCCCTAAACTATCAAACCGTGATACTTGTGCTTGCACGGTCCACGAAAACATGGACCTTCAACTTGCTGCTCTAAAAAAGACACATATTCTGACAACAGTGAATACCCCTAACCTAAACCTGTTGTTGATATTTTGTATGAACGGACACTGTCTGAAATAAATAATTATTCTATTCTATTCTAAAATCTGTGCTGACATTACTGCCATCAAACATTCAAAAGATTCACTTTCTTAGCGATGGTCCTGTAACGCAATATAGGAACAAATCTATGTTTTATGTATTGGGCTGTAAACTGCAAGACATGTACCCTAATATTGTGCAATATTCCTGGAACTTTCATGTAGCCGGACACGGGAAGGGGGCACCTGATGGTGTAGGGGCCCCATGCAAGCGAACAGCTGATCAAGTGATTGCTTCAGGAGGTGATATAACTGACTTGACGGAGTTTACTTCTGTTATCCGCGAGAGATGTCCAGGTATAAAAGTGACGGTGATTGAAGGCTGTGATATCGAGCAGATGAATACCTTGATTAACGACAAGTCATCTCAAATGATCGCCTTTAAGGAGATGCTCTTGGTACATCAGACGACCGGCTCTGTTTACATTTCCAATCATCTTACAATGAAGTCACTAAGTTGTTTCTGCGACGCTGAATATAACGATATTAAACATGTCAGAAGGCTGTTTTGAAGACTGAGATAATATTACTTGGTAACTGTTATTATGTTAATTGGTACCTTTTTAAGGCAGAGAGAGTTATATTTTTGTTTCATTAGTTTGTTGATTACTTAGAAAATGTATATTTTTAAGTTAAACTACTTCAACGTAGTTAAGTAAAATAAAGTTAATAAAAAGCTGCATTAAAGGTGGAGAAAGTTGTTCCTATTACGTAAATAAATATTTTTTATTGTTACTTAAGTGAATTTAGATCAATAGTGAGACTCTAAATATGTGACATTATTAGTTTCTGAGAGATTTCTTTTAAATCGTAATAAATTTCTTGCATATCTAATGAAGTTGTGTGTTTTATCAGTACTTTGTCACCCTCGTCAGTCCCCTGGCAGTCAAATTCGGAAAAATCGTAATATCTCCGCATCTACTTTAAAAAGTGACTGGCCCTATCCTGAGCAATATATTTATTAGATTAGTTATCTTATAATGCGAATTTGAAGGAATTTGATTTAAAAAACTATCATAATCAAAATATTCTGAAAAGTTACCCAACTTTTGTATATTCGCCCATATAGGTAATTTTTTGGACAATATCTAGTATACATATACGTAATATATCAGCGGGAATCGAATCCGCAACCTCCTGTTAAACCATTAAACATAATTATAATCAAACAATAAACAATTATGTACACCGTACTCCGTTATAACTTCACAAATTTTGCTCCATTCAAAGGATGCCTGGAAGAGATCGCTCTCAGCAACAAGGCTGCCCACTGTATTGCCTTTTTATAGCTTATTACTTACCTATTTGTATTATTTCTATTTGTGTGGTAATTTTATAAAGAGTTATCTAGCTGTATTATCAACTATCTGATCGATCCGCAGCTTCGCACGCGTAGGTTTTCAATAATAACATTAACATCCTTCTGCGCAGCTGGGTAAAAAAATGCTTATGTTACTCGAGGATAATGTAGCATTCCAATGGTGAAATAATTTTTGAAATCGGACTAGCAGTTTTTACGTTTATTTGTTACAAACATACAAGTCTTTCCTCATTCCTCTTTTTATAATATTAGTATAGATAGGGGCGCAATACAATTGACAGACAGGAGTCAAAGCAGCGTACTCGTACAAGATCAGTTACAAAAAGGGCGATACAGGGCGATTTAAAAAGCTTTTAAGTATAATTTTCTCAAGTGTTGTCGTTGTTTTATCACCCGCTATAAGGGGCGCTGTAAAAGTGCGCGCGAAAGCTTTTAGTCTGAGAGGTTATGTCATGTTGCCGTGAATGTGGCAAATTACCAGTTTATTGCCCACTGTGGATGGAATCGAGAGATAGTTGACTAAAAAATAGCTTTTTGACTGACCTAGAACTATGTTTACGTGTTTCCAAACTGCTGGGTGGCTGTCAAATGCGGTCGTTACGTCCGAGATTAGCGGGACATCCACTAGCATTCATAACCCAACGAGACTGAACTTCTAATGAAGGTTCATGAATTGAACCAAAACATTTGATCAAAATACCGATAAAATAGTACGTAAATGGTACCTCGTATTTTTAATAATGGCTGCAACCAATCACGAAAATTTACAAATTAAACATTTACTTAAAAAATAATTGTACAATTAAAATACCTATATTTGTTCAACGTTTATGTGACTGGGTACCAAAATGGCGTTGCTCAGCATAATGTTGGATGTTTTGATATAACATAATAGCCTCAATATATCCACCTCCAGTTATATAACTATAACTAAGGTTAAAAATATCAGCCTTGTTTATGTTAACGTATGAAACAACATATTATGTTGTAAGTACACTCATCACCCGTGGTCCCTAGGGTTACACAGTAAATATACGCAGCCCTCTGGAACAATCTCGTAGATGGTTCGATGTTATTTGTTAACTAAATTAAATAATGATGGACATTTCCCACAGCGCCATCTAGCCCCAAATTAAACTAAGCTGGGTACTAAATAACATCCACTGCTGAACATGCCCTCCCCCATAGATTTCCAGAGCGACCTATCTTGTGCTGCCTGCACCCAACGGCTCCCAGGAACCATTACCAGGCGAAGGCATTTACCATTCTATAAGCTGCGATGGGCTTGCAATCTGTGTATGGACTACTAAAGGGCAAACAAGTATAAAGTGCCATTACCTAGTTTTTAAGACCTTACTGAAATCTATCCTGAAAACCATATCGGATAGAGTTACTCTCCGATATGGAAGTGCTTCGTGTTGAGAGTGATACTTTTGTTTGCGTCTTGTATTTTTATTTTGTTTTTTCCTATTGTGTACCTATTAATCTAGTCTTTATGTAACTAGTGAATTGAGATCTCGCGAGTCTACCATAAAAACAAAAAAACTATTATTCGTAATCTTTGACTATCAAAATAGTGCCACGAAATAATAACCAAATACTTGACCTACAGTTTCATTCAAATTACAGCTAACGGGAGTTCATGTTAATTAGTTAGTGTTTTTTCGGATACAAATTGCAGTTATTCTAGATTTCAGACTTTAACCTATATTTGTGATACATAAGCTACACGCATACCAAATTACAGTACTGTGGGGTCATTGGTGTACCCTGTGAATTGTGTCAAAGTTTAGTTTTTATTATGGCAAATAACTTAAAAATTACAAAAACTTTACTAAAAGTAAATACGGGGTCGGAATGTAGACCTTTCATTTGACGTCTCATTTGACCTAATAGTCTCATTTTCATTTTTTTTTACTCCTCTTGAACCCCAATATCTCAACAACCCCAAAAAATTTTTAGCTCATTGAGTCACACCGAAATTGTGCCATCATTAACTAATTTCACGATGATCAGATAAACGCTTCGAAAGTTATCCTCGGACAAACAAACATACATACATACATACATACAAGGCCGATTTGCCCAAGTTGATTTGGAGATCAATTAACTAACAATGTATGAATTTGAGTAATCTGAAATAATATATTTTTATTTTATATTATTCTATTTATTATAACATGTTATATTTATTTAGTAATTTTATTTTTATAGTGTTATCCGAACACATCAAAACTTAATTTTAGTATTTTAGTAGTTAAGTTTAAGTTAAAGTATTTTAATTAAGTTTTGATGTAGGTACCTAAATAAGTAATGTCGTGTTGCAATCAATTAATTAATACTGAATACTGAAAGTCTTGGAATTTTTCGTACGTATCCTAATAGACGTGTGAGGGTGTGACAAGGTTGCATTTAAAATGCAGATTGAAACTTACAAACTAATTCTTAACTAACTTACAAGTAATAGATCTATTTTTAGGTAATTAATACTAAACAGGAACTATATTTAACTGCAATATAATTGCAAAATTTTTAAAAATTTCAAGCCTAGACGGGACATATATATTTATTTGTTGTTTTTAATACACTTGTTTGTGCAAAAAAATATCTTGTATTTAACTGTCATTCATGAAGTGGGCAAATTGTCAATAGTTCACGCTCTGTGTACTGAGTAGGAATTGTTAAAGAATTTATTCTCAAAAGAAAATATAAATTTCACTTGATGAGAAACATCAACAAACAACAATTAACTAGTGGATTAAAACAAAAAAATATAATTTGTAATTTTTGACTACCAAAATAGGGCCACGAAATAAAAAACCATCTAACTTGACCTACAGTTTCATATATACAACGCCGATTTGCCCGATTTGAAGTTGATTTAGAGATCTCGCTTTGCTCGATTAAATATTCAGTGAGCATGCAAAACATTGATGTAAGGATATCCATCATAGATTCATAAAGTCGTGACGTAAGAAATCCTATATTATAATAAAATAAACTTCCTTAGTCACTCTCGTGATTTAGACGATTCCAATGGTAGCTAATTCATTTGTCAAAATTCGTCAAGCCGTTTAGTCCACATGATGTGCTAAATAAAAATAAGATTTTGTTAAATAAATAAAAAGACCCTTCTTTTACGCGGCCGGGTACAAAAACTTCTGTTAATATTTCCCATAGTACAAGTACAAGTACAAGGGCAATTTATTGATCTATAAGGATATCGCCAATTTTTTTGCCCATTGTTATGGTATATATATAATGACAAAGTGCGTTCGTGAAATAAAGACGTAACTGAGTTTTCTGAAATAACAAATTTACTTTTATTCACAACACAATTAAATACAAAGTTTAAACACAATTTACCCCAAACAGAGTAACTTACCTGAAATAACAAAAAACAACATTTAAAGCCTTTACTTCTATTTTAGTTTATATACTTCCTTTTATTAATACAGGAAACTATCTACTGTTCCAAGTTTTACTAAATTATCAGCCTAACCGCATCTTGTTAAAAATTACCTCAATACTGACAGACGGTGACACTGACATTAATCAAAGACCTGTAGATAATTATTCCATAAAGAAAAGGTACGACACCAAACGTAGTGATACTCTTTACATCTCCCACCCTCGGAGAGAACAAATCAAAATGATTTTTCGATTATGAGCTAACCATTACTGGAGATAACTTTGTAATATGGTAGAAGTTTGACTCCGCCTTCTTATGTCCAGCATCAACTTCATAGATCGAATTTGAAATCTTCCTTAGGATTTTGTATGGTCCAATCCTTAATTCATCCATCTTCTTCCTATTCAGCCGGTTTCCGTTTTCTACATATACTCTATCACCTACTTCGAATTTATATTCTCCTCTATGCAGATCATATATTTTTTTATTATATTTGTGAGATTTTATTGAATTTTCAAATGCTAGTTCTCTGTCTCTTTTGAGATCTTCTATTGTGCATCTTGATTTCAATTCCAGAGGCAAAATATCCATTTTCTCTCCTTCCAAAAGATATTTTGGAGTAAACTTAGTGACTGTATGTTCTGTTTCGTTATATTTTTCGACACATTTTTGTGCAATAGTTGTCCATGCTGTTTTCTTGACCCCTTCGTTTATTTTGCACCTTATCCTATTTACTAAAGTTTGGTTTAGCCTTTCATTGAGTCCATTTGAAAAAGGTGCGTCCACAGCAGTGAAAACCATTGTTATGTTTTCCTTTTTCAGGAAGTCTTTAAATTCTTTGGAATTTATTCCAGGGTATTGGTCTGTTAATACCATATCAATATGATTGCTTTGTGTCACATTTTTTATCAACTTGATAAAATCATTGGAGTTTTGATTTTTTTATGTCAAAATATAAGCATATCGTGTAAAATGATCAACCAGGAGATGTAAGTATTTTTTCGTAGACCGTGATCCTCCGAAGCCTCCAATTGTATCAATTGATATAATTTCAAATGGGCGTGTTGCTGGGCCTAAATGGGACATCAAACCAAATTTTGAATTCCTTCTTGACTTGTTTTTTATACAAATGTCACATTCATCACACATTTTCTTAATATTTGTGATGATATTCTTTGCTGTATAAAAAGGGGTTATTTTATTTATCATCTGGTTTCTCCCAATGTGGCAGTAAGTATTGTGGACATCTCTAATTAGTGTTTTGCTAAATGCTTCTGATAGTATAATTTTTTTCCTTCTTTTATTCTTTTTGTAATATATGTTATTCTCCAGTATAAACTTTGATTTTTCATCTTGTAGATTTAGGTTTGTGTCTTGGTCCTTTTTTATATCTCCCATGCTTATTAAGTTTACAACTTTTAGAAAATCTTCAGCATTTTCATGAGGTTCTAAGACTGGATTCCTGCTTAAGCAGTCTGCTTCTTGATTTGACTGTCCCGGGTTATATTTTATCTTAAAATTGTATTGGGATAAATAATATGTCAAATCACCCAGTTCTTCATCAGTTCTAGACTTGATGTTCAGATTTTCCAAAGGTTTATGATCTGAATATACTATAAATTCTTTATTCATAAGCCAGTGTTGCCAATATTTTACAGCTTCCTTAATTGCCAGGCATTCCAAATATATTGCCTTCTTTTTCTTTTGAGTGTCTGTCAATTTTTTTGAAAAGTAAGCTACAGGTTTATTTTCTCCGTTTTCATCTTCCTGTTTTAACACAGCTCCCACTCCTTTAATACTGGCATCAGTGTAAATTTTTATTGGTTGTTCTGGGTCAAGTATTTTTAAAATTGGTTTCGTGCATAGTAATTCTTTTATTTTATCAAATGATTTCTGGCATTCTTTGGTCCAAATAAACTTTTCATCCTTCCGTAATAAATTGTGTAATGGTTCCAGGATAATTGCAATGTGTGGTACAAATTTATGATAAAAGTTTACTTTCCCAAGGAACTGGCGTATATTTTTCCTTGTTTCTGGAATGGGGAAGTTCCTGACAGCTGTTAAATAATCTTTGAGAGGTCTTACGGAATTATTTTCTATTATATGCCCCAAATACTTGGCATGATTGTTTGCAAAAGTGCATTTCGAGAATTTCAGTCTAAATCCTTCTGTTTGTATTGCCTCAAGTAGTTTTGATATATGTATTATGTGTTCTTCGAAACTTTTAGAAAAAACAAGGATATCGTCGATGAAATTCACCGCAAAGTCTGAGAGTTTATATTTTCTTATTATGTTTCTCAATATTCTTTGGAAAATAGCCGGAGCTGTCTTTAAACCAAATGGGAGGCATGTCCACTGGAAATGGCCTTCTTGCGTGACGAATGCCGTCTTATATTTATCTCGAATTTTCAACGGAATGGACCAAAATGCTGAATTTATATCAAAAGTAGAATAATACTCACAGTTTACAGTCTTCAATCAAGGGGAATGGCTGTGATTGAGGGACAACAATTTTATTCAATTCCCGAAAATCTATACACAGTCTTGATCTTTTTCCATCTTCTTTTTTATACGCTAGGGTAACCGGTGCAGCAAAAGGGCTATATGATTCCTCAATTAAGTTGTTCTTCAATAATTTTGATATTTGATTTTCAATTTCTTTTCTATCATCAGCTGTGCATCTGTATGGGCGCTTGTAGCAATATTTATCTACTATCAAGTCTATGTGAGCTTCATAACCTCGTACCGTACCAACGTCGTATTTGTCCTTAGCAAAGACTGGTTTGTATTTTTTTATTAATTTATCAATTTCAGTTTGTTTACATAAATCTAGGTGGTTTACTGAAATTTCAAATTCACTGTAGTTAATATGTTCATTGAAATTTACTTCACTTCTGTTTATATTGTTCACCTCTTGTTCCTGTACCTCAGAGAATAGAGAAACATCTTGTTCATTTTTGTCACCTAGTACTTTAGGAATTCCGACATTCATTAAATTGTAAATATTAGTTTCTGAGTCTTTATTTTTGTAATCCTCTTCATTTTGGACTTTATTCTCTTTTTGTGGGTTATAACATTGTATGATATTCAATTCTTCATTTTGGATTAATTTAAATTTTTTGATACAATCCAAACCAATGAGAAAATCATAATGAAAATTTTCATTATCTATCACAAAAATATTCATTTTTCTTTCAATGTTATATATTTTTATTTTTAATGTTACCATACCTTTTGTTTTCTTCTCACCATTAATAGTTTTCAAGTTTGCTGTTTGTTTATTAAGTACATCTTCTTCTTTTTCATGTATTTTCAATAGTTTTGCATTAATTAACGACACATTTGAACCCGAATCATAAATTGCGGTAACTTTTAAAGTGTCATTTAATAATAACTTTACTTTTATTAATGGTGGTACTTCTAGTTTTTTGGATTCTCTTCATTTAGTTCAATTTCTAATTCAGAGTTACTCACACTTTTCACAACTGATTTATGATTTTTCACATTAAACCAGCAGGTTTCCTGAGGGTGAAAACGTTTCCCTTTTTTCTCAGTGACACAAATTTGGCATGGTTTCTTTTCTTCATTTTTTTTTGTATTTATGTTAGAGTATGTGTAGTTCTTTTTTTCATATCTGTTCCTCCCAACAAAATGTTCTAATTTGCCTATCTCATTGTAGAGATCTTCGGTTTCTTGTAATGTCTCTCGGTCAATTTTATCACTTAGGTAATTTGGCAGGCCTGCGGCTATAAGGTCTATAAGAGTACCAGTATCAATCGTCTTCCTAACCTCCAATAACAATTTTTCTTTCTTCAATGCATACTCAAGCAATGATCCCGTTTGATATTTAAATCCAAGAGCATATCTGATCGGCGACCAACCCTTGTTTCCAAATGTTTCACAGAAGTTTTTTTCCCATTTAATCCACTCTGATTCTACTGTAAATTTCATCAACATACAACTGTACCAATTCACACTAGAATATTCGAAAATTGTTTTAAAATTTCAATTTTTTTCCTGTCTTCATCAATATGGAAACGTTCACATTCTTTGTTGAAATCCTTAATCCATTGGTGAGCATTTGCATTTCTACCAGTGAATTTTTCAATCATAAAATCTTTTGAAATTTTCCCCAAATTTTGAGTTTCTAATTTTTTTTGTTTTCCTTCGAGTAATTTCTCTAATAGTTTCTCCAATGTTTCATTTGAACTTCTAGTTAAGGATTTTTGATCATTTATGTTTTCCATAATCTCTTCAAGGTAAAAATCATGAAACTGTATATTTTGTTCTCCATCTAAATATGTCTTTGATATCTCATCAGTTAAAGTTATCCATATTTTCCTTGTTTGATGTCTTTTATTCAATGTTTTTCTTATCTTGGCATAGTTAGATGTATTTGTTATTAATTGATGTAAACTTGCAGGTTGATATTCGGCTGGCATGTCAAAGGTTTGACCGTCAGGTGTTCCTATTGAGGTTACACAAATAATGTTTGATTTTCCATCTGATGCTGTGTCATACAAAAGTCAAATCTTAACTTCTCCATACTTCTTGAAATATTTGCATAAAATGTTGTTTTATAATGACAAAGTGCGTTCGTGAAATAAAGACGTAACGGAGTTTTCTGAAATAACAAATTTACTTTTATTCACAACACAATTAAATACAAAGTTTAAACACAATTTACCCCAAACAGAGTAACTTACCTGAAATAACAAAAAACAACATTTAAAGCCTTTACTTCTATTTTAGTTTATATACTTCCTTTTATTAATACAGGAAACTATCTACTGTTCCAAGTTTTACTAAATTATCAGCCTAACCGCACCTTGTTAAAAATTACCTCAATACTGACAGACGGTGACACTGACATTAATCAAAGACCTGTAGATAATTATTCCATAAAGAAAAGGTACGACACCAAACGTAGTGATACTCTTTACATATATATATATAAATATGGGTAAAACCCATTGTTAACGAAGTTGTTACCCATGGATTATTTTAGACATAAATAAATAACTTACTAAGTGTCACCAAAGCGAATTGTTATGTCAAATTTGACCTTTACAGCTTTACCAGTAATACTTGACAGATAGACAAATGGACATGCCGGCTATAAGGGTTTTATATAAGCTTATGAAGGGCAGCGGAATTGGTTAGAAGTTCTATAAACATGGCCGTGAAACCCATATTGAATAATAAACATCATATTATTTTAGTGAGGACGTACGCTGTGATAAATAAATAAATAAATATTGCTAGACATTTCACACAACGCTATTCAGCCCCAAACTAAGCAGAGATTGTACTATTGGAACCAGATAACTGATAGAATACTTATATATATATTTTAAATACATACATACATTCTTATAATATATTGAAAAACATCCAGACCCTGAACAAATATCTATAGATCATGCAAACATTTGTTCCGCGGCGGGAATTGAACCCGCTACCATCTCAGCCAGCTATTCGGCCACTGCGCCACGGAGGTGGTAAAACTTCTCCCTGGTCTCTAACTTCCAACTTCTTGAGTAAATTATTGAATGAAGAATAAAAACAACAATTTAAGTATGTACTTTGCATTGTGGAAGTTTCAAGAATAAAACCTATTTTAATTTAAAACTAAGGTATTCTTGGTAGGGTACGGTATAACTTTAACAGTGTTCGATTTGTTTTACACTCTGGGCGACTTGCGCAACGATGCCTAAACGAATTTAGTGGCAAAAAATTATTTAAGGAGTTGTCAAATCATACAAATACGTAAAATTTAAACATGTTTAGTCACTAAATACGTTTAGGGATCGTTGTGCAAGCCGGACTAAAATGTGGTTTGGAATAAATTTGTCAAAAATCAAAAATTCTGATCCGTAAAAATTTGTGCGGAGTGCTACGACATGTGACGTTTTGTGTAGCTGCGCGCGCAGCATCGTGCATATTTCATGATGCGGTAGCGAGATACATAATGATATCCCAAATTACCCATTTGACTCCCGTGGCGCAATGGGCGAATAGCCAGCTGAGGCGCAAGATGTTGCGGATTCACCACGGAACAAATGTTTGCATGGTTTACAGATAAGTGATATAGTATGTATTTACAAAAAAAAAGTTTATAAGTATTCCAACAGTTATCTGGTTCCCATAGTACTAGCTTTGCTTAGTTTGGGGCTAGATAACGCTGTGTGAAATGTTCAGATTTATTTCACTGTATATACGGATGATCCGTATTTAATAGTGAAGTGGGCAGGTATTTAGGTGACCTAGAAAGAACCCGTTAAACGATAAACGAATGTCATTACAGATTCTGTGAGTTTTACTAAATATTTTTATCTAATAACGGTTTTCGATTTGAATAATTTATAGCGCCTGTGAATTTTATGTTAAATATGGTTATACTAGCTGTTGTCCGCGACTTAGTACGCGTTACACTCCAAAATGTGTAATTTCAAAAAGTGTAAATAACCTAAAAATAAAGCTAAACTCGCGGTTGCAACTTGACTTGACAACCCATTTTTATCCCACGGGAACTGATTTATGGGATAAAAGGTAACCTATCTGGTAATCCAGGTTATATTCTATGTATGTACTAAATTTCATCGAAATCGGTTAATCCGTTGCGACGTGATTGAGTAACAAACAAACAAATAAATAAATCAACATCCAAACTTTCATATGTTTAATATTAGTGTACTTACGCAAGTACGTATGGAGAATGTGCCTAGAGCCAATATAATGCTGAATGTCAGTAAATCTATTTACGTTATTTTCAAATAAAGTATTTGGAATACAGGTATACTTTGAAATACTTCGATAACTTTCGAAGACAGGCAGAAAAGTTTTATTTGACTAACAAGCGCTTATTTGTCAAAGTCACAGTAAACTTTACTCATGTTTCAGTAAAACGGCGGGAGTTTTACTTTGAAACTTTCTGCGGATAATATTTTATTACACCTAGAAATTGTACAGCATTTTTATTAAATTTTACCGTTAATTAATTATTAGTACAAGTACAGTTTAACGTGAGTGTTTAAAAGTGATATTTGTGATTTAATTAATTTATAAAAAGTGGAACACGCTACCGTCAACTGTTTTTCCGGACCATTAAAATTTCGGAACCAGTCTAGAGGCCGACTATTTTTGGTTACAACTTGAACCGCAGATATGAACTACAAAATTAAAAAAAACAACATGGCCGCTTTCCAAAATAGCAGTAATTAACATCTGAACTGAGTTCACTACCACTCCAGCACTTTGATTCTAGATCGCTACAATAAACTTAAGGGACCGTACTACCTCAGATAGCTTTATATACAGTATGTTTTTTTAACTGTAGTATGGGGAAATCCAAAACCCCAATCCTCTAGGCTATGTCAGTGACTTTGGTTTGTCTAATAATCTACTCATTTGTGATTCAAACTTGTAGAGAAACTCCAAGCATAGCTTTTTTCTAGTTTAGTTCTAGCTAGTTTTTTTGAAATTTGACCAACTTCTGCTGTCCCATCTTTTTTACTCCGATACAATGAAATACTTACATGAAAGTCGCTCGAAAACTCACGCTTGACCAAAAATTTAACTATACGTACCAAAATTATATCCATAAAAAAAGATTAACTGGTTCCTCAGACAGATTTTCTGTTCTGGTATGGTTTCGGATTTCCCATGATGTCCCAGTTAAAAAAAACACACGGTATAATTTGACGACCTCCGTGGCGCAGTGGGCGTATAGCCGGCTGAGACGCAGGAGGTAGCGGGTTCGATTCCCGCCGCGGAACAAATGTTTGCATGATCTACAGATATTTGTTCTGTGTCTGGGTGTTTTTCTATTTATTATAAGTATGTATTTACAAAAAAAAAGTATATAAGTATTCTATCAGTTATCCGGTTCCCATGCATAGTACAAGCTCTGCTTAGTTTGGGGCTAGATAGCGCTGTGTGAAATGTCCAGCAATATTTATTTATTTATAATCCTATATTTATATTAGTAATACTGCATCATTTTATTTTGCAATAACTATAAATGAAAAAGTTAAAGTTGGGATTATAAAAAATAAAATCCCTTAATACTTTCTCAATAAAAATCATTCCAAAGCCACATCCAAAACTTACTATATGCTCTTAGGTCTCAATAAATACTTTAATTATGTATGAGATCTTGAAACTTTAGAGTTATTAATATTTGACGTAAGTGTGTCTCGTTTTTTTACATTAATCAATAGTTTTGCTTTATGTATAATATTATTTTATACAATTTTGTTTGGTTTTCGCTCTCACTGCGCGTATTTTCGAATTGAGTCACAGAGACAGTTGCACAAGATAATATTAACTAAAGCCTACTATAAAATTAACTAATATTTTAATTACAAATTATAGATACTTACCTGCTTCCTATTTTGACAATTAGATTTGAATATTTTCTGTTTAAAATGAATATTACCTAACAAGAAAAAGACGTACTCCTCTCTCTCCAACAGGGTTCTGTAACATCACTCTCTTTATTTACAGATTTTGACCGTGATATTCACGCTAACTAATGTAAATACTTACATGGGGAGATAGATTCTGTGTTTTCTTTTACCATACTTTAACATTTTCATCATTATTTTGGTCATAAAAACTCTAAATTCATTCTCGAAACCTTAAAAAGCCCATTATTACATTGTTATATGGGTGGAAAGAGCAGAATTTTCTCGTCATAGGAGTATAAATGATGCTATATTTATTTTAACTTTTTAGGACTAGAAACACAAAAATAAACAGACCTGACATGGGTACTGAAATGACATTTTAGACATATACATATTTTTAATTTTAATTCTTGGTAAAAAGGCTTTACTTGGAATTCACATTGAACCTCTGAATTTGATATAAGGCTGTACTGGCCGCTAACTATGATTTTGAAATTTAATTTTGGAACAGGTCAGAATGACATCGAGAGCATCCTTCAAAAAAGACAGTCTGGACTTGGAAAGAGAGAGTAAAAGATCTCAGAGAGAAACGCTTTGAGAACAGTCTCATTTTATCAATCAGTCAGCGCAGCCCGAAAACAGTTTGTTCTTGACGGCGAAGCCCTACCGGCTTGAGCCTGGGAGCCTGACCCCCTCGAGGTTGGAGTCCTCACGTCTCCCTCTTGGACCCTCGACCTTTGCTTATTACAGACCTGGAGATCACGGTGGAGCTACTTCGTCTTCTCGGCCTCCCGTCGACGTAGACTAGAGGCTCCACTAGCCCTCAACCAGCGCGCTTTCTACCGAACCTACAGACTCCCGGATTCATCGAGTGTGTGCACCTTAGTGGGACTATAAGTGTTTTTTGATAAGTATCGTATTAATAGTCAATCATTGTATTAAAACATAACACATTCTAAAAACCCTTTCTTTTTAAACCGTTAGGTAGGTCTAGATTTAACTCGGCTTACAGCTCTCTTCTGTTACGGGAGAGAGTTGTAACGCTACAGTTCCTAATGATCATGTACCTTTCAATTACCACCTATTATTACATTGTGGAATACAATCAATATTAAACACACAGACTATTTCCAAGCGCTAGATGAAAAGTAAGTGTTTCAAAATATCTCAGTGTCTTAAAATGAAAGTCTTCGACCTCCGAAACAACATTCATAGTTAATCGAATTGAGGGGGTCTAGAATCGGGAGCGATACTTTCTAATTTTTGTATGTACAAAGAAACCTCATTAACTTTTATGAAGTTTTTTGTTGATAGGTACATTATTAACGTGTTTATTCAATTAGCTACGTCCGTTTTGGTAAGTATTATTATATATCTAATAACTAGCTGACCCATACAGCTTCGCACGGATTTTATCAAATAAAATACAGGCATTCAGGAATAGTGTAGGAGTGGTGTGTTAGTAAATAAATTTTAAATCCTTTAGTAGTTTCTGAAATGGGGTAACCCATACGAACATATAAACTTACAAACAACATACCTGTTTATAAGTAAAGAGGTAATGTAGTATTACTTAGAAATAGGTTCACGAGTTCGCTTATTAAGTTAAGCTTTAACTTTGCGAAGTTAGATGCACATGAGTAATGGAGCGGAATTCTAAAAGTTCAAAGTTTGACGTTTAGTTTAGGAGCCGGCGACACATATTAACAGGAAATTCAGGCCTTACCCACATTGTATAGTCGATCTCCTTCAGAAATAGTACTCCAGCCGTACCCATTTCCATACTCAACCCATCCATACCGCCAAGCTGTAATGTTCGCATTGTCGTGTTTAGGTTTGAGGGTTATAATAATAATAACCCCGCAGGGCACGCTTGTGGCGAGCGTTCGGTACGTGGCGACACCGCGGAGCCCCATTACTCCCTGGGATGGACAGAAATCCCTGACCCTTGGTTTGCCTTAGTTGGCTGGTCAAGGGTGGAGGAACGCAAGAGCGGAACCCATGATCCAAGGGTTAAAGTGTTAAAGGCATAAAGCCGGGAGTAGTGCTTAGTGGAACTGCAGCACACCTTTCAAAACCCTTTAACCGCCCACACCAACGTTGCCCCTTACGCTGCTTTCTATTGGTGGCACTTATGGGGGCCCGTTTAGTGGACGGCTAGTCACCACCTGCCTCAATCATTCTTAATATTACAGGATTGGCAGGTGCCGTATCTCATTTCTCTGATCACCCATACTCTATTTGATAAGCATTACTCTAACAATAGCCCGAACTCTAATCCCTTTGTTGCAATAGTACTACCATCTGTCTCACCTCCACCTTGTCATAGAGAATTTTATAAAGAAAAACAGGCCTCTTACTCGTTGGCTTCGGCCCCGGTAATGCCTTTGTAAAGGTCCAGGGCTAAAGCATGTGTAAAGTAATAAATGTGTGGAATAATTATAAATCAGTTAATTCAGGCAACAATCAAATAGTTACAGGAAAGTAAATAACTTATTCTACAGCCCATAAACATACCTTAGGGTAAAATACATATTAATATATAAATCTTATGTACGGGTGTTTGTCACCTAACTCCTCCCAAACGACTTAACCGATTTGGATGAAATTTTGTCGGTATATTTCAATGAGTTTCTGGATGGTTTGAAAATACCATTGGACCTGGTAGGTGGCACTTTTGTCGAGATTCAGAAATTGTGTGGACGAAGTCGGGGGTATACGACTAGTGTTATAATAAAAACTTATATTTATTTACTACATTAATACTGCAATTTTAGACGAGAGTTCTCAGTGTTCGGTATCTGTTCTCGGGAACGGTTAAGGATGCCGGTGAAATTACAGGTACCCTGAAAAATACAAGTGAAAAGTCTTATATATATCAGACTTTGGTGACAACGCGTGCCTTTGATGTTACAAACGTCCTCCAATACGGTAAAAACACAATAAAAAAAAACAGTAAACTTGGTCCGGAATCTAAATGTGAAGTCATTGAGGTGGTTAGATACCAAGGGCGACTTCGCATATTTAGTGAGGAAATATGTATTAGAGAGTTGTCAAATCATACAAATACGTCAAATTTAAACATGTTTAGTCGCTAAATACGTTTAGGGATCGTTGTACAAGCTGGGCTAAATATCAGTACCAATACAAAGTAAATTGGAGGCAATACAATTTTATCGATTTTGTTGAATTTAAACATCAGTGTCATAAGTTCCGTTACTGTTAGGCAGTATCACGTCAGCTGGGCACTTCGACCGTCATAATGTAAGATACTACTCGCTGGCTCCTGGTCTAACAGTATGTGCAAGTGCCAGAGGCGTGTATGTTTGACTAATACGTTTTGTTTCGAGTAACTTTAACTTGGAACTTAACTTAGTCAGCAGATGCTGCCAAGTTCTGTAGCTGTACAGGTTCTTGAGCTCTGCGCTGTATATTATCTTATTTAGATAGTTAAATAAACAAATAACAACCAAAAGTCACATAAAATAATTTCACTTATGAATATCACTTTGTTTTCCTAAATGTTTTATCTAATTTTTCATCGCCATCATTTACTGTGTAAATCTTAATTCGGTAATTTTAAACTGAGCCCCATGGTGGGCGCCAAACTGTAGCGTTACATCTCTCTTATTTTATTCTCTAAAAAGAGATGTACGCTATCATGTGCTCTTCTTTAATGGCGCCCTACTTAGGGCCAAACTGTAGCATTACAGCTCTATCCTTTGATGGCGCCCAATGTAAGACCAAACTGTAGCATTAGAATTCTCTTCTTTAATGGCACCCAACGTGGGGCTAAACTCAAACATTACAGGTCTCCCTTTAATAGTCCAACGTGGAGCCAAACTGTAGCAATAAAGCTCTTTTCTTTAATGACGCCCAATGTGGGGCTAAACTCAAACATTACAGGTCTCTCTTTAATAGTCCAACGTGGAGCCAAACTGTAGCGTTACAGGTATATTCTTTATTGGCACCCAACGTGGGGCGAAACCAACACATGAGGAAATAATCAAATTTTTATTTTAGCACGTCTTATCTGAGCCAACTGTTGGGTATAGGCTTCTTTATAATGCAGTGCTCTTCAGTCTCATACAAATCATGACATGAAATTAAATCAAGAAACGACTTAAAAACTCTGAAGGATGGACAAGTCTATCGGCACCCAACTACGTAGATAATGTTAATCGACCATCGACTGGTTTGCATATCGGTTCACGAGCATCCATTAGCCAGCATTCTGTTATCACTAATAATCACTATTTCAATAAATAAAACACTTTCTTTTATACAAATACAGTTTTTCTGCATATAAATTAAATATTATACGAACTCCATAATGTTGCCAAACAAATGAGCAGAATGTTATGAACAGATCAAACAACTAATTAGTGCACAGCCTGTGTTATCCCTTGAGTGTAATATGACGTAAATCGGATGTACCCAGCGCGGATAGAAGAGCTGGGTTACTGGTAGTTTCGCTTCTGCAACGCACCGAACGTGTATGCCGAGGTGCGGGTTGATGGGTACATGACATCGTCCGCAAAAAGACTGCCTCACTGTTCAGTAGATTGGGGCCTTCCAATCGCCAAATTGTGCTGCCTAGTACGAATACCATTCTGCAGGTCATATTGGACAAGTACGACTCACCGATTATGAAATCCTTCATTCGGGTCTTTGTGAGAGACCTAGACTACGGCCCGCGGTTTTAACTACATCATCCACTCATTTTGCTGCTGGACGGCCGAAGAGTGGCTTAAGAAACCATAGCCACTCTTCGGCCTTTTGGTGGGAACCTGGGCCTTACTTAACTCTGCTCTTAATTACATGTAAGTATTATTGGATATTAAAAAAACCTGTCCCAGCTATTGCAAAGTCTGATATTTGGCATAGTCAAAGTTTATATGAAGAAGAGAATGCTAAAATTAAGCCAAAAAATGTACAACTGTGACTGGCAACTACAGTTTTTTTCAAATAGCTAGTCACTTATGACAGGTCCATAGAACGTAAAATATTACGTTAATACATCATGTGACGTCACACCAAAAGTTGAATAAGTTGAGGTTGTATTGTTTGCAGATGACACGTCACTTTTATTTAAATTAAAGCGACGACAAACCGATTTTGACGATGTAAACAATGCAATCTCTAAGGTGGGAAAATGGTTCAATCTAAAAGATAATACTTCTAAATGATAAGAAAACAAAATGTATTCGATTTATACTACCTAATGTTATACAAGTTAAAGCAGATATACAAATCAAAGACGAGGAGTTGGCTCTTGTGGACACCACCGTTTTCTTAGGTATAACCCTAGATAATAAGCTTCAATGGGGCCCTCACATTGATAGGTTGTCGAAGAGAATTAGTGCTGCGGCATACGCACTCAAAAAGATCCGTCTTTTTACAGACGTAGACACAGCTAGACTAGTTTACTTCAGCTACTTCCACAGCATTATGTCATACGGTATATTGCTGTGCTGCAGATACAAACACCGTTTTTGTGCTGCAGAAAAGGGCTGTTCGTGCAATTTATAATATGGGCCCCAGAGAATCATTACGCAATAAGTTTAACGAAATAAATATTATGACATTCCCTCGTCAATACATCTATGAAAATCTGATGTATGCTCACAAAAATATTAATTTGTTTAAGAAAAATAGTGATAATCATAATTGTAATACTAGAAATAAAGATAAACTCGCTGTTGCCACTTGTAGACTCCATAAAGATCGTAAATCATTAAAAAAAAAAGGAAAAATTTTAAAAGTAAAAATTAATTTATTGACATAATTAAGTATTACATAGTCAAATTTGAATCCATAGGCTCCCGAATTAGTTATAAAACTGTGTTTCAGGTGCCCGAATTTAAAGGGCAAGGTGTACGCTTTTATAACAAACTCCCAAGGCATGTACAAACATTGACATTTAACAAATTTAAAAACGTATTTAAACAAAATCTTTATAAAAAAGCCTACTATAAAATATCGGATTATTTAGATGATAGAGAAGCTTGGGATTCAAATTGTCCCAACTCGTTCAAAATGTTACAATTTAGACGTAATTTATTTTCTGTAGTGTTATGTATTCTAAAAAATCATTAAAAAAAACAACCAGCCTTTCTTTCCTGGCTTGGTCGCAAAGGAACAGGCAGTAAAATTGACGTTTTAAAGTGATTTTAAAGAATAATAATATTTTATTTTGACTTTGTGTATATTTATTTAGCAGTAAAAACATTAAGCAAAGTTAAAATAAAAAAATATTAAAATAAACGTGTCACAAAAATAAAAATAAAATAAACTGTGTCACAGGTAACCAGATATTTGAAAAAGACGGTAGTAAATATAATCATCAGATTTAATAGTTCTTCAAAATGGGCGTTTTAAGTTGTTTAAAGGGTCGGCAACACGCGAATGATACCTTTGGTGTTACAAACGTCCATAGGCTACGGTAACCGCTTACTATCAGGTGGGCTGTACGGTTGTTTGCTTACCTTACTAGTATATAAAAGAAAACCGGTCAAGTGCGAGTCGAACTCGTACGCCGAGGGTTCCGTACCTACCCATTGTCCTCTAAATTATATGAGCGCCTATACAACTCAGAGGACTATCATTATTGGCATCAACTATGTATGTATGAGGGCACCCCTTAATTTTGAACTTTTTTATTTTTTGGAATATTTCCTTTATTTATGCTGCTTTTTTGCCTTGCTTTTTGCCAAATTTCGTGATTCTAGGTCAACGGGAACTACCATATAGGTGTTTGACCCAAAACCTACAGGGTACTTCCGGTTGACCTAGAATTGTCAATTTTGGTTAAAAGCAAGGTCTTACAGCACAAGTAAAGTGAAAATTCTGAAAAATAATAATAGGTTGAAAATTAAGATTAGTTTTGGTACTTACAAGTTTTTGCGAAAATCTAAATTTGCCCATATCTTTTTATTGTGTTGACTCAAGACCTTGATTTTTATACAACTAATAGGGAATATAGACCTCATTATCTGGTATAAATTTCAACTTACAAGGTCCACCCATTCTTGTGAAAATCGGTGGTGACTCACGGACAGACGAACTGACGGACAAGAGAGTGATCTTATAAGGGTTCCTTTTTTACCTTTTGAGGTATGGAACCCTAAAAATAGATTAGACGATATTAATATCTTTACCTTTGGAATGTACCAGCGATTCATATCCTGAGCTATGTTAACGCGATTATTGCAAGTATGCTCAAGGCTTTATTTTCGGACCGGACTGTTTGGTCCCGCTCGTTATGCTGTCGTAAGGTTTAATGTGTTTGGCGTTGCCTTTAGCTCCGTTTATGTTTAGCAATATTAAAGTGTATGTATTTATCACCTATAGTTTATGACAAGAGTACCCACCCTAAGCATAAAAAAAATAAATTCAGCGACATACAGCCTCATGTACTAACAAGTTGAAGTGGCAGTGGGCAAATTCAAATTCAATAATCATTTATTAAAATGAATTTGTTGCGGTAGAGAGGTTCTTGAGTGGACACAACGCACTGGAAAGCGCAGTGTTGGACGGCCTCCCACTAGATGGAAAGACGACCTGATAAAGGGTACTGGGAGCCGTTGGGTGCAGGCTGCACAAGATTCTAGTAGGAATCATATTGTCAAGCTCAAATAAATATGATACTTTTGTTACTATTTTTGATGTGTAACATCTTTCCTCTCGGTTTCGGGGAGTGATTTTGGCATAAGGAAAGGAAATGTGTAACAGGAAACCGAGGAAGCGCGCGCTATTTGATTTGACTAATAAGCGTGCGCGGTCGCCAGGCCACTGTAAGGCTCGTAGTTTTTTTAGGATGTTTAACTTTTTTGTGGTTAGTTTCTCGATAACTAGTCATCATATCAAAAGGTAAAATTGCATTTTTTTCAACAAAACATTTGAAACTTGGCAAAGCTCAAACAACATTAGACAAAGCATTGGATCAAAGCACTTCATTAGAAGTTGGATGTAACATCAAATGAATGAAACTAACATTCAATTTAATGAGCGTCAAAAGAATGAATGTGTAACCGGAAAACCTTTGTGATAATGACGTCAAAGACGTGTTCCGCACACTTAAATTTGAACCTAAGCGTAAAGGAAATAAGGTTGATAGGAACTGATGACGCTAGATTTTATTACACTAGTTTTATGATAATAAAGTCTAACTGAAGTTTTCTCATGAAAATGTAACTACATTTGTTTTCCTGTTGGAGTCTTGAGTTTACAAACAACTGAACGACTTTGGACGAGATAAAAAAAGGCATTTGAATGGATTCAGTGTTGATCTAACTTTCATATACGTACTTAAAATAATCTTTGAGATACAACAACTACAAAATAACGTAATAAAATAAAATAAATATTGCAGGACATGACACCCAGCGCTATCTAGCCTCAAACTAAGCAGACCTTGTACTATGAGAACCAGATAACTGATAGAATACTTATATACTTTTTTTTGTAAATACATACTTATCATATATAGAAAACATCCAGACCCGGAACAAATATCAGAGAGTCGAACCCGCTACCTGCGTCTCAGCCGGCTATTC
The DNA here is from genome assembly GCA_963924445.1 of Philereme transversata. Taxonomy (NCBI): domain Eukaryota; kingdom Metazoa; phylum Arthropoda; class Insecta; order Lepidoptera; family Geometridae; genus Philereme; species Philereme transversata. Next base: position 34,438,564 of record OZ004339.1, on the reverse strand, counting down.
GCCCATAGCGCCACGGAGGTAAGTCACGCCACGACAAAAATGGGCTATATTTTGCGGCCGCAGTATTAACAACGCCAATTATAAGCGAACACAACACTGTAATTAAGGACATGTAAAAGTAAATACGATATTTTAGCTAAATTCCAAAAATATATCTTAAAACCTGATATGCTGAATCTTAAAAACTATAGGGTACTAGCAAACCCGGCGAACTCCGTTTCGCCACCAGATAGCTTCGTTTTACGTAACATTTCGTTTGGTGATTAAAAGAAGAAAAATTTTTTTGTGTTTCATATTTGAAAAGGAAAAATTTTATTTCATTTCACAACAGTAATGAATTCATTTCGATTACAAAAATGAAGGGTTATTTAGTTGAACTTCTCTAAGTAAATGAAAGTGAATCCAAAGTAAATACTGAATCGAAGCGTTATACGTGTCCGCAAATTATCCGTTTTATTGAAGTGCTCTTTGGTAAACCACATTTTTTGTTTTTTGGTCTGACGTTAACATAAACAAAGCTGATGGTTTCCCAACTCGTGAACACGCAACGTATAACTGTCCATGTGAAAAACAATGATTTTCTAAATTTATCCCGCAAACACTAAGCGATTGGCCTTGCGACTTTGTTAATTGTCATTGCGAACGCAAGGCGAACTGGAAATTGCAATCGTTTGAAGTCAAACGGAAGATCAGTCGGAATCATTGGTATTCGAGGAATACATACATTTTCACCTACGTACTTTCCGTTAATAATGGTTGCCTCAATCAAATTCGGCATGTCTTTTTACCGAAAGTCGAGTACCGTTGCAAAGTCGCGGTGGATTCAAATTACGCAATATCATAATAACTGTACCAACTTTGAGTTGCAAGTTATGTGGTGGAAATCCTGGTAACTCCAGGGAGTTCAAAAACTCCGTTGGATAATTTACTACATCATCGGGATTTGTTATGGAATCAACGAATTTGTATGTCACCAAATCGCCAGCAATTTTTGATTGAATGGTGAAATTCAGTGCGTGTACATCATTATTCTTTGCGGCAAGAATTGCTCGTTGACTTAACCAAGCATAATTCTGATAATTCTCACTAATGTTTGGGAAAACATTTTCAATAAGAGCTAATTGAGAGTCTACAAATCGGCAAAAGTTATTGGTAAGAGTAATTAATCCAGATGTCACATCAACTGGGACTTTTCCATTTCCAACAGCTAACAATTGTTTGGAAAATTGTGCAGCACTTTGATCATTTTGAAGTTGAACTCTCATATTAGTAGTTAGCGATAATGTTTTTACGTTATTCCATAAAGGTGATGCTTTCAGGCAAGCATTCAATTCATCTGCAGGCGTTCCACGGGGAATTACTGGCAACGTCTGCCTGAAATCGCCTGCCAACAATATCATCAAGCCGCCAAAGATGTTGTTATTTCGCCGAAGATCCTTCAGTGTGAAGTTAAGTGCTTCAAGTGATTTCTTATGTGCCATTGTGCACTCATCCCAAACAATGAGCTTGCATTGCATCAACAATTTTCCCATTGCACTGGATCGGGAAATATTGCACGTTGGAGTATCAATTGTGTTTAAATTGAGTGGCAACTTAAGCGCAGAATGTGCAGTACGACCGCCATCTAGAAGAGTCGCCGCAATTCCAGATGATGCTAACGCCAAAGCTATGTCACATCTTGATCGAATAGTGGCCAAAATCAATGAAATGACAAATGTTTCCCTGTTCCTCCAGGTGCGTCCAGAAAGAATAGACCACCAGTATTATTGTCCACCGCTTGCATTAATGTTTCGTATACTTGTTTTTGCTGTTCGTTCAGCAACGGCACATTATTTCGAACGAATTCCTGCAATGTATCAACATTGTATTGCAGCTCTCGATTTAATTCTTGGTTGAATGCATCGTGCATCGATCGATTCGGCGCAATCATTCCTACTTCAATCAGTAGCTTGTTTGCAATAGTTAAGCATTGATCCTCAATCAGAATCAATCCTTCATTATAGATTTCATCGGTTATTTGGATGTCAGGATTATTCGTTTGAATGCGCAAGCGATGCAAGATCTTCACATATGTCGTCTTTGTATTTGTTCCATAACTGAATTGGTTGTGAAGGAAAACATGTGGTGATGATAATTGCGAACAGCGTTCGTATTTGATACGCATTTGATGAAACAACTGAATCCGCAAGTGTTAAGTCCCAATGAGAATCGTTCTCCAGCAAACCCAATAGTTGACATGCTTCTCGATATGTTTGGCATTGGTGGCCATTCACAGTTTTCAAATGCGCAAATGATTTTGGTCCACATACATTTACCAACAGCAGTCGCAAATAAAAACATTCATCATTTCTAGGATGAACAGTATACATGCGACCTAGTGCATCAGTGGAAAACACTTGTGGCCAATCTGGAACTGGGGTTCCTTGTTTGCGACGTTGGAATTTCTTTGTTGATTGATTCCAAGTGTAATACTTGGGCATTTCAACGTACATCAGCGTCGCTGCGAATGGATCTGCTTCACACATTGCAAAGAAGCTAGTCAATGTTGTCGATGGTGGTCTCTCAGCTCGTTGTGCCGCATTAGCCTCAGTGAAGTAAACTCTTTGGCCATTTTCCAAATGCACTGCTAAATGTACAACTGTGGGATATCTTTCATGAATTTGAAATGACAATAATCGCCACAGTGCTTCATTAGTACTCGTACTGACGTATCTGCCCATTTGGAAGTTGCTGATTTCGTCATTCGCATTTTCCGACGCAATACCAAACACAGCCATGTCGCTGCCTTTTGTTACGTACTTGCACAAATATTTGATTGATTTGGCCGAATGACAACTCTCAACGTTTGCATGTGTTTCGAAAATTCGTGATAGCAGCGGGCAATATGGTACAATGAATTCATTTCCGATCTCAATCTCTTGATTTTGAACTTTAACTTTGATAGTTCGACCATTATCTTCTTTTGAACGCCGACGATAAACTGGATATCCATCGTTCCCTGTGACTGTTTCAGCAACTAACGGTCGCGGATATCGTTTTGTGCACTTTCCATCAGCCATGCAACGCGATAATGGATTTAATGCACCGCACGGTCCATGCACCATCTGTGTCGTCACAATGTCGTGTAGATGGGGATCAGTGACTGGATCAGGAATTTCAGCTGATATGATGTCATCCACTTCATTTGAATGTAATTTGTTCAGCAACCAAATTAGGATATGAGCATGCGGTAGTCCACGCTTCTGCCATTCCACCGAGTACATATAACAACGTGTGTCACCAAAAACTCGATACTTAGTAAGCACATCCATCATAACCTTGAGTTTTTGCTGAAATACTCTGGCGCTTATGTCATGGCGATCTTGCGGTTTTTGGCCCGGTTCTAACTCACGTTCAATTTCCGTCCACTACGGATTGCATGTGAACGTAATAAATAAATCCGGAGTTCCATAATTTCGCACGTACGTCATAGCGTCTTGAGCGTATTCGTGCATGTGGCGTGGGCTTCCGATATAAGATGATGGGAGAATCGTCAGACGTCCAATATTCTGAACATCACCATCTGAATGAATAGCATCACGCAAGTGTATATAATATAGTCCTCAGATCGTAGCTTTGCCTGATTGAATCGGATGAACGCTAATCGTTCGGTCTCGACTTTGACATACATGTCGACAGCGAATTGCTGGAATAGCCGACGGCACTTCAGAATGACATTTTCCTCATGTGTACGAATCATCATACGATACGCATAGTAATTCATTACGCTTAGATTTTTATTCGTTGATACGCCTGAAAATGCAAAATTAAATGAATTGTTAATGGAAAGAAATAATAGCAATAATTACTGTGTGAATATTGTACCTGTAATTGGATTGACCATCTTCAACGTGATGTCGTATCCGTCTTGCCCTCGCCAATAAATGATTGGATATTGTAACGCATCGTACAAACGATGTGTCTCGTTTACACGATGCATGATATTGCTTCTTCGCTGAACGACAATGTCTCGCGATTTAGTTGGATCGCCAACAATAATTGCAGCAACATCATTAACGGTGGGTGCATTGAATCTTCGCACATGTTCACCTGTTGGAGTACAATCCGCTCTTATGACAAATTTGTGCGTATCCGATGGCATTCGTTCCAATGCTGTTTTGAACATATTAACCAGAGCATTATTAGCGTGAAAAAATGCTTGCAACTGTGCAATAATTCGTCTCTTTAACTGTTGTGTTCCCTGTATATTGCACCGCACATTCAGCTGATCCACCATCGACGAAATGAAATATATTTGAAGAAATTGATGCGGTTCAGCTGGTGTTGGCACCATTGAACCATGCAAATGATATATTTGTCCTTGTATCTGTAATTGCAAATAATCATTTGTTGAAGAATACGGTGTAACTTCTGATCGTGTGATGGTGTAGTGTGTGGTGTATAAGTAGTTGTTATGTGATGCAATTCATTGTGTTAGTGTGAGTGATTGGTTATGTGTGTTGTATCTTTTACCTTTCAAGTCGGCATGAAGCCGCCTTCTCGAATGATATTAGCTCCAAAGGAAGTCATGCGAAAGCAGTTATTGTATTCAAGGATGTGTTGAAGAAAATGGCTGGAATCGGGATCACTTCCATCGAACAATGGTTTCAGTGGCTGTGGTGGTGTAAGTAATGGATCCAGTTTGACTTTTCCACTTGCGCAGCACAATACAGCCGTTTCTCTTTTAAACTTTAATGCATTGCAATATCGGCATATAGTCGTCATTGGTCCAATATCTAAATTTTCATCATCACTGTAGTTCGCAGTGGGATTATATTGGAATGCCAAGCGATTGTATGATGCCAATGATCTTCGTGTGCTCACGCGTTGTCTCAATCGGGCATTTTCTCTTATTATATTTTGTCTTTCTTCGCTTAAGTTCTGTGAATACACTTGTTGCTGGCTTGCATGTCTTGTGCGGCGGCCGATGTTCGCACGTCGTCCTCTAGGCATTTTGGACTATGGACAAAGTGGTGAATTTAGCCTCAAATGCACGATCCAAATAATTTACACAGTTCAACTTACCACCTTAAAGACAAATGCCTGCTGTTGAAATTCAATAAAAATTTGCACAATACACGTGATTGATTTGATGGTTTCCAATTGATATGTTAGGAAACGAATAACTTATTTTTTTTACTTTTTTTTCACAATTTCACAGTGAACACAATACTGGTTTGTCACATGAAATTAACTGAGCAGAGAACAATGAGTAGCTGTCAAACAATGTATCACGCACCGGCGCCATATTGTTTTATCAAATATTGGTTTGTAGTACATGCTATGTATCAGAGATGGCGCTGTATCTGTCAAACAATGTATCACGCACCGGCGCCATATTGTTTTATCAAATATTGGTTTGTAGTACATGCTATGTATCAGAGATGGCGCTGTATCTGTCAAACAATGTATCACGCACCGGCGCCATATTGTTTTATCAAATATTGGTTTGTAGTACATGCTATGTATCAGAGATGGCGCTGTATGTGAAAAAGATTTTCCCGCTTTTCTTTTGAATTTTTCCTGAATTTTCTTTGCTATAAACCTCACGGAGCCCAAGATCTTTCCAACGAATGCAAAACCGTGGAAATCGGTTCGTGCGTTCTGGAGTTATAGCGTCAGGAAGGAAAACCCGACTTATTTTTATATAGTAGATTATAATTCCTTAAAATGTCATGAACTTTTTAGGTTGTAGTTTTATTTTTATGGAGTTATCCGAATAGTTACGGAAAATTCCAAGATTTTTTTTAAACCAACTTATAATTTTCCAGCCGAGACAGGACTTACCCGCAACCTTCCTCTTGATACGAAGATGTACTACTAATTGTGCTACAGGCTCTGCTCACGTCAGGGTCAAAATTAGTGAGATGAATAAGTGCCGTTAGATCCATCTACAGGAAAACTTGTTTTTTTCTTAACCTATACTTTCCCGCTGCTGGGCAAAGGTCTTCCCCATGTTACATAAAAGAAAGGAAGAAATATACTTAAAAATATGTTGGAATCTTTTTAGTTTGGTTGTTAGTTCCGCAAGTTGTTTTAATTATTATATTAATTATGAACATAATATTTTTAACCGCCTTCAGAAACAAGGAGGAAGTTCACAATTAGTCGGTTTTAATGTATCTGATATGTTTTATATGCTTATCTTATTACTTTTTATAATAATTTTGATGATTATTTTTTAAATAACCGGTTTTAACTCCAGTGTGGTCCCATTTAAGTTAAATTGAATTTTAAAGGTTAACATCCCCTATACCTCAATGGTAAAGAACGGATGAATACAATTTTACTTGCACCCCATTTGTGTGGTATGGAAAGCTCTTTGAAAATGAAATAGAGGTTTAATTACCCACTTTTTATTTATAACTTCCATTGTTTCATAGACCACTTGCCATGTTTTCAGGTTTAGGTAGACCCCTGCTGACGTAATACTAAATTTTTGCAAATTCAACAACTTCAATGATTTTTTGACAGTTGAAAAGTTGGCATAGTACACATACTGTGGTACTAATCTATTCACTCGCGCAATTCACTCATTCGGGACTCACTCAAAATAAACGTAACACTTAGTAACCCCTGGATGTTTAGTATTTTTAACATTACATTCAAGTGTCTGTTAACTTTCTCTAACAAGATTGTACCGAAGACAAAAACTATGCCTAAAAAAATCCTACGTAAAGATGCAAAAAAAAAGTGTCGCGTTCCTTTATATTTAATTTATATTTTACTTTATATTTACCTTCGTATTTATTATCCAAACGTCCCAAGAGTTCCGTACATCAAAAGGAAAAAAAAGAATGTTTATAGGATCACTTCGTTGTCTGTCTGTCTGTCTGTCTGACTGTCAATTGTCGTTTTATATTAAAAAAAACTTTTTGCGGAACTCTTGTTGCGCGAGTCAAACTCGCACTTGTCCAGTTTTTTTATTGGGGACACTCCCTTTTTAGCGTTCCTTAGTCAACCAATGAACTAACAAAAATTATTCAGATACTCGTATCACGGCCTTAGATTCTTCCTGGTTCGTAATTTTAAAAATCCTTAGTATTCCTGTAAGTGTTAGCTTATCATCTCACCATCATCTAGGTCCAGAATATACCCCTATATGTAATATATAAGTATATATAAGTCTGTGGGTCCGACATACCAAAAGATCATTGGATGCCCTACGCATCCAATATAATAACATCTTCCGGATGATGTTGCGGTTGCCCCGATACTGCAGTGCATCGGGGATGTTTGCCCATTATCACACAGATAGCTTTCACGCCATCATGCGCAAAAAAAACGGCATCGCTGATGAGCAGAGTTCGGGACAGTCGCAACAGCATCCTGAGGACGGTGGCTGAGTGCTGCACATCTCCGCTCTGAAGGTGCCTTGTGCGAAGGGTGATTAATGAAGGAAGTAATTTCCTCAATTAGTCACCCTTGGCACAAAATGGCAGATTCAATTTTCACCCAGTCCCTATTTTATACTTGTTTTATTTATGTTTTATTTTCTGTGTGTATTATTTTATTTATTTATTTAATGTACATAGAAACCAACACAGATTTTAAAATTTAATTTTGATTTGATTTAATTTTGTTATAATTTCAATTTAATTTTAATATAATTTTGATTTAATTTTAATTTCATTATAATTTAATGTAATTTTTCACTTTAATTTACTAACATAGCTTATAAGAACCTTTATACTATTAACATATGGATCATGGATATCTGAAATAAATGACTATTTAATTTAATTTAATTTATATTTTCTGCCAGCCTCCTCTATACTGTGCGTATCTCGCAATTTTTACGACGTTGTCTACTAATCTCTTGAAATGTTGAATTCGTGTATCTTAATGTATTTTTATAATTGCCTATTGTAATTATTAGCTTGCTGCACGTGTTGGGTTACGCTGTATGTGCAATGCAAGTGAATTTAAATAATATAAAATAAATTCAATATATATCGCCTTCGACCTTATTACGTTAGCCGGTCGCTGTCGCCCGCCTGTCGTCGGCTCAGGCCGTCCCTTTCACACCAACAGTGCGTATCTCACGTAGCTAAGGGACAGCCTGTCTCGGTGAAGCTACAGCTACGTATAAGCATACCTGACTTCTCTAGTATGACTACCACTACTCGGCCAAGGCCACTCCATCGGCCATCACGACCTCTGTGGCGCAGTGGGTGAATAGCCGGCTGAGACGCAAAAGGTAGCGAGTTTAATTATTCCCGCTGCAGTTCAAATATTTGCATGGCCTACAGATATTTGTTCCGAGTTTGGATATTTTTCTATATAATGTATTTACAAAAATAATTATTTATATAAATATTCTATCAGTTATCTGGTTCCCATAGTACAAGCTTTGCTTAGTTTGGGGCTAGATAGCACTGATAGATATAATTGTTGTATTCGTAGAGTGTAAAAATGGACACAAAATATTTTTCTTTCTTTCTTTCTTTCTTTCACTGTGTGAAATGTCCAACATTATTTATTTAATTTACGTAAGAATTATCGCCCTATCCCCGACGTTTGACGTCCTCAAGTGGTGACTAAAACTTTAAAAATAGAACAAACTAGACAACCGTGTGAAGCGTTAGGCTCTGATAAATCAACTATTAAGCCTCAGATAAACAGCTTAATCTATCTGTAGATAATGTAATTGCTTACTCGTGTGTAACAAAATACCTAGTTTCTAACAAATACGCACTTAAAATAAACTGAAACCGGTACGTTCCAGTTAGTACTGAAATTGGAAGCCATGTGCCATTAGTATTCTAATAATCAGTGATGGGCGTGCAACCTGTCGCGTGAATGCTTTACTTTTATGCAATACGTGAACATGTATCAAACGTAAAAGATTCTTACCTACTTTGACAATATATTTAAATGTTTTATTTTTAAAATGAATATGCCTTATTATTGTTGTGCCCAACAGGGTCCATAATGATCTTATACCTATCAATTACAACCAATAATTGCATTGTGGAATACAATAAATAAATAATTTAGTATTGAGCAATTGATCGATCGAGCGCGATCTCCAAATCAACTTGGGCAAATCGGCGTTGCATGTATGTATGTACGTTTGTTTGTCCGAGGATAACTTTCGAAGCGTTGATCCGATCATCGAAAAATTTGATACATAGGTAGGTAGAGATTTGGCACAATTCCGGTGTGACTAAATGAGCTAAAAATGTTGGGGGGTGGTTGAGATATTAGGGTTCAAGAGGGGTAAAAATAAATGAAAATAGAACCCACAAAAAGGTTCCAATTCACGTGAACTCCCGTTACCTGTAATTTGAATGAAACTGTAGGTCAAGTTATTTGGTTATTATTTCGTGACACTATTTTGATAGTCAAAGATTACGAATATAAGTACCGGCACGAAACTTTAGCGCTGACCGTTATTGCGCAGAAGTTAAAATTAAGGTACCTGAGGGGGGCTAGCGGGATGAAGGGCGGGCGTGCGTAGCGCCGATTGGCTCTCCGGCCGCATTCCGTTCCCCGCACTGATACGATGCCCCGCGCACATCCAGAGTACAGTCGCGTTCTTATTTGTATTGTTATTGCTGTTATTTGAATTTGTTTGCTAAATTAACTTCAACGCATCATGTTAAGTATGTCTTAGGTACCTACTATAAATCTTTGGACATTGGAATTGGAGATAAACTATTTATTAAAGTATAGGTAATATTATTTGCGTGCGCGAGAGTGCTCATGCGCAGCTATCCTCCACATTTCGTTCAGCGCTAGACTTACGTGCCGCTGCTTATAATATTTTTTTAGTTTTTAGGGGAGATTCGCGCGATCTGAGCTCTGGTGAAACACTAGTGTAGCACATATAAAAAAAACTGTTTTATTTCTATAACAGGTCTGTAACTAATATATATAACATTTTAAGGTTGAAACATTCTTTATGTATAAACCTATTTGTGTTAGAAGGTCCCGCTCTTCCATATCCAAGAGTATTTTCTATAGGTTACAGATAATATGCAAATTAGACATGCATGAATATGAAATAAATTATTAAGTATTATATGAAATATTGTATGTATACATATGGGTGTTTTTGTATACCTCCTGGAGATGGAACAAGCATATGCCCCACCTGATGTTAAATAGTAACCATCGCTTACGAGTATAACAAAGTATTGGCTCGTAGGTCGCTCACCTTATATACGTGGCCTACGATGCACTGCTTTACGTCCATCAACTTGAGGTATAAAAGTGTAAAGCCTCATGTGTCTGTGCCTGTCATTTCACCGTCAATCATACACATACCCTTCAAACCGAAACATCAATGCTGCTTGGAGGCAGGAATGGGTATGGTAGTACATCCCCGGGCAAGCCCTTTCACAAGTAGTACTCTTAAACGTGAGAGGAGATTTAATTTATATATATTTAAATGCATTACAAATAAAATAATGAAATGTCAGTGATCAACTAACCTATGTTCATAAACTATGATTGTAGGTCCCAAGACTCAACTAGCAATCTCAACATCCCATATCAATAGGAAAACTTTATGAAGCAACAACGTCGTATTATTACTCCGTAATATTGCAATAACTCAATTTGCCACCAACATGCCCCTACCGCACCACAGCGAGTTAGGAGAGCTGGTTCACGACTTGAACCGGAAATTATTTAATACAGACGTCGATGAGTATAATTAGTACGTAATATTGTAGTAACTCGATTTGCCGGCAATGTAATAGGCATTATTATGGGTAATAGCATTTAGCTCACTTGCTTATTATAACGTGTTGGTTATTATACACATGGCTTAGTATAACTGTGATACCAAAGCTGTATATCTCTGTTAGTTTTTATAATTGGCAGTGAATAGGTTAAATAATGAATCTGAATAATGTTCTGTTCCAAATCTGACATTTTGTTGCCTGGAAGAGATCGCTTTCTTTAACAATAAGATCTCCCATTATTATTATTATTTATTCTTTTGTTTCTAGCTTGTAAGGTATATTAGATAATTTTTATATTAGTATAAACTGAACCATCCCAATCGCTCAATTAATATGCTTGAATACTACTCTACTCGCGTGCTGCGGCGCGTAGTGCAGGCGAGATGCAGTTCGGAGCGGATCGCACTCACTCTGATGATGGTTAAACCGTTAAAGAATCGTTAAAACGGTACGTGATAAATCCCGTATTTATAATAATGATGTCAACCCGCCCTGGGTTAAAACAGATTTTTAACAAAATAAAATATAGCCTTTTGCATTCAGGGATAGTGTAGCTTTCTATCAAATCAAAACAAATATTATTGATTCCAAGAAATACATGTATAACAAAGATGTTAGTATTAAAAAAAATCAATGTATTCTACCGACTAGGGTTGTAATGTTTACAAGATTACATTATGTCAACAAATTAATAATTTAATTACATCAATAGTCAAATTATTATCAGCGAAATCATTTTCAGAACCGGTTCAGTAATTTCTGAGAATACTCCCGACATACAAACTTACAAACTTTATTTATTTATAATATTAGTATAGATTTACTTTACCTCAATGCATAAGTAACATGTCGTATTATTTTTTATGAACTTTTTTTGTAAAGTAAACTGTATTTTAGTGTAAATTCGTTGAAGTGAAACCTTCTTTAGGCGCGTTGGGCATTTTTTGAGATGGGAAAAAACTATGGAACTCGCGACACTGTTACTGTTATCGACATCTCTGTATATAGGTATATGTAGTCTGTTCAAGTTTTTACTTCTGTCAGCACTCCCGGAGTGCCACTATTTTTTTAAATATTTTTTTTTACAACGACTAACAGACAGATGATAAATGAAAAATATATAACAAAATCTAACTGTGCGAATGTCCCAGCGTTTTCCAACTTTCACTGTACCACAATATTACTTAGCTAATATTGTTACTTGAACCAAGTTCGTCAGCAAATAACTTAAAGTATGAAGTAAGTAGTAATTGAGTATAAATGATCAAATGGTACGCTTAACCAGAAGTCTCGTTATAACTAATTTGATAATTCAGTAAATGTTGGGCTTTGGTTTTGTAAAAGCGGTGGCCGTGATAAAACGGTTACAAGAAGTTCCTGTACTACTTAATATCAAACAATTTTATATTAGGTATTAAAATAACCTTAAATTTTTTATGTGTACACATAAATAAAACCGGTCACGTACGAGCAGCACTCGCGCACCGAGTGCTGCGTTCCGAACCTAGATAGGTGTATTTATGTTAATTAAGCAGCGCCATCTAGTCATGTGACCGGTCAATCAAGAAATCTTTAAAGACAGATATCTAAAAAACTTCTAGATAGAGACATTGTTATATCTTTTTCTGTAATCTTTTCTGATATCTATCAATCATATTAATTTAAGATTTTTCACTTTGCAAACTTCATAGTTAAGGGAGGAATAGTATTTTTTCAGTCATTTTTAGGGTTCCGTACCCAAATGGTAAAACGGGACCCTATTACTAAGACCTCGCTGTCTGTATGTCTGTCTGCCCGTCTGTCACCAGGCTGTATCTCATGAACCGTGATAGTTAGACAGTTGAAGTTTTCACAGATGATGTATTTCTGTTGCCGCTATAAAAATACTAAAAACAGAATAAAATAAATATTTGAGAGAGCTCCCATACAACAGACATGATTTTTATGCCGTTTTTATAGATTTTTTTTCGTTTTTGTTTTCATCATAATTCCAAAACCTGTACAAATAAAAAAATTGTTTTGGTATATGTAAATCAATCTTTTTGAAATGATACTCCACTTGACCTATTATTATCCTTATTTGGAAATCTTTGGCTCTTTTGGGCACCAAAATGAAAACATTGAGGAAGGTCAGTTTAACTTATAACAAATCCAACGGACGGACGGACAAAGTCGCACCATAAAGGTTCCGTTTTTAACATTTTGTTTCGGACCCCTAAAAACCGTCGAATTGAGAACCCCCCCCTAAGTCACACTAATATTATAAATGAGAAAGTTTTAATGTTTGTTTGTTTGTTTGTTACTCAATAACGTCGTAACGACTGAACCAATTTCGATGAAATTTGGTATGAACGTAGATTATAACCTGAATTAACACATAGGTTATTTTTTATTAACAAACAACGCGTGCGAAACCGCTGGCGGAAGCTAGTTGGTTATAAAACAATTCGAACTATTACTGTTTATATCACGGCCATCTTAAGATTGTCGCTGCTTTTTAGAATAGCGGTTAAGACAAGTTATGTTCAAATTGCAAAATTGAACTTATTAATTAAATATTAGTTATCTAAGATAAACCAATTACAGTTCGTCTAAAACGTAAAGTTCTGAATCTAACGCCTCAAGTCTCAGACTGATTGTAAATAAGTTATACTTCAAGGGTATCTTTACTCAGAATAAGTTAGAGAAACTAAATAAGTCCTATAGGGGGAATTCTCAGCCCTTTTATAATTAACTCCCGGAAAGCACTTGTAAGCTTCCAATTAGATTTAACTCTTATAGAACAATATATTAAGAGAAGTAGAGTTATTTTTGAAAGGTCTCGCCTGGGGAAGAACTACCATACCTATTTGTACCGCCTAGCTGCATTGTTGTGCTTCAGTTTGAAGGGTATGAGTGCCGGGCAAAAGAGGTTTTACGCCTGTATGTCTCAAGTTGATGGGCGCAGGACGCATCGTAGAGCACGTTTCTAAGGTGCGTGACCTACGAGACAATGCTTTGCTATAGGCGATGGTTACCACTTAAAATCAGGTCCATATGCTTGTTCAAACTCCAAATCATTTAAACAAAATCTAATAAAGAAAGCTTATAGCTGACTATATAACACTAATATTATAAATGCGAAAGTTTGGATGTTTGTTTATTTATTTGTTACTCAATCACGTCGTAACGGCTTCATCGATTTCGTTGAAATTTGGTATATAAGTAGATAATAATCTGGGTTAACATATAGGCTATTTTTATTGACAATCCACGAGTGCGAAGCTGCGGGCGGAATTTAGTTGATAATAAAACCCCGTGGGCCGAAGTTGCTCATATACATAATGTACTTTTATATTCTTGTGTGTACCTATTGCTATGCCAAAATACTGTCCCAGACACTTCAGCCATAAGACCGTCCATTATATCTACTTACAATAATTATATGCAAATCAAAACCAATTTAAAAAAATCATTCAGCAGCTGCACTCAGTAACAATATTATAAATTACTACCTGACCAATCCAAATAATATAATAATAATATAAATAGGAAATACTTGTATTTTTGTAACAACTAAACTCAAAAAGCACTAGTCCGATTTCAAAAATTCTTTCACCGTTAGAATGCTACATTCACCCTGAGTAACATAGACTACTTTTTACTCAACTGCGCAGAAGGAGGATAATGTTTTTATTGAAAAACTACGCGTGTAAAACTGCGGATTGGTCAGCTAGTATAATTATGTATGTATTAACTTAAACAAACAGGTATCGCAACTAATAATAAAAAAAAGTGGTTCAATTGGGTGATTTTCTGGTTTACCCAATCTCTTGAGACAGACAGATCTCAGAATTTGGTCATTAGTGTAGTCAGTCTAATCAACAGGAACACACAACGTGCACTAACTATGAGCTAGTTCGCCAGCGTAATTGCCCTTCCCTAGGTATTCAACTAGGGGATAGCGAGAACAGTGAAAAAAGATAGAAATCACGTTCGAAGAGCTAATATTAATACAGTTGATTCAATTAGAGCCACGTTTGTTTCCTGCCAATTTCCGAAGGACAATGTAAGGATTTCAAAATAAACAAAACCTCAAATTATATTTTTAGCTACTAGCTTCCGCCACCAGCTTCGCACGCGTTGTTTGTCAACAAATGTCATCCTATGTGTTAATCCTAATTATAATCTACGTACATACAAAATTTCATCGAAATCGGTTAAGTCGTAACGACGTGACTGAGTAACAAACAAACATCCAAACTTTCGTATTTATAATAGTAGTGTGATATTTATTTGTGTTTGATGGTTTAGGCTTATACCCAGCCGTGGGCGATTATGCAACCTGTATTGTTACGTTCAATTTTGATTTAAAATACACATCCAGATTTTTTAGAGGTTGATTTTATACCGGTAGCTTGAATATTTGTCCAGTAATCGATAAATTTCCAATAAATAATTTTTAACGTTAATCGGCGGCGCCTTTGCGACGATGCCGCTTAGTCATTCATTAGTCATTACATAGTTACTATGGGCACCTATAGCTACTTACATGATGAATGAATATGATTTGTTACTATTTTATATAGTCTGTTTCATTGATATTTTAAGAATTGATATTAAGGTTGTTTAAAAATAGATACATCACTATGGTAATGAAGTTGAAAAAAACCTGTTTTACAACAATACAGCCTCAGAAAACTTTCGTGATGTATTTCAATCATTATTTTAAATACGGGATTTATCACGTACCGTTTTATCAGTGTTTCGACGGTGTGCGAGGCGAGACGTGGTTCGGAGCGGATCGCACTCACTCTGATGAAGGTTCACGAATTGAACCGAAACATTGTCGGTGGAAACACCGATAAAACGGTCCGTGATAAATCCCGTATTTATAATAATGATTGAAATAAATTACTAGTGGGCTAAGCCCTGAAAATTGGCAGGTAATTTTTTTTTTAAGGTTTTCGTCTGTTTTACCCCGTCTCTTTTATACAGGTATTCTATGAGGAAACTTTCTTACACAGAGTTCCGATCTGCACGTTTTAATAAAATTATATTTGTATTTGTACGGATTCAAACCTGAAACCTGATCGTCTGTTTTATGCTGAGCTTTCTCTCTAAATACAGCGCGACTATTCAAACGAAATGCTTTGACACCCGAGTATGTTTCGTCAATAGCTTCCCTGAATAGGCGTTGGGTGGGGTGGGCGAGGATTAAGCTGGTTCAGCTCGCGTTTCATGGCTCGACGCAGTAGTAATGACAAAGCATAGGTTGTGTCTCATAAGAAGGCTCAAAGTCTCAAACAATTATCTGTTGATAAGTAATAGTGTAACCATTGACATTTTCAAAAATAAATCATGTATAAAATTTCCAAAAGATATCTTAGCCACTTCTATGAGAGTGCTTCTATGTAATCATTATTTTAACAGTTAGATTTTATTAATTATTATTTTTTATTAATAATTCATATTTTATGACAACTTAATTTTGTTATTACTTTGTTTTGTTTATATTTCTTTTCAGCTAGTCTACACAGAACTGCTTTAGAATGGTAATGCTGTGTACGCATGCTTTGGGATACAATTTAGGTCTATTAGTTGATAATTATATTTTGTATCTATTTGATTGTGTTCTGTTTTGTGTGCTTTAATAAATAAATCAAATTAAATTAACCTTAACCATCAGCTCCTGAAGACAGGATCCACAAATAGTGGGCTTTGTGGCGGATGCCATCGGGAGGAAGTGAATCCGGACCACGTGATACTTCACTACACTGCCACAAACGATGCCAGGCTGAGAACGGGATAAAGTGTAATCTTCCGTTCCCCAAAATCCTTCTTTGCCTTTTTGACGAGCAAAGAAAAACAATAGCTGACCCACAATAGAAACAAAACCTTTTACAACATAACGGTAACAGCCAGAAAACAACAGCTAAAAGAATTATAAAACACATAATAGTGGTAAAAAATCTCCAATCCTCCGGTCATTTCGCTCGCCCGGAACAAACCCGGAAATGTTTTTCAACCTTAAAAACACGCTTCAGTGCTCGTCCAAACTCTCAAATGAGAGTTTCAGCTTTGATATTCGAGTGGCTGCCATCAATAGACTGGTGAATACCGTAGAAGGGAAGGGAATGCGTAATGAATGGCTCCACTCGGATCGCGGCGCCCGCCGTCGGAATTATAAGAACAATAACAATCACACTTATATTATAAACTAGAGGTTGCGTTGTGCGCGAGCTGCTCGCAGCTCGCGTGTTTTTCTTTTAGTCGAAGAAGTAATTAAAGAGGATATAGAGCTGTCAAAAGCCATCAAAGAGGATATCCATGTGTAAGAAGCAGTCAAAGACGATATCGAAACGGAAGAAGCAATCAAATTAAAGAGGATTTCCAAGTGGACTCAGCAATCAAAGATGATATCGAAGTGGAAGAAGCAATCAAAGAAGATATTGAAGTGAAAGAAGCAATCAAATAGGATATCGAAGTATCAGAATCAAATAAAGAGGAAATTAAGGTTGAATAAGCAATCAAAGAGGATACCGAGGTGGTAGAAGCATTCTAATAGGATGACGAAGTGAAAAAAGCAATCAAAGACGATATCGAAGTGGAAGAAACAGTCAAAAACGATATCGAAGTGGAAGAAGCAATCAAATAGGATATTGAAGTAGCAGAAACAATCAAAGAAGAAGTTAAAGTTGAGTAAGCAATCAAAGAGGATACCGAGGTGGTAGAAGCGTTCTAAGAGGATGACGAAGTGAAAAAAGCAATCAAAGACGATATCGAAGTGGAAGAAACAGTCAATGACGATATCGAAGTGGAAGAAGCAATCAAAGAGGATATCGAAGTGGAAGAAGCAATCAAAGAGGATATCGAAGTGGAAGAAGCAATCAAAGAGGGTATCGAAGTGGAAGAAGCCATCACAGAGGATATCAAAGTGAAAATGCTATCAAAAACGATATCGAAGATGAAGACGCAATCAAAGAGAATATTGCAGTGCAAGAAGCAATCAAAAGGAAATCGAAGATGATATCGAATTGGTAGAAGCAATAAAAGAGGATATCAAAGTGGAAGAAGCAATCAAAGAGGATATCGAGCTGTTTAAAGTTATCGAAGAGGATATCCATGTGTAAGAAGCAGTCAAAGACGATCGAAATGGAAGAAGCAATCAAATCAAAGCGCATATCCAAGTGGAAGCAGCAATCAAAGATGATATCGAAGTGGAAGAAGCAATCAAAGAGGATATTGAAGTGAAAGAAGCAATCAAATAGGATATCGAAGTAGCAGAAACAATTAAAGAGGAAATTGAAATTGAGTAAAAGACGTCGAGGACAAGGATAAAAATAAAAAACGGTTTCACCAAAAACTTATACTAATATTTTGTAAAAGTTTCCTCGAGCTATCTCTTCCCGTTTAAAAGATACGAGCGATTTAAGTTTTGTATGAAAACCCATAATTCTGTGGAGTGGAAATTGAAGTAAAAGAAGCAATTGAAGAAGACATATAAGTAGAAAAAGACATTAAAAAGGATATCAAAGTGGAAGAAGCTAAAATAGAGGATATCGAGGTGAAAGAAGCATTTAAAGTGGAAGACGAAGTAAGAGAAGCATTCAAAACGGATGTCAAGGGCAATGATGGTATTAGAAAAACTATTCCACCAAAAATTTGTACCAATATTTTGTAAAAGTTTGCTAGGCGTAACTGTTCCCGTTTAGAAGATACGAGTGATTTAAGATTTGTATCAAAACCCATAATTTTGTAGAGCGGAAATTGAAGTAAAAGAAGCAATTGAAGAAAATATATAAGTAGAAAAAGCAATTAAAAAGGATATCAAAGTGGAATAAGCAAAAATAGAAGATATCGAGGTGAAAGAAGCATTCAAAGCGGAAGACGAAGTAAGAGAAGCATTCAAAAAGGATCTCAAGGGCAATGATGGTATTAAAAAAACTATTCCACCAAAAATTAGTACCAATATTTTGTAAAAGTTTGTTGGGGGTAACTTTTCCCGTTTAGAAGATACGAGCGATTTAAGATTTGTATTTAAACCCATAATTTTGTAGAGTCGATATTGAAGTAAGAGAAGTAATTGAAGAAAATATAAAAATAGAAAAAACAATTCAAAAGTATATTGAAGTAAAAATGCCACCAAAGAAGATTTCGAAGTTATAGAAACAATTAAAGAGGATATCAATGTGGAAGAAACATTCGAAAACGAAAAGGAAGTGAGAGAAGAATTCAAAATTATGGCAAGGGCGATGATGACCGTAAAATAACGATTCCACCAAAAATTTGTGCTACAAAAAAAAATTGATTTTCCAAAATGATCACAGTGGATGTTGCATAATAAAAAAAATTGACGTTCCAAAATGATCATGTGTATGAGGCGTAATTTAAAAAAAAATGATGTTCCAAAATGATCACAGTGGATGATGCATAATAAAAAAAAAAAAAAATTGACGTTCCAAAGTGATCATTGTGGATTAGGCATATTTAAAAAATTATGTACCAAAATGATCACAGTGGATGTTGCATAATAAAAAAAATAATTGACGTTCCAAAGTGATCATTGTGGATGAGGCATATTTAAAAAAAATTATGTACCAAAATGATCACAGTGGATGTTGCATAATAAAAAAAAATTGACGTTCCAAAGTGATCATTGTGGATGAGGCATAATTAAAAAAAATGATGTACCAAAATGATCACAGTGGATGTTGCATAATAAAAAAAAATTGACGTTCCAAAATGATCATTGTGGATGAGGCATAATTAAAAAAAATGATGTTCCAAAATGATCACAGTGGATGATGCATAATAAAAAAATAAAAAATAATTGACGTTCCAAAGTGATCATTGTGGATGAGGCGTAATTAAAAAAATGATGTACCAAAATAATCACAGTGGATGTTGCATAAAAAAAAAATTGACGTTCCAAAGTGATCATTGTGGATGAGGCATAATTAAAAAAAATGATGTACCAAAATATCACAGTGGATGTTGCATAATAAAAAAAAAAAAATTGATGTTCCAAAGTGATCATAGTGGATGAGGCATAATTGAAAAAAAAAATGATGTTCCAAAATGATCACAGTGGATGATGCATAATAAAAAAAAATAATTGACGTTCCAAAGTGATCATTGTGGATGAGGCATAATTAAAAAAAATGATGTACCAAAATGAACACAGTGGATGTTGCATAATAAAAAAAAAATAATTGACGTTCCAAAGTGATCATTGTGGATGAGGCATAATTAAAAAAATGTGGATGTTCCAAAATAAACATGATGAACGTTGCATACTAAAAAAAAAAAAAAATGGATGTTCCAAAATGATGATGATGACCTTTGCAAAAACTATGAAAGTTATCTCATGCCCCTCCACCACCATTATATAGAGTCAAGCAAATTTACAGTAATTTTATAGTACACACAAGCCGTGGGCTCCCTACAAAAACAGAATGAAAATTACGGCAAACGAAATATACGGTTTACGGTATTCATACAGAAATATTTTGTATGGGACAATTTTTTTTTTGTATGAAAGACAATTTTTTTTTTCATGGAACCGGATATAAAAAAATGTCCTCTGCAACATTAGTTTTTGCACCAACGCTCTAAGACCTATACTTTCCGAGATACGAGGTGGATGGGAGCGAATGGGGGACAAAAGGGGTACTTTAGGATTTATTCCCAACTCACCGGAACTCCCTCTATACGATCCCACCAAACATTTTCACCCTACGAGGTGGCATCTGGGAGAACAAACATGTCAATGAGTCAGTCAGTCAGTCAGTGGTAATCGAGCTTTATATAATATAACTAGAGGTTGCGTTGTGCGCGAGCTGCTCGCAGCTCGCGTGTTTTTCTTTTAGTCGAAGAAGTAATTAAAGAGGATATCGAGCTGTTAAAAGCCATCAAAGAGGATATCCATGTGTAAGAAGCAGTCAAAGACGATATCGAAATGGAAGAAGCAATCAAATCAAAGAGGATTTCCAAGTGGAAGCAGCAATTAAAGAGGATATTGAAGTGAAAGAAGCAATCAAATAGGATATCGAAGTAGCAGAAACAATCAAAGAGGAAATTAAAGTTGAGTAAGCAATCAAAGAGGATACCGAGGTGATAGAAGCGTTCTAAGAGGATGACGAAGTGAAAAAAGCAATCAAAGACGATATCGAAGTGGAAGAAACAGTCAATGACGATATCGAAGTGGAAGAAGCAATCAAAGAGGATATCGAAGTGGAAGAAGCAATCAAAGAGGATATCGAAGTGGAAGAAGCCATCACAGAGGATATCAAAGTGAAAATGTTATCAAAAACGATATCGAAGATGAAGACGCAATCAAAGAGAATATTGCAGTGCAAGAAGCAATCAAAAGGAAATCGAAGATGATATCGAATTGGTAGAAGCAATAAAAGAGGATATCAAAGTGGAAGAAGCAATCAAAGAGGATATCGAGCTGTTTAAAGTTATCGAAGAGGATATCCATGTGTAAGAAGCAGTCAAAGACGATCGAAATGGAAGAAGCAATCAAATCAAAGCGCATATCCAAGTGGAAGCAGCAATCAAAGATGATATCGAAGTGGAAGAAGCAATCAAAGAGGATATTGAAGTGAAAGAAGCAATCAAATAGGATATCGAAGTAGCAGAAACAATTAAAGAGGAAATTGAAATTGAGTAAAAGACGTCGAGGACAAGGATAAAAATAAAAAACGGTTTCACCAAAAACTTATGCTAATATTTTGTAAAAGTTTCCTCGAGCTATCTCTTCCCGTTTAAAAGATACGAGCGATTTAAGATTTGTATTAAAACCCATAATTTTGTAGAGTGGAAATTGTAGTAAAAGAAGCAATTAAGAAAATATATAAGTAGAAAAAGCAATTAAAAAGGATATCAAAGTGGAAGAAGCAAAAATAGAGGATATCGAGATGAAAGAAGCATTAAAAAAGGATGTCAAGATCAATGATGGTAATAAAAAAAATATTCGACCAAAAATTTGTACCAATATTTTGTAAAAGTTTGCTAGGCGTAACTGTTCCCGTTTAGAAGATACGAGCGATTTAAGATTTGTATTAAAACCCATAATTTTGTAGAGTGGAAATTGTAGTAAAAGAAGCAATTAAGAAAATATATAAGTAGAAAAAGCAATTAAAAAGGATATCAAAGTGGAAGAAGCAAAAATAGAGGATATCGAGATGAAAGAAGCATTAAAAAAGGATGTCAAGATCAATGATGGTAATAAAAAAAATATTCGACCAAAAATTTGTACCAATATTTTGTAAAAGTTTGCTAGGCGTAACTGTTCCCGTTTAGAAGATACGAGCGATTTAAGATTTGTATTAAAACCCATAATTTTGTAGAGTGGAAATTGTAGTAAAAGAAGCAATTAAGAAAATATATAAGTAGAAAAAGCAATTAAAAAGGATATCAAAGTGGAAGAAGCAAAAATAGAGGATATCAAGGTGAAAGAAGCATTCAAAGCGGAAGACGAAGTAAGAGAAGCATTCAAAAAGGATCTCAAGGGCAATGATGGTATTAAAAAAACTATTCCACCAAAAATTAGTACCAATATTTTGTAAAAGTTTGCTGGGGGTAACTTTTCCCGTTTAGAAGATACGAGCGATTTAAGATTTGTATTTAAACCCATAATTTTGTAGAGTCGATATTGAAGTAAGAGAAGTAATTGAAGAAAATATAAAAATAGAAAAAACAATTCAAAAGTATATTGAAGTAAAAATGCCATCAAAGAGGATTTCGAAGTTATAGAAACAATTAAAGAGGATATCAATGTGGAAGAAACATTCGAAAACGAAAAGGAAGTGAGAGAAGAATTCAAAATGATGGCAAGGGCGATGATGACCGTAAAATAACGATTCCACCAAAAATTTGTGCTACAAAAAAAAATTGATTTTCCAAAATGATCACAGTGGATGTTGCATAATAAAAAAAAATTGACGTTCCAAAATGATCATGTGGATGAGGCATAATTTAAAAAAAATGGTGTTCCAAAATGATCACAGTGGATGATGCATAATAAAAAAAAAAAAAAATTTACGTTCCAAAGTGATCATTGTGGTTGAGGCGTAATCAAAAAAATGATGTACCAAAATGATCACAGTAGATGTTGCATAAAAAAAAATAATTGACGTTCCAAAGTGATCATTGTGGATGAGGCATATTTAAAAAAAATGATGTACCAAAATGATCACAGTGGATGTTGCATAATAAAAAAAAATAATTGACGTTCCAAAGTGATCATTGTGGATGAGGCATATTTAAAAAAAATTATATACCAAAATGATCACAGTGGATATTGCATAATAAAAAAAAAAATTGACGTTCCAAAGTGATCATTGTGGATGAGGCATAATTAAAAAAAATGATGTACCAAAATGATCACAGTGGATGTTGTATAATAAAAAAAAATAATTGACGTTCCAAAGTGATCATTGTGGATGAGGCATAATTAAAAAAAATGATGTACCAAACTGATCACAGTGGATGTTGCATAATAAAAAAAAAATTGACGTTCCAAAATGATCATTGTGGATGAGGCATAATTTAAAAAAAATTGATTTTCCAAAATGATCACAAAGGATTTTGCATAGTAAAAAAAAAAAATGACGTTCCAAAATGATCATTGTGGATGAGGCATAATTAAAAAAAAATTATGTTCCATAATGATCACAGTGGATGATGCATAATAAAAAATAAAAAATAATTGACGTTCCAAAGTGATCATTGTGGATGAGGCGTAATTAAAAAAATGATGTACCAAAATGATCACAGTGGATGTTGCATAATACAAAAAAAAAATAATAATTGACGTTCCAAAGTGATCATTGTGGATGAGGCATAATTAAAAAAAATTGATGTTCCAAAATGATCACAGTGGATGACGCATAATAAAAAAATAAGAAATAATTGACGTTCCAAAGTGATCATTGTGGATGAGGCGTAATTAAAAAAATGATGTACCAAAATGATCACAGTGGATGTTGCATAAAAAAAAAAAAATGACGTTCCAAAGTGATCATTGTGGATGAGGCATAATTAAAAAAAATGATGTACCAAAATATCACAGTGGATGTTGCATAATAAAAAAAAAATTGACGTTCCAAAGTGATCATAGTGGATGAGGCATAATTGAAAAAAAAAATGATGTTCCAAAATGATCACAGTGGATGATGCATAATAAAAAAAAATAATTGACGTTCCAAAGTGATCATTGTGGATGAGGCATAATTAAAAAAAATGATGTACCAAAATGAACACAGTGGATGTTGCATAATAAAAAAATAATAATTGACGTTCCAAAGTGATCATTGTGGATGAGGCATAATTAAAAAAATGTGGATGTTCCAAAATAAACATGATGAACGTTGCATACTAAAAAAAAAAAAAAATGGATGTTCCAAAATGATGATGATGACCTTTGCAAAAACTATGAAAGTTATCTCATGCCCCTCCACCACCATTATATAGAATCAAGCAAATTTACAGTAATTTTATAGTACACACAAGCCGTGGGCTCCCTACAAAAACAGAATGAAAATTACGGCAAACGAAATATACGGTTTACGGTATTCATACAGAAATATTTTGTATGGGACAATTTTTTTTTTGTATGAAAGTCAATTTTTTTTTCATGGAACCGGATATAAAAAAATGTCCTCTGCAACATTAGTTTTTGCACCAACGCTGTAAGACTTATACTTTCCGAGATACAAGGTGGATGGGAGCGAATGGGGGACAAAAGGGGTACTTTAGGATTTATTCCCAACTCACCGGAACTCCCTCTATACGATACTACCAAACATTTCCCCCCTACGAGGTGGCATCTGGGAGAACAATGATGTCAATCAGTCAGTGAGTCAGTGGTAATCGAGCTTTATATAATATAACTAGAGGTTGCGTTGTGCGCGAGCTGCTCGCAGCTCGCGTGTTTTTCTTTTAGTCGAAGAAGTAATTAAAGAGGATATCGAGCTGTTAAAAGTCATCAAAGAGGATATCCATGTGTAAGAAGCAGTCAAAGACGATATCGAAATGGAAGAAGCAATCAAATCAAAGTGGATTTCCAAGTGGAAGCAGCAATTAAAGAGGATATTGAAGTGAAAGAAGCAATCAAATAGGATATCGAAGCAGCAGAAACAATCAAAGAGGAAATTAAAGTTGAGTAAGCAATCAAAGATGATACCGAGGTGGTAAGAGCATTCTAAGAAGATGACAAAGTAAAAAAAGCAATCAAAGACGATATCGAAGTGGAAGAAACAGTCAAAAACGATATCGAAGTGGAAGAAGCAATCAAAGAGGATATTGAAGTGAAAGAAGCAATCAAATAGAATATCGAAGTAGCAGAAACAATCAAAGAGGAAATTAAAGTTGAGTAAGCAATCAAAGAGGATACCGAGGTGGTACAAGCTTTCTAAGAGGATGACGAAGTGAAAAAAGCAATCAAAGACGATATCGAAGTGGAAGAAACAGTCAAAGACGATATCGAAGTGGAAGAAGCAATCAAAGAGGATATCGAAATGGAAGAAGCAATCAAAGAGGGTATCGAAGTGGAAGAAGCCATCACAGAGGATATCGAAGTGAAAATGCTGTCAAAGACGATATCGAAGACCAAGACGCAATCAAAGAGAATATTGCAGTGCAAGAAGCAATCAAAAGGAAATTGAAGATGACATCGAAGTGGAAGGAGTAATCAAAGAGGATATTGAAGTGGAAGAAGCAATCTAATAGGATATCGAAGTAGGAAAAACAATCTAAGAGGAAATTGAAGTTGACTAAGGAATCAAAGAGGATACCGAGGTGGTAGAAGTATTCAAAGAGGATGACGAAGTGAAACAAATAGTCGAAGACGATATCGAAAAGGAAGAAGCAATCTTAGAGGATATCGAAGTGGAAAAAGCAATCAAAGAAGATATCGAAGTGTAAGAAGCCATCACAGAGGATATCGTAGTGAAAATGCTATCAAAAACGATTACGAAGATGAAGACGCAATCAAAAAGAATATTGCAGTGCAAGAAGCAATCAAAAGGAAATCGAAGATGATATCGAATTGGTAGTAGCAATAAAAGAGGATATCAAAGTGGAAGAAGCAATCAAAGAGGATATCGAGCTGTTTAAAGTTATCGAAGAGGATATCCATGTGCAGTCAAAGACGATTGAAATGGAAGAAGCAATCAAATCAAAGAGGATATCCAAGTGGAAGAAGCAATCAAAGAGGATATTGAAGTGAAAGAAGCAACAAAATAGGATATCGAAGTAGCAGAAACAATTAAAGAGGAAATTAAAGTTGAGTAAGCAATCAAAGATGATACCGAGGTGGTAAGAGCATTCTAAGAAGATGACAAAGTAAAAAAAGCAATCAAAGACGATATCGAAGTGGAAGAAACAGTCAAAAACGATATCGAAGTGGAAGAAGCAATCAAAGAGGATATTGAAGTGAAAGAAGCAATCAAATAGAATATTGAAGTAGCAGAAACAATCAAAGAGGAAATTAAAGTTGAGTAAGCAATCAAAGAGGATACCGAGGTGGTAGAAGCTTTCTAAGAGGATGACGAAGTGAAAAAAGCAATCAAAGACGATATCGTATAGAGGATAACGATAGAGGATATCGAGGTGAAAGAAGCATTCAAAGTGGAAGACGAAGTAAGAGAAGCATTCAAAACGGATGTCAAGGGCAATGATGGTATTAAAAAAACTATTCCACCAAAAATTTGTACCAATATTTTGTAAAAGTTTGCTAGGCGTAACTCTTCCCGTTTAGAAGATACGAGCGATTTAAGATTTGTATTAAAACCCATAATTTTGTAGAGTGGAAATTGTAGTAAAAGAAGCAATTGAAGAAAATATATAAGTAGAAAAAGCAATTAAAAAGGATATCAAAGTGGAAGACGCAAAAACAGAGGATATCGAGGTGAAAGAAGCATTCAAAAAGGATTTCAAGATCAATCATGTTAATAAAAAAAATATTCGACCGAAAATTTGTACCAATATTTTGTAAAAGTTTGCTAGGCGTAACTGTTCCCGTTTAGAAGATACGAGCGATTTAAGATTTGTATTAAAACCCATAATTTTGTAGAGTGGGAATTGAAGTAAAAGAAGCAATTGAAGAAAATATATAAGTAGATAAAGCAATTAAAAAGAATATCAAAGTGGAAGAAGCAAAAATAGCGGATATCGAGGTGAAAGAAGCATTTAAAGTGGAAGACGAAGTAAGAGAAGCATTCAAAACGGATGTCAAGGGCAATGATGGTATTAAAAAAACTATTCCACCAAAAATTTGTACCAATATTTTGTAAAAGTTTGCTCGGCGTAACTCTTCCCGTTTAGAAGATACGAGCGATTTAAGATTTGTATTAAAACCCATAATTTTGTAGAGTGGAAATTGTAGTAAAAGAAGCAATTGAAGAAAATATATAAGTAGAAAAAGCAATTAAAAAGGATATCAAAGTGGAAGAAGCAAAAATAGAGGATATCGAGGTGAAAGAAGCGATCAAAGCGGAATACGAAGTAAGAGAAGCATTCAAAAAAGATCTCAAGGGCAATGATGGTATTAAAAAAACTATTCCACCAAAAATTAGTACCAATATTTTGTAAAAGTTTGCTAGGGGTAACTCTTCCCGTTTACAAGATACGAGCGATTTAAGATTTGTATTAAAACCCATAATTTTGTAGAGTCGATATTGAAGTAAGAGAAGTAATTGAAGAAAATAGAAAAATAGAAAAAACAATTCAAAAGTATATTGAAGTAAAAATGCCACCAAAGAGGATTTCGAAGTTATAGAAACAATTAAAGAGGATATCAATGTGGAAGAAACATTCGAAAACGAAAAGGAAGTGAGAGAAGAATTCAAAATGATGGCAAGGGCGATGATGACCGTAAAATAACGATTCCACCAAAAATTTGTGCTACAAAAAAAAATTGATTTTCCAAAATGATCACAGTGGATGTTGCATAATAAAAAAAAATTGACGTTCCAAAATGATCATGTGGATGAGGCATAATTTAAAAAAAATGATGTTCAAAATGATCACAGTGGATGATGCATAATAAAAAAAAAATTGACGTTCCAAAGTGATCATTGTGGATGAGGCGTAATTAAAAAAATGATTTACCAAAATGATCACAGTGGATGTTGCATAATACAAAAAAATAATAATAATTGACGTTCCAAAGTGATCATTGTGGATGAGGCATAATTAAAAAAAATGATGTTCCAAAATGATCACAGTGGATGATGCATAATAAAAAAAAATAATTGACGTTCCAAAGTGATCATTGTGGATGAAGCATAATTAAAAAAAATGATGTACCAAAATGATCACAGTGGATGATGCATAATTAAAAAAAAATTGATGCTCCCAAATGAACATGATAAACGTTGCATAATAAAAAAACAGGGGAAAAAAATTGACGTTCCAAAATGATCATTGTGGATGAGGCATAATTAAAAAAAATGATGTTCCAAAATGATCACAGTGGATGTTGCATAATAAAAAAAAAAAAAATAATTGACGTTCCAAAGTGATCATTGTGGATGAGGCATAATTAAAAAAAATGATGTGCCAAAATGATCACAGTGGATGTTGCATAATAAAAAAAAATTGACGTTCCAAAGTGATCATTGTGGATGAGGCATAATTAAAAAAAAATGATGTGCCAAAATGATCACAGTGGATGTTGCATAATAAAAAAAAATTGACGTTCCAAAGTGATCATTGTGGATGAGGCATAATTAAAAAAAATGATGTACCAAAATGATCACAGTGGATGTTGCATAATAAAAAATAAAAAAAATTGACGTTCCAAAGTGATCATAGTGGATGAGGCATAATTGAAAAAAATGATTTACCAAAATGATCACAGTGGATGTTGCATAATAAAAAAATTGACGTTCCAAAGTGATCATTGTGGATGAAGCATAATTAAAAAAATGTGGATGTTCCAAAATAAACATGATGAACGTAGCATACTAAAAAAAAAAAAAAAAATTTGCAAAAACTATGAAAGTTATCTCATGTCCCTCCACCACCATTAAATAGAATCAAGCAAATTTACAGTAATTTTATAGTACACACAAGCCGTGGGCTCCCTACAAAAACAGTATGAAAATTACGGCAAACGAAATATACGGTTTACGGTATTCATACAGAAATATTTTGTATGGGACAATTTTTTTTTTGTATGAAAGACAATTTTTTTTTTATGGAACCGGATATAAAAAAATATCCTCTGCAACATTAGTTTTTGCACCAACGCTGTAAGACCTATACTTTCCGAGATACGATGTCAATGGGAGCGAATGGGGGACAAAAGGGGTACTTTAGGATTTATTCCCAACTCACCGGAACTCCCTCTATACGATCCCACCAAACATTTCTCCCCTACGAGGTGGCATCTGGGAGAACAATGATGTCAATCAGTCAGTGAGTCAGTGGTAATCGAGCTTTATATAATATAACTAGAGGTTGCGTTGTGCGCGAGCTGCTCGCAGCTCGCGTGTTTTTCTTTTAGTCGAAGAAGTAATTAATGAGGGTATCGAGGTTGCGTTGTGCGCGAGCTGCTCGCAGCTCGCGAGGGTAATGTGTTGTTTGATAGAAATCCCCCCCTTCGTAACTCTGACAAAACCAAATCATATAAGGCTAAAACATGTATTTTAAGAAGGAACCTTAAAAATAAGTAAGTTGATTTAAGGATACTTCTACTTACAATTTTATAACTTACATAAACAATCAATAGTTTTGTATCATAATCAGCAAATTCGTGGATACTTACTTAATATTTATTAATTCTTTAATGATGCAATTAGGTATGTAAGAATGGCGAGACGGGTTAGTTTAATAAATCCCACCAGCTTTAACCATTCCAAAGTCTACTGTGCCCGTATTAGCAGTAGGCCGTTAGGGTGTTTCCCGCAGAGGCGTACAAGTTCAGTTAATATCTATAAATTAAACAATTGAGAAGTTGGTATATATATTTTATTATTTTCTACATTGGGTATACCTTATAATCATCATCATATCAGCAGCCACAGGAAGTAGACTGCTGAACATAATATGTCAAGTAAAAAAGTAATATGAACGTATTTTAATAATCCTTCTCATATATCTCTAGAGCAACCAATCTCATCTCTCTCAACAAACTAATGCTATTAAATTTGAATACTCATTGACAAATGAAATAGTTAATAGATTTGAATCAGTTGATAATTTTCATATTATCTTTGCTTGACTCGGCGTTCGCCACCATCCTCAATGAGCTGTAATGAGATGCCAGTCGCAGTCGTTCCAGTTGTTGTCTGTTCGAAAACAAAAAATATATGAGATGTGGTTTTTAATAAAATATTTAACGCGAGATACTTATATCAATATATAGGTTTTTAAATTTTCTTAATTTTTTTTCATCTATGTACACACCTCGCTGTATCAACTTATACACCGTACTTCTGGCAAATAAATATCATTTCATTTCACCTTATATTCAATAAAGAACATGTAGAACTCAACAAAAATAGAAACATTTGGGATTTATGCGCATATTTTTTGTAATAATATTTAATAGTCACATTATCCACACAAACTGACGTGACGGCCCTCCTGAATACCATGATTTTACGAAGTTAGCGTCGCCTATCTGCTACTCAGTGCATACGCTTTATAAAAACATAACATAATATTATAAGTATGTTTCTATGTTTGTTTGTTCATCAAGGGTAGGTATATTAAAATATCGAAAAAATTGTCGTAAAGTGTAAACAGCATGCCTGCCTATTTAGATAGGAAAACATGGTTTGTCTTCCTGTTGCAATACTCAGGGGCAGGGTTCATATGTGAAACAAACTATATACTACTTGTAATTAGTCCATTGAAAAGTTACATTTGGGGTTGCGTTTTTTAGAGGACGCAATTTTATTTTTTTGATGTATAGTGGCGGTCAGTGTAAAGCTAAAACCAAGTTTGGGGGATCGCCACCCTTGTCCCACGGCCGCCATCTTGAAAATAGGGGTTGAAATGGTTTTTACGATATATCTCTTAAACTATTAATTTGATAAAAAAATTTTGTTAACATTTTTTGTTGCAAATTAAATTCTCTACAACTTTGGTCCAGTAACTTTTTGTAGTAGAACTATAAATAAAAAAGTTATAAGCGAAAATGTTCAGAAATTCGAGAAAAAAATTATATTTTTCGATATAACTTTTTTTTTATCATTTTAGCTTTACACTGACCCCCCCTAAACATCAAAAAAATAAAATTGCGTCCTCTAAAAAACGCAAGGTAAGGCCTAAAAAATGTAACATTTCAATGGACTAAATAACTTTGTCACCATGTGAAAGCAACAAATGTATTGAGTAGTAGAGTTCCTTGTGAAAGGGCTCGCCCGGAAAGTACTACCATCATACCTATTTCTGCTGCCAAGCAGCATTACTGTGTTTCGGTATGAAGGTGATTGCTGGTGAAATTACTGGCATATGAGGCTTTACATCTGTATGTCTAAAGTTGATGGACGCAGGGTACTGCAACGTAGAGGTCTGTGACCTACGTTATAAGGCAGTTCTTTGTTAAAGGCGATGGTTACCACTTAACATCAGGTGGGCCATAAGCTTGTTTCATTACCAGGTAGCATTAAAAAACCCTGATTAGCATTTATGACTTGGATTTAAAAGTAAGCTACTTTTTAAAATCGACAGTGGAAGCTAGTTTATAAAATACATATTTTTATTACCTGGTTTCACTTCGGATGGTGTCTTAAATGATGCGCATCGGTCAGTGTCCTTATCCAGTAGCCACTACTGGACTAAGTGGTAAGTAGGTGTTAGCATAGTAATATTGTTGTATTGTTTTGTAGTAATTTTGTGGTAGTATGCATGATTCGTTTTCAATGTTCCATCAGTATCAAAACAGTATTTCCTATCATTTTGGATTTCTTCTGCAATGCTCATTCTGTGTTTAAATGGACATTTCACTTCCACTATGGCATCATCTCCAACAATTCCGTCAGGTGATGCTACTAAAGCACCTGAGTTGTGAAGCCAAAACCCAGTCGGAGAGACTTTCTTCTGTGTTGCTTCCTCGAAGAGTTTTAAAGCCACCACTTCATGAGTTATTCCCCACTGGATACTTTTAACACCATCCAGATTTAATGATGAAATAATGATGGAGGAAATCTGAAATAAACAGAATAAAGTATTGGTAGTGTTCCTTGCGACTCAGCATAACAAATGCAAAACTTGTGCAAATATGTACCTGTTATGCTGCACAGCAGCAATCACAATCCCAAAATTGCTTGCAGTAATGCAGCCTAGCCTTATTTCATGCCACAGAGGATTACATCTTTAATAATAATAAATATTGCTGGACATTTCACACAGCGCTATCTAGCCCCAAATTAAGCAGAGCTTGTACTATGGGAACCAGATAACTGATAGAATACTTACTTTTAAACATTTTTTTTTGTAAATACATACTTATAATATATAGAGAAACAGCCAGACCCGGAATAAATATCTGTAGATCATGCAAACATTTGTTCCGCAGCGGGGATCGAACCCGCTACCTCCTGGGTCTCAGGCGGCTATGCGCCCACTGCACCACGGAGGTCGTCAAATAGTGCCATGTGCTTTGCCCAATAGTGGCATGTGCAATGGCCAAAATCTCTTTGTGGGAAACCTTTATATTGTGCAGTATGTCGTTTTTACAGCAAAATATAGTACTTACTGATATCGCTAGTCAATTTTTCATTATACAATTAAAAATATTACGGCTTACCTCTGTTGAGTACTTCTTATTTTTCATTGATGCAAATATCTGTCCTCTCAGAATCTCCAAAGAACCATCATACATGACCGACCACTATCGTAACTCTTTTCACCTTTCTTGAATACAGAAATTTCGTTCTTAAATTGCTCTATGATTGTACCCAAACTTACAACCGCAGACATTTTATTTATTATGAAAAAGCTAAAATTACAAAAATCGCTCGTCGAAACCTGTTTGTTTTTACCCAAACGTCAAAATCCGCCATCTTGTTACGTCATACTTCCACAGTTCACTCGGTATGATACAGTGTAAATAATACAGTAAGTCAACCAGCTAGCGTGACTGTGTACATATAGTCACGTATGTAGGTACTTATCCGTTGTATATAAAGTAAAGTAAAAAGTAAAGTCCGCACATTGGCATACAAGAAGTTGAGGCACGACTTAGTGGTTTGTAAATTCTGATAGGTGTGACATAGTTGGTAAGTATTCATGTCTTCATGAGATTGAGGGTTAGGCATATACTCATAATTCTTGGCTGAGCTCTTTAAGGTGTTTGATGAGGATACATTCGGACCTATTTCTCTCCAAGCACACTTTCAGAGGACGCACCTTACCAGTGAAAAATTGCCGAAATATCATCTCGCATCGGTTTTATGTTAGTTTCTAATATGGATATGAGCGCGGTTATTACCTGGTGACATTCACAGTCGCATTCTCTTTAGACAAATCCGGTTGTAAGAACCGCTTGGACCTACTGTTTTTTCTGTATTCTGTGGCGAACGGCGAACACTCATTGTGTCGTTTACGCCAAGTTCGGGCAATATCGGACAGCACGCACAGGTGCGAATATAGAAAAAAATGCAACTGTCTCTTTTACATTCCTGATGATTGGAGACAAATCGTCGTAAATGAGTCACTCAAGTTATTGGAATATAAGCTTTTAGCTACTGATTTTAAGACTTTCTTTTGCGTGGTAGTAATTTGCGTAAATATTTTGTATGGGACAATTTTTTTTTTGTATGAAAGACAATTTTTTTTTCATTGATCCGGATATAAAAAAATGTCCTCAGCAACATTAGTTTTTGCACCAACGCTGTAAGACTTATACTTTCCGAGATACGAGGTGGATGGGAGCGAATGGGGGACAAAAGGGGTACTTTAGGATTTATTCCCAACTCACCAGAACTCCCTCTATACGATCCCACCAAACATTTCCCCCCTACGAGGTGGCATCTGGGAGAACAATGATGTCAATCAGTCAGTGAGTCAGTGGTAATCGAGCTTTATATAATATAACTAGAGGTTGCGTAGTGCGCGAGTTGCACGCAACTCGCGTGTTATTGTTTTTGTCGAAGAAGCAATCAAAGAGGATTTCGAGCTGTTAAAAGCGATCAAAAAGGATATCCATGTGTAAGAAGCAGTCAAAGACGATATCGAAATGGAAGAAGCAATCAAATCAAAGAAGATATCCAAATGGAAGCAGCAATCAAATATGATTTCGAAGTGCAAGAAGCAATCAAACAGGATATTGAAGTGAAAGCAGCAATCAAATAGGATATCGAATTAGCAGAAACTATTAAAGAGGAAATTGAAGTTGAGTAAGCAATCAAAGAGGATACCGAGGTGGTAGAAGCATTCTAAGATGACGAAGTGAAAAAAGCAATCAAAGACGATATCGAAGTGGAAGAAGCAATCAAAGAAGGTATCGAAGTGGAAGAAGCAATCTTAGAGGATATCGAAGTGAAAAAAGCAATCAAAGACGATATCAAGGTGGAAGAAGCAATCAAAGAAGGTATCGAAGTGGAAGAAGCAATCTTAGAGGATATCGAAGTGGAAGAAGCAATCAAAGATGATATCGAAATGGAAGAAGCAATCAAATCAAAGAAGATATCCAAATGGAAGCAGCAATCAAATATGATTTCGAAGTGCAAGAAGCAATCAAACAGGATATTGAAGTGAAAGCAGCAATCAAATAGGATATCGAATTAGCAGAAACTATTAAAGAGGAAATTGAAGTTGAGTAAGCAATCAAAGAGGATACCGAGGTGGTAGAAGCATTCTAAGATGACGAAGTGAAAAAAGCAATCAAAGACGATATCGAAGTGGAAGAAGCAATCAAAGAAGGTATCGAAGTGGAAGAAGCAGTCAAAGACGATATCGAAATGGAAGAAGCAATCAAATCAAAGAAGATATCCAAATGGAAGCAGCAATCAAATATGATTTCGAAGTGCAAGAAGCAATCAAACAGGATATTGAAGTGAAAGCAGCAATCAAATAGGATATCGAATTAGCAGAAACTATTAAAGAGGAAATTGAAGTTGAGTAAGCAATCAAAGAGGATACCGAGGTGGTAGAAGCATTCTAAGATGACGAAGTGAAAAAAGCAATCAAAGACGATATCGAAGTGGAAGAAGCAATCAAAGAAGGTATCGAAGTGGAAGAAGCAATCTTAGAGGATATCGAAGTGGAAGAAGCAATCAAAGATGATATCGAAGTGGAAGAAGCAATCAAAGAGGATATTGAAGTGAAAGAAGCAATCAAATAGGATATCGAAGTAGCAGAAACAATCAAAGAGGAAATTAAAGTTGAGGAAGAAATCAAAGAGGATACCAAGGTGGTAGAAGCATTCTAAGAGGATGACGAAGTAAAAAAAGCAATCAAAGACGATATCGAAGTGGAAGAAGCAATCCAATGGATATTGAAGATGAAGAAGGAATAAAAGAGGATATCGAAGCGGAACAAGCAATCGTAGAGGATATCAAAGTTAAAGAAGCAATCAAAGATAAACAAGCAATCAAAGAGAAAAAATTTGGATGTTCCAAAATGATCATGATAATGGTTGTATAAAAAAAAATTGAACGTTGCAAAAAAGATCATGATGAACGTTGCATAAAAAAAAATCTGGACAATCCAAAATGATCATGATTGACGTTGCATAATATAAATGTATGTTGCAAAATGATAATGATCAAAAATTTGTACTAATATTTTGTCAAAGTTTGCTAGTGCTATCTCTTCCCGTTTAGAAGATACGAGCGATTGAAGTTTTGTATGAAAGACCACAATTTTGTAGAGAGCATAATGAAGTAACTGAAGCAATTAAAGAGGATATGAAAGTAGAAGAAGCATTTTAAAGGGATAACGAAGTGGAACATGCAAAAATAGAAGATGTCGAGGCGGAAGAAACAATCAAAGAGGATATCGAAGTGGAAGAAGCAATCAAAGAGGGTATCGAAGTGGAAGAAGCCATCACAGAGGATATCGAAGTGAAAATGCTATCAAAGACGATATCGAAGATGAAGACGCAATCAAAGAGAATAATGCAGTGCAAGAAGCAATCGAAAGGAAATCGAAGATGATATCGAAGTGGAAGGAGTAAACAAAGAGGATATTGAAGTGGGAGAAGCAATCAAATAGGATATCGAAGTAGCAAAAACAATCAAAGAGGAAATTGAAGTTGACTAAGGAATCAAAGAGGATACCGAGTTGGTAGAAGTATTCAAAGAGGATGACGAACTGAAAAAAGCAATCAAAGACGATATCGAAGTGAAAGAAATAGTCAAAGACGATATCAAAATGGAACAAGCAATCAAAGCGGATATCGAAGTGGAAGAAGCAATCAAAGAGGATATCAAAGTGGAAGAAGCCATCACAGGATATCGAAGTAAAAATGCAATCAAAAACGATATCGAATATGAAGACGCAATCAAAGAAAATATTGCAGTGCAAGAAGCAATCAAACGGAAATCAAAGAGGAAGGAGCCCTTACAGAGGATACCGAAGTGAAAATGCCATCAAAGAGGATATCAAAGATGAAGAAGCAATCCAATGGATATTGAAGATGAAGAAGGAATAAAAGAGGATATCGAAGTGGAAGAAGCAATCGTAGAGGATACCAAAGTTAAAGAAGCAATCAAATAGGATATCAATGTGGAAGAAGCAATCAAAGAGGATATCGAAGTGGAACAAGCAATCAAAGAGAAAAAAATTGGATGTTCCAAAATGATCATGATAATAGTTGTATAAAAAAAATTGAACGTTGCAAAAAAGATCATGATGAACGTTGCATAAAAAAAATCTGGACGTTCCAAAATGATCAGGATTGACGTTGCATAATATAAATGTATGTTGTAAAATGATAATGATCAAAAATTTGTACTAATATTTTGTCAAAGTTTGCTAGTGCTATCTCTTCCCGTTTAGAAGATACGAGCGATTAAAGTTTTGTAAGAAAAATCATAAATTTGTTGATTGGATATCGAAGTGGAAGAAACTATCAAAGAGAATGTTGAAGTGGGAGAAGCAATCAAATAGGATATCGAAGTGGCAGAAACAATCAAAGAGGAAATTGAAGTTGAGTAAGCAATCAAAGAGGATACCAAGGTGGTAGAAGCATTCAAAGAAGATGACGAAGTGAAAAAGCAATCAAAGACGATATCGAAATGGAAGAAGCAGTCAAAGACGATATCGAAGTGGGAGAAGCAATCAAAGAGGATATCGAAGTTAAAGAAGCAGTCAAAGATGATGTCGAAGTGGAAAAAACATTCAAAGAAGATGACGAAGTGAGAGAAGCATTCAAAAAGGATGTCAAGGATGACAATAAAAAAACAGTTCCACCAAAAATTTACACCAATATTTTGTACAAGTTTGCTAGGGCTAGCTCTTCCCGTTTAGAAGATATGAGCGATTGAAGTTTTGTATGAAACACCACAATTTTGTAGAGCGCATAATGAAGTAACTGAAGCAATTAAAGAGGATATAAAGTAGAAGAAGCATTTTAAAAGGATAACGAAGTGGAACATGCAAAAATAGAAGATGTGGAGGCGGAAGAAACAATAAAAGAGGATGACGAAGTGTAACAAGCAATCAAAGAGAATGTTCGAATAGTGGATGTCGCATAATAAAAAAAAATTGACGTTCAAAAATGATCATAGTGGATGAGGCATAAATAAAAAAAAATTGATGTTCCAAAATGATCACAGTGGATGTTGCATAATAAAAAAAAAATTGACGTTCCAAAAGTGATCATTGTGGATGAGGCATAATTTAAAAAAAAATTGACGTT
Organism: Philereme transversata; assembly: GCA_963924445.1. Lineage (NCBI taxonomy): Eukaryota > Metazoa > Arthropoda > Insecta > Lepidoptera > Geometridae > Philereme > Philereme transversata. The sequence continues at coordinate 34,401,022 of OZ004339.1, read as the reverse complement.
CCAAAATGATCATTGCTGATGAGGCATAATTAAAAAAAATTGATGTTCCAAAATTATCACAGTGGATGTTGCATAATAAAAAAAAAGAAATTGACGTTCCAAAATAATCATTGTGGATGAGGCATAATTTAAAAATAATGATTTTCCAAAATGATCACAAAAGATTTTGCATAATAAAAAAAATGACGTTCCAAAAGTGATCATTGTGGATGAGGCATAATTTAAAACAAAATGATGTTCCAAAATGATCACAAAGGATTTTGCATAGTAAAAAAAAATTGACGTTCCAAAAGTGATCATTGTGGATGAGGCATAATTAAAAAAAATTGATTTTCCAAAAAGATCACAAAGGATTTTGCATAATAAAAAAAAATAATTGACGTTCCAAAGTGATCATTGTGGATGAGGCATAACAAAAAAAATGATGTACCAAAATGATCACAGTGGATTTTGCATAATAAAAAAAAAATGACGTTCCAAAAGTGATCATTGTGGATGAGGCATAATTAAAAAAAATTGATGTTCCAAAATGATCACAGTGGATGTTGCATAATAAAAAAAAATTGACTTTCCAAAGTGATCATAGTGGATGAGGCATAATTGAAAAAAAAATGATGTTACAAAATGATCACAGTGGATGATGCATAATAAAAAAAAAATAATTGACGTTCCAAAGTGATCATTGTGGATGAGGCATAATTAAAAAAATGATGTACCAAAATGATCACAGTGGATGTTGCATAATAAAAAAAAAAATGACGTTTCAAAGTGATCATTGTGGATGAGGCATAATTAAAAAAATGTGGATGTTCCAAAATAGCGTCAATTATTTTTTTTTTTTTTGTATTATGCAAATACAAAAAAAAAAAAAAATTGACGTTCCAAAGTGATCATTGTGGATGAGGCATAATTAAAAAAAATGATGTTCCAAAATGATCACAGTGGATGATGCATAATAAAAAAAAATAATTGACGTTCCAAAGTGATCATTGTGGATGAGGCATAATTAAAAAAAATTATGTGTTGCATAATAAAAAAAAAATTGACGTTCCAAAGTGATCATTGTGAATGAGGCATAATTAAAAAAAATGATGTACCAAAATATCACAGTGGATGTTGCATAATAAAAAAAAAAATTGACGTTCCAAAGTGATCATTGTGAATGAGGCATAATTAAAAAAAATGATGTACCAAAATATCACAGTGGATGTTGCATAATAAAAAAAAAAATTGACGTTCCAAAGTGATCATAGTGGATGAGGCATAATTAAAAAAAAAATGATGTTACAAAATGATCACAGTGAATGATGCATAATAAAAAAAAAAATAATTGACGTTCCAAAGTGATCATTGTGGATGAGGCATAATTAAAAAAATGATGTACCAAAATGATCACAGTCGATGTTGCATAATAAAAAAAAAATGACGTTTCAAAGTGATCATTGTGGATGAGGCATAATTAAAAAAATGTGGATGTTCCAAAATAAACATGATGAACGTTGCATACTAAAAAAAAAAAAAAATTGGATGTTCTAAAATGATGATGATGACCTTTGCAAAAAGTATGAAAGTTATCTCATGTCCCTCCACCACCATTATATAGAATCAAGCAAATTTACAGTAATTTTATAGTACACACAAGCCGTGGGCTCCCTACAAAAACAGTATGAAAATTACGGCAAACGAAATTTACGGTTTACGGTATTCATACAGAAATATTTTGTATGGGACAATTTTTTTTTTGTATGAAAGACCATTTTTTTTTCATGGAACCGGATATAAAAAAATGTCCTCTGCAACATTAGTTTTTGCGCCAACGCTGTAAGACCTATACTTTCCGAGATACGAGGTGGATGGGAGCGAATGGGGGACAAAAGGGGTACTTTAGGATTTATTCCCAACTCATCGGAACTCCCTCTATACGATCCCACCAAACATTTTCACCCTACGAGGTGGCATCTGGGAGAACAAACATGTCAATGAGTCAGTCAGTCAGTGAGTGGTAATCGAGCTTTATATAATATAATAATACGAAAGTTTGGATGTTTTTTTATTTGCTTGAATAAATGAATGAAATACTCTTTATTGCACACCAAACAAAAATACAGTAACAAAGCAAATAAACAATAAATAACGGTACAACGGGCGGTCTTATCGCTAAAAGCTGTTTGTTTGTTACTTATCCGATTTTTATATGATTTGGTATATGTGTAGATTATAACCTGGATTAATACATAGGCTTTTGTAGACAAACAACGCGTGTGAAGCCGCTGGCGGAAGCTAATAATATAATATGGCCTTTTAATTTCTTTAATATAAAATATATACAATTAATTTAGTTAAATAATAGATAATTGATTAAAATTAAATTCATGAATACTCGTATTATATAATATTGAATATTATTATAAGTGTTTTGTTGCGAATATTATTATGGACCTCTCAACGAGTAAAGGCCTCCTATATCCAAGCATCTTTCGTCTTGTTACTCCTGTCCATGCTAGGTGCTGTTCACCTAGCTATCTCTCTGTTCGTCTTCCCTATTCATTTTATTAAATGGACCACTTAAAAGAACAATACTCACTCGGAAATAATTCAGGAATCTATGCAAATTTATATTAGGAATTTATACTCCATAGAAATGCAGACTTAAAACTGAGAATACGAATATTATATACAAAGTATAAACATGGTACACAATATTAGAATACCATAGTATTCGCAGTTCTAACCCTGCATTAGTATCACTGATAAACGAGAATGTTTCCAAGACACTGGTTACAGCAGCGGGACTGTTTTGTTCAATTAGGGAGATTAGTAAAAGCATAGAGATAAATAATATACTGAAGGGTCAATGCTGCCAGTGTCTTGAAGACACTTCCGCGTGGTAGTGATCGGGAGCAGTTAAGCTATCTATAGATCGTTAGTAACGGTTTTTCAACTGTGTCATTTGAGAGATACTCTATGTATTATTATTACAATATTATTTGATTAGTACGGATTGATAAAGATATTTGCGGATTCAAGTCGCATTGAATCGAAATTGATTAGGTATATCTAAGTAGATCCACCTCGCTATACAGAGAATAATAATATAAAACTTTTCTTTCAATCAAATCAAAACCTTCTTTCATCGAGTTAGAATTCTAATGAACGGCGATGGGCTTGCATCTTGTCACGAGAATTAATGTTATGTTTGGACTTGCCTCTGTCTTCCCCCATGTGGGATACTCTCACGGGTATAAGTAAGAGATCTGAGGATGTGAGATTAATATGATGGTGAGCTATTTAAGTATATTATGTATTATTTTTATTACAAATCAAATAAAAAGAGTAAAGCACCTGAAATATATAGATACAGGAATCATCATACTCATTATATCAGCCATAGGATGTCCACTAATAAACATAGGCCTCCTTCTTATACTTTTAGAGCGACCGATTTTCAGCCTAATGGACCTAACGGATCCCAGAGACCATTATTAAGTCGTTTTTCCATCTAGTAGGGGACGTTCTATTCTGTGATTTCCAGCGCGTAGTCTACTAGGTACTCGAGAACCTTTCTGAGTACACACACATTTACACACATACACACATTTAACCAAATTAGAATCTATGTCCATTGAAATAGAATCCAATGTTCCAAGCAGACCGTATGTGAAGTCTGGGCTACACAAAATGTGAGTTTAACATTATTCCCTATGGATAAATAAACACAAAAATCCTGAAAATCTACTCAGCAGAGCCTGTTCGCATGGCGAAAGGGGAATTACTTCTTACTCCCTAAAGGTTACATACGGGCGATTTAATTGCTTCACTCCGCAACTTTCACGTTACGAGACTTGTTAATTCCAGTTAACTTAGATACCAAAATGTTTATTTACACGACACCGACGATACTAAAAGATGTTACTTTATACCTACTATTGGAGTAACAAATAAGTATACGGACCTCCTGATTGTAAGCGGTTACCGGAGCCTATAACTAATTATTTATGGAACTAATTTCACTGGTATTAAAACTAATTTCATTAAATTAGTTTCATAATGCATGGAACTATAGTTTTGTTACGTAAATTCGGCTTAAACGTTTTGGGCAAATTTAGGATCATTATTTATGTAATATTTTTTTTTGCTTTTATGTAATTAGTATGTATGTACATGTAGTATGTTAGGTACACCATTACACCCCGGTAATGTCCATACAGTTCATTTCATCCGAAGGTGTGCAATAAAGAATTATCTACTTAATCTAATCTAACCTTCACGCGTTGTCACCCTGCTTAGACAGAGAGGTTTTTACATGTTGCTATGGAAACTAAAAAACAGATAAAATACTAAAATATTTTTTAAACCCTTACTTTTAATAGAAAATAGAAAATCTTACGATTTCCTGTGTAAGTACCGGATAACAATTTATTAATAAAAATACATAGGTATATAAAAATAAAGAAACACCCCCACCCAGAACTGCAAACCGAATCTGTTGTTCATGTAAACATTTATCCCGCAGCGGGTATCAAACTTGCAAACACCTGCGTCTCGCACACTGCGCCACGGAGGTCGTCTAAATGTCAACTCGTAGGGATCTAAAAGTATTTTAAGAAGTTCTTTTACAAGTAACTTATTATGACATGTATTAAAAATAACAAAAACCCAAAATAACTCCTGAGAAAAAATTATGTTTGATTCAACTGTTTTTTTCTGGCCGTTGCTCCACTTAAACGAGCGATGGTTGCATAAAAAGTCGCTCGTGTATACCTACTAGGTATATATGTAACACTTCACGCCATTATCGTTTGTCAGTTCCATGAAAACCTCATCTACCAGAATATCAATAACAACCCCCTATAGTCTTTTATAAATCATATTTCTTATAGCTGTTATGTAAATTTATTCAATGATTATTTTTTACGACTAGTGCCTGAACTTTGGGATAGAGAAAATAGAACTTAGTAAGAAAACCTAGGAATTGAGTACCCCGGACTTACGCGATAGGTGGGACCGAACGATAAGCGTTTGAGTTGAATTCGCGTAAGTCGGGGTTAAAATTTTTGTTCTTTTGGATGATATAATTCGAGGTTAACAATAAAACGCACTGCGTACGTAAAACAATTCCACGCGGAACACATTCGAACTTGTCGTAAACGGAACACTAACAGTGCGGAGTGGGAGAGCATCGCGCGCCCATCATAAAGAGAAACCGCGTATCTCCGAATTCGTATAAAACGGGGTAGCGTAAGTATTACTATATTCACTATGTTATTGCGTTCATACAAAGAGAATTAAAATTATTCGGTAATTACGTGTCAGATCTTATTGTCCAATATCTTATTGACTAGTCAGAGTCCAGATATCTTCACACTAATAATAAAATTGCAAAAATTTGGATGTTTGTTTGTTACTCAATCACTTCGCAACGGCTGAACCAATTGTGATGAAATTTGGTATGTACGTAGATTATAACCTGGATTAACACATAGGCTACTTTTTGTTGACAAACAACGCGTGGCAAGCCGCTGGCGGAAGCTAGTGTGAGATGTATGTAAGATAAGATCTTTATAGCGACTTGAATCTTTTTTTTATTTGAAATGAATCTTTCATATTGGTCTCATAGAAATTTCATCAAAATCAGTTCAGTAGTTTGGTTAAGTTGGTTATATTTATGTTAAAAAGTTACTTGTAATAACGTAAGTTTTATAGAGCACATATTATTAATAGGTCTTATAAAAAATTAAAGGTTATTTCGTTAGATATACCTACCTATTTAGAGATAAGGCATAAACATTATTCTTTAGCGTGCTTCGGACGCTTAAACCTTTCGCTTCGTTCACTTGATACATTTTTTTTGATTGAAGGAACGATACTGATAATGATAGCAATTTATCTTGTCTAGACGAGAATCATTTGTAAATCAAAGGAGATATTTAAGACGGTTAATTATTATTGTTATCTTGTTGTCTAATAAAGGTTACGATATTTATTAAAAGAAATAATCCATAATATAAATACGAGAAGAGAAATTTTTTACTCATTTTTTAAGGTTATCGCGCGAACAGATGAGTATGAGATTTGGCATAGTTAACGTTTAGGTATATGGTAAAAAGGAGGGGTCTATCACTCTCTGTCTGTTTATTACGTTTTAACTATTAAACGGCTGGACCGATTTAAATGAAATTTGGTACACAGATAGATTATGACCAGGATTGGGACATTTTTTTTCGATTGAGCAGGAGAATAATTGCATGTTTTGTTTTTTTTTTTTAATTAATTTTTTAAATTAAATTAATTTAATTTAATTAAATCCGCGGGCTTTGTACACGCGCTTTCTAATAATAAAAAAAAACTAAATATGCAGTTATTGTTTTCTTATAAATCAAGGGCATGACTCCTTTCGTGACTTTTCGCTAGCTCTTGTGGTTTCGGACATGGCCATCACCGCCTTTCTCAAAAAAAACACCATGTATATTACGGTTGAATTTTGACCCATTTGCGCTAGCAACTAGTATAGATACCTGCTCGTAGATAGAAAACGCTTTATTTAAATATATGTGGCGGTCTTATCGCTAAAATAATGCAAACTCTTGCATCTAAGCCGGTTTCGGCTTCTGCGCCACAGAAGCCTTATTAAAAAGTATCTCAACTTGCTAATCCATTACCCAAAATATATACTACTTGTGCCGCATGTTGCTTAATCACTTAGCTGCCTTAATCAACGTAACTTCACAACATTCGCTTAGCTTACTGCAGTTTGGATGAGCTTACCAACTTGTGCTACGCTTAGTCTAGACTCGGGGCTTTGGCTGTCTCTGCACGTGACAGCCAAATTTTCAGGTTTGCATTCTTGAATTGTTGCCAAATTTTACCCGGTCATAACTTAAACAACCGCGTAAAAACTGTTTGCACTTAATTACTTTTTAATATTGATTAGTAGGTACTAGCTGGCCCGACCCGGCGTCATCTCACGCATTTTATCAAAATGAATATTAGCCTATCCATGATATCAGCCATCGTAGTTTATTTTAATCAATTCCATCGTGCAAGAAATCCCTTCAGACAAATTAATGAACGGAAACACTTTATTGTACAACACAAAAGAAACAAGCAATTAGTACATTGCGGTACTATCGCTTTGAAGCAATTTCTACCATTTGCCAATTTTATGTTATATTGTTTTATATTAGTGTTCAAATCTATAATAATCTCCCTGAAGGATTCAAACAATTATCTGACAATCTATTTAAAATTAAGCTACACAAATGTTTATCAGACAAATGCTTTTTTATACGTGTATGAATTTGAAATTGTTAAATTTTTGACTATGAAATAATATTTTATTGATAGGTTTCTTATTTATTTAATTTGATATTTGGGGGAGGCCTTTGCCCAGCAGTGAGAAAATATACGTTAGTTATTTTTTTTTTTATATTTAAGACACCTTGCATTAGTCAGATGAAAACTTTCTAACCGATATACCAATTAAAATGATAGAGGTGATTTAGTGGTGTCCCCAGTGTCTTGAGGACACTTCCACCTGGTTGCGACCTGGAGCAGTTGAGAATTTAGATGATTCACTGTATCTTCTGTCTTCTAAATAAATGTATATTATTCCTGTTAATAAATGTATCATTGTTTTTAGTAAAATGAAAGGTAATTCAAACAATTAGCAAGTACACAAAGCGGACTCACTAATAAAGACTCGGCTACAATTTAGGATTAATAAAGCTTTACCTTGTTCCAATTAACAAGCACCGATCGATACTATTTAGGCGGATATGGTTCATTGTACAATAAAGGGCAACTCCTTTTCGCACCTATAAATAGGGTTGCCACCCGTATAAATAGTATATAGTATCGTACTATATTTTAGTCTATCTCCTAATATTATTTACATAATATTTTTTTTCTAATCATCATATATTTTAGTCTATACTAGCTGGCACGCCGAACTTCGTACTGCCTTGACATGCATATGACGCGGGCTGCCATTGTAGTTTCTCCCCGGTAGAATTGTCAATCGGGCGTCATTAGCTGCATCTATGTGTGAGAAAATGAATTTTCTTCATAATTTCTTTTTGCATGATTTTTTTCGATATGTTAATAATTATTCTGCTATTCGGTGCGAAGACAAATCCAACAAATCAAAGATCATCAAAATCGATCTAGCAGTTCTTGAGTTATAAATAGTGTAACTACCCCAACTTTGTTTTATAGGTATATATATAATATAGATTATAGAAAATAAAATAATTTCTAAAAAGTACTATATTTTAGCACCTTTTCGAAAAAAATAATCTTCAAAAAAAAGTGGTAACCCTACCGATAAGATTCGGGTATGTAAATGAAAGTACTTGCAGATCTACATATTTAGGGTTCCGGGCTAAAACCAAAACCCTTAAGGTGCGACTTTGTCTGTCCGTCTGTCACATCTGATTATCCCAGCAACTACTAAAGCTTCTGGAACAGTGGTAACTATGGTATCCAACACAAAAAACTCATTGTTTGTGGGGCGAATACTGTATCCGCGAGACACAAATAATGTCAAACATATAACATCCCTTTTTCTGCTTCGGGCGTTAATCATAAAATGCAGAAACAAAACGCAATTTAAATGTGGTACGAGCTATGATCGAGCTTGTCTAGCCTCCTTTCGAAATTATACAGAGAATAGAAATTTACATAACAATTGAACAAACTACGAATATGTACTGAAATCTAGTGTCTGCTTTGTTGTTGTGACTGCCACAGCCGGAGCTTGAACAGCTATCTCACTGCGATACCACACAGCTATCAGTACATATCACCCAATAGTCACATATATTGTACTAGCTTCCACCCGCGGCTTCGCACGCGTAGTTTGTCAATAAAAAATAGTGTTAATCCAGGTTATATACCTGGTTATATACTAGGTTATAGATATATAATCTACGTTCATACCACGACGACCGTGGTGCAGTGGGTGCATAGGTGTATAGGGTTCGATTCCCGCCGCGGAACAAATGTTTGCATGATCTACAGATATTTGTTCTGGGTCTGGATGTTTTTCTATATATTATAAGTATGTATTTACAAAAAAAAGTATATAAGTATTCTATCAGTTATCTGGTTTCCATAGTACAAGCTCAGCTTAATTTGGGGCTAGATAGCGCTGTGTTAATGTCCGGCAATATTTATTTATTTATACCAAATTTCATCGAAATCGGTTCAGCCGTTACGACGTGATTGACTGTCAAAAAATATATAAACAAATATCCAAGCTTTCATATTTATAATATAATATTAATGTGATCGTGTGTGCTGTAGTAGCAAATATATGTCTGTTCATGTCTATATAGATAATCCTGACTCCACACTAGGATTTACATTTCTAGTATATATACTTACCTACTACCCTGCCATCTAAGTAGGTACCTTGTTATTTATTACTGTATGTATCTACTTATATAGGATATTTGGTATACGCACAAAATTGAAACGGGTTATTTTGATGAGATAATAAATAAATTTGTGAAATGTTTACCATAGAAATGTGAAATTTATTTTGGCATGTAAAAATAAACACATTATTAAACATATTTTGTGCTATTGCATAATGCTTGCCATCTAACCACATATATACTGTGTTGGTGACGTCTCAAGATATCTCTTGTTGTTTCTAACCCAAAACCCGTAGCCATTTCCGAAAGAGATATCAAAAATACATGCCTGCCTAGATCTACGGTAGTAGGTACTAACCTACCTTATCTACGTTTTTGAGTTTTAAATAGGTAGGTAATAGGTAAAAAATAACCCTACTAGGTGCCTCTACATTTGCTAGTTCTTTCTTGGTCCAGTAGTTCAAGCGATCAGTGTCACCGATACGAATTGTAAGAGTAGGTAGAAAGTTTTATATAGAATTGTTCACCTAAACTTAGATGATTTTCTTTACAATTTGATAATAAAACTAGTAGTTTTTTTTTCGAGAAGTCTTTTTTTATGTTTTGAGAAACCGTCACTTGAATATCGTCAGTATATTACCAAACACCCTGTATCATTATCTTCACTACGCTATTACTTATATTCATATATTATGATTATACCGCCAACGCGGCGTACTGCCACAACATAGTTATAGAAGAGAAGTTCGGGCCAATTTTGATTTTAAATACCTACGCTCGAGGACGTTTATTATACGGTCACGTAAACGTTTCATCGAAAATTATCACAAATAATCAAAATCAAAAGCAAAACAAGCTAATAAATTATGTCACACAAAACATGATTACGTCTCACCAAAACGCGGCACTCGCAACAGTTGCCTTCCGTCTTGATCCGAGATTTTCATACGCGCGCGTATTTATTGTGCGTGCGCCTGTTACCGTTCGTTGTACTAACCTAAACTTCTGTACCTATGTACTTTGTGGTTCTGCGTTCATGAAGCCACCCACACAGGTCCTGTCTGATAACCAGCGCCGATCCTGCATGTGTAGCACATGTGTTCTGCATGTGCATTGTACTATGGGCACCAGATAACTGATAGAATACTTTTTGTAAATATATACCTACTTATATCTTCTTTTAATGTAGCTCGTAAATAAAAATACAACATCATCATCATCATTGGCAGGTTAACTTATAGCCCAGTGTTGGGTTTAAGCCTCAGTAAGTAAGTTAACCCAGAGCAAATATATGATGTAGATCTTGCAAACTTTACTCGATCGAACTTGCAACTTTCTACGTTTGAACGCTAAAGCCGGCTCTTTACCTACTGCGCTATTGCAGTGGTCCTCAGATATTTTTGACGTGTAACATCTTTCATCTTTCTTTCATCATCTTTTCTCGGTTTGTGGGAGTTATTTGGCAAAAGGGACGGAAATGTGTTACAGGAAACGGGAAAGCGCTCGCTATTTGATTTGACCAATGAGCGCGCACGATGGTCTGATGTTACACCTCATATGCGACTACTGTAAGGCTCGTAGTTTTTCTATAGGTAGGTAGTTTTTATATAACAACTAACTAGGAACTAGGAAAACTAGGAAGAGGAGGAGATAATTAACGTGGCCTCTTTAATTTTTAGATATAAATAAGGATTTGTCATGAAGGTTGTATTTCATTTTAGTTTATTATGAATGCTTTGCGTCTCATTCTATTTTAAAACTCACATGAAATAGCATTTACGGAGCCGTTATCGAGTTTACAATGACTAACTTTCAGAACATGTGTGATGAAAAAATATTTGTATTTACATGTTTAAAATTTAAATAACGCCACAGATAAAATACCTGTATTTACTTGTAAAATCAGCTATATTGTAAGCCGAGTTTTAAAGGGCCCGAAATTGGTTTTCTTTTGTATAAAGCCCCAAGAGAAGCGGACGAAACATTGATTATAGTGTCATGGGCATTGAAAGCAATTGTCAATCACCTGTCCTGCCATAATCCTTAGGCATTAATTTCCTACAATTTCACCCTTAGAAATTTAATGGAGAATAAATTAATACCCGTTTATAACCTATTTTATTTTAAAACGAAGATTGGAAAACGTCAAACGTACATCTTGAAAATAGTTCTAACATCATTTGAGGTTAAACAAGGACTAGATATATGCGGAGGCGTGTTTGAAGACATCCGTGGCGCACTAGGCAAATAGCCGTACCGTAACCTTCTGCGTGTATCAACCGGCTATTCGCTCGCTGCTCCACGAGAGTCGTCAAACATTTTTTATTTTTTTACCAAAAGACTATCAGAGATTTTAGGCCCCCCAAAAGCCTTCATGGTCTGACGACTGCTTATGCAAAATGCATCTTTAAAAAGTGTTCTAGCTATTATACAATTACCTGTCATTGTGTATACCTATTATACCGCGGCCGTAGTTTGCTCAACAACGTGAATTCAGTTGAATCTGCTTATGAACTAACTGCGAATATATTAATGCATAAACAAACAACACATAGCAAAGCAATAAATATGTCTAAGAACAATGTATATAATAATATGGTATACATATACCGCGGCTCTCAAGTACATAATTGTCTGTACTAGACATGGCTTTCATCATCATCATATTGTCTGATGTCCACTGCTCAACACAGGCCTCCCCCAAAAAATTCAGAGAAATCTTATACGGCCTGCACTGCTCATCTGAGCTGCGCTTTCCAGTGCGTGGTCTCTACTCGATAACTTTTCTGCCCCAACGGCCATCAGTTCTTCTATCTGTGTGCCCTGCCTAAAGTCACTTCAGCTTGCTAATCCTCTGTACTATGTAGAATAGACTGTGTAGAAGAAACAAAACAAAGTTTTTCCTAAAGAATACAATCCGGGCCTCTTTAAGGTAAGAGTGAATAGGTTTTATCTAGATTTTCGTGCTTCATCTTAGATCACATCATCGCATAACAAATCAAACAAAGATCTAACCAGTTAAAAAAAAATATAAGCAAAAAGAATGTCAGTGAGTTTGGTTTGTCTACTCCTCATTTCTGATTCAATCTCGAAGAGAAATACCGAGTGTTATTGCACTGGCGATATAAATATGACACAGAGACGGCGACATATTCATATATTCCTTGTTAATCTAGGTACAATGTTAGGTGGTAGGGGTTTTATATAAGCGCTAGATTTTGCCTTGCGGCGTACAAGTATTTTATAATTAAAAGTAAACATGCAAATTCAAAAAATTACAATTACAATAATTTAAATTCTAATCATTTAAATTCACTGAAAAACCAAATGTCAAAAAATAATAATTAGAATGATAAATGACATAAATTGTAACAGAATGTAAATAGAAGTATTTTTTTTAGCCTGTCAGGTCATTCTTTAGGAAGTCGTCAATAGGCTTTTAATAATAGCAGATTATTGAGCTCATGTTTTAAATTTACCAAAACTACTAATAGCTCGTATGCGCTGGTATCTTGTTGTAAACTATTGGTACCATACAAAGCACACACGCACAGAAAATGTGCCTGTGATGTGACATCTGACGGTAAACGGAAGAAATATCCTAGATCACGCAAAAGCTATAATCTGAGAATCGAAACATGGGTAATTACTTCTCAACAAAACCTGTTGGTCTTAGGACTCCGAGCCAAAGGTCGCTCGGTAGAAGATCTCCCCTATTTTCTCGCCGGACACCTATCAACATAACAAGTAGTAGAGTCCCTTGTGAAAGGACTCGCCCGGGGAAGTACTACCTTTTCTGCCGCCAAGCAGCATTGCTGTGTCGCATCGCTGGAAACACGTGCGCAACTCGCCAGTATGACAACGCAGACATGAGACTATAGAGTATCAAACTGATAATAATACTATTCATAGATTCACAGAACGGTACGTGCCATATGGCTAGAGGGGCTTGCAAACATGACATCAATGGACACGTGTCTACGGTGTCATATATCGCGATGTAAGTAGACTGGGAGGAAGCTGGAGACAATTAGTAACTTATCGAGCACCAAATAAATTATTAAATAATGCTGGATTTTTACAGAGCGCTATCTAACCCCAAACTAAGCAAAGCTTGTACTACGGCAATTTTTTTGTAAATTTATAATAGGAACAAATATATGTAACCTCCTGAATATCAGCCGACTATTCGTCTGTGACTCGCAGGTCGTGTTAAAATTTATTGGCCGAGGAAATAAAATCAAACTAAAATAGTCGATTCAATTTCGATTCAGCGAACTTTACTGAAAGTTGCTTTTATCGAGACTGAACTGTAAATCGAATGAATGATTTCATCTAGATTTGATCAAGACATAAAGACTAGATTTATAACGTAAATTCTATTTTTAATTTAATCATTGACACTCAATTTGTGAATGACTAACGCCATCCATTAACAACTCCGAAAGCTTGATTCAAGATGGCCTTGCCTCTCAATAAGACGAAACGCGGGCAGCAAACAATTTGTAAAATAGGTTTTTAACCCATCTATTGTTGTTGCGCAAATCTATTGCTTCCTGAATAGAAAGCGATAGAGACAACTGCAGGTCGGACTAATTATACTTATTTAAAATAGACGAAATCACTATTTCGTATTTCCCTGTGTTTTCTTCCAAAAATAAATCGATTTTAATATTTTTTTTTCAAAATGATTATAAGAAAAGCTTTGGCTATGCCCCTATGTTTTCTTTTTATTTTTATATTCGCCAAATTTGTTTACTGGACGTCAGATAAGGACGGTAAACTGAGCAATTTTTGTAATTTAGAACTTTCCTAGTTTTTATGATTATTGATTTATGGAGAAAAACAAAACATAGTGGCATGACAATGGTACTTATAGATTGTAGGGTAAAACAATATTGGTTTTAGTGTCACTATCCAGGGAGGAAACAGGGGACTGCGTTTGTATGGACTAAATGCAAATGGATAAAAGCCCGCGTATCCTCCGAAGTTCTGATGTTCCTCAGTACTTGATTAGGTATGGTTTCCTGCAGTGTCCACCGGTCTAGGAATACATACAAATACAGATGGCCCATAGATTGTATTGCACTGTTGTTCTCACTAACAAGGCCTTCAGTTATAGAGGCCTATAAACAAGCCTGAATCAGACAAACATCTATTACGAAAATGATCACTTAAGAAGCTTTATATTTCGGATTCATGTATCAAAAAGGTGTTCAGGAAACCCTACGGTTTTTGAAGACAGGGTGCATGCGTGAAAAAAATGAAATTAGGGGTGGGTTTAATAGCGGTAGCTTTAATATTTATCACTAATCATTATATTTCCAATAAAAAAAAACGTAAATCGTCGGCGCCTTTTAGACGATGCCGTTTAGTCAGTTTACCAGGTACCTACTTACTTGAAGGATTAATATGAGTTGTTTACCTATTTTAAATAGGCTGTTTCATTTATATTTTAGGACTTGATGTTGTGGCTGTTTGAAAATTTAAAATTTTTTTGTGGTAATAGATTTGAAAATTACCTATTTAACAACAATACTAGTCATTAGCGCCACCTGTGTTTTTATTTAATGTCGTACATAACAAAACACGTACTATAACATACCACAATAAGTAGCTACAACTACACTGCCTACCGACTAAAAACCAGAAAATAAATGCAAAATTACAGAGAATTCTCTGATTTTCGCTGGATTTAAATGCTCTCTTATTTATAAGCTTTATTTGCGGCGAATCGTCACGAAGTCGGGGCTTTAACGCGGTTTTACCGCGAAATATTTATTGTTTCTCCACTTAGTTGTGTCCGTAGAACTACAAGGTTTAATTTACCGCGGAGAATAATTTTGACAAGTGGTATCAACGAAAAGAAGTGTTCGTGTTTCGGACAACCATATTTAGGGTTCTGGACCTAAACGGTAAAACGAAATCCTTATGGTGCGACTTTGTCCGTCCGTCCGTCCGTCATAGCTGATTATCTCAGCAACAACTAAACCTATCGGTTTATCGGTTTCAAATTTGGAATAGTTATAAACTTTGATTATATACTTGTCTAGATAGAGCAATGGAAACAAACGACGCGCAAAAACCGTCTTCAATTGCGTGTTATGTGTGAGTACCGCTCGTGTACTTATTGTAGTCAAACTGTCAAGGTGTGCGTGTTTAGGGATGCCTGCTCTAAATTATTAACTTACCTTTCCTCCATTACTTAAGAAGATGAAGGTTAAATAAAATAATCATTTTGTATATTATTTATTTAATTTAGTAACAACAAAACATGCATTAAAAAAAACAGTAATTTATACATTAAAACCATATTAAAACCCATCTCTTTGTGTTTGTTTTCGGAATATTTGTCTTTTTGATTTTACGGCCTCGGCTACGTTATCCGATTTACAAATATGGTGACATCTTATTTCCATATATTTTTCTATTATAAGTCTTATCGGGCTTGTTTGGTGATTTTGACAACAATCACCGATATTTTTGAAATAATTATGACTGACAAACTGACTAATTATTTTAACACATATCTGTTCATAAATAGAGGACGATGTTACTATATGGCCTCGTTTTATAAAGTCTCTAATTACATACTCAGAAGCCTTACAAATTTTGAATGCATCTTCCGAAGCATATACAAGGCCGCCCTCATCTCGAACACTAACTAATTTATGAAAATGCAATATTTCGTTTGATTTAATTGCCTGAATACAGCTACTACATATACGTCGTAATCCCTTTTTTGTAAAATATAAATCATCATCAGAGAAATGTTCGGAACACACGACTGAACTCTTGTGTGGTTTCCACTGGTCTTCATTTCGTGTCCGCTGTATAATGTCTGTCCAGCGATTTGCTAGTACGGAATCCGTAGGAAATCTGAAACCCAAAATATTAGAAAGAACTAACAAAAATACTATACAGTGCATGACGTCATAGATTTCATTTATTTTATACATGTAAGTTATCATTTTCTGATCAAATAAATACTGTCATATTTTAAATAATAATATTCTGCTGATCGAATTTCGGTCACGGCAGCCAATTTTTACGGAGATTAGTCAACTACACAAGATATTTATTAAAGTGCACAAGTATGTGCGCAAACATACACTGGTCATCAAAACCATCGACCCACCCTCTTTTTGTTTAATAATGATCGATTGTTTCACAGATAAGCTGTTTCACATGTTTATCATTTTGAGGGTTGATATTATTATAATATTTGATATTAATTATTAAATTTTAATACAATATTGATATTATGATAATTTTCTGAATTACAAGATGTAATGTTATGTTAATTATATGTTAATGATATTTGTAATTTGTCTCCCATAGTTTCGCCAAATCTCCCTAGTAATAAACTGGCAACACCAGGTAATCAGAGTAACAAACAAAAAATCTAACTAAAAAATCGTGTTTTTTCAAATGATAGTGGATAAATGGTAAAACTTACCTATGAAAAGTGATCTTGATGTTATTACACGGTTTTCCCACATAATTGCGACACAATTTGACAGCACAAACCGGCATAATTAATTATTTTTCGTGAGCACGTTATCCCTAAGTGATTCAAATGACACTGACTTAGGTGAGAAGCGAGTCTACCAAATATAGTAGACTTTATTTGGGCCGTTTCGGTACAGACAATGTGTCATCTAGACAAGTATATAATCAAAGGTTATAAATAATACTGAGCTTCCTCTATTGCAAGAAAAAACTCCAAAATATTTTCATTTTGATGGCCAAAAGAGCCAAAATAGTGGTATTTCAAAATAGGTTTACTAGGTCAGGTTATTTTATTTTGTACAGTTTGAGAGTTACGATGCAAAATGACGAAACAAATACCCCCCCTATGTTTGCAAAGTGAAAAATCTGAAATATCTCGAATACCTGGGAACTATCTCGTACATCTCTGATGGAAAGGTTTGGCGGCAAAATAGGCACGTTCACAGGTAGGTAAGTACGTACACTTAAGGGGAGGTTAGTACCCACCGCCCCCTAAAGCTCTTAGTAAGACAGCATCGTTTTGGGCCGGCTTGTGTAGGCTTCATTGAATCAGCGAATCAATCAGAGCGAAGCCGTTTACTCCATTGAACAGGCCGCTACATTACCAACAAATTGAAACCCCTTTATGTATAAACTAAACTATTACCGCGGCTTTACTTGATGATAACGTTTTTTTTTCTGAAGGACCGATGCAGCTTAACCAAATCTTTGGCGAACGCAGAGAGTGCTCTGCCCTGTATATTTTTATGAGGCAAGGGGACCTCTTACGATAATAATGATGGCCGTAATGATCTTATGGTGAAATTTTGACACATGATGGATGATGATGGACACATGTCTACGGTGCAGCTCCGGCCACCATGTAACGGCACGGCGCCGCCACCGTGAGAAAGCGCGGCGTAGACATGTGTCCCCACCCTAACTCGCTGTTGGCCTCTGAGGCCGTTGCAGCTTGTGTAGGCGGCGACTGAAGGGACTCATCGACCTCGCTGGCGAAGTCGGTGTATCTGTGAAGTGTTTGCTCTGTCTAATGTACATAGATGATCTGGATCTCCGAGAACGTGTCTCGGTCGACGGAGGGTTTTGTCCGCGGGCGGATCTATTGGATAGTCGGGTTTAGTATTTACAAACGGATTCGGGCAAGCTTATAATGTCGCTTGGAAGCAAGCTTCATGAACTTGGCTATGGACTCTAGAAGAGAAAATGTGGCACCTTGCCGCAGTTTTACACTCCACCCATCCGGTGCTTCATGCGCCGCGCCGCCCGCGCCCGACCGCCGAGTCACGTGAAGAATGCAAACTGGACGCGGTGCGGGGCGGTTGAGCTTTTTAGTGGGCAAAATCGAACTTTTGCACAATTATTTATAGATGGATGATACCTAAATGAACAATTTATTGTACACAACAACATTCACAGAATATATCATACAAAATCAAAATACTTAAAAAACTAAAACAACGGATACAATGGTACAATGGGCGGTCTTATCACTTTAATCAGTTTATTGGTTGCAGTTTTATCTAGCAAAAATATCTGCATACTTTTATTTCGTTTGAAAATTCTGTAACTATTGTCACTTTCGCCTATTCCCTGGACAGCAATATCACAATAATATACAAACATACAAAATACATAGAAACTATACAAAAAATTTAAAATAAATGTATGTATAAAATTTTCTTTTTTTTATTATCTAAATCTCGACCAAATGGATAAAATGCTGCTCGACGAAATGTTAGAGAATGCAGTTCAATTATTGTACTTTGCCACATATTACTAAAAAAGTTACTACGAACCGTTCAACAACCCCACTCGTTCAATGCCCTCGCCAAGTCAATGACCCGGCCCGGTCAACAGAGCGCGTACGATACGAACGGCAGGGCGGTAAGTACTCGGCATAAAAACTCAAAAATACAGATGTTTTGAATTAAAAAAATAATATTATTCATTTAAAAATGCGTGCCATGATTTATTTATGATTTGTTTACATGCTATGATTTTACTGTGAGTGATGTACTTAATTTAACTATGAGGGAACGCGTAGGTACTTATAGCTCGTGCAAATTACCTAGTCAGTCATTTCGCCTCGTCCTTTCCTGTTTCCTGTCGCGCTTGGTGCCTAGCCAGTTTGGATAGGTACTTAATACGTGTATTTTTTTCTATTTGTTTATATTTTCATATTTATATTAAGAAAAGATGGTCGGACGCTATCGCGAGGGTTGCGGGAAGGCAGTGGATGCGCTTGGCACAGGACCGGAAGAATGGCGTGATAACGAGGAGACCCAGCAGTGGGTGGATGTGGGCTGAGATGATGATGATGATTTAAAAATATACTCTGTGATTATTTGTTGTTTAAATTGCAACACCTTATATAAAAGTAACAGTAAGCCCCGTAGAGTGCGGAATAGCGAGTGAAAATGACAGGATAAGGAGGTACATTTCACAACGATATCGCTTGCTTGATGGCTTGCAATAAACGCGCTCATTTGCCGGTAATGTGTTGTTTGAATATAACGTGTTTATCAGACAGGCTTTTTTTATCTGCCACGGGAATTATAACTACAGAAATGATTGTAGTAACCCTATTTATGTTTACATTAGAAGTAACTTTTTAAGAAAAATATAACCAACTTTATTTATCATAATTATATATACGGGATTTATCACGTTACAGTTTTATCGGTGTTGCGACCACCAATTTCCGTTTCAATTAGTGAACCTTCATTACTTAATTCGGAGCGGACGGAGCGGACAAAACACCGTCGGTCGAAACATCAATAAAATTGTACGTGATAAATCCCGTATTTATAATAATGATTGAAATAAATCACGAAAGTTTTCTAACTTAATCTTTGTTTATTTTAATAAGAAAGTTCCCTTATCTAATTAAACAGAATAAGGGGTAGCAATGTAGGTAATATAGCTACCCCGTATCCCGTTGAGCCATAAGCGACTCGCCAGTGCCGAAGGGGTAGATCCAGAGAAAATAAAAAACCGTTTTTTTATCTGTTTTGCGGTAGAATCCCTCCAATAGAAATTGCCTTGAATAAAAGAGCCTTCATTACAAAACTCGACTCTGCAATTCGATACCGCGACGCGGACGTTTAAATTTCAATTGAATATTAAGTTTTTTACCGATTTTGGTTAGGGTTGTCGCTTTTCAGAGCGGGACGAAAAGAATTCCATTTCTTATTTAATTATATTTACTTCTTATTCCATGCAAACTAAGTAGTAAGTTTAAGATAAAAAGCGGGGCTTCAAATAGAAAATTCCAAATTTCGTCGGCCATCTTGCCATGAGTTAATTGGATCTTGTAATACGTTAAAAGATAAGATATTTATTGCTCAAAATAAATGCATTAGCGCGATAAGTAAAATCCGTAGACCATTTTTTGCTGAGCTGAAAATACTGACGTTGCCCAGTCTAAATTTATGAACTTGTGACTTTTGTAGTAAATAATATGGACCATTTTATGAAAAGTAACTGCAAACGCCAAAATATTTAAATTTGTTTTCCTCGTAATAAGACTACCCTTTGTGTTATCTGTATGGCTTCCCGTATATATAACAAACTTCCTAAGTCTGTATTAGATGCTTCAAGTCTGAATGAGCTTGTAGAAAAAGCTTAATATAGTTGTAAGGAATATTTAGATGCAGTGGCGGATTTACAAATTTTCAAGGTATAGGCTGAATAGTTTTTGCCGCCCTTGCCTCAACAATTGTCATATCATACATTATTTTTACAATGCAACAATTTCGTTGAAATTGCACGTAAAATAATTTTTCGGTATATTTTTGAGCTAATCGAAGCTCAATCATGTATGGACGGGGTAATGTATGCTATTTACACAATAATGAACATTTGGTAAACGTTAATAAATAATCTTTATTGCGCTTTCAAACAGTTAAAAATAATCTTCATCAATCAAGATTACCGCTTGAGGGGCGGCGAACTAGCTGTTTTACTCTAGAATATGGAAGTTTGCTACTCTCGGAATGTGCAATGACAAGTGAGAGAGAAAAGTCACCGACAAAATTTGTTGCAGACTTCTATCTGTAAAACATCAGAAAACCGTCATAGAAAAATATTTTTGATTTCTATGAGGTAGAAAAAAAAAAATCGTTCCCCAAATTACCCCTACTCAGCCTGCTGGTAAATCCGCCACTGTTTAGATGACAAGGATCTTGTTTAATAATAATTATAACTAACTCAATAATTTTGGTATTGTAATTACAATTAAAATGGAACCTGCTAATAAAACTCGACATTGAATGCGTAAAACGCTGAATATGCTGCACTTACTATACTATGTAATACTAAACACCCTGTACTGGGTAGGTATATGCAATAAATTGATTTGATTTGATCCTTCGATGACCTTCTTCTGAAGATGTCGAGATCGTCTCAACGTGAACGCTTTATCGGCTGAATTTAAAGTCGGACTCGCGCACGAAGGCTTCCGTACCATCAATCAATAAAAACTGCAAAAAAATCATGTCTGTTGTATGGGAGCCCCACTTAAATATTTATTTTGTTTTGTTTTTAGGATTTGTTGTTATAGCGGCAACTATTGTTATACATCATCTGTAAAAATTTCACCTGTGTAACTATCACGGTTCATATGGTACAGCCTGGTGACAGACAGACAGACAAACAGACAGACAGACAGACAACGGAGTCTTAGTAATAGGGTCCTGTTTACCCTTTGGGTACGGAACCCTAAAAATGGTCAAGAGTTCTCATGCAAAGTAATGGGTTCCGTAGTCAGTTTTATCTGTATTGTAGTCATTTAAACATACAAAGTAGTTTATGTAGCAGGAGAGTACTTTGTGAAAGGCTCATCCGGAGAAGTACAACCACCTAGTTCAGCCTTTGTACACAAAAAGTGATGAAGAAACCTTATAATATTTTTGGAAGACCTATACAGCGACACCCCACATGATGGGGTGCGTGACTAACATAAATTCCCAACTTCAATTTTTTTCCAAACGTGGACTGTCCCACTGCTGGGCAAAGGTCTCTCCCAATTCTTTCCACCCCTCGCGATCCTTGGCCAATTCTACCCAATCACTGGGTACCCCATTAGGTACCCTAAAAAATTTAGTTTATTTTAGTTTTCCTAAACGTTTTATCACTCTAAATTACAGCTTTACGGCAGCTTTACGGCGGCGTTCATAGTTAGGGCGACTTGCGCAATGTATGCCTAAACGTATTTAATGGCTAAATATGATTTAAGGAGTTGCCAAATCATACAAATACGTCAAAATTAAATATGTTTAGTCGCTAAATACGTTTAGGGATCGTTGTGCAAGCCAGCCTTAGTCTACGAATAAAACTACTGTGATTGGTCGGACAGACAGGCAGACGGACATGGTGGAACAATACCCGCTAATATAATCAACTATCTCTATCTTCAAAGGTTTGCGGGCAGAAAACTCTTATTAGGGTTAAGCTAGTTAACCTTTGTGCATGTCCATTTTGTAGGCTGTTTCTATCTGCAATCTATTTGCGTACAATAAAGAATAAAGAACAATCATTATTAAAAATACGGAATTTATCACGTACAGTTTCATCGGTGTTTCAACCGACAATGTTTCGGTTCAATTTGCGAACCTTCATCACGGTGAGTGCGTTCCGCTCCGAACTGCGTATCGCCTCGCACTACGCGAACTTCTTATTTTCCAAGTAAAATAAAGAACAATTAGGGTTCTTAGTTAAAATTTGGTAACTGCATTATTTAAGGTATTTTTCAGGGCTTCGTTTTTTCTACTTTATGCACCCCTATTTCCGAGTCCACTGACACACGGAGATATAATTCGACGTTGGCTGGAATCGCATTGACAGGAAGCATTCAGCGGTATCCAGAAGCGCTTGGAAAATGACAATGTATTTTAGGTTTTCTCGAAATGTTTGAGGAATGTTTTCAATGTATTTTGTCTTTTCAGTTTTAGGAACGATTTTTTGTTTGTACAATAGATTTGTAGTTTTATAGTTTATCATCATCATTACAGCCATAAGACGTCCACTGCTGAACATAGGCACACCTTATAGATTTTACTTAGAAAACTTTATAGATATCGAGAGTAACTGATTGTGCAGCCTGCACCTAACGGCAATCAGGTTGTTTTTTATACTACCTGGCTGCCGATGGAACAAGCATATCGACCATCTGATGTTAAGTAGTAACCATCGCCTATAGCAAAATATTGCCTCGTAGGTCACATATGTTAGTCCATTAACTTGAGGGATATAGGAGTAAAGCCTCATGTGCCTATAATTTCACCGGAAACCTATATTACCGAAACACAGCAATGCTGATATAAAAATTAGACGTTATTGGATCTACGCCGTATTATTTCCGTATAACTTACGACCGATTCGGACGAGGTCTTTTTAATGAAAAGTTAGATAACTGGGTTGGTTTTTAGCTATGTAGGGGTCTGGTTTTTTTATTCTTACCTATTGTAATGATTGTTAGTCCTTTTATGTAAGCCTTTGCCCTTGTGTACCTTGGAATCGCACCACAATGATTTAATTTTTTTTGTGTTGCGTGTTCCAACTGCAGATCTTTCGACCTTTCGACAAAGGAAGAGTTTTGGCCGAAAATTGTGTTGTTTCGTCGTTATCGCAGGCGACTACACGACACAGCGCAAGATCGTCACACGTTGCAGACAACACGTGTCAGATGTATGTTAGCCAAGGTATATATTTATAGGAGCCGTAGAATTAAGTTTTAACATCTTATACTTTTCTATTGTTGCCTGAAATTAAGATTTATTATTGTTAATATTAAAAAAACTTACCAGTCTTTCACTATCAAAAAACATGCAGTCCACCCCAATCCTCCAATTTCGTCGTTCAATTTGACGACCTCCGTGGAGCAGTGGGCGAGTAGTCGGCTGAGACGCAGGAGGTAGCGGGTTCGATTCCCGCCGTGGAACAAATGCTTGCAGCATCTACAGATATTTGTTTTGGATCTGGTTGTTTCTCTATATAATATAAGTATGTATTTACAAAAAAGTATTTAAGTATTCTATCAAGATTTGTTTAGTTTGGGGCTAGATAGCGCTGTGTGAAATGTCCAGCATTATTATTATTATTTATTGTTATTAATTCTAGTAATTACAACTTCCGGCGACTTTCGGTCGATTTATAGAACAGACGGGCGCTGAGGTAAAGTTTATCGAGTGGAGATTAGCGCAGGACGCCCGCCAGATACCGCTTCCTAGATAGAGAGACGACCTATTAAAAGTTGCTGGGGGCCGTTGGATGCTGAAGGTAATTTTATGCAGCCGTATAAGCCGTTGTTCTGTAAATATACGAGAGAAGGGTAATTATGTACATTACTGTTTTTACTTAGAACACTTTCATGATTTATTTTAATCATTATTATAAATACGGTATTTATTACGTACCGTTTTGTCGGTGTTTCAACCGACAATGTTTCGGTTCAATTCGTGAAACTTTATCAGGGTGAGTGCGATCCGCTTCGAACTGCGTCTCGCCTCGCACTACTCTGCGCGCGAGTAGACGCTGCGGGCGCGGATATGAGGGTTGCATCAGCGGTCGCCCATCGTGTTGACAGGCTGTATCATCATCATTGTCATCACTGCTGTTCTCTTCAATAGTCCTCAATACAGGCAAAACACAACCGTTGTTTTAACCGACTTCAAGAAAAGGAGGAAGTTCTTAATTCGGTTGTATTGTTTTTAGATTTGAATTTGTTTTTAAAGGTCAAAGTTTATTTTTTTAAGATTAGTTCCATAGAACATTCCGAACATTCCGACATTCTCTCTACGTCCAAACACCAACACTATACCCATGCACATACTCAAGCACATACATTCACACACTCATGCACCTCCTTACGCGCTCTCATACACACACCATCACACTCATGTACATACATAAACACACGTATCACACTCACACACACGCACACACACACACACCCACACACACCCACTCACACACACACATACACACACCCACTCACACACGCACATACATGCACTTACTCACACTCAATTATTCATTGTACACTATTACCTATATAAGATAAAATAAGTATATATAAATATAAAATGTTAGTAATGGATTTTAAGTTCATTGCTTTTTTAGAATATGTATTTGATTTTGTAAACGTAAAATGTTTTTCTTAAGCTACGTCTATTTTTTTATATTACGGAAGAGCGAAACCTCCTAATACAGGTATTATTTACTTAAAAGGAGGTTTCAACTACTAGTTAAGATATTGTAAACACAAGTTATCGAAATAAAACATTTGTATTGTATTGTATTGTATAGAAACTTCATCAAAATCGGTTTAGTAGTTTGGTTTTTTCTGTAGTCGGTTATACTTTGTTAAAAAGTCACTTGTTATTTATCAAGTAGGTACCTATGTTTAACTGACTTCAAAAAAGGAGCATACCTACACGTATTCTCAATTGGTCGGTTTTTTTTTTCAATTTGTATATTTAAATTGTTATTTTAGGGATAATTCTTAACAATGTTGTCTCGAGTATTCTAAATAAATAAATATTGCAGGATATTTCACACAGTGCTATCTACCCCCAAACTAAGCAGAGCTTAGGTAGGTATATTATGGGAACCAAACTGATAGCATACTTATATGCTTTTTTTTGTAATTACGTAGGTACTTATCATATAGAAAAACATCCAGACCCGGAAAACATATCTGTAGATCGTGCAAACATTTGTTCCGCGGCGGGAATCGAACCAACTACCTCCTCTCAGCCGGCTATTCGCCCCCTATAAACACTGTTAAACCCTAGAGGTTTCACACAATCTAATTATAAAAGTAATTTATTTAAAAGCACAATTAATAAACAGTACATTTGTCAATTAATAGCAATATCATTGAAAATACCACGCAGAATATTAATTCAAGCACAAACCATTTAACAAAGTATTATTAAATAAATTAAATATCTGCATCATTATTAAATACGATTTTATTTTTAAACAAATAATAACCAATTGCTTCGTTTTGACTCCCTTCAGAGAAGAGCTATTAGAATTATCGGCGATCCCAAACTCGCCGACAGGTTGGAACCGCTGAGTCAACGCCGTGACATCGGATCGCTCAGTGTATTCTACCACCTGTAGAATGGGGAATGTTCTGAAGAGCAATTCGATCTCATCGCGTCATCGAGATTTTACTACCGCACTTCTCGACAACGTAATAAAGCTCATCCATATATCATCGTGAAGCACACAAGCTTCACGCGATATTTTCTACCCCATACTTGCAAGATGTGGAATGAGCTACCATCTGAGGTTTTCCCGTTAGGCTACGACATGACACGCTTCAAGAGAATTGTAAATAGGTTTGTACAGGGTAGGGAATGCATCGACAATACCCCGGGTGTTGCCGGTCTCAATAGGCTGAGTCAATAGGCCAAAAATAACATTAAAAAACTATATATATTACTTTATGGAAGCCTTCCTTCGACAAAATCCTCTCCATCCTAAGGTTGTCGGAAAGATACCACTTAAAGGATAAGACAGCCCATTGAGCATTTCTATTGTTTTGTAATTGGTGTAATTTACAATGAAAAGATATCATTATTATAAATACGGGATTTATCACGTACCGTCTTATCGGTGTTTGAAATAAATCACGATAGTTTTCTAAAATGAAAAGATATAATACATATAATATATATCTGTGTAATAAATAACTCTGGTGTCGGAGTTCTTAGACCTCCCGAAAGCTTCCGACATGGTAGACAAGACAAGACGCGGTATCTCAGGTACGCGTATCGCCGTATCCAGCGTGCCGCTTTTATTTGTTTGATTGTTTGTTACACAATCACGTCGTAACGGCTGAACCGATTTTGATAAAATGTGGTATGTACGTAGATTATAACCTGGATTAACACATAGGCTACTTTTTATTGGCCCCAACTGTCGATACCATGTACTATTAAACACCCCCAAACAAATCTGCACAGTCATCTGCAACACTGATAAGACAGACCACTGTACAGTAATTTTAGGCGTAGACAAGGATAATTCCTCCATAAAATTACTAAAAAAGAAGCTGTATTTACTCCAAAATTAATTATGAAACCCTGATCTCTGATCTGGAAAATGCAGACTTTGACGACTTTTACCAGGCAGAAGATCCCTCAGAAGCCTCAAATATGCTTATTAACGTCGTGGGTGCGCGTATCCGTTTAGATACTACTATTAAAAAAATAAGTAATCGGGAAGTTATCTCTAAACTTTAGATTACACAGAGTTTGCTAAAATGTTTACGCCACAAAGATGTTCTTTAACTGAAAGCTAAAAACAATCCGCTTAACTCCAAGATGTTCTCCAAGATACCTATAAAAGATACAGAAATAAATGTATCAGTGACACAGAAGAATCGCGGAAATCATATGAGTCCGGATTACTAATTGACGCAAATGGTGACAGTAAAAAAACTTGGAAGTGTATCAAATCCATCTGCAATATTAGCCCCCGAAAAATATTAATCTAGAACTATTGAAAATGCATAGTAACCCTAGGGATACTCTTAACGAATATACTTCTCCAGCATTGGCAAAAAATTGGCACAGAAATCCTCAACAAACTTAATGCAATTGAACAAGATCTTGAAGATCGCTCAGATCTCATTTCAGCAATACCAAATAACTCGTTATTTATGTCCCCTACTAATAATTATCAAATTCTTAATATAATAAATTCCTTAAAGTCATATTCAGCGCCTGGCTGGGATAGCATAGGTAACGAGCTACTTAAAAGAGGCAAACATACACTCATACCTGCCATCGTTCACCTTTGCAATTTCAGTCTCTCATCTGGTATAGTTCCGGATTGTCTTAAAATAACTAACGTAAGCCCTATTCATAAAGCAGGTGATCCGCTTCTCGCTAAAAACTACAGACCAATATCATTATTTACCTCTATTTCTAAAATAGTCGAAAAGGTTGTCAATAAACGCCTACTGTCCTTTCTGGAGGCAGAAGGCTTATTATCGCAGAACCAATACGGCTTTCGAAATAATTGCTCTACTGATGATGCAGTGTCTAACATAGTGTTACGAGCTCAGGGTTCGGGATAAAATAATGGGAATCGATCCAACCAAAATATCACTTTTATTCAACACGATGACGATGAATACACGAACTTGGTCACACGTATCACAACACACTAATTCACACCACTTAAAGTCAACGAAATGTTCGCACGTATAGCTTAATCCAGACTGACTCGGGAGCAACTACTGTTCACGCGAGACCCTTCCCACGTCAGTCCTCCAGGGCCTCGCTGAGACTAACTCACTGAGACTCGAGACTGACTGTCCGGCCATCTCAACGGCCTATTTATATCGCACACATTTCGATTGTTCGAGAACGATGTCGATCCTTCCTGGAAAGGGTCGGTCCCTCGACACAATGGCCACTCCCCATTCTGCGAAACCACAAACAATAGCAGCAATAACACAGCAAGACAAAAGCGTTCGAGAAGGTTCGATTATTACTCATTGTTTAGCAGCCTCGGCGTAACAATAGTTAATTTTGTCTCAAAACATCTCGATAGATGCAAAAAATGTGCTGGTGTCTTCCTAGACCTAGCAAAGGCCTTTGACACAGTGTCAAGGACAATACTTCTAAAAAAAGATGGAAACTATGGGAATAAGATCAGACGACCTCTGTGGTGCAGTGGGCGAATAGCCGGCTGTGACGCAGGAGGTTCCAGGTTCGATTCCCGCCACGGAACAAATGTTTGCATGATCTACAAATATTTGTTTCGGGTTTGGATGTTTTTCTATATAATATAAGTATGTATTTACAAAAAAAAAGAAGTATATAAGTATTCTATCAGTTATCTGGTTCTCATAGTACAAGCTCTGCTTAATTTGAGGCTAGATAGCACTGTGTGAAATGTCCAGCAATATTTGTATTTATATTTATTTATAAGAGGAGTTGCCCTTGACTGGTTCCGATCTTACTTGAGCAACAGAAAGCAACGTGTATTGAGCAACCTCGCTGAGATGGACTTTGGCGTACCTCAGGGCAGCGTACTTGGTCCTTCTCTATTTCTAATATATATAAATGGCTTATGCTCTCTCCAATTGCCCCAAACAAGAATCTTTGCTTTTGCTGATGACACAGCTTTGATTTTCTATGGGGACAGCTGGGAAAAAGTAGCGGACACAGCTGAACGTAACATGAGAATAGTCTTTAGTTGGCTAAATAATAACCTGTTAACCATACACACTGATAAAACGAAACTTGTACCCTTCAACATACTTCTTATTCTTCATATTCTTTTTACACCTCAGCCAACCTTCCATTAAGCAATGATTCTCTCCATCCAAAGGTTGTCTGGAAGAGATCGCTTTGTTAAGCGATAAGACCGCCCATTATGCTTACATTTATTTGTTTTTTTTTTATATGTGTTGTGTTTAGCTTGTAAGGTATAATAAAGAATTTTCATTCATTCATTCATTCATACTAAAAGAACAGCTTCCCATAGTTCATTCAAAGTTAAGCTCCACAATTGTCCCATAAATCCCTTTTCTAATAATTTCTGCACATGTCCCACACTTGAGCAAGTAACGAATATTAAATATTTAGGGATGTACATTGACTAAAATCTCACTTGGAAAAAACAAATAGACTACCTGTGTTCCAGGCTCAGAAAAATGCTGCACATTTTCAATCGCCTTGGATCTATCACAGACGTAAAAATTATAAGGCTAGTATACCTGGCATTGTGTCAAAGTATCCTATCCTATTGTTCTAGCTTCTGGGGCACTGATTGCGAAATATAAATATTTACACAAACTAGAAAGGGCCCAACGCGCAGTACTAAAAGTTGCTTACCACAAACCCTACAGATACCCTATAGAATCCCTATACAAAGACGTAAATCACCTTCGTTCGTTCGGCAGTTGTATTTATCCTCGGTCATACTCAAGTTCCATAAAACCTCACTTATTAACAGTCGCCTCTACTTATTCCAACAGACGGACAGTATGGAGCGCCCTGAAGTCAAAAAAGTTTTGGCAAAAGAAATTATAACTTTGTAGGTCCTACATTCTACACCAGAATAAATAAATCAATAGGCATAATGGATCTCGCGACTAAAAAGTGTAAGAAAAAATTATTAGCCTGGCTATTAACATTAAACTATCATGAAACGGAATTCCTTCTTATCACGCCAACGTGATAGTTACACATGAATATGGGTAGGTTAAACGAAAACGAATTTAAGCATAAAAACAAAAATATATACTAATCTATAAGAAACAAGAGAAATCAGATATTATATATTTCTTCAAAATAGATAAACATTATTCCATATACCGAACTTCCCTCCACCCTCCCCCTCCCCCCCCTACATACTATTTCAGAACCCTATATTAACAGAATTATGTAGCATTAGTAAAATAGATTCCAAGACATCGCTCTCCTTCTCTCTCACTACCACAGGTACACACTACACGTCACGCACACACGCGCACTTACATACACACACACACCCACACACGCAAACACACACACACTCATAGACACACACTCACACTCACAAACAGGACGAAAGAGACTATCTCCCACAACACAGGCTTTACCTAGGCTAGTGAGCTTGTATAATGGATTATTCTTTCGTTAGGATATTTGCTAAAGTATAGCTTGCTAACTGTATGTAACATTGTAATATTTAATAAAGTTGGTGGTATACAAATAAAAAAAAATGAAATAAAAAATATAAATATTGGCAACCACGCGTGCGAAGCCGTGGGCGAAAACTAGTATCAAATATGTGGTATATGATCCCTTGAAGCTGTAAACAAATCAAGGTTCTAAGTAGCTATCAAAAAATACGGCTAATTATGACGTACTAGCGTCCGCCAGTGGCTTCGCACGCGTTATTTGTTGACAAAAAGTAGTTTATGTTTGAATCCAGGATATAATCTATAAACGCACCAAATTTTCGCTCTCGCGCTCGCGGTTTTTATTTACATTTTTCAACCTATTCAATTTTTCGGACAACCTAAAAATAATAAATATTCATATTTAAAATACCAATGAATTTTACTTATGAAGTTTCGCGTTTAATTACCGACCTAACTGAACTACGGAAATTAATTGGAGCGTAAACCACTTAGCGCGTTCATTATGATTTCGAATAGGTAAACGACGATTTACTCTATTTTCCATTAATACGATCAATAAACAAACAAAAATGCCTTAGCGTTCATTACAAGTCTCAGTATAAACTGAGGGTTATTTATCGCGCATAGGAAGGGAGAATAGTTGGGTCAGATCTAAATTAAAAAAAAAAAAAATCATAATTTCTTACAAGAACTGTGGTTTACATGGGTTGGGTTGCAATAACCTGTATTAGAGGAGGCCCCTCTTTCTTACGAAAGATTAATAAATAAATATTGGACATTTAACACACCGTTATCTAGCCCCGAACTAAGCATCGCTACCGTGTTGAGTGAACTTTATGCCATGGTTATGTTGGATGATTCAATTGTTTCTTTATATTTTTATTAGAGGTATTTAAATATATATTTTTTTATTAATACTGTTATTAAATGTATATTTATTAGACACTGTACTATAATAAATAATAATGAGTTTAGAAAACAATTATTTATTTCAAGCAATTTTGTAGCTCATGTAGCATGATGCAACATAATTACATGGAAATCTATGGGGAGACCTATGTTCAACAGTGGACGACCTATGAATAAAATGATGATGATGATAAAAGTCCCGCAAACGTATAAATAACTGATTGAGCGCATGTTGGACCACATACAGTGAATGGTTTCGTAGTCAGTACGGCTGTATCTCTGTCATTTTAAGAGATGGCTTTCAGCAATGATTGGTGTACGAGCAGTCTACTCTGCCGGCTATCATTACCAGGGCCCGTAGCCAAATTACATTCGCCACGAATCTATTCGATTTCTACATACATTTGTTGTCGCTGAATGACGTAGTATTTCTATCGCATGTGTGAAATCCCATACATTTTCGGACGTATCGACTAGCGTCATCGCTAATCGACTGTAACTTGGCTAAGCCCTCAGGTCAATGCTACACAATTCTTACAGCCGCGATTGCGAAAAAAATATACCACAATAAATAATCCACTTCGAATTAGGATTGACCAGCTAACTCTTACTCAGCTGTTCCGTAAGTTCCGTTCACTGTTTCTGTACACGAAAATAAATAGGACGAGTGATATCGGAATTCAAACGGTGTAATGGAACGTTTTGTTTGATGCTTAATTTGGTCCAATATGTACTATTTTCTTTATGATTTTAACGTATTATATCTATACTTTAAATTCTATATAATACTATATATTCTATAAACTCGAATGTAACTCTGTCTCTCAGTCTGTTTGTTTACGTGTTCACGGTAACAATTCCGCTGCGTATTTTATTTATCTATATATAATATTTATTTTGTTTTTATATTGTAGGTCCGAAGCGGATAAACTGTGCAAACTTGTACTTACGGCGACTTGCGCAACGATGCCTAAACGTATTTAGTGGCTAAATGTGATTTAAGGAGTTGTCAAATCATACAAGAGACATAGCCGAACTTAATGCTAATTAGCATATTCTTCCAGCTAACGTTTGTTAACAAATACGTCAAATTTAAACATGTTTAGTGGCTAAACACGTTTAGGGATCGTTGTTCAAACCGGCCTAATCAAATAGGTTCTACCTTAACCAGAATGCAAATTACAAAAATACAACGAAAATTATAATAATACATATATCATGTTAATAATAGCAATAAAAACATTAATTTGACACGACACAAAATAATAATCACAACACAAAAGTAGATGTTGAAATACCTATAGGACTGCGTATACCCGATGGTAGATGGTAGTAGTGGGGAGGTATCTCACTCCATGCATGTATAACTTTAGCAGTTATCGTTAGTAACGATAAGGTTGCCTGGCCTACACTCCAAAATGTCCTAAACAACATTTATTATCTATAAAAGTTCCCTTGGAAGTTCAGTGAATGTTTAAAATTTCAGTACGAAACTTGCCTTTTACAAAATTCTTTGCAAAGTAAGATAAATTGAGAACAAAACTCTTAAGGCGGATGCAAGAGTCACTCGAGAATGGAATTTTAAAATTTTACTTTTATTAAAAACATGGTGCTAGGTAGAGTATAAATTATATTTTAAAATAACCTCAGATTATACAAACAAACAGACAGAGTGTACGCAACAAACAGTATGACGCCACTTATCATTCATGTGTGCGTGGCGATTAGAAATAGCTCTGTAGGGACACGTGCATCAGTGTGCGTGTAATGATACCAGAAAAAGAAAAAAACTCCCTGTATTTTTTTTAATGTCCTTTTACGACAACAGGTTCTAAAATTTTATTTGGATACATGAATTTGTTACTAATTGAATACAAATTTGTGTGAGTATTAGGATTGAACAATTGTTTAATTAACTAGTTTATTAAACACTTAAATATTTCATGTACCATTGTAAACGCATTGTAAAATTACAGAAGAAATAATATGTGTAGATTTTTATAACTAGCGGTCCGTCCGGTGTTTATTGAGGTTTACATGGACTTTAATGTCCTCCTGGCCGAATTACGGCTACGGCGGCCATCTCGCAAGAGACTAGCCAACAACGCAGGATATATTCCTGACTCCGGACTGTTATTAGAATTTGAAAAATTACAATAACACTTTTTGGAAAAATGGACTTTATAATGATACCTTAGTTTTTTCTGTAGTAATTATTATATAGTATATATATATACATATATATATAGTATAGCATTATATATTATTATATAGTATATTCATTTCATTAGACTGATAAAAAAACATACATATGAATCCAAAATATTTATTAAAATCATAATTAATTATATTGCCAAAAAAATTAACCACCTTAATTTTGCACTAATTTCTTGTAATATTGCCGTTTGGCTTCTACATGTCGAGAATTAGTTTCTAATTTTGCTATATAGTGCAATCGCACCATTAAATACTTTTCTATCAACAACTTCACCAGATTCACTCTGTGAAATTTTGCACATATTGAATATGATCTGGATTAACATATAGGATATTTTTATCCCGGTAAAATGTTGTGGTAGGATATTTTTCCCGAAGCGAAGCGAGGGCGGATCGCTATTACTTCTGTATATATATCATTTATTATATATGTGTATATGTAATGTATATACATTACATATATACATACGGAACTAAATTGTTATACATATACAATTATATTTAAAATCCCGCATAAGATATTAATCACCGAATCACAGTAAACGGCAATAACATAATTATAGAAATACATACAAATTCGGAATAACAATTTAGGCGTGAGATTACGCGTGGGAATCGAACCCACGTCCGTACATTTAACAGTCAGGATAGCTAACGCCTAGATCAACAGGTAGTTTCCCCAATTGAAGGGAAAACATTTTGCCGAAAACTGGCAACACAACTAATGTCGAGGTTTTGTGTTTCGAGACAACCGTTTAATTATTGGGTGAATAAATAATAAAATCAATTAAATAATTTATAGTTACTTGTGAAATGATATTCCATCCACTTTTTTTTTGTTTTTGGGAACAACTTTTAAACTGTTTAATAACACAAGACGGCATTTTTGACAGAAAATAATTAATCACTCGAGACGTTCAAGCAGTACGACGCTATCTTTAGCACTGCCGCGAGATTGTATTCGCTTTGAAATTTGTATTCGCTTGTGTGGCTTCACTCGCACATTCGGCGCGCTCTATCTGTTTGTTTGTATAATCTGAGAAAATAACATGTTAGTTTGAGGCTAGGTAGCGTTGAGTGAAATGTCCAGCATTTTTTTTATCTCGCATATAAAAGAGTCACCTTTGTCCGTGTAACTGATATTATTCTACACGAATGTGATGTTTTTCTATATATTATAAGTACGTATTTACAAAATAGAAGTATATAAGTATTCTATCAATTATCTTGGTTCCCATAGTACAAGCTTTGCTCAGTTTGGGGCTAGATAGCGCTTTGTGAAATGTCCAGTATTATTTACCGAGCGAAGCGAGATCTCCAAATCAACTTGGGCAAATCGTTGGCGTTGTATGTATATGTACGTATGTATGTATGTATGTATGTATGTATGTTTGTTTGTCCGACGATAACTTTCGAAGCATTTATCCGATCATCGTGAAATTTGGTATATACCTAGGTAGGTAGTGATGGCACAATTTTGGTGTGACTAAGTCAGCTAAAAATGTGGGGGGGGGGATATTGTTGTTGAGATATTGGGGTTCAAGAGGGGTAAAAAAAAATGGGACTATCCGGTCCAATAGCACGTATAATTAAAGGTCTTTATGAGTACATTTTGACCCCGTTTTTATTTTTATTTTTATTTTTTTTGAACACCTATATACAAACTCAGTTTATATCTGATATCTCGCTATCGAGTATAGAGCTAGACATAGACAATAATTTATTTGCTAAATAGCACACATAACACATTTACAAAAGATGATTTAAAATAATGAACGTAAAAATAACAATATTGAACAAAAGGTATCTACTACTAGCAACCGGGTTAGCAGTTGACGCTGCTATTCTGCCGAGATCACTTATCTCGAGTATCTCGCTTCGAGTCGTATTCCTCAACCCTGGGGGTCGTTACTCCCTCCATGGACAATTTTCTCTTTAATTATGCTGAAGCCTATACCTTCACAGCCTTCCTCTTCCTCGATTTCATTCTATTTTTGATGTGAAACATCTATAGTCGCACGTAAAACCGATTTCTGGCGTGGCGACGCATGCCGTGGCAACGCGTCGCCACGCTATATGATGGTATATATTATACAGTCTATATGCAGTAATGTGTGCGGTGTGTAAATTTTGTATTTAATGAAAATAAATGTTTATTCAATAAATAGTCATCGTTATCTAGAAAAAAATCGTAATATTTTATTTTATCATTATGACATATTTAGTTCCTATCACAATATGTTATTTTCTGCATATTACTTTTACAAAATAATGTCGATGTTTCACATCTGCCAGGCGTCCCGTGACGGCTCACATTTTTTTCTTTGACGATTGTTCTTATAAAGCTGTTTTATAAGACCGTCTTATACGACGATCTTTCACTTTCTTTTCGGAATATTTTTTTTTATTTATTTATAATCACACTAATATTCTAAATGCGAAAGCTTGCTTGTTTTTTATTGTCATAATCACGTCGTAAAGGCAGGCTTCGCACTTTAGTTTGTCAAAATAAAGCCTATAACAATAGCGAACCATCCACTAGTGTTTATTCCTGCTGGAATCTACAATCGCTATATAATTAACTCCAATGGCAAGAGCGAGAAAGTATGACGATATTACTCAGAACGATTGTTTTGAGTTTTATCGCTTTGCGTTTCTGTACAGTTTGAACGGCAGGACAAGTCAGAAGGATAATAATATTAATTTATTTACTGGTGGTTGAACTGAGATTTCGCGAGTCTCCCATAAAAACAAAAAAATATTATTCGTAATCTTTGTCTATCAAATAGTGCCACGAAATAATAACCAACCAACTTGACCTACAATTTCATTCAAATTACAGGTAACGGGAGTTTATGTTAATTGGTTACCTTTTTTGCGGTAAAAACTGCAGTTGTTCTGGATTTCAGACTTTTGCCTATATTTGTGTCACTAAAGTTACACGCATACCAATATTCAGCACAGTGGGGTCACTGGTGTACCCAGTGAATTTTGTTAAAGTTCAGTTCTTACTATGTCTAATTACTTAAAAACTACAAGGTTTAAACTAAAAATAAAAACGGGGTCAAAATGTGCTCACAAAGACCTTTAACTATACGTGCTATTGTACCGGATAGTCCCATTTTTTTTTACCTTTTTTACCCCTCTTGAACCCCAATATCTCAACAACAATATCCCCACCCACATTTTTAGCTCATTTAGTCACACCAAAATTGTGCCATCACTACCTACCTATATACCAAATTTCACGATGATCGGATAAACGCTTTGAAAGTTATCCTCGGACAAACAAACATACACACATACATACATACAACGCCGATTAGGCCAAGTTGATTTAGAGATCTCGCTTTGCCCAATCAATTAGAATTAAGATTCATCAACAAAATTTACATGAGTACGTGCATATTTAGGCTTATTATGAGTTTGTGTATAGTAGGTAATAAGCCAGAAAGTTGTATAAGTCATCGCCTAACGTGTAAATAACACTCTTTAGATCCTTCTGCCAGTCGTTCTACACATGCCAACGCTGGACCGATTATACTAAGAAGTCGCACAGCGGTATACGAGTGGATTACAATAATGTCTTCAGACGCATGATGGGTCTGAGGCGCTATTGTAGCGCTTCGGGAATGTACGCAGAGGATGGGTTGACTCTTTCAATGCGATCCAAATAAAGAGGATTGCCTCCTACATGTCCAGAGTCGACATGTGAAAGAACACAATCATCAAGAGTCTGGCGGACAGGCTGAGTTGACGGGAGCTATCCACGTTGGGTGGAAATAGTATATAAGTCCTAAGATTGAACATATATATATTTTTAATATTATATTGTTACGAGCTGAGAGTTCGGGATAAAATAATGGGAATCGATCTAACCAAAATAACACTTTTATTCAGCACTAAACGATGAATACACGAACTTGGTCACACGAAATCACAACACACTAATTCACACCACTGTTGCACCACTTAAAGTCACCGAAATTATCGCACGTATAGCTTAATCCAGACTGACTCGGGAGCAACTACTCTTCACGCGAGACCATTCCCACGTCAGTCCTCCAGGGCCTCGCTGAGACTAACTCACTGAGACTAACTCAGACTGACTGTCCGGCCATCTCTCCGGCCTATTTATATCGCACACATTTCGATTGTTCGAGAACGATGTCGATCCTTCCAGGAAAGGGTCGGTCCCTCGACACAATAGCCACTCCCCATTCTGCGAAACAACAAACAATAGCAACAAAAACACAGCAAGACAAAAGCGTTCGAGAAGGTTCGATTATTACTCATTGTTTAACAGCCTCGGCGTAACACTGCCCCCTCCTAAAACATGCTCGTCCCGAGCATTCTTAGCCCATATCGCGGCAGCCGATCAACACGAACAATTTTAGGCGCACCTCGCGCTGAAGATTTAGCAACTAGAGGAGCCACATTGCCGTCTCCACTACTTCGGGACACCCAGAGTCCCTTTCTCATCAGCGATCCCAATTCCAGCCTCCAAAACACGGCTCTCATGATTTCTCTCTGTTCTTTCACTTCCTGGAATTCCTTTCCAGATGAACCGAACGATTCCCTCATCAGTCGAGCATGCTCTTATGGCCAACGTCGCTGATCTTTCTGTTGACGACGCTGCTCTTCTTTATCCTGACGTCGCTGTTCCTCTTGCAACCGAGTCTGCTCCACCTGTTCACGTCGCTGTTCCTTCTGCAACCGAGCCCGCTCTTCCTGCTGACGACGCTTCTCTTCTTTATGCTGACGGCGTTCTTCCTCCTGCAACCAAGCCTGCTCTTCTTGCTGACGACGCTGCTCTTCCTTATCCTGACGTCACTGTTCTGCCTGCAACCGAGCCTGCTCTTCTTGCTGACGACGCTGCTCTTCCTTATCCTGACGTCGCTGTTCTTCCTGCAACCGAGCCTGCTCTTCTTCCTGACGTCGCTGTTCTTCCTGCCAACGTCGCTGCTCTTCTTGTTGACGACAAAGCATGGCCATAATAGCAGCAAGATCGCCTGTCACAGGAGCTTGCCCCACGGATTATGATGATGATGATGCTCCAAATGATTCGGTGGCGGCTGATTCCATCTCCATCGGCTGACGACTCTGCCGAGCTTCTTGAACCGGAGACTCCCCAAACCGCCTTTCATCCATTTCCTGTTGTCGTTGACCTCTCGTCCTGACACCGTCCACGTTATCCTTTGGTAGAACCGGCATTATTTTATCCCACTTCTGACACCAAATTGTTACGAGCTGAGGGTTCGGGATAAAATAATGGGAATCGGTCTAACCAAAATAACACTTTTATTCAACACGATGACGATGAATACACGAACTTGGTCACACATATCACAACACACTAATTCACACCACTGTTGCACCACTTAAAGTCACCGAAATTATCGCACGTATAGCTTAATCCAGACTGACTCGGGAGCAACTACTCTTCACGCGAGACCCTTCCCACGTCAGTCCTCCAGGGCTTCGCTGAGACTAACTCACTGAGACTAACTCAGACTGACTGTCCGGCCATCTCTCCGGCCTATTTATATCGCACACATTTCGATTGTTCGAGAACGATGTCGATCCTTCCAGGAAAGGGTCGGTCCCTCGACACAATGGCCACTCCCCATTCTGCGAAACCACAAACAATAGCAACAATAACACAGCAAGACAAAAGCGTTCGAGAAGGTTCGATTATTACTCATTGTTTAACAGCCTCGGCGTAACAATATTTTCATTTAGTTTATTTTTCAAAAATATGGATCCCTGTTACTAGGTATTGGCTATTAGTACACACAATTTAATTTATAGACGAATACAAATGCACATAATAATTAACATAAACATACCTTTATGAATTAAAATATTTTGATTTAACATTAATTTACTTACTATCTTAGTAATACTAATTTAATAAGCATCGTAACCTTACCATCCATACTAATATTATAAATAAGTAACTCTGTTTGTTTGTTTGTTTGTAAGTTTGTTTGTTTGTTATCTTTCCATGATTAAAAGACTGAACGGATCGTAATGAAATTTGGCAAGAAGATAGATTATATCCTGGGAAAGGACATGGGCTATCTTTTGTTTCAAAAAATAATCTTGAAGAGGGTGAAATAGGGGTTGAAAGTTCCATATAATTTAACCGTCGTTCATTGACGTGAAGTCATTTACATGAAGTGTCGCGTCACTTCAACATTTCATGCTGCATTTGATTTCTTTGATAATTTATATGGCAGAACAACATTTGCTAGGAAAACGGATAAACGTTAGTGGATAGGCCGCAATTGGTCTAAACAAATGGATTGGATTGACAACTGGATTGACGTGGGTGGAAGTTAGTTTATTACTAACTAGCTGACCCGCCCACGGCTTCGCACGTGTGGTTTGTCACTAAAACCATTAACCTCCTGCGCAGTCGGGTAACAAGTAGCCTGTGTCCCAATCCCGGTCACAATCTATCTATATACCAACGGTACATAGAGAGTGCATCTAAAGAATATCTCATAATAATTTCATCAAAAAAAGTTGAAACACGTAGGTAATTCTTTATTTCTTACCAAAAGCCTAAATATGATTTTCAAATCCCTAACTTAAGGAACTATGGATTGCCCATACAAACTTTCAACCCCTATTTCACCGACTTCAAGATTATTTTTTGAGACAAAAGATAGCCTATGTCCTTGTAAAGGACTATATTCTATCTTTTTGCCAAATTTCATTACGATCCTTTCAGCCATTTAGTCGCGAAAAGGTAACAAACAAATAAACTTACAAACAAACATAGTTACTTTCGCATTTATAATATTATTATGGATGGATAAAGGACGATCTAGTAAGCTTAGTAAGTATGTAGTATTTAATATCCAGCGCCGCTTAAACCCGCTTTAACGAAATCTTCAGCGAAACCTTTGAAATACATTCTCGAGATATACTTGTGAATAATGCAAAAACTTCTCATTTGCATAAACAACAGCTAAAAAGTATGTTAAAGTTGTAACCTCACTTACTACGTTATGGCCGAGGGTAATTGAAGAGAGTGCTTCGCTGCTTACCATGGTACTTAGTTGAACAAAACTAGTTACTTTGTTTTGAGACTAGCAGATGCTATAAACTTAATCGCTGTAGAGCAAAGTACACCGATTAAGTTTAATGACATTTAAGAAGGTATCAAATGAAAAACTCGAAATGGATGGGTTACGCATGACTGTTTGGATTGCAAAATGTTGCCAGTGACCACCCGGCCACAGCTAATATAACCTATAGTACGCAACCTATCACATAACTTCATCGCACCACCAGAACATCTTCCTCTAGGACACAACTTTTCTTCGCCTGTTTGGAAATCCATCACAAGTTGGCTGGTGCAGGATAATTTAATATACGATATATAAAATTTAAAAGAACATTTTAGTAATAGTCGTATCCTACTTGAACCTTTATTTTTCATCTCAGTGGTCTGTCAAGTACGATTGACTACAATCGCCTCCCGACCTATCATATACTGTTTTCCACTTGAATGCCTCCACCACAGAATAATACAGAAGGTCTGCTTATTACAATGAGCGATAACAGTCGCACGCACACATAGACGCGTGCGTACGATGATCGCGGATCAAATTGGTTGAACGCCAGGTGTGAATACTTATAATATAATTTACGTTAAAATGTTTATGACACAAACAATAAACCTTGATATCAAAAGTATTTATCAAACTTTCACGATCACTTTCGTTATTCCTACGTTTCGATTGTGTTGCAACCATCCATGGTCCTGTATCCAGTCTGCCCGTGACCGCCCGTGGTTGTTGTAACACAATCGAGACGTATCGATAAGTACATACGCAATAAATACCCGTTTAAATCAGTAATTACTTATTATTAAAAGTGTTGTGTATTTGGATATATAACTTTTTAGATTATTGTAGGTGCCAGTGGCAGGTCTAGCACGAGCTCGTGCTCGAGCGTATGTAATTAAAATCAAGATCGGTTTGAGCTGGCCTTCTGTACTTATTTAGTTTGTGGCTCCATATTCAAGTATGAAACATAATTAAGCATGGGTTATTTGCGTAACAAAGGTTGACTATTGTGTTGGCCTACACGTGTTGATAGAAGCCGGGTTTTGGGAGCGGGGTGGTTTTATGTTCTGTTAAGCTGCGTACGGACTGCGCATTTTAGAGTAAGCGAAGTTAGGTACGCGTACTGTGGAACGCGCAATCCGTGCCTGCAACCACGCGTGCACATATATGGAAAATGCGAGGCGAGCGACCAATACTCGCGGCGAATGATTGATTGATTATAAATTCTATATTACATAAAATACACATCTGTATATAGGCGAACTTAATTGTACACGTAATTGTAAAACGTTATTGTACACAACATAAATCATAATCATATTCTTTATTGTACACAAATAAATTTACAGACAGAAACAGCTTACAAAATGGGCATGCACAAAGGCGAGCTTAACCCTAATAAGAGTTTTCTTCCAGCAAACCTTTGAAGATAGAGATAGTCGATTATAGTGGTGGGTACGTGCACAGAAAAGGGTATAGGAGTAAAATACTGATAGTTACACATAATATATACTATAATAAATAAAATTCTTATACATATTAAAAATAATACCTATAAACTATACTTACATTACAGATAAACATTATACAAAATATACATTATATACCTTATACATAATAACCTAAAATTTACAAGGACAGGTAATGCTCTTTGACTCTAAGCTTAAAAGTGCTTAGTGATGGACTTGCGCGGATAGAGTGTGGTAGTGAATTCCACAGTTTGACTCCATGGACAGTAAAGGAACCGCCATAGCGACTGAACAAGTGTGAAGAGTGGGACAAGAAAATCAAAGCGCTCACGGAGGTAAGAAGGAGCTAGAGGATTGAAAAGAGTCATCAATAAGTAAGTAAGGTTTATATAAAATTATGTAAGTGACTAAGTAATAAATAACTAGTGGTTCGCCCCGAACTGAGATCTCGCGAGTCTCCAATAAAAACATAAAAATATTATTCGTAATCTTCGACTATCAAAATAGTGCCACGAAATTAATAACCAATTAACTTAAAACCTTTTACTTTAAATCTTGTAGTTTTTAAGTTATTAGCCATGATAAAAACTGAACTTTGACAAAATCCACAGGGTACACCAGTAATCCCACAGTGCTGAAATTAGGTATGCGTATAGCTTTAGTGACACAAATAAAGACAAAAGTCTGAAATTCTGAATAACTGCAATTTCTACCTCAAAAACTATAACAAATTAACATGAACTCTCGTTACCTGTAATTTGAATGAAACTGTAGGTCAATTTAGGTTATAATCTACGTATATACCAAATTTTATCGAAATCAACTGTTACGACGTGATTGAGTAACACATAGGCTACCTTTTATTCCATAAATAAGGTCCCATGGGATAAAAATGGGGTGTCCAATCAAGTTGCAAGAGCGAGTTTAGCTTTATTTCTAGGTTACCTACATATTTAGGAGTCTAACGCGTACGAAGTCACGGTTAACAGCTAGTGTTATACAGGGTGTTTTTGGTAATATACCGACGATATTCAAGTGACGGTTTCTCAAAACATAACATAAG
Source organism: Philereme transversata (assembly GCA_963924445.1). Lineage (NCBI taxonomy): Eukaryota > Metazoa > Arthropoda > Insecta > Lepidoptera > Geometridae > Philereme > Philereme transversata. The sequence continues at coordinate 34,357,736 of OZ004339.1, read as the reverse complement.
ATAAAAATTCTAAGCACCAAACCCTCTTCGACTAAAACGGACGGTTTTGGGGGTGAACGAGAAACTTCGGGGTGAAAGGTAAAACTTAAAAATAAGAAAAAATAGTTAGTAAGTAATTTTTTGCCTTCATCAGCAAATAATCTACTATCAATAATCTTAACTGATTGAGTTCTACTGCGATTTGAGTTAATTATGCAGATAAGTTGCTAATTACAGAACTTCGACCGTAATTAATGTTTTGTTTTGTAATTTTTAGCATTCTCATCTCCTTCTCCATGTACAGGTCGACCGATTTTAATGATTTTTTTTTGTATATTTGGTAGGTATGAGATTAGGTCATAAAGTATTTTTCAGCCTCCTACCACCCCTCATTTTTTAATCGCCATTTTAATATTTTTGTATGAACAATATCCATATAATTTAACCATCGTTCATTGACGTGAAGTCATTTACATGAAGTGTCGCATCACTTTGACAAGACCGTTTTATAGTTTTTATCCCGAAGTTTCCACGGGAATAGGAAATTTCACACGTGTGAAGCCGCGGGCGGGTCAGCTAGTTAGTTATATAATAATGAAATCTACATATTCCACATACCCATTAACCAAATATCTATTATCGTACTTAACAGTTTGTGGTATGTTATACGGGAGAATTTAAACCAATTAAGGTTGAGAATGATTAATTTATGTTGTAAAGGGTTTTGAAGGACAGGCGGAAGCGAGCTTAGCTTTAAAAATATTAGTTTTTAGGGCTCTTATCGTGCCTAAAACTGAATACATAACAGATTCAAACTTTCAATTAATTGTTATTTTTTTCTCTTTGTTTTTTGGTTGTATGAATAAATTCTTTTTCTTCAGGGTTCAAGAAAATAAAAGCTATTTTCTTGAACCGTAAAAAATCACTTTTCAAATACTCTGATTCAAAATATATCTGTGTACCGAAGGCTCTGTCACTTTGACACAGAAGCCGTCTTAAACACGAAGACCAAGCGGTTGCGGGTTCTGTTTTCCCCCAAGATAATGTTAGCATAAATAGTATTATTATAAATGAATGTAGCTGTACTGAATATGTAGGCCATCACCACAGAATAGGCAAAGTTAATTTTAGCACAAATATTATTCAATAATCATCATCATCATATCTACCACATGACGTCCACTGCTGAGCATAGGCCTCCCCAATAGATTTACAGAGCGACCGATGGTGTGCTGCCTGCACCTAACGGCTCCCAGCAATCTTCATCAGGTCGTATTTCCATCTAGGGAGACTGTCATACAATGCGCTTTTCAGTGCCTGGTCTCCACTCTAGAACCTTTCTTCCCCAACTTTCCCAAGTTCTTCAAGCTATGTGTCTCGTCCATTGCCACCTCAACTTGCTAATCCTTTGAGCTATGTAAGCGAGTTTAGTTTGTGTACTTGTTACAACTCTAAAATTCCCTGTGTGGTGCCTAGGTTCCTAAATGTACCGTAATGTAAAAGATGTAATACCTTTTTCTTTTTTTTATATTAAACTTGTAGACACACAAGGTGACGGGCCTCCTGATGTTAAGTGGTCACCGCCGCCTATAAACTCCTGCAGCACTCGAGGTACTGCAGTCGCGTTGCCTAGCACTTAACACTTTATCTACACCTCTCTTAAAGGCGTTAATTTTGAAGCCCATCGGAAAAACCTCCGGAGGAAGGTCATTCCACATCTTGTAGGTGCGTGGAAGAAACGAGCGGGTGAAACGCACCGTGTGAGACTTCCACGCATCTACAATATGTGGGTGAGCTCGTTGCCGGTTTCGGGAGGTTCGATGGTAGAAATGGGAAACAGGGATTAAATTGAACAGCTCTTCAGAACATTCGCCATTACATATTTTAGCGCTGAGCGCTCCGATGTCACGGCGCAGACTCAGCGGCTCCAGATCCTTAAATACTACTGGGTCGTCGACGATATGAACGGCTCTGCGTCGCAAGGAGTCTAGGTCATATTCTGTCTCTTCTCTATTCTATTCTATTCAATCCCTTCTCCCCTTGCTATCTTAAAGAGAGGTTTGCTTATCTCCATTCTTCCAATACTTTTACTCGGATAAGTTTTCCGATGACCTGCATCGGAAAACTTATCCCTCAAAACACCCGTACACTCTAGTTCCTTCTACGGGAAATCATTCACTGTCGAAGCAGTGCGCTTGTGGAATGCTTTGCCTGTGGAAATTAGACGGGCTCCTTCACAGCACTCTTTTAAGCTGAGATTAAAGCAGCATTACCTTAATGCCTAGCTTTCTTGTCATTTGAGTTACCTATTTATTTATTATTTTATTTTATTGTCCTCATTTTAGAATATCTGTAAGGTTATTATTTGGGTATATATTAGTCTATCTTTAGGTATTTATTTATGTATTAGGATTATAAGTAGGTACCTACAGTTTTTATTTGATATAATTTTATATAGATTATTTCATTCATTTGTAAATATACTCTGTGCACCCCTGCCCATTACTGCTCCGTTATTTACTTTCCATCCAAAGGTTGCCTGGAAGAAATCGCTTTCAGCGATAAGGCCGCCCATTGTAGTTTATTTAAGTAGCTTAAATTAGTTTTTTTAAGTATTCCTGGTGTACAATAAAGAATTATTCTATTCTATTCTATTCTATTCTAGGTTGGCGTTTCGGTGCTTTTCTTAGTTCTTCAAATAACATAAGATGATATCTCTTGTTTCAGATATATCAAGCTAATAGTGGAGATGTTGATAATAACAACCACGAGTGAACAAAAATAGAAAAACCATTTGGCATCTACGAGTTTCTACGAGTACAGCAACGGGTAAGTTAAGATCTTATAAAATACTAAGTTCAAATTCAAATCATGTTTTATTGTGAAACATTAAAGATGTTAGGTTATAAAATATATATAGGTTAACTTCCTGACGTGAATTGGAAAGACGAGCTGATACAGGTTGCTGGGAGCCGTTGGGTGCAGGCCGCACAAGATCAGTCGCTCTGGATATCTATGAGGGAGGCTTATGCTCAGCAGTCGATGTCCTTCGGCTGATACAATGGTGATGATGACAAAATTAGAAAGATGTAAGCCAAATAAATAAAGATATAAACAAATGTCAATTACAATTGCTTTATTCAAAGAGCAAAACGCTTCGATAGCTCGATCTAGAAATTTGCAGTTTTTAGCACCGCCATCTAGTTCTGTTTTTTGAACTACATACATATGTATATCATGGATATATCATGGAGATCGGTCAAGTCGTTTAGTCGTGAAAACGTAACAAACAGACAGAGTTTTATTAATATTTATAATTTTTAAATACACCATGTATTTACTTGAGATGATTATGGTTGTCAGTTCGATTTATCGTCTGACTTACGTTTCCACGATGAATAATCTATTTTCCACCATAAACTAAGCTAAATTACGATATTGTTGCCAGCTCGATTTTTGATCCGATTTATCAACTGACTTACCAACGAGACAATAAATAATATATTTTCCGCCATAAACTAAGCCAAATAAGGACAACAGTCACATAATTCTATGTAAATAAGATGTTTAAATATAAAAATCATTATCAATATTTATATTTTGAAATAAATGACACTTACAATATAATGTGGAGTAGGCATTATCATGTATTAGAAAACAGATAATGACGCAAAATAAAAGCTTGTACGATTTTATTTAAGCATCGATAGTAAATCGAGTGTTTCCAGGCCAAGGGGCGATTGTAAGCAACATCCCTCACAGAGGTCAAAGATGAATCATACGTCGGATAAAAAAGGGCAGAAAACACGTTAAAAAAATCACAAATGTGTTAAAGACATCTTGCCATGCATCCTATAACACTTCACACTAATATTATAAAAGCGAAAGTTAGGTTGTTTGTTTGTTACTTGTCTTAACCACGTCACAATGGCTTTCCGATTTCGATGTAATTTGAGGTGTACGTAGATTATAACCTGGATTAACACATAGGCTACTTTTTGTTGACAAACAATGCTTGCGAAGCCGCTGGCAGAAGCTAGTATACTTAAAAAATAAACAATTTGAGCTACGGTATCTATACCTAGTCAGGTCATAAATTTTGTCACATGTTTAATATAAAATAATTGAAACAAGTTTATTCATTATGTAACCATTTATATACCAAAATGAACTTAACAAAACATAGATTCTTATGACACTAAAGTTTATTCAAAATGACCTCCGTGATTTTGAATACAGGCCTTCAATCTGCGCGGCCAGTCGTCTATCGCAGCACAAACGAGGTCCATGTCAATATCGGCGGCTGCCTTAATCAAGGATGTCTTGAGTGACTCCAAATTGCGATGAGACTTTGAGCACGCCTTTTCCTCCAAGTGTTGCCATATCTTGTAATCTAACGGATTCAAATCTGGACTGGAGGAGGGCCAGTCTTCGTGCCGGATGAAGTCGATTTCACGCGCCGCCAGCCAGTCTTGTGTGCTCTTCGCTCTATGAGCTGGCGCCGAATCTTGTTGGAATACCCAGTGCCTGTTATTGAACATGGTATGAGAAACAGGTTTCACAAGGTTCGTCAGGACTGTATTTTGATACACAACTGCATTCGTTTTTACACCTTTCTCACAAAAATGTACCTCTGTTAAGCCCCAATAAGAAACTCCCAACCATACCATGAGCGAGGATGGAAAATTACCTCGTTGGACACGCGGAATACGGTTGCTCGCTTCTTCACTACTGTGTGCGTACACCTTATCATTTTGTTTGTTGTAGCTCTCTTCTACGGTAAAAATTTTGTCATCCAAAAAAAGAATTTCCCGATATTTTTTTCCCGCGTACCGCTTCAACAATGCGCGGCATCTCTTCAGTCTCAGGTCCATTAGACGAGCATTCAAACGATGTCCTGTTTTTCTTCGATATGCCCGAAGTCCTAAGTCTTCATTTAACACCCTTTTCACCGTGGTTCTACTTAACCCCATCTGAAGGGCCAACAGTTTCTGCTTACGTTTGGGATTTCTTTGAATTCGCGCCTTCACAGCTTTTATCACTGCTGGAGTCCTAACAGACCGAGGGCGACCACTTCTTGGCCTGTCATCTACACTAGAGTCTTCATTGTATCGTTTGATTGTGCGATAAACGAATCTTTTGGTTATATTCAAATTTTTCAGTATGTCAAAAATTTGAATTGGCGCGTAACCGCAACGATGCAACGCAATAACTGCAACACGGTCTTCTTTAAGCGTCCACTCCATATTTAAAAATGAGTAAAATTCTAAAAAGTATACATTTTTATTTTCATGAACAGTTCGAAATTCAAATTCTATAAACTTTTTTGTGGCCAGCATTCTAAAAGAAAAGTTTTTACTGTGTGACAATACTTATGACCTGACTAGGTATACATATATGTACTACTCACTAGATATCGCGATCCGAACACTCACTCTGTTCCACTGAACTGTACTGCAATCCGTACACCTTACTTTAGTGCGGCTTCGACATTCACGCAGTTTGGACACGTACGTAGCGGTACTATTATTACGAGAATTCGAATCAAATTATGAAATACATAAAGTATGACATAAATAACAATTCAGTTGTCAAGTAAATAAAATTATTGGTTGTTCAAGTGAATAAATAGGTAATAATATTGTATAACCACATTAGAAAAAAAAAATTGTTTATTTTAATGCCACGCCATCTAAAATCATAGACTAACATATGCAGATATTTCCATTACAAAACCGGTTGTAGGTAAAAAAATGTGACTGAACACGGACTTGACGTGGTGTTTTTAGAAAGTATTTAAATTTGTTTATGTAAATGTTTTCTAGCCAGTTTGATATTTTTTAATATTTATTTTATGTTCTTTCTTTTTAGTATATATAATATATGTCAAAGGTCAGAAAATATAACGACGTGCGTAATTCGATACTGCAAAAATACATCAAGAAGTGTCAGTGAATCATCAGGTGACAGTTTGATTTCAAACTATTGTTAACGTACTTGAGCTTAAATAAACGCATAACAATTTATTTTATTTTAATTTTCTACGTTACCATATTTTCAATTATTACATTATACATTTTGAAATAGAGTATGAGTTCTAATGAAGTTTTGTAGGTACAAAAGCTGTGTCACGTCTGTGGTGTAAAATCTATAGAGACGACAGTTTGTTACACTATATTGAGCGGAACGCGTAAGCGCCATGAATTTCTTGGCGCTTACAACGTTTTGGTCGCGAGTAAACTAAACTCTTTAAACGATCTAGCGCTGCAGGTTTTGATAGTTGGTTAGATCACATAAATAATGTTTTAGCGCTGCAGCGAACTTTAGTTCTAACTCACCAGCATTTGAACAAACTTTTTTCAAGAATGTTCTTGTCTATCGGTAGAATATTTATGATTATGAGCTACGGCAAGTGCGAGGTGAGATGGAGTGCGGAGCGGAGCGGACCGAAATATTGTCGGTCGTAACACTATGAAACGGTTCGTGATAAATCTCGTATATAAATAAATAAACAAAATATTAATATTGCTGGACATTTCACTCAGCGCTATCTAGCCCCAAATTAAGCAAAACTTGTACTATGGGAACCAGTTAACTTATAGAATACTTATATAGGTACTTTTTTTTTTGTAAATGCATACTTAAAATATATAGATAAACACCCAGGCACGGAACAAATATCTGTAGATCATTCAAACATTTGTTCCGTGGCGGGAATCGAACCCGCTACCTCCTGCGTTTCAGCCGGCTATACGCCCACTGCACCACGGAGGTCGTCAAAGTAAATAAAGTATATAAAATAATAATAGAAATAAATCACTAACATTTTCTCAGTTATATAAACTTGTTGTGTTCCTTCATCCCTTATTGGATGACATGGGATGAGTCATCAAATAATGGGATAAACTACTGGTGGGGTTGACTAAAATCGCTGCGTCTACGAGTCACCGAAAGAAAGGAGTTAGGCGAACATCTAAGACTCATTCACCTACAAATCAATCACCTTTGACCGTTTACACCACATTTTTAAACATTTTCATGCTGATCCGATTATCAGTACTTCCATTTTTGATGAAGCTGTAAAATAGGAATTACGGGGTAATTAAAGCATGTGTCGCGGTTTTTTAATTTTGTAATAATCATTTAACTTCTAAAAATACAATGAATTAGGTAGATACATCTCCTAATTAACATTGTGTATGATTGTGTGTATCTTAAGATTTACTTAAGACATAAGATTTAAAACATTTTTTTCTATTGACTGTTTATTTTTAATGGTGCACACTTATGTAGATATTACCAATCTAACTTTGGTGATGATCATTATATGTATATTATCTTGCTTGGGAACTCGCCAATCTTCTTACGTGATTCCTAACCTCAGTAAGTAGGCTGTAACAGGGATGTTGCGGATGGAGATTTTTTGACATCCGCGGATGCGGATGCGTATGCAAATTTTTGAAGGCTCATCCGCAGATTCAGATCTGAATATTTTTTTAAGAAACTTCGTTTTGGTGCAAAAATAAAACATAATTAACAGAAAATTCGCTTAACACACAATACGCACTGTATACTCACCATAACACTTAAAAACTGTAATGTTCATACGATGAGCGTAAGTAAGCACGTTATTATTGATTTATGAGACACTAATGATAAACAATAACAAACGCGTTGGATCTTGTCACCGAAATCTTCGCTCCTATGGTCAATTAGCACGTGCCCAAGGCACGCGCCTCTCCCAAACTCCACCCATTTTTTTCTTGTGGCGACCTGCGCTGCATCTGCATCCGCATGAACATCCGCATCGATTATTGCGGGTGCAGATGCCCAAATCGATGCGGATGCGAATATTCGCAACATCCCTGGGCTGTGCTATAACGAGCTCACGTTTTTGCCCTTAACTTAGACCTCGGCCGAACTTCCCTAATCAGTCTCAGTTTCAATCTCAGATTAGCGAATATTTCGTGAGGTGATATATAAACTTGTTATTGCCTGAGATTAGCTTCTGTGGAACAAGTGCGAGAAGGAGATATGCTTTCAAGGTTCAGGGATAGATAGATAAGTGGCTAATTTGAGAATTTAATTTTACATTTTGTAACGTTAGATCACATTTTTATATTATATTATAAATCATTATATTATAAGACGAATCTCTTCGATCAAATTAAATGAATTATGCTTTATTATAATATAGATAGATTGATAACCCTTTATTGAATTACCACACAAATATAAATAATACAATGGAAATACAATGGGCGGCCTTATCGCTGAAAGCGATTTCTTCCAGGCAACCTTTGAATGGAGCAAAATTTACGATACCGAGTGCAGTTTACTTTGGAGGATACATTTATACATATATTTGTAGTAATATAATAATAAAAATATATGTAATACTGCATTTATTTATTTTTATTCTTATTGTTAAAACTTTTACTTAAATATTTTAAGGTTCGGATCACAGACCAATTCGCACAAAAATACGTTCGACTTTAAAATTCAACGCACTTAACATTTAATCAAAAAAACACGTAAACTAACACAACATACCCTCATAAACAATTCAGATCAATTTAACCTAGAACTAAGTAACTATTTTAAAGATCGATGATGTAGACGAACAATATAATAATATAATCACAGGAATTCAAAACAGTGCCAAAAAACTTAAATGTGACAAGAGTAAGAATAGTAAGCCGACAAAAGAAACTCTTAAGCTCATTTAAATAAGACAACAAAAAGAAATACAGAATAATAAATAAGCAAGTTAACACAGCATCCGAAAAGACATTAGGAACATGAACTGTCACCTTATAAAATCGGCTTTAGAGAATTACACTTCCTTAAGAGTTGCAAAACAAGGAGTTTCTAAAGGAAAAACATGGATTATTAGCCTGCAGGATGAGAGGGGAATCAAACACCATAACAGACACAAAATAACAGATATTTGTACAACATTTTAAAAAAATTATATTCGGATAGCACCAAACTAAAAACAGACTCAATGGAGATGGAGATGGAGATGAAGTAGAGTTAAAGACGATGAAATATGACAGAAGTACTGGAGTAGATGGCATCACAACCGAAGCTCTCAAAATTGGTTCCCATACACTACTTCCTCATATTACGAACCTTTTTAATTCCATTTTGAATACAGGCAAACTTCCAATTATGATGAACACTCGAACATAATTTTGCTACATAAAAGGGTGACAAGAGCAACATCAACAACTACCGACCGATTAGCTTAGTATCTCATTTGTATAAAAATCATCCATAACAGAATTGACATTGACATTGATAAAAACTAGACAGTCATCAACTTCCGGAACAAGCTGGATTTCGCCCGAGCTACTCAACTATTGATCATTTACACACCATCAACCAGATAGTGGAAAAGTTTAACGAGTACAACAAGCCATTATACCTAGCTTTCGGTGATTACACGAAGGCTTTTGACAGCATCTATCTCTCTGCTATATTCACGGCACTCGAAAAGCAAGAAATAGACCAAACATACATCAACCTCATAAAATTTTTTATAATAGTAGTACAGCTGACATCAAATTAATAACCTCAGGAACACATTTCTCTATAGATAGAGGCGTTAAACAGGGTGACCCGCTCTCTCCCAAATTATTCACCAGCACACTCGAGGAAGTATTTGAAAAACTGGCAGAACCTAGGGCCGTTGGGAGAAAAGAGGGTAACAAATCTACGCTTTGCGGATGACATTGTACTCTTCGCCCCAACTGCACCTGTATTGCAAAGCATGCTCCAAGAACTGAGCATCGCAAGCCTAGAGGTTTGATTAACGATGAATCGGTTAAAAACACAAATTATGATGAACTCCACCAAACGCAAGATCGAGGTTGACGGGCAAGCTATACACTACGTCGATGAGTATATCTATTTGTGCCAGTTAGTTTCTTTCAAAAACAGGCAAGATAAGGAGATCGATCGCCGCATCGAGAACGCCTGGAAGAACTACTGGTCCATGAAAGAGCTGATGAAGGGAAACCTTCCTATGTCACTAAAGCGCAACTCATCGACATGTGTATACTGCCCGTCCTTACCTATGGTTCCCAAACGTGGTATTTAACCGAGGCTCAAAAATCCAAACTCAAGGTTTGCCAAAGAGTAATGGAGCGCAGCGTGCTAGGAGTAAAGAGGATTGACAAAATCCGTAACACCACGCTGCGTTTAAAGACCGGCATTGCTGATGCAGGAAATAAGGCTACCAGGCTAAAATGGGATTGGGCGGGCCATGTAAGACGAATGCACCCGGACAGATGGGCAACGATCGTCACGCAGTGGGTGCCTGAAGACGGGCGACGGCGCCGAGGAAGGCCTAGTAGACGCTGGCGTAACGATCTCGATGCCTTCGAGACAGATTGGTGGGATTTGGCACGCGAGCGAAAGTCCTGGAAGACAGTGGGGGAGGCCTTTGCCCAGCAGTGGGATAACATAGATTGAAAAAAAAAAATATTTTAATGTACTAATTGGTAATTATTTTTGTATTAAAATCTGTTTTGTATATTTTGTAATTGTTGAATATTTAAAAAAGTTATGTTGATGAAACGTTGGAACTAAATAATTAATAAATTTGATCTTAAATAAATAATTTTCAGGCAGTGCCTAATTAGTTACTACTAGTTAATTATTTAAAGTATAATCTGTTTTTCAAAATTGAGTATACAACATTAACTTATTAACGGAAGAGCGAGACCCTCTAACACAGGTATTTTATACTTAAAAGAGGGTCCCAAACCCATGAAATGTATATAGATTAGGTTTACTGAAATAAATATATTTGTATTTGTATTTCTATATCTCGAGTTGATGGACGCAGGGAAGTGCATCGTAGGCCACATTTCTAAGGAGCGTGACCTGCGAGGCAAACTTTGTTATAGGCGATGGTTACCACTTAACATCAGGTGGGCGATAGGCTTGTTCCATCTCCATAGTATTTTTTTTTTAACCTATACTTTCCCACTGCTGGGCAAAAGTTTCCCCCATGTTCCTACACATCTCACGATCACTCGCCACGTCCCACCAGTCATCTTGGAATGCATCGAGGTCGTCATGCCAACGCTTCCTCGGCCTGCCCCGGCTTCGACGCCCATCTGCAGGCACCCATTGTGTGACGACTGTTGCCCATTTGTCTGTGACTATACGACTGACTTGACCCGCCCAGTCCCACTTCAGCCTGGCAGTCTTGTCGCCAACATCTGCGATGCCGGTCTTCGCGCGCAGTGTGGTATTGCGGATCCTGTCGATTCTCTTTACCCCTAACACGCTGCGTTCCATGGCTCTTTGGCAAAACTTGAGTTTGGACTTTTGAGATTCCGACGATGACCAAGTTTGGACACCATAGATAAGGACGGGCAGAATACACATGTCGATGAGCTTACGCTTAAGTGACAATGGAAGGTCTCCCTTCATTAGCGTTTTCATAGACCAGAAGCTCCTCCAGGCATTTTCGACGCGGCGGACGCCCTCTTTATCTTGCCTGTTTTCTCCATAGTATAAAAAAAAAAAATCTCGAATACTCGTTGCGTGCGAGTGAACACAAATTTTGTGTCCACTCGCGATTTTATGACACCCAGGTTGTAATTATTAGGAAACAGGCTAGGCGAAGCGTTCTCTTTGGCGCTTAATAAAAGTGCAAATAAACTTATTTTTATTTTTTTATTTATTTATTACAGATAACTACATTATTACCTTAATATTATACCTTAAAAACCGTGCAAGGTTTGTCTGGGCGCTCCTAAACGTCGATATTATACGTCACTTTTATACATTAGCATCACACAAGACAGAACTAACCCCGACACAAGCATACACCACAGTATTGTTTCTCTAAGCTACTCACGTACGCATCTAAGTACTTAGGTACTTAAGCAGGTAACGTTTTTATCTGTAAAATAAAGCCAGGCAAGCTGTTACTTAAACACGATTACTTTAAGTTTAAGTTTCGATAGCCAGCTGAAGTACATAATTAAAGTTTACTATAAAATCATGTCTAAAACTGGTTTGATTGGTCTATTTATCTATATATCTATGAAATGTGATTAAAGCATATGTACAAAAAACTATTCTTTTATTTCTTGTAACGCATTTGCTCGTAAAGGGTCTCTTATTTCACCAATTTCAATATCGTAATGTATGTCATTACGTACTTGTTCGTTATTGTAATGTAAAACGCACGAGTACGGTAAAACGTACGGTTTATCAAGATGCTCCGTCTAAAACGAACGGTACTTTTTTAAATTTTAGCAAAGAGTTTTTATGTCAGAAAAGTGGTCAACATTTTATGAATAAAATTAACTTTGGAAAATAATAAAAATAATTAGACAACATTAAAAATGCCAACTGACAACGTAATAATAATCAATTTTACAAATTGTTCTAATTTTTCTACCTGCTTTAACAAGTGATTAAAGATTTATTCGTTTAAGAAAGTCCGAGTTTTATTTATTTCCTCGCAAATATGTTATAAAACGTCGTATGACATACCTACGTGCGCTTTGATAATTACAGCCTCTGCTTTCTTGTAGCCCTCGCCTACGGCTCGGGCTAGCAATATCGGCTGTAATTTTCAACTTACCGCACTTATATCATAATGTACCTGTATAGATTTTCGTTTGACCACAATCTCACCTGATGGTAAGCGATGATGTGGTCTAAGATGAAGCACGAAGGTCTAGAAGACTAGAAGAAACCGATTCACTCTTACCATAATGAAGCACGGATTCTATTCTTTAGGAAAAACAGACGACGGTAATGTGTTCCATACCTTAGCTGTACGTATCGCGGTGTGTGCGAATGGGTGGTACATCAACTAGGTCCGGATGGTACTGAGCCGTGCGCCTGCTTGTCCTTTAGACATTTAAGAGTCTAACAATCATCTTGTTAAGAGTAGTAGAGTTCCTTCTGAAAGGGCTCGCCCGAGGAAGTAATACCACCATACCTATTTCTGCCACCAAACAGCACTACTGTGTTTCGGTTTAAAGGGTAAGGTTGTCGGTGAAATTACAGGCACATGAGGCTTTACACCTGTATGCCTCAAGTTGATGGACGCAGAGCATTGCCCTACAGGTACATTTCTAAGATGCGACACCTACGAGGTAGTTCTCTGTTACAGGCGATGGTTACCACTTATCATCAGGTGGGACATAAACTTGTTTAATCTCAATGTAGCATAAAAAAATCGTACGAGTTTTTAGAACGATCTATAGATAGCTCAACTGCTCCAGATCACTACAAGGCAGAAGTGCACTAGTTGCATTAAAATTAGCAATATTAATTTATTCATTAAAATCACAATAATCACTTTGAGCATACTCTGGAGCTAGACTGCTGACTTTATTTTTTCTGTCATAAAGACTTTAGAGATATTTTTACGAGCGCACTGAACCCTAAAACTGTAATGTTCGATAAGAAAATGCTCAGCGGATTTGAGCGAGGGCTGGTGGATTACCGTTTTTGGAGCGCGTAATTTGACATTGAATATACAGGCTGTTCGGAAAACTTCCTACACCCTCTAAAGGGACATGCCCATATAATGCTGTCAACTGCACAAAAAATTGCGTTCAACCAAAAAATATGTTACATTTTTTCGTTAATCTACGTATCAATCGATTAACACGACAAGTATCCTACAATATTTTAAAATAATAATGAATATGAAAACGACAGGAAATGAAATGGTAGCAAATTGCCTCCAGTTGCAAACATTAGTGTTGAGCCAGAGTTGTTCTGAGACAATAATCGATTGTTGATAAAAGACCATAAATAAAACAATCGATTTATTTGACTGTATTTTCACTGACACGAAAAATCGGTCACCGATTTCAGAAGTACGAAACCAAAACGATATTTGTTTCCCAATGAGCGTTTTGTAAATCGTTTTTTTTTTCTCTTTAATTAACCCGGGGGTGGTATTATGCTTGACTCGCGCTGGTAGCGAGCGCCCGAGCGAGATAATCTCAGTCAATCGCAGTGCGCGCTGAATTTGCGCTCAGCTGTTGACGCACCGCAATTGATCTAAATCCTCTCGCTCTCAGCTAACCTTGATCATAATCGGCGGGCCGTTGATCTCAGCGCCACCTTCTAGATGGCTTTAGGATTAACCAGTGGAGAGAAAAAAAGCGGAAAAAAAATTACTCGGCTTATCTGTAGCATTATCTCGATTTTAATTCGATCAACAGATGAGAGGTTAAAGCTTCCACGATTTTTGCATAATGGCCTTATGTTGTAGAGTATGTTATGTATGTTATGTTATCGTGCAGAGACGAGTTAATGTCACAGACATGAGATATTTTTTAGTTAGGCACCTATCACTCGTTATTCCTCCCAAATCATCGAATTAAGAACTAACTCAAACGATAGTCGATATCGATCGATATCGACTACCTATTCAATCCAAGTTTACAAAATCAACACAGAAATACATAATGAATTCTATTAAACATCTCCAAAGGCAAATAAGTACATTTTTTTTCGCTTGGGTACAATTGGAACTTACATTTTTCGTACATTTTATTACCTTATTACTACCCCTGACACACTAAATATCTGATTTTCAGAAGTAAATAGGTAGGTATATTTTTGTATTTATCTGTGGCGCTCGTGTTGAATCGTAATAAACTCGATTTTACTTCGATTCAACATTTCCTCAACAGAATCAGATGATTATTATTTCTTTGCATTAAAATATTGAATTTTGATTTACTGGAATAATTGCCCTCGTCTGTTGATTGTATAGGAGCGCGATGTCAAAAATGGCACTTCTGTGCGCGCGCGCCTTGAGATTAAATATAATCGATTGCTCGATTTGACCGATTATTTTGCGCTGATAAATCGATATTTCGGATAATAGTCGATGGTCGATATGCCAATCCCTATGACTGTGCGCGTACGTCATTCACAAACAAGTACTTACACAAACCGTTTCCTGTGATCTGTGTATGTAGCCGTTTCGTTTGTTTTCTCGCGTATTTTTGTTTGTTTGCTGACTTAAAGCTTATAAATGGACTCCGATAATTCTTCTAAAATTGATAGTAATTATCAATATCATAATTTATCTAGGAATCGTTATAATTACAATAATAAACTATTTAAGTTGTAGTTGAATACAATGATGTAAAACTG
Source organism: Philereme transversata (assembly GCA_963924445.1). Lineage (NCBI taxonomy): Eukaryota > Metazoa > Arthropoda > Insecta > Lepidoptera > Geometridae > Philereme > Philereme transversata. The sequence goes on along the minus strand of OZ004339.1, from coordinate 34,342,598 downwards.
GTTGTTTGTGAAAAATAAAAACTGATTTTTCTCATTATAGTAAACGTTTTTATAACTAACTCCTTAGCTCTTTTATTACTAACTAAGCCTAGAATCATTAGCAATTAGTTTCAAGTGTGTGCAGTAACAGCATTTTTTACACGGGAGAGTGGGCATGCCCCTTTAAACCTTACCACATTTCAGGATGGGCCCATGGTGAGGCGAATAAGAAGTGCCCCAAACACCAATCAAAAACCCAAATATTCAACTATTTGGAAAAGAATACCAATTATTCCTCTCGATTATTCAGTTACATACGTAAATACATACATACCAAGCTAATAAAAGCGTGTTAAAAACGGGATATTTACCATGATTTATGAGTTTTTGAGTATTCCAATATTTTGACGCAGTTGCATGCGCCATTTTTTTTATTGATGTTAGCCAAGCGCTTGATCACTACCTCACCTGGTGGTAAGTGATGGTGTGATCGAAGATGGGGATCTTACCTTACCATCACTTACCTAGAACACCACGCTTGCCTAGAAAGAACCTATTCACTCTGGACTAGAAGACTCCGAGATAAATCTCGAGTAAACTCGGATATCGGGATATTCAACACCTCACAAATCATGATAAATATCCTGTTTTTTAGGGTTCCGTACCCAAAGAGTAAAACGGGACCCTATTATTAAGACTCCGCTGTCTGTAAGTCTGTCTGTCCGTTTGTCACCAGGCTGTATCTCATGAACCGTGATAGTTAGTCACTTGAAATTTTGATAGATGATGTATTTCTTTTGCCGCTATAACAACAAATATTAAAAACAGAATAAAATAAATATTTAAGGGGGCTCCCATACAACAAACGTAATTTTTTTGCTCGTTTTTGCTCGATATTGATAACGTCAACAGGTAGACGCTTGAAATATTCACAGAATATTTAGTTATATATTTACTATGAGAGAGGGCGCTCTTGTGCTAATGTTTACATCGACTCTGTGATCTTTTCTAAAAATAAAATAGTTAACCACCGGACTTTGTCTTAAAACAGTGATAGTTTTGTGAAACATATTGTTAAACACCTGAAGAACTGGTATTGGCTCATAAACCGCAATATTAACAAACAAAACTTTATAAAACAGTTCGCAACGGATTTTCGTTACAAACGAAATTGAAAGAGGAATACGGAAAAGGGATACGCAAAACTATAGAAGAGAATGTTAGTCAATGCAACTACAACCTTACCTTATAATTGAAATTTGGATATAATCAATAAAAACAACCTCAAATAAAAAATCAACACTCATTCTACCCCCACTTCAGAATTGTGTACAACGCAACCTATCAAAGAGTACTTAGTAGTTTATAGATAATGGTACGGAACCCTTCGTGCGCGAGCCTGACTCGCACTTGGGCGGTTTTATTTTTTCATCTTTTGTCTGTTTCGTGCTTTGTTATATGTATATGTGTATTCGACATTACAAATTAAGGTTATATCTATCTAGTATAGTGCCTACTATTTATATTATTTCAAGTTGTCCTAAACACCTTCTCCAAACTCGTCACCAGCTCTGAGGCTATAACAAGTTCTATTAAAACTTATACACTGTTAACTACTTAACAATGCCAAGAGGCTTATGTCAGACATACCTCAGGAGTCATGAAAACATATTTCTGTATTCAGACATACACAGTGAATACGGGAAAAGCTGGGTCTGTATAATTATACGTTAGCACAGGAGTTTCACCAGCCGATTGGTGATGACTAGAGACGTTAGGCGTTGCCTTAAGTTACTACACCGATTTGGTGCATACTGCTAGGCAACAGTCTAAACTGACAGATGTGCTTGTGTCAATCAGAGATAGCTGCTTCACTTGTAAATTGCTAAAAATCGTAGACAAGTGTCAAATATTTAGACAACTCTTGCTTTGGTGAAACAAAAGTTTATGCTAAAGAATTGGCTTACATTAGGCGATCTTTATTCGTGGTTAGTGAAAACGGTTGTCAGTAAGTTTTTTTTTTCTTTATACTTACATAGGTTTGCGTTTGAGCACGACCTCGCCTGATGGTTCGCTTACCATCAGGCGAGGTCGTGCTCGTGATGTAGTCTACGATGGTACACGCTTGCCTTGAAGAAACGTATTCACTCGTGACTTGAAGACACCCAGGTTGTAGTTATCAGGAAACACAGACTCAGGCAAGGCGTTCCACTCCTTGGCAATGCGCAAAATAAAGGTCGAAGAGAACCGCTTTGTGCGAATGGGAGGTATTTTAACCATATATAGCGGTGGCGTTTTGTGTTTCATGTGCACAGCTATTTACTTTGTACCTGGCTAATGTAAAGCTTGTGGACTGAACTTTTAGACTTATCAAGGCAGGAGACTAGATCTTTTGAAACCCCCAATAGCCCAACAACGTAGTATAAAACAACGTAAGTAAGTATGTTTTATAAGCTAATCCAAAATTAACATTAAGCAAATATCTTTAATCGCGAAATTTAAACGATTATTTATCTTTTTTGCGGTAACAAGGTGTGTGTCCTCCAAGATGCTCTTTGTACCGAGTGGGAACAGTTCATGCTGACGTTATTGGGTCAGAGTCATAGCTATAACTGAACAAGAGGCCAATTGCTTTGGAATTCTATGTTTGCAGCTACCCACAATGTGGTGCTTCCTAGTAAACCTTGATACGTACCGTCTTCAATAAATCTATACACACTCTATTAATACAGGAATAGAGTTGTTATTTGTTACGCGAATCAATCAAAATCCAATTTGAGTTTCCCTGCGTACAAATGATTCAGATAGACTCTATTAACATACCATCTATTTTGACGACCTCCGTGGCGCAGGTAGCGGGTTCGATTCTCGCCACGGAACAAATGTTTGCATGATCTACAGATATTTGTTCCGTGTCTGGGTGTTTTTTTATATGTTATAAGTATGTATTTACAAATAAAAGTATATGAGTATTCTATCAGTTATCTGGTTCCCATAGTACAAGCTCTGCTTAGTATGGGGCTAGATAGCGCTGCGTGCAATGTCCAGCAATGTTTATTTATTTATTTATACCAATAAAGGGCATAGAACGTTTGTGGCATATCCACCCACCACCATTTATTTTTTTTCTAAGCGTTTGCGCACATGGGTAGAAAACATAAACAAACAAAAAATATCAAGTACTATGGTACCCTAAAGTGTCACGTTTCCGAGATATTTGGAGGTAAAAATCGCTATATAAGATAGATAGATAGATAATTCCTTTATCGCGCACCATTAAATATAAAAGAAAATACACTTTTAAATCATAGGTACATTGGGCGGTCTTATCGCTAAAAACGATCTCTTCCAGGCAACCTTTGGATGGACAGGATCTACGTGAACAAGTAAGGACAGTGACAATGACTACAAATGCAGTAATTTATATTACTTGTTATTTTTTGTTTGTATAAGTGTCCTCTGTGTATCTATGTATGCGAAAACTTTGAAAAAAAAATCAAAATGGCAGATAGTGGATATGAGAGCTTCTATAGAAAAATGTTAAAACCCCTTTCAAATTATGTTGTTGTTATAACTGATATAAACAATTTGAGTTTCTTAGGAAGCTTCCACAAGCGGCGTCGCGTGTCGTCAATAAGAAAGTTCCTTTTGCGCAGTCGGTTTAAAAGTAGCCTATAAATAAATAAATAAATATCGCTGGACATTTCACACAGCGCTATCTAGCCCTAAACTAAGCAGAGCTTGTACTATGGGAACCAGATAACAGATAGAATACTTACATACTTTTTTTTTGTAAATACATACTTATAATATATAGAAAAACACCCAGACACGGAACAAATATCTGTAGATCTTGCAAACATTTGTTCCGCGGCGGGAATCGAACCCGCTACCTCCTGCGTCTCAGCCGGCTATACGCCCACTGTGCCACGGAGGCAGTCTAAATCCCTTGTCTCAATCCCAGTTTTAATCTATCTATATACTTAACAAATTTCAATGAAATTGGTCAAGCCGGTTTATTCATGAAAATGTAAAAGACAGACAAAAAGACAGACAGAGTTAGTTTAGAAATAATATTACTACGGATGAGATTTGTTTATGTACCTACTTACGTAATGTTTAAGACGACGGATAATGTTACTTAGTTTATAATTATTTCTCATCTAATTCTGGCTCAATGTTTTTGAATAAGATATAAGGATTCTTTAAACTGAACTGAAACACAATTTATACCACAACACATGGTCGGTGTTGTGAACAAGCACTTGCTAATTATACAATACCCGTCTCTGTCAGCTATTCATACGCTGCAGAGGCTTACCCCTCTTTTATGCGTGGGGGGTAGAACATCGGTAAATCTTTTGTCCTCGACGGTACACTGTACAGACATGTAGAGAATCTTATTAAATCGCAGTGACTGTGACCCGCCGCACGCCGCCCGCCGCCCGCCGGAATTTAATTTGAACGGTGCCGGACTCCTGTTAGGATTCCTGTTCTTCGAATAGGTACAATTTGAATCTACGTGCGGACTGAAACAGAATAAAACGAACAAAGTGATTCTTAACCACTTAGTATTAATAATTTCTTGTAGTTATATAAGTATTTATTTATTATTTTGATGATAATGATTTAGACAACCAGGCGCTCTGGCAGTGGCAGAAGTGAAGGAAGGACTTCCTTACCTACACGCAGATGATGATGACGATGATGAAGTACAAAATATAATTATCAGCCGTTTCTGCGGTTTCTTCGTTCAAGAGCTAAGAGCTTAATTCGATTAAAAACTTTTTCAATGAAATTGACTAAAATGTCGAATGGTTAACTCTGACATTTTTGGTTTTTTTATCATTTCAAACAAGCAAAGAATCAAATTTATTTCGTTCATCGACTTCGATGAAGTGAAAATGTAACATCTCTTTTATCATTGCGTGCATGGAGGAGTGTAAGATTTGGCAATGGATAAGGAGGACAGAATGCTAATGTAATGTCCACACAGTCCATTCCATCCAAAGGTTGTCTGGTAGAGATCGCTATTCAGCGATAAGACCGCCAATTGTATCACATGGTTTTACGGTGTTCTTTGTAGTTATATTGTTATTAGGTGTGCAATAAAGATAATAATATAATAAATAATATAATCTTATCTAATCTAATCTAATCTAATACTGAAATTAAAATTAAAAAATTTAATTACGGTCGAATTTTGACCACGGTGCACTGGCAACTAATTATTTTAAATACGATATTAATCACGTACCGTATTAACGATTTTATGACCGACACTTGTCAGTCCGGTATATAGCTTCCGCTCGCGGCTTCGCACGCATGGTTTGTCAATAAAGCAAAGTCATAGACAAATTCTACTAAAGCAATAAACTAACAGACTGGTAGACTTAAATTGAATTAATTAATGTCGAAGTAACATGCCCACCATAAAACACAGTAGTTACTCAACCCTCAACTCAAAGTCTAGTATATAAGACACATTCTCGGCTGGCTCGAGTCAATCAAGTTGTCGGGAACTGACAACAAAATTGATTGATGTTCTAATTGAAAGGTCGACAATTGGGTCTATACAAATAAACTGTGAATTGTATTTTCCAAACAAAAGGAAAATACAATCAAAAATATATGGACAGGCTGCGGAAAATCCTGGAAAACCCGTTGTGTTTTCAGTTACGGGAACTAAGAACTACGGGAGCAATTTTTTTTATAGCCTATGCTGTCCCACTGCTAGGCAAAGGCCTCATCTCTCCACTTATCTCAATCCTGTACCAAATCCTGCCAGTCCCTGTAAAAAGCGTCCAAATCATCGCGCTAACGCTTCTTAGCTCTTCCACGGTGTCGCTTTCCATCCACCGGGATCCATCCAGTTATGAGCTTGGCCCACCTATCTGCTTGCATACGAGAGACATGATCCGTCCAATCCCATTTTAACGTGGCAGCCTTGATACCGATGTTAGCGATGCCGGTATTTGAGCGCAGCGAGGTGTTCCGAATCCTGTCTATTCACTTGACACATAAAATGCTGCGCTCCATCGCTCTTTGGCAAACCCCGACCTTGGACTTTTGAGATTCAGTCAGTGACCAAGACTGGGCACGGTAGGTTAGGACAGGCAGAATACACGTCATGTCGATGAGTTGACGTTTTATTGATAATAGAAGGTCGCCTTTCACGAGTGTCTTCACGGATCACGCTTTGTGTTATGATCAGTTTAGCACCGCTTAGGTTATTTTTAAATTGCGTAAAATGTTGGTTCTGTAAACGTGCGTCCCACACCGTACAGGGTTAAAAGGAGTTTTAAGTATCATTATTATGAATACGGCATTTATCACGTACCGTTTTAACGGTGTTTCGGCCGACAATGGTTTGGTTCAATTCGTGAACCTTCACTAGGGTGGATGCGGTCTGCTCCGAACTCCGAACCCGTTGACAGGCTGCATCATCATCATTATCATCACTGCTGTTCTCTTCGATAGTCCTCGGTACAGGCAACCACGCAACGATATGTCTCTATCAGGTTCACTCCCTCCTCTGTCTGAGTTTATAAGTATTTTACGTGGAAAAAAGTCGTGGGCGTTTAGCTAAGATAACTCAAAACAATGATGACACGTGAATTACACAAATTTTATTCTTCAAAAACAGCTCGCTCATTATATTTAGGTTTCATTATTTCGACACAGAGTAAATAAGAGTTTACATTGTACATTGTAATTGCGGACTTGTCAGCTTTTCAAAGGCGTTGAAACAGGACCCAGTGTTTCATCTGGGTCTGATTAATAACAATGTATTTTGGAAATAATGTATTTTTAGACAGAATATTACAGGCACATTTTGTAAACTCACATTATGATCAAGGGATTTACGACTTGGAATGATGAATTGTAGATTATTAAACGAGAGGATACAGCAGTGGGTTGCGTCACGGGTACTATATTGAATCCCGAACGTAACGAAGGACTCTAGCGTTAACTCACGAGCGGAGCGAGGGAGTTACTAGAATTCTAAGTGCAGAGATCTTCACGTCTTATCACTCCTCTTCAAAGTATTATATTGTCCACTCTCACCTCCATACCTCCGTGAGCGTTTTGTATTTCTTGTCCCTCGCAGTGTGCCATGCCGGTCCTCCAAGTCTCTTCTCCTCAAAACACCTCAACACACTTCTAGCCGCTATGGTGGCTCCTTCACCGTTTATGCGGTAAAAATTTGGAATGCGCTTCCTCAGGAAGTTCGCGCTAGCCCATCACTCAACATTTTCAAACAGAAAGTTAAAGAGCACTATCTTTCCCTGTAATTTTATGTTATTATTATATAGGTATATATTTATATTAGGTAGGTATATACATTATTATTTCATATAATTTATTTATTATCATTGTAATATTATAACATACTTTGAGTATAGTTCATATTAGTTTTGGGTATATATATATATATTTATTTATGTTTTTGTACACTCAACTACTTTTAAAATCATCACTCTCTAGCCTCAAAGGTTTGCTGGAAGAAAACTCTTCTTAGGGTTAAGCTCGCCTTTGTACATGAGCTCTATATCTGTATTTTTAAATGTATTTTCTTGTGTGCAATAAAGAATAAAGAAGAGATGGTATAAGCGTGCCCAAGATGCAGACAGCTTTATGCAGGGAGAGAATACTCTGCTTTTCACACTTTCTTTCTGCGAGACAATAAAACCAAATCTAGGTTGGTGCGTTGTTTTATTATTACTAGGTATTTGTCAAATTTCATTACAGAAGAGGTTCCAAATTCAGATAACATTAGATTAGTAGGAGGGTAAAAAATACTTTACGATCGTATTCTCATATCTAACACATAAACAAAAAAAATCATTAATATTGGTCGACCCGTTTTAGAGGAGTGCGACCACTAAAACCGTGTCAAGAGATTGTTATTAGATAATTATTATTATTTATCATATAATATTCTTCTGGTACTTTCTTCTTCTTCTGGCAACTGGGTTAAAAACATAAGAGTCGGTTTATATTAACCATCTTTTCATAAATCGGAAAAAATAAGTATCAAAAATGCTATATTCCACAGTTCTCTGTCCAAGGGCCCTCATAGTTGATAAAGGTCGAGGGCCGTCTCGTTGATCAGAGATATGAATTTGGGACGCTGCGTTTTGTTTTTGATTTATCACGTTTTTTTCCACTATATCAAGACAATAAGTGGCAGTGGGCGGGGCACTGGCACAGAGACCTGAGAGCCGTTGTAGCTGTTCTACCTCCTCCCCGACTAAAAAGAAACATAATCAAATATTATGTCATATTAATAATATTAATTCTGTACTTCAATGTATTTTTCTATGCACGTATCCACCACCGTTTTCTGTGAACGTATAATCAACTATCTCTATCTATTAAGGTTTGCTTGAAGAAATCTCGTATTAGGGTTAATCTCGCTTTTGTACATGTCCATTGGGTGGCCGTTGGCAAACCGGTCAGTTTGGAAATTTCTGGAGAGGCCTAGTACATGTTCAGCAGTGGAAGTTCTTTCGCTGATATAATGTTGGCATCTAGACAGCAAAAACAGGTTGTTACTTACAACTCACAACAGGCATTGTTCTACAGGGTATGCGAATACAGAAAGAAATAAAAATAAACAATATGTATCATTTCATTAAAAAAAAGAACTCTGCCATTCATGTTATACAGATTTTTATTGGGATTTTTACAGATTTATAGACTTGAAAGCTGCCAGCCAGTTTTAACTTGTCAGGATGACTAATGCGGTACCATAGCTGTACCTTTTGAAATTATATCCCTTTGCAAGTTCCAATAACTCTCAATAAAGCCTTGTGCTAAAATCTAATAACAACGCGTTTTATTACATTTCAACTAAATTGTTGAGTTTTTGTTTGTTATTTTCAACTCTAAAATTAAAATATGAAGCAGATAAGAAGGGTGCTTGAGTCAGCTATACAAAATCCAGGAGCCAGTCGTTAATCAACATCAGTCAACCTTCAGTCGCCTTACGATCTTTAGAGCGTAAATTGCAACTCAAATGCATCCATTTATTGAATATATTAGTTGAAGATGAAATCTAAATCAAAATCGATATTCATTTAATCACAAGGGTCACTTTGAAACGTCAATTTCACATTTTACCTACCAATTTTGATAAATAAGCGGTCGGGAATTAAACAAACACTTTGTAAAAAATTGAATTATTCCGATGCCAAAAAAGCACGGACTGAATTTGCTCCAACTCTATCCAAATAAATGTAGCAAAATAGACAGACATTACTATTTATTTATTTAAATTTATACATAGCCATTACAGTAAAACATCAATGTGACAATGGAACACCATAATATCTAGTACTTATTTATATTTAGCCTAGATAGGTCCTACTGAGAAAATGCAAGACCATATCTGTGAATCTCGTCAAGGTAATATTGAGCATAAAAACTTCTTCGGCTAACCATAAGCTCGTTTAAGAGATTATTCCTTGCTCTAGAGATCGCGAGTAACCTAGGTTGTCGCCGCATACACACGTAATTATCACGTACATGCAAATCGACACACAAGCACTCGTGAATTCTGCACTATACTTCTCAGTAGACGAAAGATGTATGTTACCGACAACATTTCCCGTCTAACTTCTAGTTTTTTACCTACCATGCCTAATACGAATACTAACAACCTTTGTATACCAGCCGGGCTTATTTCCGGCGTCTTTCTCGTGATTGGTCGCCAATAGGCGAAAATTGATTCAAAATAATCGAAAATATTTTTGATTTTGGTTAAAGTCTTTTAAGACGTTCAGCAATGAAAAATACGAAGAAAATGTAGAAACATTTCTACGATCTCTCATAGAAGTTGGTACTTGATTAAATAAGATTACGAATCCACTCGATCACAAACAGGAAAGCCTATTTCCACGATCAGCTTTGCTAAACAACTGCGTAGAAAGGATGTATCGCCACATTCGAAATACGAAATTACGAGGGAACTTTTCAGAGCACGAGACGCCGTTGGAAAATCAACTGTTACTTATGCTGTGGCAACTTCCGCTTCCTTTTCAGCGTTTTTAACCACTTTTCAACCTCCGTCACTTGACCTCGATGGTCGGTGCTGGGTCTCTACAAAAGTAAAAAGTATGTCGGGTTTTGTAATCACTGACAACTTCGTGTTTTGTGACTTGGAGCCTATTTAATATTTTTTTGCTATGAATTCAGATTAAACGTTGAATTGAGGGGTTTGTTTTTGTGTTCTTTTCATTTTCTAGTACCGAGGGTAGATCAGTAAAACTTCTAGTGTTATTTTTTTTAACGTTCTGGTATTTTTCTGACAAGATAAAACAAACACCCGAATTACTTTTCATTATGTGTTTTCTAGTATGGGTATGTAATGTATCTAATTTGTTAACCTAATGTGATAAAATAGGAACCTTATTACTTATATATTATTAAAAAAATATAAAATCACCACCAACTTAACTATAGAGGATATTTAAGTCGGGGTCTTCTTCTTCCGTCGTGTCAATGGTTTATTCATAATTATTTATAGGTTCGAAGCTAAATTGATATTGAGTAGAACCTGGCCACGTCTATTCCAGTGTTGGTAGCCTTGTTAAGGTCGTAGGGCACAGAGGACAGTTAAGCAGGTGAGGCATGGTCTAGACGGGGTGCCCACACTCACAGCTGATTAGTGAAGGGTTTCGCATTCCCCACCTACAGAGGTTTTTCCTGCACCGCCTGACCTGAGTCCGGAGTCGGTTGACAGATTTTCAGATCGGCCACAAAAGATTGTAACCAGGAGGGAGGTGTTCGTGAGGTGCAATAAAGCCAGGCGGTGGTGGGTGCTTCTTTTTCAACAAATTAACAAGTGCGGCCAGGTGGTCACTCGTGGCGTGAGTTGTGCGTAAAAAACTTTTTCGGCTTTTTAGTCGGGCTTGTGGAGGGTGGTGGCCATAGAGAGGATGTCGGTAGTGTGATAAATGTTTAGTCGCGGTGAGTTTTTAAGAGACCCAATACCGAAATTGGCAAGCGGACTAAAGTTCAAGACGTTAGCAAGCGTTATTGGAATTAAAATGGAGTTGGACAGGGCCTGTGGCTAGGTGCGGTGATGACGGGTGGAGCAGGGTGCTGACTGAGTGGAGAGCTCGATATGGAACCAGGAACACAGGTCGTCTGCCGGCAAGATTTACAAAACGACATTATAAAAATTGCAGGTCGTATGTGGGTTAGAACAGCGCAGGACAGTGGCGAATGGCGACAACGAAGAGAGGCGTATGCCCAGCAGTGGGATGAGAAGGACTGACGATGATGAGGATGATGATGGTAAGTTTCGATACGCGCACCTCATCTTGTGGGGTGTCGTACAATGGATATTTCAAGAGCATCATAAGGTTTATCAACACTGTTTGGATACAGGGGTCCTTTATCGACACAGGTATATTTTCAAAATGCCCATTTTCGTAATAGCCATTTGGCCATAATTTGTCTTATAATTAAAATGTGGTTACTTATATCTTACGAAAAGAAATGTTCTCTAAACCGAAACCGTCTATCCTGTCAAAGATGGTCGTGCTAGGTTCGTTACGATAACGTGAAATTCTTTCGTATTTTCCTTAATAAAATACCTATAATACTATTACGTTATTTTATTTTGGGAAAATACGTATATTTTCGCAGCAGTCAGCCATTTTAATTCGGTTGCATCTCGTAGAAGCCATACCATCCGATAGGATTCGTTTTCCATTAGAAACAAAGACTCCTTGACATCTCATTCTGTGGGGGACAAGTTTATCTCTTCATATTTGAAATGAAATTGATTTTATTCAGATATAAATAATTGACTGACTGGCAATAGTATATTGTCTGCAAGCGAGTATAACTTCATGGAGTTTGTATTGCATTATAGTACACTAGCTGTTGCCCGCGACTTCGTACGCGTTACTGGTATGTCGGGTAGCAATAAAACGACCGTCTTACTCCGTAGCTGGTTTATTACTATGTTACCCATAGTTTGACACACAAAATATAGTACAGTTACACTAGTAATGTGTAATGTGTAGGTAACCTAGAAATAATGCTAAACTCGCTGTTGCAACTTGACTTGACACCCATTTTTCCCATGGGACCTGTTTTATGGGATAAAAGTAGCCTTTGTGTTAATCCAGGTTATAATCTACTTACGTAATAATTTTTATCGAAATCGGTTCAGCCAATTACTACGTGATTGAGTAACAAACAAACAAACAAATAAATAAACAATCATCCAAACCTTCGCATTTATAATATTACTGTGTAATTCAATTCAATTCATTTATTTAATTTTCAGATGTCAAAGATCCATATTTGTTAGTAAAAAACTTAAATCAAACATGTTACATTGGTTAGTACAAAATATAGTCACAATAAAACAAACAAAATTCAAACAACAACAATAAAAGTTTAAGTTTAAGTCAAGTCAAGTCACTCAAGTCCTGAGCCAATAGTCTCTCACAATAGACTATTCGATCAGAACCCGATTGAAGGACTTCATAATCGGTGAGTCGTACTTGTCTGCTATGACCTGCAGGATGGTGTTGGTGCTGCCTCGCACTCTACTGAGCAGTGAGGCAGTCTTTTTGCGGATGATGGCGTTGAACCCATCGACCCGCGCCTCTGCAAACATGCTGTAAGCACTGCAGAAGCGAGGCAGCCCCACCAACATCCTGAATCCATTATTATATTGTACACGCAGTGCACTGAGTGACTTTTTGGAACAGCTGACCCACAGACTGCTCGTGTAGAATGATTGGCAGTAGGCTTTGAAGATTGTGGTTTTTACCTGCCTACTGCGACGGGCAAACCTGCGCGCCAGCATATTACTTATAGCCGCCAGTGCCCTGAGTTCCCTTTCTATGTCATCATGGTCGTCCAGGTCGTCAGTAATGTAGTGTCCAAGATATTTAAACTTATGTACGCGTTTTAAAATGGTTCCATTTAGTTTAATTGCTGGTATTTATGCTGGAACTTTACCAGCGGCCCTGAAAACCATGAACTCACACTTCTTACTATTATATACTAGGCCATGTTTGGCAGCGTACTCCTCACAGATGCCTAGCTGCCTCCTAAGAGCACCGACCGATGGACACAGCAGCGCCATGTCGTCCGCGTAGCTGATATTGTTCATACAAACAATATCAACCGAGCAGCCGACACGCTCACTGCTGAGTCCAACGATCAGCTCATTCATGTACAGTTTGAAGAGCTTCGGAGAACTCAGCCCCCCCCTGCCTCACTCCGCACTCCAACCTGTAGGCGTCTGATTGGCTGCTGGCCCACCTCACATTGTTGGTCTGATTAGCGTACCAATACTGGAAGAGACGTTGTACCTGTGCATGCACACCTGTGCCCGCCAGCTTCTTCCATACCACGCCATACGACACGAGGTCAAATGCCTTGGACAGGTCAAGAAAGCAAGCGTACACAGGCGTACGTCTCTGCGTATAGTACTGAGCAGTGTACTTTGAGACTCAGAATAGCAGTTTCAGTTGAGAGTTGCTTCCTGAAGCCAAACTGGGCAACATGTATATTTAGGTGTTTCTCTAATAGTATAATAAATTAATAACTTAAGTGTAAATCTTTGTTCTATAAAGATAGAATAAAGTTTTTAAGTTACTTTTTATACCACTCATGTGACAAACGACCATTCGATGGTAAGCGGCGGTTGGTTTACGAAGTTTCCGACCGTCCTCTTTCGCAACTATCACAACTTAACGCAACAACATCTAACGAAAGTTTCGATCTCAACATTTCCTGTCCCAAAAGACTAATGCAAGGAAGTGGGTTTCGTTCTCGATTCAGTGAAAGTTTTTACCATTTTTATTGGAGAAAAATCACAAATACGATTTTGGGTGTTCCCTCGTCAACAATAAAGAAAAACTTTTCAACTAAAAACTGAATCTATCGTCGAGTTGGCTTGATATTTTTATTGGAATGGTCTCGCTGCCGAATTTTTTCCCTAAGGCTATGTTTATTTTTGATTTATTTTATACTACCTTGAGATAGAACAAGCTTATGGCCCACCTATGTTAAGTCATAACCATCGCTTATTACAGATAATTGTCTCGTAGATCACGGCACTTTAGAAATGTGCTCTACGACGCACTGACCTGCGTCTTTATAGTCCAAGAGCCGGTGAAGATCGACCTTCACCGATCTGATAACCAGATGAGACGTATTTTTTATCAAATATAATTTATAAACAAATATGCCTATAATTACTTGCCTATCTAAAAGTGCGTATGGCTATTTTTAATTTAATTAACTTAAATCAATTTTTTTTCATCACTTTCATTCTTTTGATAACCAAATGAATTTTATTTCACTGTTAGTTTTTAACACACAGAATATGCCTCAGTAGGCTTGCCTACTCATTTCTGTGTATAGCTACCTGGCAAGCCGATGTGAACAGGTAAGTCAATATAGGTGACTCCATCGTTCTGCTAACTTATCGAAAGTTATATCAAATTTTAGATTACTTTATTACAAAATCAGTCATATTTCAAAATCATTGCCTGCAAAAAATCATACTTATAGTACTGTTGCCTAGCTAAAAACTTTTAGAGAGCACTTTTAGATAGGCAAGTAATTATAGGCATATTTGTTTATAAATTATATTTGATAAAAAATATGTCTCATCTGGTTATCAGATCGGTGAAGGTCGATCTTCACCGGCTCTTAGACCATTACTTGAGGCATACAGGTGTAAAGCCTCATGTGTCTGTATTTACAACGGAAACCATACCCTTCATACCGAAACACAGCATTGCTGCTTGGTGGCGGAAAGATTCCCTGGACGAGCCCTTTCACAAAGAATTCTACTAGGTACTCTTTTCGGTTGTTTTTGATATTTTTATTGGAATAGTCTCGCTGCCGAAGTTTTTCCCTCGTACTACAACAGTATACGGTTCTACAAAAAGGGCGTGTTCATTTTATTACCTTAGTATCTATATATAGTGGTAAAAATACCTTGCAATTGCGTTTAGGATGCTTGGGGGGGGGGGTTGGGGGGGGGCTTGCCCCGGTTCTGCAGTGCGTCGGAGATGTTCTACAGCACGATACGCAAGCGGTGCACATCCTGGGGCGCAAAATCCGGACCAGCTCCAACGGTATACTGAATGCATTTTCAAACAGGTTCAACTGTGAGGATCAAAACCATTGTTCCTCCAACCATGGTGCGTGGCCTTCGAGGCAATTTTCTGTTATAGGCGATGGTTACCACTTAACATCAGGTGGGCCATAAGGTTGTTCCATCTCCATGAAGTATAACAAAAAATTGTTGTATTGTACATGTGCAGTACCTACTTTAGATAATTACATATTTACTTACCACCTTCTGCTTCTGCATATGTTTTATGTGTATGTTCTATTAGAATCAATTTAATTCAGATTCAGATTCATTTATTCCACTTCGATACAACTGTAGCTACACTGGGAAAATTCAATAAACATTACAATTTCTGAATAACCTAATTAAGAGGTTTCAACAAATAAAAATAAAAACAAATAACAGTTTTAAATCAACACAAACACACATAAAAAAAGAAACATACTACAAACAAATATTTAAAGTAAAATAAATACATTAACAGTTATGTATTTAGGTAATCAGCGAGTGCATCGTCAAGGGTATATAATAAGATTGTTTCATTAATAGTTGTTTTATCTTTAAACTAAAATGAGTAGAATCTGTATTCTGCAGTTTCTTAGGCAGTTTGTTCTACAACCTTATGCAACAAACAAAACAACAAAACAAAACAAAACAACAAACAAAACTTTTTCCAACTTTGTTCAGTCTATGTTTTGGAAGGCAAATGTTATTTTTATTTCTTGTATTGTAATTATGAATGTCACGTTTCATGTCAAATTTATTTATGTTTAATTTAACAAATATCAGATTGTGATAGATGTATTCCCCAATCATCGTCTATTAAATAAGTATTCATAAAATCCTAACTATGTGCACGATTGTAAAATAATTATGGAATAAGTTGTCTGAAATAAAATATATATATTATATTATATAATAACAATCGTTCTAATATTATAAAGAGATAAAATTGGTGAGTTAGGATGTAATAGATAACCTCCGGAATACTGATTTTGATAATTATTTCACTGACAGCTAGCTACACTCTGAGTGATATAGGCAATATTTTATTTTCATAAAAATCCGTGCGAAGCTGGAGCAGGTCAGCTAGTTAGCTAGTAACCTACAAAAATAGTAGGTAAAGTAAATTATTCACGGTAGAACTAGCGCTTTCAGCAGTATCTTAGAGAATCTCATATGCCCTCAAAGCCTTCAAACGGCACACAGATTACATAATAGCTGAAACTGGGACACTGTAATGAGGCCATTAAGACTCGAAATCCACCAAAGAAGCATTTCAAAGGAAAACGTCTTATAGAAGAAAGTTATTACTTATTATAAATGAGCTGACTGATACAGATAATTGTCTGGTTGTCTTAGAATATTTATTTTAACCCTGAGTGTCAACACTAGACTCACAGGGTGTAGTGGCTGAATGGTCATGCCATTCTCTCGACATAATTATTTTATTTTATTTTATTAACTAGCTGACTCGCCCGCGGCTTTGCACGCGTAGTTTGTCCATAAAAACATTACCCTCTTTCTGTGTAGTCGGGTAAAAAGTAGCCTATGTTTCCATCTCAATCATACCATAACTATATACCAAATTACATAGAAATCGGTCAAGCCGATCTTGAGTTAGAAATGGTGTAACCGACTTTGTTTTATATACAGGGTGTCCCAAAAAATAGTGTCAAGCGAAAGTCCAGAGATAGAACACCCCTTGGGGTACCCGAATCACCCCCATATATGTTCCGCTATTTTTTATAGTTTTCGAGTTAACAATTTTTTTCCAAATTTTTGAAAATTTTCGAGCACAACTTAAAATATTCTTTAAAAAAAGTAGAAAACTTTCTTTAGATTTTTTTTTGCTACTGAATTTTCATGAGTTGTTCTTTTACGCATAAAATAATCAGCTACGTGAAAAATTACATTCGGTGAATTATGACTTAAATTTTCAACTTTAAATTAAAATCTTAACAAGTGATTTCATGGTTTTTAAATAAGTCTTAAGAATTTTCCAGACTCTCAGCTTTCATATTCATTAAAAAAAATTTGTACTTAATGGGCTACTTTGGCGAAAATCGGCCTTCAAAGACGGCGAGGTGCAAAATTCTTAAAATTAGCTATCTGATTACAAAATAGATTTTGGCCATGTTATCATTCCTAAGCTTAATTAGTTTGTTAACTAACCAAAAATGACTGCAGGAAAATAAGATTTAATTAATATTTGAGGGATTTATATATTTAAGTTTAGCTAAATTTATGAAATAAAACAACAAGTAATATTTATTAATTATTCATTTACAAAATGTTTTCAAAATGTCGACCTTCTTGTTCGATACAAATCCTACATCGTCTTAAAAAGTTTTTCTGTAATTGTATGCTATTCATTAAGACTATCATTCATTATCATAAAGCTATTCTATTTGCCTTAATTTTTTTCGGCCTGTCTTAATTTTGTTCTTAATTCGGCCATATTGCTGATTTCTTTGGCGTAAACTAATTCTTTGTAGTAGCCCCACACAAAAAAATCGATCGGGTTCAAGTCGGGGGACCGCGGCGGCCACGCAATAGGTCCTCCACGGCCGATCCACCTGCCTCTGAATCTTTCGTCCAAATGTTCTCTAACAATTCTCGCGAAGTGGCATGGAGCGCCGTCGTTTTGGAAAATCCTGTGCCTAATTGTTAACAGGCCCATATCTTCTAATAGGCCGTTGAGGTTATTTCGCAAGAAATTCAGGTAGTTCAATCGGTCAGGTAGTTCGAACGGACCAATCAGCTGTCCGTTTAAGATACCTGACCATAAGTTGACACTAACTTGTTCTTGAACGTTCGATTTACGTGCTAGGTGTGGATTCTCGATATTCCAGGAATGGTAATTGTGGATGTTGAAAATCCCACAGCGCTTAAAATGTGACTCATCGGTCCACAAAATAGTTTTAAAAAAATTTTCATCATTAGATTAATATGGTCCCGTCTTGCCCTTTGGGTATGGAACTCTAAAAAAAGCCGGAAGCAAAACATCATATGAATCGCTTAGATACTCCTATTGTAACACAAAGTCCAGTAAAAAGGCGTTCAACACGATACAGATATTTCTCGCGAAATATGCTAGTGGAAATTCTCTTTATTTTCGGAAAAAGTTGTTGAGTTCCAAGGGAATCACTCCCATTTGGGATGTCACACATTATTTCAAGAACACTTCATATTAAATATGAAGGTTTAGTAATTTCCTAATGTGTTTTTGCAATCGCACTAATGTTACCTGCCCTGACAAATATATGTATGGTATGGTATATTTTTGTATGTCCCAGAATTTTACATTATTTTTTATAAAAGCCTTCTTTATTTCCTTATCTTTTTTTTTCAAAAGTTGTAACATATTAAGTATGATTATATAATCGCTCTTTGGGTATAGGCCTCCTCCTGTTTACTCCATGCCTTTCTGTCTTATGCTGTTGTAATCCACTGATTTCAGTGATGTCGTCAGTCCATCTTTTTCTTGGTCGATCTGGTTTTCTTTTGCTGCTGGGTCCAACCCATCTCGTCACTCTTAAGTTCCACCTATCATCCTTGTATCGGGCTATATGTCCTGCCCACTGGCATTTCAGCTTAAGGGCGTGTGGCGTGCATCTGTTACTTTACTGGAATTCTATACGATTATTGATCGAGCGAAGCTAGATCTCTAAATCAACTTGGCCTAATCGGCGTTGTACGTATGTATGTGTGTATGTGTGTTTGTCCGAGGATAACTTTAGAAGCGTTGATCCGATCATCGTGAAATTTGATACATAGGTATAGTGATGGCACAATTTTGGTGTGACTAAATGAGCTAAAAATGTTGGGGGGTTTTTGAGATATCGGGGTTCAAGAGGGGTAAAAAAAAAGGAAAATCAGACTATTAGGTCAAGTGGGACGTTAAATGAAAGGTATTTATTAGTACATTTAGACGCTGTTTTTATTTTTAGTAAAGTTTTTATAGTTTTTGAATTATTAGCCATTATAAAAACTGAATTTAGACAAAATTCACGGTACACCAGTGACCCCACAGTGCTGAAATTTTGTATGCGTGTAGCTTAAGTGACACAAATATAGGCAAAAGTCTGAAATCCAGAATAACTGTAATTTGTACCCCAAAAAAGAATAACCACAACACATGAACTCCCGTTACCTGTAATTTGAATGAAACTGTAAGTCAAGGAAGTTAGTTATATATTTCGTGGCACTATTTTATTAGTCAAAGATTACAAATAATATTTTTTTATTTTAACCGGAGACTCGGGAGATCTCAGTTCGGGGCGAACCACTAGTTAATTTATATAATACTGTTAAAAAAGTGTATGACGTGTATTTATACCAATAAAATTGTTTATCTGTTGATCTGTATATCTGAACCAGTATTTTAAGCCTGAACGGGGTGATTTTCCGTAAATTTTTCCAGGCAAAGGTTGCCTGGAAGAGATCGATCTCAGCGACAAGGTCACCAATTGTATTGCCTTTTTAACCGACTTCAAAAAAGGCGGAGGTTCTCAATTCGACTGTTTGTATTTTCCCCGGTTACTCGAAGACGCCTGGTCCGATTCGAGTAATTATTTTTTTTTTGTTCGAAAATGTACTTATAGGTACTTCCCAGGTGGTCCCATTGGCAAAAAGTCAGGATCTGATGATGGGATCCCAAAAAAAAAGTGCAACCCTCAAATTTTATATTACCTCAGTACTCCGTAATTTATCAACCGATTTGGAAAATTATTTGTTTATTTGAAAGGATATATTTTCATATTGGTCTCATATGTAGAAATTTCATCAAAATTAGTTCAGTACTTTGTTTAAGTCGGTTATATTTTTGTTAAACCGTTAGTTTTATTTTAGTGTTATATTGTTTCTGTGTGGTAATTACAATAAACATACACTTATCTTATCTTATTTTTAATGACGCCGTACGGACCCTTCTAAACTTGTTCAGCCCAGCCGCTTGATGCATATCAAACAGACAGAGAGACAGAGTTACTTTCGAATTTATAATATTAGCACAGATAAATAGTAATACGTACAAATAATTGTATGGACTAGTTTTCAGGCAGTGTCAGTTGTCGAAATTCGACCGTAATACTTATTTATTAGCTTAATTTTAGCATTTGTCTCTTTTTTTTCATATAAACTTTAACTATGCCAAATCTCACTCTCCTCCGTGCTCAATAAGCTTAAAAAGGGGTACACAGTTTTGTTTAATAGCTTAAGGGTTAAGCCTTTTCCACATAGATATGCCTTTCCATACTTACCAGCGGCTTCTCAGAAATCAGTTCAGCCGTTACGACGTTTATAATATTAGTGGGATTAAAGGATCATTAAAAAGAATAAGTAGCCTTGTTTCTTGCCGGATTCTTCTCTGGCTTGGTCGCGGAGGAACAGGGAGTAAAATTGACTTTTCAAAGTAATCCTTGTGATTTTAATGAATAAATGAATATTGACTAGTAATATAGGTATAGTTCATTGGGATTTTCACGGGTAGAATCATCCCTTTTCAGGCTTAATATACATGTTTCAAAGCACTTCTAAATACTTAGGCATAAGTTGTATCTTCATTCAAGCGATTACTTATAGACTTATGAATAAAGTAATTGCAAATACTAAACTTCTCAATCTAAATAGTAATCGTCACATGTTATAACGTATGAGGTAAGTTGGGAAAACGTTCGAGTAATACAGGGTGCTTCAAAATATGTATGTTAATCCGAAACGTCATTGTCCTCAAAGCCAAAAAATGATGAATTTTAAAGATGTAAAGCCTCATGTGCCTGTAATTTCACCGGCAACCATACCATTCAAACCGCCAAACAAAACGGGGACGATGAAGATTTTAAGAAAAATAAATAAATAATGCTGGACATTTCACCCAGCCCTATCTAGCCCCAAACTAAGCAAGTCTTATTACTTAGAAAACTTTCGTGATTTATTTCAATAATTATTTTAGATACGGGATTTATCACGTACCGTTTTATCGGTGTTAGGCAAAGCAGAGCTTGTACTATGGGAACGAGATAACTGATAGAATACTTATATACTTTTTTGTTGTAAAAATTTACTTATAATATATAGAGAAACAACCAGACCCGGAAAAAATATCTGTAGATCATGCAAACAGTTGTTCCGCGGCGGGAATTGAACCCGCAACCTCCTGGGTCTCAGCCACGGAGGTCGTAATCCGTTTATTTGTGGTACAACCTGGTATCAATCACTACCACTCACTTGCACACTATTGCATGCTTTCGTGTGCAAGTGAGAGATGTAATGATTGTATGTAATATGTAATGATGTGTAATGATTTTCAGCGCCATCTTAGTTTCGTTACAAAAACGAAACTAAGATGGCGCCGATAAACCAGGTTATACCTCCCTAACACGTAAATATTAAACTTTTTATAATCTGATTTTATTTTAAATACAAATCAAATGACACCAACCAACTTTGATTGTACATAATTACTGATGTCAACGGTTTTTGATGCAATTAAAAAAGTACATACGCGATAAATACCCGTTCAAAATCAGTAATCATGTACAGTGATCGCGAAAGTTTGAAAAATACTATCTAAAAGATATTATTTTACAAACTTTGGTGACTTGAATATGTCTATACATTGCAGAAAAAAATCCTTTTTGACAGATTTTTCTTTTACTTTACATTTTCTATGAGCAAAATAGAGATAGAATGTCTATAAGCTTAGATACTGAATATTCAAAGCTTCAAT
Organism: Philereme transversata; assembly: GCA_963924445.1. Taxonomy (NCBI): domain Eukaryota; kingdom Metazoa; phylum Arthropoda; class Insecta; order Lepidoptera; family Geometridae; genus Philereme; species Philereme transversata. Next base: position 34,320,762 of record OZ004339.1, on the reverse strand, counting down.
TTGAAGATGAATTTATACTTTGCACAATTACGTACAATTTAATTAAAATTAAATGAGGCCGTGGTTCACCCTGATTTGAATTTAATTTGGCCGTCTGGTTTAGAAGCTCAATGTTATTTCGATGACAAGTCATTCCAATAGCAAATGTCTACTTAAATGTTCTGAAGGACAATGACTAGAACAACTTTTTTTTATAGATGATAATCAATAAGACTGTTTTATAATCACTGTTGACATTTTTATTTTTACTATTTTTTGTTACAATTTGCATGCTGTAAAGTAGAACATGGCTGTGATACATACCGGAATGCTCGCTTAAGGGCCGACGCGAACGACCGACCGTTTCAGCCACAGGACGTCCTCTGCTGAGAATAGGCCTCCCCCATCAATTTCCAGAGCGACCGATCTTGTGCGGCCCGCACCTAACGGCTCCCAGCAACCAGGTCGTCTTTCCATCTAATGGAGAGCATTTATCAACGAAAATTAGGTACGAGTTATGCTTATTAATGTCTTAATACCTATGTGAGGTATAACTCAATACTTAATTCTAAATATTTAACAGTAGGTAAAATACCTACTTAAATTACTCTATTTAGGGTCCAGAAGTGAAAATCATTATAAAAATAACAAGAACTTTATTAATACAAGAATAATCAGTTATAAAATCAATATCAACTCTATTTGCAAGTAGGTACTTCTTAATCAAATATTAACAAAGAAATTACCAATTTACACCATCAAGTTGAAACTATTTACTCTATTTGATCACTTTTTACCACAACTCAAGTTGGGGGCTGATTTATATAGCAACGGTAGGTAGATAAACGCAAGTTTCCTAACGGTATAATTATTTAGTCTGTAATATACAAAAATTAGCAAATTCGCAAACGTAATTAAACTAATACAATAAAACAGCTTACCACAATCAGATTCTTTAGATCAAGGATCTCCAAACTTTTTGACTCGTAGACCATTTGCCATGTTTTTCTGTTTTAGGAAGACCGCCTGCTCACCTTTATTATTAATTTTTATAATTTTTTTTTTATTATATTCTATATAATAAATAATTAAATATTATTAATTTTTGCAAATTCACACAACAATGCGTTTTTGACAGTCGGAAATTTGGCATAGTACACATACTGTGGTACTACTCACTTTGAAATATTTATTTTATTAACTGTAGTATGAAAAACTTAATAAATAGTAGGTCTTTGTGTGTAGGTATGTGGATTTTTCTATTCATAAAAAGCCAAAAAGAAGGTAAAATTAACCTGCTAAAATTATTAACATTTAACAGCTAAAATGCTTAAATGAGATCCCTTATCGTGTGCACTCAATATTTTTGTTTGATGACATGGACCCCTCCGAAATCTTGGTCGATATAGACCACTTTGGGTATCATCGATTTAGATGATTAAAAAGCTTGGAAATTTATTTGCTCAAACACGAACAAAAAATAAAAACATGAAACAATTGAGATGTAACTTATTACGTTGATTTAAAAAAGCGGTAATTGAATCAATTGAATAAAGCAATGTTGACTTTCTGACTTTTCAGTTACCTACCTAATTAGTTATTAACATATTGGGAAGCATAGTAAGCAACAAAAAGTTACATGAAGTTAACATTACAAGTAGACACTGAATAATTCCACCTGGAAAAAGGTAGAAAATCAATGTATAAAAAATCCATCCATAAAAAAATAATCATAAAATCCATACAAATCAGTTTCTAACTCAAATAACTCTAAATTGCTGGCAATCGTGGCAAAAGATTACAAGTATCTCATTTAAATATCTGCTTTCGCAGAAACGAATCTATACAATACTAATAAATTGCGAAATTGAGTTTGTTTGTTAGGCTTTAACGTCTTATTTACTCGACTTCTTCTCGTCCAATATACTAGGGGTGATCCAAAAGTAGTGATAATCAGTTATTTCTAGTGCACACAAAAATACAAAAAAAATATCAGTCACTTGCTCAGTTACCCACTAGTTCAAGAAAAAAAAATCATATAAATAGGCCACGATTCCCGGGAGCTACATTCCCCGGGAGCTGCTGAAAATGGCTACCTCACCAATACCGCAGAAGGTGGTGAAGGTAATAGCGTCGTTTCTACAAGGCCGCAGCTTCTCAGTGCGCGTGGAGCAAGCGCTCTCCTCCAGACGACCCATCGAGGCGGGAGTACCGCAAGGCAGCTGCCTCTCCCCTGTGTGTTACTCACGATACACCGATGACATTCCCATCACCGAAGATGCTCTGTTGGCCCTTTACGCGTACGACGCAGCATACATCACCAAGTCGATGAACCTTAATCACGCCGCCACCAAAATGCAAAGGGTCCTAACAGAGCTCCCCGCCTGGCTTACAAAATGGAGACTGAGTGTCAACGTGAGTAAAACACAGGCGGTGGCATTCTCGAAGAGGCTCACCCTGCCGCCGAAGCTCACTCTGGAGGATCAACCCGTGGCCTGGTCGCACACGGCGAAATACCTGGGAGTAACTCTAGACCGCAACCTCACGATGAGAAAGCACGCAAGGGACGTCCGCGGTCTAGCGAGCGTAACCCGAGCGCTACTCAAGCCCGTCCTGCAGTCCAACATTCCGCTCCGAATGAAGGTTGGATTGTATAAGACGTACGTCCGCCCGCGTCTCACATACGCGGCCCCCGCGTGGTATGCTTTGCTAGCCAAAGGCCACAGAAAGATACTGCGAAGTCAGCAAAGCCTATGCCTCCGGACGAACGTTAACGCGCCACGGTACGTTCGAAACGCCACCATACAGCGGGACCTGAAAATTGAAAGTCTGGATCAATTTATAGGCCGCTTAGCGACCAGGATGTTTGAGCGCCTAGATAACTCCACTTACTCTCATCTGCGAGAACTGGCCCCTCTCGCAGAAAGACCATCGAAGAGTAAGCCGTACCCGCGGGAATTGACCACAGACACTGACGACGACCAGGCGTCGTCAGATCGGGGTATCCCTCCCTCATCCCTTCCCCCTACCCATCTTCCTTTGAAGGTACCTGCGCGGCGACTGTCCGAAGATCCTCCCTGCGGAGTGAGCATCGGGCGGCCAGTAACGCGTGAGTAGCAAACCTGAGGCTCCGCAAGCCGACCCGATGACCCCCCCGTTGAAACGGGGGGCGGTAAGAACTCCGCAGGAAAGGGCCAAAAAGCCCGGCACTGCATCTCCCACACCGGCTTCGCCGGTGTGTGAGATGAACACACGTCTGAGCTACATTCATTTGAATACGGACTGTCAAGGAGTGAACATAAAAATGGAAAAACACGAAATCAGAGCTGTCATTAAATACCTCTGCTTGAAAAAAATGTGTACCAAAGACATACACAGCGACTTGGTGGAAATATTAAAGACCTCTTCTCCTCCATATTCCACAGTTGCACGCTGGGCTAAGGAGTTTAAGCTGGGAAGAACATCGACAGAAGACGAACACCGCGAAGGACGCCCATCGACGTCCCTCACTGAAGAAAATGTGAAAAAAGTTGAAGAAGTTGTATTGGAAGATCGAAGAGTGACTATCAGGCATGTAGCTGAGGTCACAGGGATCTCATATGGCAGCATTTAAAGAATCCTTGCGAACGAATTGCATATGAGAAAGGTCTCCGCGCGTTGGGTACCGAAAATGTTAAACGACGAGCAAAAGAAGAAACGAGTCGACATGTCAAGAGCAAATCTCGAAGAGTTTCAGGCAGACAAAGATAATTTTTTGTCACGTTTTGTGACCATGGACGAGACCTGGATCCACCATTTTGATCCTGAAACAAAACAACAATCGATGACATGGAAAAGATCCGATGAACCGACGCCGAAGAAATTCAAAGTGTCAAGCTCAGCAGGGAAGGTTATGGCGTCTGTTTTTTGGGACGCTAAAGGAATAATCATGGTGGACTACTTGGAAAAGGGGGCCACTATTACAGGCTCCTACTATGCAGAACAAATAAGAAGATTGCAGGAGGCTATTAAGGAGAAAAGGCGAGGCAAACTGCGGGCTGGAGTGCTGTTCCATCAAGACAACGCACCGGTTCACAAAGCTGCAATTGCCATGGCTGCCATTCAGGAAGCGGGCTTCGAGCTGGTGGAACACCCCACCTATTCACCAGATCTAGCCCCCAGTGACTTCTATCTCTTTCCACGACTCAAGGAACACCTCCAAGGCAAGAAATTTTACGATGATAGCGACGTGATGGCCGCGGTTGAGGACTTTTTTGAGAGTCAAGATAAAGATTTTTTTTCCAAGGGAATTTTAGGTTTAGAAAAGAGATGGACTAAATGTATAGACTTGCTAGGAGACTATGTTGAGAAATAAATTTATTTTTTTATTTTATTCATTGTGTTTATTATTGATTATCATTACTTTTGGATCACCCCTCGTACCTACTCTCACTATGGACCTCATAAGAAGATGCAAGGTCGCTCAGCGTCGTATGGAGATAGCTATGCTTGGTATTTCTCTATAAGGTCGAATTAGAAAAGAGTAGATTCGTAGACACCAAACTCACACAGCCCAGAGGATTGCAATCTAAAGTGGCAGTGGGCGGGGCACAGCTCGAAGAACTGAAGACCGTTGAGGCAGAAAGGTCTCGAGTGGAGACCACGCACTGTGATCTTCTTTTATACGACTAAGGTGACGAATAAGTATACGGCCTACCTAATGGACATAAACCCATCGGCTGACCAAAACGTCGAAACTGGTGCATGTATATGTATTGCTAATATATATTGCACCCGAGAATACAGGGTGTGGTGTAATGAGTGGATAATAGGGTATCTGCGGGTAGGGGCCATTGTGGCGGTTCAGAAAAATATTTGTTATGCTCAGTAAAAGTGCCTCAGTTTTCGAGATATTCGACGTTTTCGAAATTTAAGAAATATTTCACCCTTCGTCACTATTTTTGGCGCCAAGACTGCAAATGAATTTTTTTTTCTATCTGTTTTTTGGATAGTATTCTTGGATAGATGTGCTATCGAATGGAAACTATTATTTTTATAACACAAGCACAGTTATGTTTTTTAAATAAGATTTCACTAAAATTTTACTTGCTTTCGTTTGTTTTCCTGACCTTTTTACCCTTCTGTGGTGTAAAAAAAATGTATGGTGACTTGAATGCCAAATTAAAAAAAAATTAGCCTATTTCATCGAGATTCTGAAATGGTATATTACATATCATTGTCACAACTTGATTCAAAATTAATTCCTACCAAACTTATCAAGGCGTAATTTAAAGAAATATTTTTAGCTATTATTAGCAATAATTGTCTACTGTTCGCAGAACTACTAGTAATTCTTGGAACAGATTGCTTCCCGGCCCAGCGGCAATCGACACTATGTCTATGTTGCTCTTTCATGCTGTGAGTGAAAGAGAACTATCGTTTCGCGTAACGCATTTTTATGATTTTCGAGTCAGTGTGCTATCATACTACTCCCGTACAACAACGTGTTATCCTGTTTTGGATTGATACTCGTCAATTTTGTGCAGTGAGTTCGGACTTTGTTTTGCCTAGCGATTTGGACGTCTTAATTTTGTGAACCTAACGATTTTGTGCTGTGATCTCAGACTTGATTTGCTTTGTAACTTGGATTTTTTGGTATTGCATATTGATTGCAATGCCTCAGCTATACACTGCGTCTGAATATGCGCAAATGCATTTAATCTACTGCGAGTGTGGTGGTAACGCCAATCGAGCAGCAGCACTGTATCGGGAAAGATTTCCCAATGCACGCCATCCCGATTATCGTGTGTTTATTCGCGTACACAATGCTTACATGGAAGGTCGAATTCCTGGAAGTGGCATCGGTGGCACGAGTTCTGGGAGACCACAAGTACATAATGAAGAGGACGTACTTGATGAAATTGCTGCTGATCCGACCACATCTGTACGCGTAATAGCCTCTAATACTGGCATGTCAGCAAGAACAGTGCACCGAATTTTAAAAAGAGAAAAATTACATCCTTTTCACTACCAGCGCGTGCAATGTTTGCAGCCAAGAGATTACCCTGCACGAGTTGCATTTTGCCAAACAATGCTGAGAAAAATGAACGCTGATCCCGATTTCTTCGATAAAATTTTGTGGAGCGACGAATTCACGTGCAAAAAAGATGGGTATTTTAATATGCACAATTTGCACAGTTGGCAGCGTACAAACCCTCATTTGGCCAGAGAAGACAGGTCCCAGTATAAGTTCAAAATTAATTTATGGACTGGAATTCTAAATGGCAAAATCATCGGACCATTCGAATTGTCTGGAACATTGACTGCAGAAACGTATTTACATTTTTTACGGCACGAACTTCCACTTTTATTAGAAGATGTTTCATTAGAAGATAGAAGAAGAATGTGGCTGCAGCACGATGGTTGCCCCGCTCATTACGCCCGAAATGTTCGACAATACCTCGATGAAACATATCGTCGACGATGGATCGGTCGTTTGGGGACAATTTTGTGGCCACCTCGTTCACCAGACCTCAACCCATTGGACTTTTTTTACTGGGGATGCCTTAAAGAAAAGGTTTATAAAGACCCAATCAATACAGTGGACCAGCTACGGGAGCGTGTGCGATTAGCTACTCAGAAAATCACAGAGCAAAGAATTGCGAACAGGATTAAAAGATCTTTTATCAAAAGGTGCAGAGCATGCATCAGAGCACGTGGTGGCCTTTTCGAACACCTTTTGTAATAGTAAATTTAATAAATGAAATGCATTTAAAATTTATTGTTTCGTTTTATTTCATTACCGAATTTTAAACTAACGTTTTTAGGTGATTTTAAGTAATGAAGTAAACTTTAGTACTATTTGTAATTTTATAATAATTAGCTCTACCCATTTTAATAGGAATTACTTTTGAATCAACTTGTGGAAATACCATGTAATATACCATTTCGGAATCTCGATAAAATAGGCTAATTTTTTTAAAATTTGGCATTCAAGTGACCATACATTTTTTTTACACAACAGAAGGGTAAAGGTCAGGAAAACAAACGAAAGCAAGTAAAATTTTAGTGAAATCTTATTTTAAAAACATAACTGTGCTTGTGTTATAAAAATAATAGTTTCCATTCGATAGCACATCTATCCCAGAATACTATCCAAAAAAACAGATAGAAAAAAAAATTTCATTTGCAGTCTTGGCGCCAATAATAGTGACGAAGGGTGAAATATTTCTTAAATTTCGAAAATGTCGAATATCTCGAAAACCGAGGCACTTTTACTGAGCATAACAAATACACTTGAGAGCAATAAAATCGCACATCCGCACATTTTTACTTAAAAGTTAAATTTTTTTTTATTTGGAGCTTACAGCAAATTAAAATCAAATTAAATTAAAGTGCATAATCTAGGCATTCGCAGAACTGATAAAGGGTTGACATTTACCTTTAAAAACAACTCATTAGCAACAAAACAATAGACCCCCTTATGTCGCTCGATCCAGGTAAGGCCGGCGGCGGGATTTATCGCAGGTATAAAAGAGTGCATATTGAGGGAATGGTCATCATTTGGTCCTCCGTCGTCCGAGACACGTTCTCGGAGACCCGGATGACGAAATCACCTCTGCTAATGCGGAAGGTGAGTCATCTATATCAGACAGAGCAAACACTTCACAGAAACACCGACCTCGCCGGCGAGGTCGACGAGTCCCTTCAGTCGCCGCCTATACGAGGTACAGACACGTACCCGGGCGTTTCTCTCCTATCCCCACCCCGGCAACAGCCCAAGCCGAGGCTCGTACCTTAGTGGTGCCCTTGCGCTAGTTGCCTAAAAAACTTACTGGGCTGAGCGCCATCTGCGCTCGCCAAAAGTTCGGTTAAGCTGTCACGGCCTCAGAGGCCAACAGCGAGATTAGTCCATTCGAAAAAAAAAAAAAAAAATGGTCATCATTTGCATACCAACGTACAGTGTGAAAGGTTCTCTATTGATATTGGCTTCAAACGGAACACGAAAATGGATACTACACCAGAAGTAGCCACTCAAGTGGTTGCCCTTGTTGAATCGGGGCTTAAGCAAAGTCAAGTGGCTCGACAATTGAGTTTGAGCCGATTTACCGTTCGGCGTGTATACCAGAGGTATCAAGAGACTGGTGGCTACCAACGGCGACAAGGATCGGGCCGTCCCCGTGCTACAACAGAGCGTGATAACCGCTTTCTTATAACGACATCTTTAAGAAATCGTCGTTTGAACGCAGTTCAACTGGGCCAACGACTTCAAGAAGTTCGTGAAGTAGAAGTTAGCCGGTGGACAGTCAGAAGACGATTGAGAGAAGGTGGCCTGACTGCACACAGGCCAGCAAACGGGCCGAAATTGACCCCAGCCCACCGAGAAGCCCGCCTTCAGTTCGCTCGAGACCATTTGAATTGGACCGAAGAGCAGTGGAGTGCAGTCCTGTTCTCTGATGAGTGCAGGATGTGCTTGCATGGCAACGACGGACGGGGGAAGGTGTATAGAAGATCGGGAGAGCGATTTGCCCAATGCTGCATAACAGAACGTGTCGCCTATGGCGGTGGATCAATCATGTTTTGGGGAGGCATGTCTATGGAAGCAAAAACCGAGCTTGCCTTCATCACCGGACCGAATACTGGTCGCCAATCAAGAGGATTGACTTCCATACGATACATTGAGGAAGTACTCGAGAGCCACGTCGTACCTTTTGCTGGGTTTATCGGCGAAAACTTTCTGTTTATGCAAGATAATGCAAGACCGCATACTGCTGGCATAGTGATCGAGTACCTTCAAGAGGTGGATGTGACCGTTATGGAGTGGCCAGCTCGAAGCCCAGACCTCAATCCCATCGAACATCTATGGGACGAGCTGAAAAGAAGAGTTCGAGGCCGAGATGCTCCTCCATCGACTCTACAGGAGCTGCAACAGGCGATCGCAGAGGAATGGGAGGCTATTCCTCAAGACTTTACCAAAAGTCTAGTAACATCAATGAAAACACGAATGGAGTCAGTGATTCAGGCTAGGGGAGGGAACACTCGGTATTAATAACAAACTTTTAATTAATTTTATCTTTTAATTTCATAACTTTGACACCAATACTTGAATAAAGAATTTTTTACTAAACATGCATTTTTGTTATTGATCCACAAAAGCATTTTTATGTAATGATTGAAAGACAAATCAGATACCACTGGATAGGTATTAAAATAGACTATGAATCTGCATTACAGAAACATAATATTTTTTGTTTTTTTTTTAGTTATGTCAAAAAATCATGAATGTGCGATTTTTTTGCTCTCAAGTTTATTTTTCTGAACCGCCACAATGGCCCCTACCCGCAGGTACCCTATTATCCACTCATTACGCCACACCCTGTATAAGAAACGCCTGCACGTTACAATCTGCCGAAAATAAGCTCAAACGGTGGTTAGTCGAACTGACGCCATATCAAGTCGACCTAACGTGATATTTTATTATATATATATAGTGATATGTATTTGTTTATTATAGCTTTTTAAAAGAAATGTTGTTTTATAATGTGTTTTATGTTAGCTTACCTAAAAATTATCTCTTTGATTTATATAAATATTTAATGGTATTATTTATTATTTGATTGCAATTTATTAATTTAGTCGTTCATGATCAATGCAATATTGACGGAAGTCAGTTATAATTAAATTTGACATTTATGTACCTTGTTTAAAATAATTGTGATAGCGATTATTTGTAATTACGTACTAAATTGTAGTTTTATTATTTGAGCAATATTTACTCGTTTAATATTCATTTTTAAACAAAAGTCGTGCCACTATCGCGTGACTATTTAAGCATTGACGCCTATTCGTAAGAGCTCAGAGTCATTCGGTTAAGCTGTCACGGCCTCAGAGGCCAACAGCGAGATTAGTCCATTCGAAAAAAAAAAAAAGTAAGAGCTCATTCGTTCTCGAGCTGCGAAGCGTAACGCTCACCTAAAAGTGTTAAATGTGTGTGTAGTAATGATTGAAGTATTTGTCATAAAGGAATAAATGAATAAACGAAGACTTGTAAAGCATCGTGGTGTTTTTCTACTAAGCTCGCCTTCATTTGTAACTATCCTTGGATAGTATGGTGAACAGTAAAACTATAACCAAAATTGAGTTGCTCCGAAAAGAGATTGATTTTATTTACATAACATTAATTAATCACAAACTCACCTGAAAAGAGAAACAACATTTAAAGCTATTGCTTCACCAGTTATTATTATTTTAAATATTTTCAAATTACAATATAATTCTCATTTGTAACATAACCTCCTGCTGTGTCATTCAGTCAATATGACAGGCAGCTTCATATATTCAAATGAGTTCACAGATAAATTATACGTCAAAGTTATTACGCGGAAAATTCAAACTAAATGAAGTATCACGCACTTCGTTTATATGTATCTAACGTTGACAAATTAACAAATTTATGATTATTATCGTAACATTCTCTGAAGGTATCCGTTTTATTACAAGTTATGTTTAGGAAAATTACTTTTATTTGGTTTTTTTACCAATAATTAACTATGAACTACACTCGTGAGCAAAAAAATCGACTCAGGACTCACGCTCGCGGTTAAAAGTTCCTAGCCAAAAATCGGAAGCTTTCATTCTATTTCTGAGTTTAACATCTCAAAGCTGTTAGTTTAAGCCTTAAAATAAGTGGTCTACTTTATTATTTAATTTATTTTTTGGTAAGTAAAAAATATTAAATGAGAAGAAGTCTTAAACAATGAAAACAGGTAATAATTAACAGTAAAGAAAATACAAGCTTAAACTCGTCAAAATATTAATTTTATTGAAATTAACTTATCAATATTTAGTGTTCCCCCCCCCCCCCCTGGCCCTAATAACAGCTTCCAATCGCTTCTTCATGGATCGAATAAGTTTCTTTAATCGATCTTGTTCGATACTATCCCATTCTTCAATGAGCGCCGCTTTGAGGTCCGATTTCGTGGCTGGTGCAGAATTTCTAGCCCGAACTTTTCTTTTGAGTTCATCCCACAAATGCTCGATAGGATTTAAGTCCGGGCTACGCGCTGGCCAGTCCATAGCGGCAATTTCGACCTCCTGTAAATACTGCCGAACGGAACCTGCAGTATGTGGACGGGCATTATGGTGCATTAGGATGAAGTTTTCGCCGATAACACAGGCGTAGGGAACGACGTGATCCCCTAAAATCTCTTCGATGTATCGGTTCGCCGTCAACCTTCCCATTCGACCGCCAGTTTCAATAAAAACCAACTCAGTTTTTGCCTCCATTGAAATGCCCGCCCACACCATCCAGGAACCTCCTCCAAAAGCCACATTTTCTTTATACAGCACTGCACGAATCTTTCTCCAGGTCTTCTGTAGACTCGTCCTCTTCTATCGCTACCATGCAAACACACTCTGCTTTCGTCTGAGAAGAGAACGGAACTCATCAGTCCAATCAACGTGTTCTCTGGCAAATCGTAGGCGGGCTGCTCGGTAGGCTGGGGTCAATTTGGGGCCAGTAGCTGGCCTTTTTGCCTTAAGGTTAGCTGCCTTAAGTCGTCTTCTGACTGTCCAGCCACTAACAGCCACTCCCCGCGTTTTTCTGAGCTCTTGTTGGACTTGAACGCCAGTGAAGGCCCGATTTCTCAGCGATGTGTTGACAATGAATCGGTCATCTCTCTCTGACGTGCACCTTTTTCTTCCAGAACTACGTCTTAGACTAAATTTACCAGTCTCTTGGTAACGATGGTAAACTCTGGAAACAGCAGACTGCCTCATGTTCAGCGCACGTGCCACTTCACGCTGACTTTGGCCTTGTCGCAATAGGGTGACCACTTGAGCAGCTTTATCACTTGTTGTGTCCATTTTCAGGTAGAATTCTTTTTTGTTGATAACGGAGATGTATATCGGTTGACGTTTGACGGCTAAGCGATGAGGGTGGGTCAGTTAGATAACCTTTTATATGAGTCAGTAACCCTTAATTATTACTAATGTAAACACGCATAAAAAGGGTGGTTACTGATCACAATATATTGTTGTGTTGTGTGAGCAAGAAACATTACAATATTTTATATAATTTGGAAGCTAATACTATCAGCTTTAAGATTTTACTAAGGAAAAAATATTTTCGCGTTCAGTTTTTTTGCCAGTGACTTGCAACTGCAGGTGAGTCGCCTGAGTCGATTTTTTTGCTCACGAGTGTATAATGGTCCATAATAAAATTTAAATTAAAAAAACTGTGATGCTAAGCGGTTACCGTAATCTATGGACGTCTGTAACACCAAAGGCATCATTTGCGCGTTATCACTCTGAGTCATTATAGGTGCAAAGTTTCATTTGCCATAAACACATTATTATTCGGTGGCAGAAATAGGTACAGTGGTAGTACTTCCCCGGGTGAATTTGTTCACTCTACTACATATCCAAAATCAAATTAAAATTTTCAAATAAAATAAAGCCGCGGAAAACAGCCAGTACCCTTATAGATTGGTTCATCTCAGTCCATTCAAGATAAATAAGTACTTGTATTGAAAATATCGCAGCTAACAATCTGAAGTCACTTCGCTAGGTAAGATTATTTATTGCCTTCTCAGAAGGGAGTAATAATTTTTATTTAGATATTCTATTTGTAAGTCGAGACGAAATTGCTAAAGTGATGAAGCACCCACCTTCACCCCTCTGTTGTCAGTTTGGAGGTTTCGTGGGTATCTACCGGATTTATACCTGATTTATTAGTAGTAAATGGATTTTTATAAGCATTGTTACCCTTATCTTTTCTTAGGGGGACAAAATGTCTTTTATAACAAAAAGAATATACAATTATTTACATGACTAAAATACAAAAGAAACAGTTGAATCATCTAAAAGCCGTTGCAAACGATCACCTACCATCCAGATCACTACCAGGCAGAAATGTCCCCAAGACACTAGTTGCATTGCCCCGCTGAATTACAATATGGATATGGCGCTTATCTGGGTCAACGCATAAGCAATGCGTTGACACACATAAACGCCAGCTCTCGGATCACACGTCGCTTCGACCAGACACCCAGAAATTATTTTAAAAAAGCGATGGGCCCCGGTCCCGTGGCCCCAGGGTCTCGAACCCAAATGGCTGAAAGCCTTATCTTGAACGGTAAGTTGAAGAAAAGGGTTTTTTTAGGATTCCGGAGGACAACGGAACCCTCATGGTTTCACCGTGAAAGTCTGTATGTCCATCTGTCTGAACTCGTAGTAGACTATTGTTGTTTTTAACTGAAACTGTTCATTTTTTCAGAAACATGGTATGTAAAGCTATACTCGTATAGCCTCAAATTTGTCGTGAAATCTACTATAATCATTTATTTACATTTGCGTGTTGGTCCCAAAACTACTGCAAATGTGGTTAAAAACCGCACAGTAAGTTCGTAACCTACCCAGCGGTAAAATTCCATCATCTCGTCAGGTGCTTCAATAAAATACAAAAATCATATTACACAAAAATTTACTTGATGAAAAAATGTACCCAATTAATAAAACTGAAAGCTCGCAGTTTTACAGAGCAATATTCATCACATATTCTCGTAAATCCGTCATTGAGAGTGCTGAATAACACAATCCGATGTAAACGAAACGAGGAGTAATGTTGATGCTTTCAAACATCAAAGGCTTCCTTCTCCCGAATCTATTCGAAGATGTGAGTCAAATATTTCATTCAAATTGGTTAATATTAATTTTATGTTGAAATGTTTATGTCATTCGCGATAAAGATGTTTGTGTATTCTATAGATGCATTCAGTCTATTTCTACCCATCAGAGCTATTGTCTTTTCACCCACGTTATATTTGGTTCCCACACACTTCGCCAGATATTTATTTCTAAGACGTTTATTTTTATACATTCTGTGTTATTTTATTCAGTTAACAAAAAGTTTGGTCAAGGACCTTTACCAGCCATCTAGTCCCTAAATACATAAATTGGGAAAACTTTATGACGTAAAAATTCTTAGCTTGAATTTTAAGAAACTTTGCACATTAGTCAGTCGTAATCGATTACCATTTGAACCAATTTATCAACGCAGAGTCATCTAAGGTGCAGACATCGTTTTTACTATGTTATTAATTGACAGTGCTGTATATTTGTAAAAAAACATTTAGAAGTAAGGCAGTAATGTAGCAGCTATTAACTTAATTTCCGCTACATTACTGCCCTGTCAACTCTCAGAAAACCAAGAAATGCTGGAATTTTATACCTGCCCCGTATCAGACAAAAACAACCTAGCTGAGGTTTCTTTACTCATGTTCCTTTGCTTTATTCCAGGTGATCTTCAAACCTGATCATGAAGCACTAACCTCAAGATGGAATCAACCGAAGACGAGTTCTACAATATATGCCTGAACCTCACCAGCGAAGAAGCCAGGCTAGGCAGTTGCAACTTCAGCAGTGAATATGAAAATGGAGAACTGCTCGAAAAGGTGGTCTCCAGGGTTGTCCCTATATTCTTCGGCTTCATCGGCATCGTTGGACTCGTTGGCAACGCTCTAGTAGTCCTAGTTGTAGCTGCCAACCCTGGCATGAGATCAACTACAAATCTGCTGATAATAAACCTTGCCGTCGCTGATCTTTTGTTCGTGATATTCTGCGTACCATTTACTGCTACAGATTATGTTATGCCAAGATGGCCGTTCGGAGACTGGTGGTGCAAAGTCGTCCAGTACTTCATAGTTGTGACAGCACACGCCTCGGTCTACACTCTAGTCTTGATGTCTTTAGACAGATTCATGGCTGTAGTCCACCCTATAGCCTCCATGTCGATCAGAACAGAGAAGAACGCATTGCTGGCGATAGCTTGTATATGGGTGGTTATTTTAACGACGGCAATTCCAGTAGGAATATGTCATGGAGAAAGAGAGTACTCGTACTACCATCGGAACCACTCCTCCTGTGTATTTTTGGAAGAGCAGGGGTACAGCAAGCTGGGTTTCCAGATGTCGTTCTTCCTGTCTTCATATGTGATTCCACTGGCGCTGATCAGTGTGCTGTATATGTGTATGCTGACGAGGCTGTGGAAGAGTGCGCCAGGGGGAAGGGTATCTGCGGAGAGCAGGAGGGGAAGGAAGAAGGTGACAAGGATGGTCGTGGTCGTCGTGGTCGTGTTTGCGGTGTGCTGGTGCCCTATACAGGTGAGCCTTTTATTATTTGACATAGATTTTTGGATAGCTCCAAATTTCAATACTCCAGATGTGTTTGCATCGTTTTTTATATCCACGTTTTAGACAAATTATCATCACTCACAAGCTGAATACACCTACCTAAGCCGCTCCCGCTAAGTTTGTGCCATCTATCACGATCACCAGTTTCACCCAACGATGGCCTTGTATTTGGCATTTGTGTAATTCCAAACTGCAAACTGCGGCAAAAACTGTAGTTTCAGTATAGATGTAACTTTGCCACAGAAAAAGCAACAATTATTTTTACTTTTTGCTAATTATAACTTTTTAACTATATGCAGCTCTCGAATGATCCCATAACAAGTTTCAAATAATGTTTCGTGGTGTCCAGAGTCTTGTTAGGGTTTCAAACAAAAATATTTAAAAGGAACCCTTACACAATTTATAATATCCTTGCGATTTTAATTATGTCATTGTTCTGATTATTATGTTACTATTAAACTAAACCTAAATTCATAATTATTAAATGAATTATTTCAGATTATATACGATAGCTCTCTATACTTTGAAATTTTGACCCTTACCATTTGGCCCAGTTGATAATCAAATTTTTTTTTCAACTTTTGATAATATTATCCAATATGACGAATTTAGTAGGGATTATAGGGTTATCTTATAAAATCTGAAATAATTAACGTTGATAAGAACATAATATGCATTATATTACTGGAAAAAATACAAAAGTCCCTAGAGCAGATATTTTAGAATTCTGCTTTAAAAGTTCTTTGTTTTCCGCTCAAATTTTGAAGTGCATTTCCACCAGTGTGACAGTCTACTTCACAATGTTTGACACACATGCTTATTTCGGTGGACTCGTTCGTGTAAATGTTTACGAAGTCTAAAATGAAGTAAATTGGAGTTTTACAAGAAAGATTTTTTAGCCAATATGCCGCGCACGATTTCGTTGGATGACGCCGCAGAATTACCAGCACTGTAGTGTTAGAATTATATAATTAAATAGATATTTATATATAATAATGGACGGTTACTATGTCAGTAAAGTGTAACTTGAATAATATCTAAAATGTATTGAGGATTAATCATATAATTTAAATAGATTTTTAAGGTATAAAACAATGTAAATAGATAATTAAGTATACTTCACTTCACTATTGGTAGAATGGCCTCTGTGGCTAGTTGTTGCCACAATTATGCCAATATCAAGTCGACAGAATGTTTCCGATATAAAAACAAGATGGCGATGACAGGAGGGTGTGATGGCTACTGAGACAGATGGCGAAACAATAAAATTGTGGATTTATCAAAACAAGTCTTTTTTACACTTCACCTCGGCTAATCTCATATCAGAAGTGGCAACAGAACTATGGCGAATGAAAATGAAGAGAAACAGGAAACACGGTCCCGATCCCGGCATCGGAAACATCGCAGTAAGCGTCGTCATACTAGCTCGGATAGCGACTCTTCAGATTCGAGTAGCACCAGAAGTTCATCGAAGTCGCACAAGAGGAGAAAGCGTCGCCTTCACCACCGTCACGGACGTGAATATAAGTCGCGTAAGCGGATGCAAGGATCATCGCGACGAAGGAGCACCTCACGGACCACGGGTCGAGTGAACAGAGGGAATTCAGACAATATTGGAGAAAAAGGACAGTTTATTGATTCAATGGGAACGCTGACACCAGTAATTTCGTCGACACCTGCTCCAGTAGAAGCGCCTACAGCTCCAGAACCACGGTTATTGGTTTAAATCCTGCTTACTAACCTTTCTAATAATGTTGAGGAAACATTAAGAAGTTGGCAGTCTAATGTTGATAGATCCATTGACTGAATTTATGTTGAACACATTTATATATTATGTATTATAGGCTATTATTTTCATTTATTATTACAATTATTTGGCTGGCGGTCTAATGTTGAGAGATCCATTGACTGAACCTATGTTGAATAATGTACGAGGTGTTGCTCATTTTATTTTGATTATGATTGGAGAGCAGTCTAATGTTGATAGATCCATTGACTGAATACCTATATAAATGACTTATCAATTAGTATAGTATTGAATATGTTTATGTTAGTTTGAATATGTTTATGTAATTATTATCTTTATGTAGAAGGAAGTTGATTTAAGATGTGGAATTATAAACAATAAGTCTTATTATAAATAATACTCAGATTATACTGTCTACTAGGTACTTAGTTATAAAGTGTAATCAAGATACTATGTTAATGAAAAATCATTGCATTCATCATTATTTCTGTAAGTTTGAGGACAAACTTAAGGTCAGGAACGGCCGAATGTTAGAATTATATAATTAAATAGATATTTATATATAATAATGGACGGTTACTATGTCAGTAAAGTGTAACTTGAATAATATCTAAAATGTATTGAGGATTAATCATATAATTTAAATAGATTTTTAAGGTATAAAACAATGTAAATAGATAATTAAGTATACTTCACTTCACTATTGGTAGAATGGCCTCTGTGGCTAGTTGTTGCCACAATTATGCCAATATCAAGTCGACAGAATGTTTCCGATATAAAAACAAGATGGCGATGACAGGAGGGTGTGATGGCTACTGAGACAGATGGCGAAACAATAAAATTGTGGATTTATCAAAACAAGTCTTTTTTACACTTCACCTCGGCTAATCTCATATCAGAAGTGGCAACAGAACTATGGCGAATGAAAATGAAGAGAAACAGGAAACACGGTCCCGATCCCGGCATCGGAAACATCGCAGTAAGCGTCGTCATACTAGCTCGGATAGCGACTCTTCAGATTCGAGTAGCACCAGAAGTTCATCGAAGTCGCACAAGAGGAGAAAGCGTCGCCTTCACCACCGTCACGGACGTGAATATAAGTCGCGTAAGCGGATGCAAGGATCATCGCGACGAAGGAGCACCTCACGGACCACGGGTCGAGTGAACAGAGGGAATTCAGACAATATTGGAGAAAAAGGACAGTTTATTGATTCAATGGGAACGCTGACACCAGTAATTTCGTCGACACCTGCTCCAGTAGAAGCGCCTACAGCTCCAGAACCACGGTTATTGGTTTAAATCCTGCTTACTAACCTTTCTAATAATGTTGAGGAAACATTAAGAAGTTGGCAGTCTAATGTTGATAGATCCATTGACTGAATTTATGTTGAACACATTTATATATTATGTATTATAGGCTATTATTTTCATTTATTATTACAATTATTTGGCTGGCGGTCTAATGTTGAGAGATCCATTGACTGAACCTATGTTGAATAATGTACGAGGTGTTGCTCATTTTATTTTGATTATGATTGGAGAGCAGTCTAATGTTGATAGATCCATTGACTGAATACCTATATAAATGACTTATCAATTAGTATAGTATTGAATATGTTTATGTTAGTTTGAATATGTTTATGTAATTATTATCTTTATGTAGAAGGAAGTTGATTTAAGATGTGGAATTATAAACAATAAGTCTTATTATAAATAATACTCAGATTATACTGTCTACTAGGTACTTAGTTATAAAGTGTAATCAAGATACTATGTTAATGAAAAATCATTGCATTCATCATTATTTCTGTAAGTTTGAGGACAAACTTAAGGTCAGGAACGGCCGAATGTTAGAATTATATAATTAAATAGATATTTATATATAATAATGGACGGTTACTATGTCAGTAAAGTGTAACTTGAATAATATCTAAAATGTATTGAGGATTAATCATATAATTTAAATAGATTTTTAAGGTATAAAACAATGTAAATAGATAATTAAGTATACTTCACTTCACTATTGGTAGAATGGCCTCTGTGGCTAGTTGTTGCCACAATTATGCCAATGTCAAGTCGACAGAATGTTTCCGATATAAAAACAAGATGGCGATGACAGGAGGGTGTGATGGCTACTGAGACAGATGGCGAAACAATAAAATTGTGGATTTATCAAAACAAGTCTTTTTTACACTTCACCTCGGCTAATCTCATAGTAGTAATATACATTTTAAACTACTGCAGCATAATGCTGAGTGGTGACCGCTTGCTGTCACAAAACTCACTATGTTCTATACTGTTATTCAATAATTTACTTATGTTACTCAATATAAACGTTTTATTATTAAATATCATTATTTTTCGCACTCTTTGGCCCAATGTTGGGCAAAAAAAATCTGGTTGTGTCAGAGTTCCAGTCAGTGGTCAGCTTGGCCCACTGATCATCCATCACACAGCATAAATGACCAGCTTAATCCTACTTGAGCTTGGCGGCTTTCGTAGCTACATCGGCAATTAGTGTACGAGAGCGCGACTCGGTAATGCGTATGTGGTATTAAAGACATTAAAACAAATCTAAGTAGGTATGGAACCCTTTGCGCTGGTCCCAGTCATACTTGACCGGTATTATTTTGCCTCCATCGCAGTCAAGCTTCGTTACAAAAAGGTTTAATAACAAATCTCGAGCCTTCAATTAGGAAGATATCTTTGTCAACAAATTAATTTCGCTGCTCAAACAAACTTCCAATTAAAATTATAATCATTTTCATGTTTATTTATTTGTGAACATGACACGATTACACTGTGGATTTTGTTTTATTAAGCGTGTTTTTTTAACACGAGAAACCATGTTACGTTACGTGTATTCAAATTTCCTCGATTAGCATATTCCTGACGTACCACTTAGCATTAAATCTATGTTAGCTGAACCATGCAGGGACCGTACAAAGAAATATATTTTTATTTTTAATAAAATGATGATCGTGAGATATGGAGGAACATGGGGGAGACCTTTGCCCAGCAGTTGAAAAGTATAGGTTAAAAAAATATAAATCAATCTGTACACAGGCCAACTTTATGCTAAAAAAAACATATAAAAATTACTGACAAATTATAGCTTTCATCCCACTTAATACCTATTTACATAATATTTAATCACGTATGATACATTTAATTTATTAATTATTGAGTAAATAAAACAAAATATATTATGCATTTAATACATACATTTTCAACACAGCGCCATTAAGCCCCAAACTAAGCAAAGCTTGTACTTACTATGGAAACCAGAAAATGAATACAATAATAATATAAATAATATATTATTATTTATTATGATAAAATTATGTAGGTACATTACTTTCATTATTATTCAATTATATTTCAATTAATTAATGTTGGCCACCCAGAACTGAGTGTAGGCCTCCATGCAATACCATACACGGCGATCTTGAGCGAGTCGGATCCAGGTCTTGCTCGTAACCTCTACCAAGTCGTTGCACCATGAACTTTTAGGTCTTCCTCTTGTGCTCACCGCGTCTCGTGGGTACCAATGGAGGATACGCTACTATGAAAGAAATATATAAGTATTATTTATATTTGAGACACACGGAACAGACTACTATGGCTCTAACGGAAGACCAGCGCTGGGTAGCCAGTGCTAACATGTTGAGTTGGAGCCTTTTTGTGACACATGCAGTGAGTGCAATAGGACACACATAGATTTCTAGAGCCGGTCGCATCTTGTGCGGGTTGCATCCAACCTTTAACAGGTCGAATTTCCATCTAGTGGCCTTTCAGTGCGTGGTCTGCACTCGAAAACCTTTCTGCCCCAACACCCGCCAGACCTACTAAATAGATAAAAGAATTTTCCGAATTATAACAAATTCGGAAAAATAATATTTTCCCTAGAACATCGTTCCGCTTCAAGCTAAGCCAAGTAAAATCCGAAAAGAAAAACCGACCGACATGTCCAGATAAATTACTGTAGAATAACATATATTTAATACAGATCCTATTTTCGGGTCCAGCCGCCTTAAAAATAAACAGTGACCTATCTTTTAAACAAGATGAACAGAACTAGGCAGATACAAACTTTTTTAAATTAAATATAAATATAGCATGACATTTCACACAGCACTATCTAGCCCCAAACTAAGCAGTGCTATTTAATAGAAAGCATTCTTTTTCCGCTAACTCGATAAAAAAAAGCAAAGGTAAACTTTACTCTTGACGACATTCGTGGCGCAGTGAGCGAATGATCACTGAGACGCAGGAGGTTGCGGGTTTGATTTCCGCCTGTTTACTAATTACTAAGTTCCTTAATAAGTAGCATTCTTACAGTTATCTGGCTCCCATATTAGCTTAGCTTAGTTTGGGGCTAGATAGGGATGTGTGAAATATCCAGCATTATGTATTTATCTACTTTGCATTGTTACGCATCGAGACCAAACTGTAATTATAAAATCATAAAATAAAATATTGGGAGTCCAAACTAGAGGACTACCCAAGTCGCTTGCCAATCAAAGATAATTAGCATTTGTACGGTACTCAATGGCTACAGAAAACGTTGAATAAAAGGGGTATTTCAGGAACCCTTTTAAGGGTATTAAAATTTCAGCATCTTAGAAATATTTAGTCATTTTTATTTTAACAGAAATCAGGGGTTGTTTTGTCCGCTACTCCCCTAGAGTTCTACGTGGTAAAAATCAGATCAGTTAAGTTGACTAACTTAGGTAGGTACAAACCCTCAGTGCCTTTGAATCTTTGGTTCTTGAAAATGCCTGTTTCCTCACAGTTTAGATGAGAAACGAAATTAATGAAATATAAGGTCAATTTTTTTGTTATTTTTTTTTATAATCTACATGGAGATGGTAGAAGCAAATGGCCCACCTGGTGTTAAGTGGTAAGCAGCACACTAATATTATAAATGCGAAAGTTTGGATGTTTGTTTGTTTGTTACTCAATCACGTTGTGACGGCTAAACCGATATCGATGAACTTTGGTATATAGATAGATGAAGACTTAGATTGAAACATTGGCTACTTTTAATAGACAAATCACGCGTGCGAAGCTGCGGGAAGAAGCTAGTTGCCTATAACAAAGCATTGCCTCATAGATCACCAACATCCATCAACTTGAGGCGCACAGGTTTAAAGCCTCACGTGCCTATTAATTCACCGGCACCCATACCCTTCAACCCGAAACCCAGCAATGCAGCTTGGCGGCAGAAATAGGTATAGTGGTAATACTTTCCCGGGCGAGCCCTCTCACAAAGAACTCTACTATTACTAATCACAGTTCATCTTATTCAAAGCAAATGTTTACCAAAATCATTTTCTCAATTTATTATCCCGAGTATGTAACATATTTCAAAGGATGACAACCCTGAAAGCTGAAAGACCATTGAAAAATATAATAAAGGTTCTGATAAAGTATCGTTACAATATTTTCCCCGAACCCTGCTCGGTGAATTGTATTATCTGGGTACGTATATATCATATTTGTAAACGAATATATTTTGTAGTTTTTCATAAAAACAAAACGATGCCGATATTATTAACTTTATTGTTCTGTGATCGTTTTAAAATATTTTTTAACGAAAACAAATATCGTTTATGTATGAAAATATAGCGGCTACGGTCTAAAATTGATTAGCACACGATACTTACATGATTTCTCAAAAAATTTGTTTTATTTAGGTTATCCTTGAAATCCCACGAATATTACAAATGCGAATGTTTGTATATATGTATATTTATTACTCTTTCATGTGGTAACGGCTAAACCGATTTCAATGAAATTTGGTATGTACGTAGATCATAACCTGGATCAACACATAGCTACTTTTTATTGGCAAACCACGCCCGCGAAGCCGCGGGCGGAAGCTTGTACTCTATATGCTAGTGGTTCTCTGAGAACAGTAGACCTCTCGACTTAAATCCAAAAGGTAATTCTGATTGGTATTCTGATTGATAATTCTATTGATAATTCGATAATTGATAATTCTGATTGGTAATTCTGATTGGTCTACATTTTCCGAAAACAAATACAAAAATTTAAATTTTTGCAACATCTTTTATAGAATGAGCTCCTTAGTATGATTCTCATATTTTATTGAAATTCGTCGATAAATAACGCTACGGTCAACTTCCCCCCTATTTTCCCCGCAATCAAAAATCACGATCGACCTAAATATTTAAACAAATCCAGGAACTTGTGTGCCAATTTTCGTCAAAATCGGTTGAAAAATGACGTAGGCGAGAACAGACAGACAGCCGGACAAAAGCATGTTTTGGCCAATCTCAAAACTGAGACGCCTCGCTCGCTTCGCTCGCTTGGTCAACTAGGTACCCTAACTTCAAAACGTCTGTGTCTATTTATATGTGTATGGAAAAATATCGTTAGGAAAATATTGATGGGGTCTATAAAAATTTGAACTTGCGGGATTATAAAACCCCAAACGAATCATCATCATCATATCAGCCCGTCTTCGTCTCCATTACTGGCATCCTTTTCATACCTCACTCTGTCCGGTCCCTTGTAAGTCTTATCCATTGTCACCCAAATTTTTGACAACCTCCGTGGCGCATTGGGTGAATAGCCGGCTGAAGCGCAGGTGGTAGTCGGAGTCGGTTCGATTCCCGGCGCTGAACAAATGTTTGCATGATCTACAGATATTTGTTTCGGGACTGGATGTTTTTCTATACGCACATATCTATTTATAATTATGCAATTACAAAAAATAAGTATATAAGTATTCTATCAGTTATCTGGTTCCCATTGTACAAGTTTTGCTTAGTTTGGGGCTAGATAGCGCGGTATGAAATGTCCAGCAATGTTTATATAATTATTTATTAACTACGTTTATAACGTCATTCGACCACCGGACTCTTGGTCTACGAGCATAACTTGGCCACCATTCTGTTATCGCCTTCGTCCAACGCCCATAATCCCTTCTAGCCAAGTGTCCCGCCCATTTCCACTTCAGCCTTGCAATCCGCATACCCAAATCCACATTCTTTGTGCAACGTCGAATTCCGAAATTTGGTATAAAATAAAAAATAAAATAATCAGTGTTTTAATAAGACAACTTAGATGCACACATATAAATTATTCATACAATAAAACAAAACAAAATAAAAGAAATTTGCCCAGCATTGGTGTTAAGTTAATTATAGTTAACACCCAGCATCTCTGTCATATCTGCCAGATAGAGCCGCAATTAATTTGTTCATGCAGCATTCTGCGCAATCTGCGCTTGAGGATGCTATTTTATATGATCTAGGACTAACATTTCGAATAAATAAATCAAATAAATCGATGTTTCTTTCTTCTAGATTATCCTGCTGGTGAAGGCTCTGGATGCATACAACATCACGTACTTCACGGTGACGGCACAGATCGTCTCCCATGTACTCGCCTACATGAATAGTTGCGTCAATCCGCTGCTCTACGCTTTCCTGTCGGAGAACTTCAGGATAGCTTTCAGAAAGGTAAGAGAACTTTAATTTATCTTCCAAATTATTCTAGAATCAAGTTGGTCTATCAATTCTTTGAGCACACCTCGTCAGATTTGAGCAGCATAAGAAAAACACATTAACGAGACAAACAAACGAATTATACGTACATTTTTTACTCAGAATGTACATTTTTGTACTGTTGGTTCGTAAGCACTTTTAAATGATATATCTACTTAGAATTATTTACTAAGTAAGTAGATATTTAAGAGCCTACCTTTCGCTACTGTGTCGGTCACTCCATACGAAAATACGCACAGTGCGAAATGAAATTAAATGAAATTTATTTGCTATATAAATTTCACATTCTTCATTATTGATGGCGTGAAATTTTTTAGTATTTGAACTTTCGAGTTCGCGGTTATTTTTTTAACTGTTAAGATCTTCGTATGACCACAATCTCATCTGATGGTAAGCGATGATGTGGTCTAAAATGAAGCACGAAGATCTAGGAGAAACCTATTCACTCTTAGCTTAAAGAGACCCGGATTGTATTCTTTAGGAAAAAAGACGCAAGAGGCAATGTCTTCCATACCTTAGCCGTACGCATCAAGAACGTGGAACCAAAACGGTGTGTGCGAATGGGTGGTATATCAACTAGGTCCGGATGGTACTGAGCCGTGCGCCTGCTTGTCCTTTGATGGAAGGGAGATGGCGGGATCAGATTGTATAGTTCCGCGGCACATTCCCCATAATGCATTCTGTAAAAGATCGATAGGCTTGCAACTTTACGGCGGTGTTCGCGCGTGTGGGAGTGGAATAATTAGAGGCGCGAAGACAAAAACATATCTATTATTTATAGGAAAACTATTGGATAATATGAAAAATTTAAACACACCTGCGCCATATTAATAACAATGCAAAGTTTAAATTTATTCAATACACGGGTTTATTGTTAGTATTTGACTTAAATTTGAATTTTGTGAAATCTTATTTTCGATTCATATAGTAATTAGCTTATATCCTCAACTTTTTCATATTATATTTTTTACAAAGCAGGTGATGCAGTGTTACTGATAAAAATATATAATCATATAAAGCTATCTTAGTACGAACACGTTATGATCTTAGTTAAAAGATCTGAACTAAATGCCGGGTAAATCCAATATATAAATTTATCCTTACTTATATAATAAATGCGAAAGTGTAGTTACTTCGTGTAGTTACTTCGCCTAATTTCATTCGATCCGTTCAGCCGTATAGTTAGATAGATAGATTATTTCCTGGAGAATGACATAGGCTATCTTTTGTCTCAAAAAATTATCTTGAAGTGGGGAAAAATGTGTTTAAAGTTTGTATGGGCAATCCATATTTTCTCAAGATAGGTTTGTGAAAATTCATATATGGGCTTTTGGTTATAAATAAAGAAATACGAGTTTCAACTTTTTTGCAAAATCATCCCTAAAGGGAGAGGGTTGAAGGGGGGGGGGGGCAAAGTAAGGGGTTAAAATTATGAGGTATTCTTTAGATGCACTTTGTATGTACAGTTGGTATATAGATAGATTGTGACCGGGATTGCGACACCGGCTACTTTTTACCCGACTGCGCAGGAGGTTAATGTTTTTATTGACATACCACACGTGCAAAGCCACGGGCGGGTCAGCTAGTTAGTAATAAAGTAGTAAAGTTAATGAATACACATAATCATTGATTAAAATGGGAATTTATCGTGCAACAGACGTTGCAACAGTCGACTGTTGCAACACAGCCGAAACGTCGGGATAACAAATATAAAAGGTACATACGCGAGAAATACCCGTTTTAATCAATAATTATGTACAGATGATCGTGAAAGTTTTTTAAAGATAATGGTAACGATCATTAATTCGCAGAAACTTAGTACAATTTTACACTGGTCTTAATGTATACAATTTAAACTCAATTAACATTCTACCAGATAATATCCTGGTGTGCAAATATAACATAAAAATAATTTAAATTTACTGTTCTTACACAATATAAAAATGTCAATAATGTCATGTCTAGCACTTATAATTAAAATATTCCGCAATGGTGTAAAAACATTTGGATGATAACCATTTAATGATTCGGCGTTTAAATAAAGTCATAGGTAAATATTATAATTCGTCTGGTTATTTATTAGATATTGTTACTGCCATGCAATGAGCGTTACTGTTAAAAAATGTCGAGTTGCGCTTTGGTAGATAAATTATATTTTCATTTCTAGTGTGTCTGGCTAACACTGCTTCATGTCTGGCAAAATAGCTAGGAAATTGTTTTACAAAAATACAGATTTCTCTGTTGTACATACACGGCAAAGGTAGTATACTCTTGTTTTTTTAAACAGAGGCTTGTAGCTGCCTAAGAACCATTTATTAGTTTACAAAATGAATACAACTAATAACTTTACTATGAACTTAAACCACGTGCGTTTTGAAGCCACAGTGCGGTTCTAAATCTCAGAATCAGCTGCTTAAGTACTCACAGAGACTCGTCGATGCTCGAATTCAAACGATTTTTTGATCGGACACTGTAAAAGCGTAGCTTTCACAGCTTTTATGAAACATAATCCTCAAAGAAGATAAATTCCTCTGAATTCACATACTTTAAAGAGATTTTTACCCTTTCAGTATTATTCCATCTTTTTAAAGCTTTTTCATCTTCAAAAATGTGAAAGAACATCTGCGTGGGAGATTTTTTCGTGAAATTGTGAGATCTTAATGCCGTTTCGTTTGTGTTTGGAATTCAGCGGCCTACGCGAGATTATATGAAAGCGAAAAGAGATTATATTATTTGGAAAGTGGGTTTATCGGACCACAGAGTACTTTTCCAAATTATCCTTTGTATTTTATTATTAGCCTTATTTTATAAAGAGGCTAAGCTAAAAAAAACATCGCGTAATTATGTCATATTAACACAAATCTAGCAATAGTTTTATCAGATTCAAAAGTAGCTTCTTTTTTATATAATTATCACAAAAGGTTCATTACACAATATGTACAAAAATATATTTTACCCTCGTTTTTTTATTTTAGATATCAAATAATTTTGATTAATAATTTTTAAGATAGCCTTGTAGAGTCGTCTTTTAATTACAATGCATACAATTTAACAGTTACTTGACAAATAATGTTAAGCTAAACGCTGTTGTGAGATAGCTAACAAGACACTGACTGCATTGCCTCGCTGAAGTGCAATGGTTATTTATTGACCCAGATAAGCTCTCGAATCGCGCGCGCTTCAGCCAAACGGCCAGAAATAATTTTAATATACCTACTAACATATTTTAACTAAAGCGGTGATGGCTGATGAAAAAAATGTGCCCGAAGTCAGGCCAAAGTGACCCAGATTATTCGAAAACAACTCACAACACTCAATATTTATATTTTTATACAACATTATTTTATATTCATATTTCATATTTATTCTTTATATACTCAAGCTATTGTTACTTTGTTCTATTATATATCTCCTGTGTGTGTTTGTTCTGCTCGAACTATTGGTGTTGTCACAAATAAATCTTATTTGATTTGAGTTATTTAGATTTGAAAATATACGTAAATATCGCTGGAAACACCTGGATAATAAACACACAGGTTTGAAGAGGCTGGCAGAGAACAAAGGAGACCTATTCCCAGTAGTGAGTGATTCCGGGCTGCGATGACGATGATCATGTACTTATTTTATCATACAATAAATATGGTACGCCCAACGTGCGTACATGCATCGGACAACCAGACGCTCCGCGGTGCGCCGCCGCTACATGGTAGGCATACCTCCCACACGCGCAAAGCGGTACTCTTTCCTACTCTACCTTTATAACTAGTATGCGCACTGCCAAGGAATGGAACGCCTTGTCTGTGTTTCCTGATAACTACAACCTAGGGGAGTTCAAGTCGCGAGTGAGTAGGTTTCTTCGAGGCAAGCGTATACTGTCGTAGACTGCAGTATCGCGTAGGCGAGGTCGCGGTCAAACGCTAGCCTATAATTCATAAAATTAAAAAAAATCTCTGAAATTTTGTGTTTGTCCAATCGAGCAATATCAAATGTATAGACCGATAAAACTCGAAGTCAAACCAAAATGCTCACAAAATGTCAAGTCGTCGAACGCACCGATACTTGCTCATCAAGAATGAAGGTAAGGTAGGATAAGGTAGGTAGGTACCTTAAGATTTTGTTCAACCTCATTGAATAAAGCCCAAAGCGCGTCAAAAGAAGTAGTACGTCATTAATCAGTGCTTATCTAACATCCAACAGACAGGGATTGTCCTGTGCTGTTTTTGAAGATGCTGCCGACATAACCGTTACCAGGATTAATATTACCACTTTATCTGGAAGACTTCTTTACAATGGAAATATGCGCATGTCTTCCACCATGGGGAGTGCTGAAGGAGGCTTAGTAGGCTGTAGAAAACCTGTAACTTTTGAAACTATCATGGTTATGAACACAAATTTTACTAAATACGGGATATTTACTATGTTGATGATCCTGTAGTGAGAATGTGTAAGAGCCGAAGAAGTAAAGTGCCAATTACGCGTCCTGATACCATAAGTGTTGTGTGATGGAATCGAGTTATGATCGTGAATGAAACCGGTGGTAATAATAGTTTGAATGAATTAATTCCTAGCAAGATACTGAGAAAGAAGACAGATCGTTAGGCCTGTCAGTGACTATCCACTCGCAAAGATTTTTGTTTACCCGTGATCATGGGATATGCAACTGCGTCGAAATATCGGGATACTCAAAGACTCACAAATCATTGTACATATTCCGATTTTAGTACAATTAGTGTAGACAACGTGCATGCTGACTAAATGCCCATCGATATTCCACTCAGTCCCAGTGCATCACCAAACCGTCTATCTTGGGAAGAGTGGGTCGATGCTGCACTAGCACTTGACGAGGTCAAGGGGCCCGGTTAGAGTCATCTGCGCTCCTGTCGATTTTATTGATAAACCACGCGCGTGAAGCCGCGAGTGGAAGTTTGTATAATTGTAACAATAACTAAAAACCTAAAATAAGCAGTCTAAAAATATTTAATTGCACATCCCTTTTTTCGGTTTTGACAGATCAACACTTAATTTTAGACCTGTTACTGATCAAAGCACGTTCCTCGAAAATGGCTCCGTTTTGTTTTTGTTAATATCACGTAAACAGCTGTCAAACTGACGCTTCATAAATCATCTAATAATAAATTACTGGGCTATTTTTCATCGGATTAGTTTCCAAGTTTCAAAACTTTTGACCGATAGAATTTGTGGTTTGTTCAAGTTTGTGTAGTCCAACACAAACTCATTTCTTTATGCATTGAAATCCATTAGAACATTTTGAAACGTCGCGTCACCGTCGTGTGATTTTGAGAGAGTACAGGCTCTTTGAAATGATACAATAAGGTACTCCTGCAGAAAGCTTACTTAAAATAATAATAATAATGAGCTTTTATAGAAAAATATGGAATAGACAAATTGAATAATAGACCAATGACTTGACATATTTTAATTTATAGCTAGCTGTTGCTCGCGGCTTCGTACGCGTCACACTACTAAATGTGTAGGTAACCTAGAAATAAAGCTAAACTCGCTGTTGCAACTTGACACCCCATTTTTATCCCATGGAGCTGGTTTATGGGATAAGAAGTATTCTGTGTTAATCCAGATTATAACTACATGCTAAATTTCTTCGAAATCGGTTCAGCCATTACGACGTGATTGAGTAACAAACAAACAAATAAATAAACAAACATCCAAACTTTCGCATTTATAATATAAGTGTGATGAATAATTATATTGAATTGTATAATTTTTGTAATTAATTTTCATGATTTTTTGACGATCACGGCTCTACCCACATTATTTTGGCAGCAACTACTGTAACCCATGTTTCGCAAATAAACAAATATTTATCCTGATCTATAATATAGATAATAGGTGAACGCTAAAATATGGTGATTCTAAATTTCCCATAAAAATGTAAATTTTGACCCCCATTTTATTAACCCCTTTTATCTGAAAATTAAAACATTAATTTTTATTTCTTAGTTGCAATGAAAGTGAACGTAGGGATGTATTATTTATATTTTTTAGGCTTCTGTAGTTACTGAGATAATCAGCTATGTGATAGACGGACGGACGGGCGGAAAGATAAAGTCATATATGTATAAGAGGGATCCGTTACGTATGACTTTATTATTCTGCCATTTTAGTCTCAAACTCTGAATGTCATAAAATCTAAGCGACTAAATAAAAACAACATTACAAATCACTTCAAGTTTCTACATGTTTAATATCTCTAAAAAGTAAGTAACAACAATTTATCCCAAACTCGAATTACATACCGGTAAATACTTACCTCAAGCATCAATAAAACTTGAGTTAGTATACATTCAACAAACATCTATTTCAACGAGTTGTAGTTTGGAGTCGCGCCAGAGATTCAAAGTTTGTTTTCACTTACCAAGTATTCTCAAAGATACGAGCTCGCGTTAACAACTCTAATTATTGTATGAGTTACAGTTGAAATGCTTCACTTCACAACTGTAGTATCCAAATGTAGATATACAAAATTCAATCAAATAAACATTCTATTCTTAAATTATCATCATCATAGCCTTTAGCATCTATAAAAGATGGTTTAAGCAGCGTCCGTCTGTGCGGTTCGGCTTACGCATGAGACTTGTAAGGCCGATCCGAGGGCGACAGCAACGGTCGCAGAACCGGCAGACAAATTGTGTGCCTGCTGGTGATGCTGGTGAAGTACAGCGCGTTGATAGCGTCGGTCACGCTTTTGGGACAATAGATCGAACCAGGCGTTGTCGTGCACAACAACCCCATCGGATAGAGTTTTCCTCCAACTATCACGGTTGTCTGAGGCTTTTTCCCAGTTGTTATGGTCGATGTTAAAAGATAGCATGTCACGTTTATCACCGTTTTTGTAACGTACCATTGGGCGCCCGACTGGGCGTTTAGCATAATTATAGTATCTTTTGATTTTGAGTTACCATGTTCACCTCACGATTGAAAGTCTGGAAAGACTCCCGATGATTGGAAGCGAGGTAGGAGTAAATTGACGATTCTAGCTGTTGACAATATGTTGACATGTTAAGTATGTTGTTATTATGGTAAAAATTCTGCTGTGTATTTTATTTGTACTTTGTATTTATTTTTGTTTATATAATAATAATAATGAGAGATAGAACGCAGCATTTTGGGTTAAGAATGGGGATTAAGAAAACAGACAGATAAATAATAAATAATAAATCTTTATTAATTTTTCATATTGCTAAGATTAATATTAGGGATTAATATCTACTTATAAGTAACATTTTATACATTGCCTGAACTAGGCTAACCTGTACCTCAGGCGAAAAAGGCTGGACTGGGGTAACTTATGGATACTCAAATTAACAAAAC
Organism: Philereme transversata; assembly: GCA_963924445.1. Taxonomy (NCBI): domain Eukaryota; kingdom Metazoa; phylum Arthropoda; class Insecta; order Lepidoptera; family Geometridae; genus Philereme; species Philereme transversata. The sequence goes on along the minus strand of OZ004339.1, from coordinate 34,288,978 downwards.
TTCTCTGAGTCTCTGAGTCTGTTAACATAATGAAAAAAATAACTAAAAAACTGAATGCAAACATAACCAGGTATAAGTTTACGTGCTATACAATATTTAAAATCTTACTTTATTACGGTTAGTAACTCCTCAGTTTCCTCGTAAGATAGAAACTGCTCTAGCAGACTGTAAGGCTCTTTTACAGCTGATGTAGGTCGCAAGGCAGCCAAGCTGAAATGGGAGTGAGTGGTCCACGTGATCCGCATGGAACAATGGATACCCTGTTTGTTAGAGCATTTGTTGGGTTTCCTCAGTTGGTTTGAAATAAAAGCAGTGGACTGTATTATAATGCTAGTTTATTGGACGTCAAGGAACGCGCGACTAGTCTCCGTCGATTCGAATGATGAGTGATGGATCGGCGCCAATGCGCGCAGGCGGCCGGTGGCTTCGGTCCCCGCTCCAGTTAACCCTGGCCTTGAAGGTGTCGAGTGATGCGGTGAAATTATCTCCGACATACTCCCCGGGTTGAAGCAGCTGGTTGGCAGGTGATGTTCATTAAGAAGGTTCTGGAAGGGGACAAATGTTGTTAAACGCCCTTCGAATTATGGTTCCTCCCTTTGTCCTTAAATCGGCAACTCGAGCGACCTTACCTCGAGTCCCTGGGTATACTGCAACGCAGCGTCCAAGTGCCCAGCGCATTGGGGGTTGTGTCTTATCCCTTATTAGGACTAAGGAATCCAATTTGAGGTCACCGGTTGAAGTGGGCCACCTTGTCTTCTGTTGTAAAGTGGTGATGTACTCGTCGGAAAATCTTTTCCAGAAATGTTGTTTGACGAGCTCGATTCGTTTGTATCTCTCAAGACTCGTTATCCTTTCTGTGACCTGCGGATGCAGAACAGACACAAGTGGTCGTCCTATAAGGAAATGAGCAGGTGTAAGAGTTGTGAAGTCGGAAGGATCAGAATGTAAGGCAGTGATAGGACGGGAATTAAGTACGGCTTCTATTTGAGTCAAGCATGTGTGCATTTCTTCATACGTAACATGAGTAAGTTGGAGAAGCTTACGGAGATGATGTTTAGTGGAACGGACGGCTGACTCAGCCATGCCATTAAAATGGGGGGTGTAGCTTGGAATGAACAGGAAGTCGATACTTTCTTGAGCGACTTCAGAACTAATTTGAGCATTAGTGTCTTGTAAGAAGCGATGTAATTCGTTGCATGTACCTACAAAATTAGTTCCGTTATCGGAGGTAATACTTTGAGGCTTCCCTCGACGAGCCACAAACTGGTTTAAAGCGCCTATGTATCCCTCTTTAGTTAGGTCTGTAACGAGCTCCAGGTGCACAGCTTTAGTAGCTAAGCAAACAAAAATGCACAAGTAAGACTTAATCAGCAGGCAACCTCTACCTTTACGGTTGGCTATCATAACTGGCCCTGCATAATCCACTGAACAGTGTAAAAAAGGGATTTCCAGTGTAGTTCTGGATTCGGGTAACTGTCCCATTGTGGGTTGAACATTACTGGCTTTAAATCTAAAACATTTAATACCACCTTTTGCTATTGATTTAGACAAATTCCTTCCTCCTAAAGGCCAATAAGTTTGACGAATATTGGACAACAATAGCTGCGGTCCAGCATGTAAAAGTTTCAAGTGAAAACGCTGGCGCGATGACCTAGATGTCTTCAACAGTGATTGGGTAGAGTTGGCCAGGGATTGAGAGGGGTGGAAAGAATTGGGGGAGACCTTTGCCCTGCAGTGGGACAGTATAGGTTAAGAAAAATAGTAATAATAATAATATTGTATGGTCAAAACGGATAAACTGTACAAACTTGTACTTATTATATATTTGGTTTAACAATAAAATATTTCTGATTCTAATTCTGAGATGGGATTGTTCAGATGGAATTGCACTTCACGGGTCCGCTAAAAATCGGCCCGGACAAGCCTGGCATGAATCCGTCCGTAAGAAAACATTATATTTTCATACGATCCCGATTTTTATCGGTAATTCTAATCGGTAGTCTATGCAGGAAAAATCTAATGTTTTCTCGATACTTTGTAGCCGAGCGATAAGACCGCAACTTTTTTTTTGTGTATTTCTTTGCAATTTGATTTGATGTGCTAGAATGATTAAGTCCATCTATCTACCTTTTTGCTGAAGTAGTCAGGCAAGTTACTAAGTTGCCACATACTAACTCTTTGCATAATAGTTATCATTCTATACGTGACAGGTTGCAAGCCCATCGCCACTTAATATCTATTATAATATTATATACTAATCGATGTCACATGCCTTCCAATTGTTGGTTTTTATTGGGCAATGGACATGCCGGATTCCTTGCGCGCCACAGCTACCGTGAAAACTTGTACTTGTTTATTGCAATTACGCCGGAAGCTATATTCAATAAAATAAAATTATGTAGGTACCACCACTCGCGTCATGTAGACTTAGCGTACTTTGAGAAGTTGGTTGTGTAGGTATTATGACGAAGCTTCTTCAGACTGCGAAAGGCATTTAAATTAAATTATCTCAATAAATCTTACAGTATGCGGTTTAGGTATCATTATATTTTGTAGAAAATGGAATCGTTAACATTCTCACAACATTGTTATTACAGAACTCGAAAATATCTTGAAAAGGTTTTTAATGCTCGGGATTATGTTGTTATTAAAATAGAGTACCTACCTACTTCGTAAGAATTTTCTACGACGTTTCAGTAAAAGCTCATAAACGGGTTATAAAAAACTGTTATTGCTAGAAATCTTGCTAAAGCTATAGCTCAGTAACTAAAGCAACTCAGGTAGTATTTTTAGGGTAGTAGACTAAAGAACAGGACTAGATCATAAAATTAATTATTATACATCCGTTATTATTATACAATATTAGCTTTAGAAAAAAAATAACAATTCTTAAAGCGTCATTCCTGACGGACAAAACACTAGTCCGATAAAAACAAGTTCTTAACTTGTTTTTTGTGATTGAACACAAAATCTAAATATAAAAACGTAAAATTAAATATAAATAGGTCGTCTTCTCATCTAGGTAACTATGCAGTGCTTTTCAAATTAAGTTGTATAAAAAATCCATCTTGAATCGAAACCTACTCATATATTGACAAAATAAAATTCTAATAGAAACGCGGGTAGTTTTAGAATTGGCGCCTGTAAGTGTAAGTTTTTTGTGATTGAACACAAAATCGAAATATAAAAGCGTCATTCCTGACGGACAAAACACTAGTCCGATAAAAACAAGTTCTTAACTTGTTTTTTGTGATTGAACACAAAATCTAAATATAAAAACGTAAAATTAAATATAAATAGGTCGTCTTCTCATCTAGGTAACTATGCTGTGCTTTTCAAATTAAGTTGTATAAAAAATCCATCTTGAATCGAAACCTACTCAAATATTGACAAAATAAAATTCTAATAGAAACGCGGGTAGTTTTAGAATTGGCGCCTGTAAGTCTTCAAGGGTAATATCAGCTGGATGCTGCGAACTGGAAAAGTAATAAAGGTTATCTCGCTGGCTCATATTTCAAACATGAAGCAGGGTAATAAGCTACGCGTTTGGCGTAGCGTTAGTACTCACAAAGATTCCAACGGAAGACCAGCGCTGTGTTACCTTGCTGTGACATAGCAAAATGCCGAGTTGGAACCTGTTTGTGGCGGCTACTAATAACTTGTATTTGGCAATCTTTTGTTGTACTGTATGTTAACTGTTGTTACTGTGTGTGGTTAATTGTTGTTATTAGTGGTTGGCATAATAAAAATATTTTCTTTCTTTTTTCTTTCTTTCTTTATTCGTTATGTAGCATTTGACGGAACCTAGGCGTACTGAGTACCTATAATACTTCGTTACAAAAATGACGTTCTACTCTCTCCAAAATACTGTTCTGCCCAACAGGGACCATAATGATCATGTATCTATCAATTACCACCAAATAATTGAGTATTGTGTTTTTGGATTGCGTATGCGCGTTCTGCATAGGATTTAAAGGAACAATGAGCGTAGCTACCTGCATGTATTATTTGACGACATAGTATCAGTAGCTGACGTATTATCGGATATATCAAACAGTACGAGTTGGATGGCCGCAAACTAACCTACCTGACATAGTGCCTACCAGATACCTACTAGACATAATGTGAAAGAGCTTAAAAAATACGTAAAAAGACTGTGGGTATCTGAGTCTCAGCTTGGCAGGATCAAAATTATTTTTTTTGACTCATATTCATTTATTTAAACCGTTGGGACACAATAGAACACTTATTTATATAACATAACATTAACATAAGCTTTATCTACCTAGTAGCACATTGCACAATACTTTTGGAGGCTTGCTAGAAACAGACAAGCATCTTAATATACATTTAAACACTAATTAATAAGTAAGTACTTAAGATTATAGCTGATGTAGATGACTGATCAAAGCTCTAGCAGGCTGTTCTGGGTTAAGTATTAGCCAAATATATTTACATACCTTAAGTAGTCCTACACCAAATATCTCATTTACAATTATCAGCACTTGACTTTTAAGGAATTTTTTTTATAAAAAAAAGTTTTTTAAATATTGTTGATTCCATCTGTTATCTGGTTTACATAGTACAAATTTTGCTTAGTTTGTGGCTAGCGTTTTGTAAAAAGTCCAACATAATTTTTTTATTATTATTAATTGACAGTGCAGTGGTCAAAATTAGACAGTATTGACAGATTCGTATTTTTATTTTATAGCAACATCAAACATAATTTTGCACAAACATCCAAACTTTCGCATATATAATACTAGCTTCCGACCGTGGCTTCGCACGCGTGATTTGTAAATGAAAAGTAGCCTATGTGTCAATTCAGGTTTAATCTATCGACATACCAAATTTCATAAAAATCGGTTCCGCCATTATGACGTAATTGAATAACAAATGTTAGCTTGCCTAAAAATTATCTGTTTGATTTATATAAATATTTAATGGTATTATTTATTATTTGATTGCAATTTATTAATTTAGTCGTTCGTGATCAATGCAATATTGACGGAAGTAAGTTATAATTAAATTTGACATGTTTGTACCTTGTTTAAAATAATTCTGATAGCGATTATTTGTAATTACGTACCAAATTGTAGTTTTATTACTTGAGCAATATTTACTAGTTTGGTGTTCATTTTTAAACAGCGGTCGCTTTAGTAAACCAACCCGCCGCTTTTGTGTTGGTGCGACTATTTAAGCATTGACGACTATTCGTAAGAGCTCATTCATCATCCGAACCCTTTGGTACACACCATTCCAGTCTACCCGTTGGATCCGCCCGTCAACAAAATCCTCCGTCGTCCGAGACACGTTCTCGGAGACCCGGATGACGAAATCACCTCCACTAATGTGGAAGCTGAGTCATCTATATCAGACAGAGCAAACACTTCACAGAAACACCGACCTCGCCGGCGAGGTCGACGAGTCCCTTCAGTCACCGCCTATACGAGGTACAGACATGTACCCGGGGGTTTCTCTCCTATCCCCCACCCCGGCAACTGCCCAAGCCGAGGCTCGTACCTAAGTGGTGCCCTTGCGCTAGTTGCCTAAATAACTTACTGGGCTGAGCGCCATCTGCGCTCGCTAAAAGTTCGGTTAAGCTGTCACGGCCTCAGAGGCCAACAGCCAGTTTAGTCCATCAGAAAAAAAAACGTATGAGCTCATTCGTTCTCGAGCTGGAAAGCGTAATGGTCACATATAAGTGTAATGATTGAAGTATTTGTCATAAAGGAGTGTAATAACGAATAAATGAAGACTTTTAAAGCATCGTAGTGTTTTTCTACTAAACTCGCTTTCACAAAAAAACAAATATCCATATTTTCGCACGTATAATATTAGTGTGATAATGATTTTCTTTGTGTTAAACCGCTCCGCTTATCGCTAACGCGCCTTTCCAGACCGCAGCGTAAAGAGATGGTAACTGTATTATTGATAGTATCTTATTAAAAGTTGCTTGTTTACTCCCCGTCAATATTGGCTAACAGCGTGATTTGAATCCAGACAATTTATTAAAGTGCCGTCTATACTTGGCGTCTCAAGGTTAGGAGCAAATTAATTGCTTCCATTCGACCATTTTAATCTCGCGACCACTCCAAACAAAAGTATTTTACTTTCGCGATCAGCTTCAGCGCCGTTTGTAATAGTCGTGTGTTCTTATTTCTAACATGTATGGATTAAAGAAGTAGCTAGGGTGGTTCCTAGTATTTTTCAAAGGGGTTTGAAAACTTTTGGTTTTGTAAACCTGTAATTACACCGGCAACGCTTCAAACTAAAACAGCAATGCTGCTTGATGGCAGAAATAGGTTTGGCGGAAGAACATCCCCAGGCGAGCCCTTTCACGAAGAACTCTACTACTAAAAGAAATTAATTATTAGAAGTGATAATCCTGATAATATAATAGTTAGCACTGAGGCCTAAAGCCTGCCTACAGGATAAATAGTCCCAAATGGATAGACGTGCTCGTCATACACATTCTAAGAGACCATTATCCTAGGATGGTTGCGTCTGGACGCCAAATTAAATTGCTAACATACGAGTACGATGTTGTAAATTTGATCACAGATTTTTGTTATAGCTTAAAAAATCGTTCTTTTCATTGAACGAATATTTCGTTAGTCATGGTGCCTGCCCAATATTTTTGTAAGTATTGCCGGTTTGCGTAAAATGATTTCGTTTCAACAGATTATCACCATACTTCTTTTTTTTTTTGAGAATTAGCTGCCGCCCGCGGCTTTGCACGCGTGGTTTTTCACACGAACTAGCGGGATTGTTGAACGGCTCGTAGTAATCTGTGGCATCGTACAATACGCTAAATCCCTAATATTTCGTCGAGCAGCATTTAATCGAATTTCTGGGTATAAAACTTTATAAATGGGTACATTTATTTTTTATATTTGTGTAAGTTTATATAGGTTTAAATTGTAACACATTATATCGATGGATTATGACCAGGATAAAAAATAGTTTATGTTTAAAATATAAACTATTTTGTATTGCCTGACCACTCGTACAAAGCCACGGACTGATGCTAATAATCACACTAATATTGTAAATGTGAAAGTTTTGATGTTTGTTTATTTATTTGTTTGTTTGTTACTCAATCACGTCGTAACGGCTGAACCGATTTCGAGAAAATGTTGTATATACGTAGACCATAACCTGGATTACCACATAGGCTACCTTATCCCATAAATCAGGTCCCATGGGATAAAAATGGGGTGTCAAGTTTCAACAGCGAGTTTAGCTTTATTTCTAGATTACCTACACATTTAGTAGTGTAACGCATACGAAGTTGCGGGCAACAGCTAGTAATATATAAAACATAACGGTACAACCTTTTACCAATCTAAAATGGCTTGGATCGAAAGCCAAATGAGCAATAATCTCCGGTCCCGTCGCCTAAGCTGCTTGCCAATAATCGTATAGCCCACGTACAGTAAGGGTCGGAAGTGAAAGTGAGGGATTATGCAAAAATGGAGATTCCATCCACTTCAGCTTAAGGATACTTTGACCCGACGGATTTAACACTTTTTATACTGAAAGTACTCTGAGACGATGTTTTTCATGATAACTGAAGGATTTAATTCTGAACCCTATTATTTGTGTATTTAAACGTTTCCATTTAGAATTTAAAAATGCATGCTTTAATTCCTCTTGTGTAGCTCTCGGTACTGAAAAAGAGCGTACTCTTGGAAAGAAAATTGTCTAGTTCCAACAACTACTTCCCTCCATAGAGATGTAATATAAACCAACGCAGGTAAAGATTCTTAAAAATTGATATTTATTGCTTTGAGTCTAGTGTTTAGGATTTTTTTAAGTAAAACTTCTTTACACACGCTTGACTTGGGGAGAAAGCTGGTGAATGCGTGACGAGTGCGTTACGAAAAGTGTGATCGGGCGAAGCGAACGGATATTGAGAGGGAGATGTAAGTTAGTGAAGATAGAAAGAGAGAGTTACGTTTCGTATATTACTGTGCAAGAGAGAGAGGTGCGACCACACATTTTCTTTCTCTCTTTATCTCATAGCCAGTTAGGTTTCTTATATCTAAGACACAGTGCAGGCCTATTGTCTGTATCACACTGTAGAAGCAAGAGAGAGCAGTGCGCGCGCACATTTTCTTTCTCTCTTCCTCTCATAGCCAGTGCATGAAATATATACCTATATATCTCAGTAAGTAGTTTGTTTGCGAGTTTGCTAGCGTTACGCGAACAGTGATTTCTTGATTATTTTTCGTAATTTCATTTCGTTCTTGAACAATTTTATAAATAATATTTAAAAAAAAAGTTTTAGGTACTTCAGTCGTGTGGTCTAAGGTACACTCGTTTTTTTTTGTCTCGGAGCTTATTACAGATAGGTTAGTTATAGCATAGACCGTAACTGCATGGAACGCTGGACGAGGGAGCATAATCTAGTAGGTACACAAAACAGTACCTATCTATTTTAGCACTGGGCAGGCATTACTTACATGATAATTAATTAAATGACCTCCGTGACGCAGTGGTCGAGTAGCTGGCTAAGACGCAGGAAGTAGCAGGTTTGATTCCCGCCACGGAACAAATATTTGCATGATCTTCAGATATTGTTGCGAGCCTGGATGTTTTTCTATATATTATAAGTATATAATAACAAACCCAAAATGATATAAGTATTTTTTCAGTTATCTGGTTCCCATTGTACAACCTGTGCTTAGTTTGGGGCTAGACAGCTCTATGTAAAATGTCTAGCAAAATGTATTTATTTATTAGTAACCTAAGTACATGTTTTAATTATACCCTATTTTAGTTTATTTTTAATAACTAACATTTGTTCCGTGCTTACGGACTACGGACGTACGGATGAACAAAGGGACCGGATAACATTATAATGGCTAGAATACACTTAATCCGTCATTGGCCGAAGTATACACGGGCGTCGAGCGACGGCCAAACGTATTTATTTTATTTTTGTATGTAACTATGTAAGCAAAGCAAAGAAAGCGCGTACACCGACCTCGTCTGATGACGGTTGTCGTAGTGCTCTCTCTCTCTCGGCTGACTACACCCGAGCATTTATACAACCTGTTTTGCCATGTACGACATTAATTTAAAACACACATCCAGTATCGTATTAACCGAGTTTAGAGGTGGATTTAATGCCGGTAGCTTGAATATTTATCCAGTAATCGATGCATTTCCAATAAACAATTTATAACGTACCTAAATCGGCGGCGCCTTTGCCCCGATGCCGCTTAGTTTAATAGGTACCAATTTACATTATGAATGAATATGATTTGTTTACTTATTTTATACAGGCTGTTTCATTGATATTCTAGGACTTGGTATTAAGGTTGCTAAAAAATTTAAAATAGTATAAGGTAATGAATCAAAAAATAATTATTACAATAACGCTAGCTATTAGCCCTATCCGTGTTTTCATTTAATGTCGTAAATAATAAAACGTACGTAGTATACTTATCACGGATTAGGTGTATTCTAACCGTTAGTGTTCAGATTTTTGCTATTTGCCTACGGAACCCTTTAAATGCAATAAGGGCTTTTTATCTAAGTGAACAGAAAAAGTTTTACAGTAAAAAATAAAAAAAGAACCCCTATGTAGTCTCTGCATTAATAAAATCTACTCGCACTCAGAGGAATAATTTAGCACAGAGCACATTACGGTTCAAAGAAACAAGCCTTTCCTCCCAGTTAAGACTTTCTTTTGCAACAGAAATTTTACTGCTTAGCATGATCTTAACCTACGTTCAAAGATATTAAAACTCTCATTAATTTCCCCGACGAGCGTGCAATAAATCAAATATTTAATGAATTTAATAATAAATTTGAGATGATAGATCTACGTATCCGCGTCTCGTGACAGAATTGCTTAGTTAGGGCCGATTTCCGCCAAAGCAGAGCGGAGAGGAATTGAGTGAAATCAACCAATAGTAACGTTAATGACGTAATACGATTTTGGCGTGATTCTATTTCTGAATTTACACATCTCTAGATGTCCAAGACTTCTCAACAGGTCTCCTCAGAAATCTAGAAATAGTCATTTCTTTGTACGAGTAACTTTCAGGAGAGAAAAGGACGGAAGTTCGGTCATAACGGACCGGAAATGGACGAGCTACGTCTCCAACTTTCATATGACGTGACTTTCATTTCCGAACGAAGGTTCATTTCCAAATCATTGCAAAAAAACCATTTTGATGGATACTGGAAATGGATTCGGTTGGGAACTATCCACACGTTGGATTAGAGTCCTAAGAAAATGGTGTGTTTCTTTTTTGCAAATAGGTATTTATTCCGGGTCTATGTATAGTATACCGAATTTTAGTCGTAGTTATATAGTATCCATCTCATTTCATCTCTCTTCTTCTTTAAGCTAGCTTTGTATGAAAAATACCGCATCCGAATCGGTCCATCCGTTTGGAAGCTACGATGCCACAGACAGACATAGGCGTCAAAGTCAAAGTCAAAGTCAAATATTTTTATTCATTAAAATCACAAGGATCACTTTGAAATGTCAATTTTACTGCCTGTTCCTTCGCAACCAAGCCAGGAAAGAAAGGCAAGAAACAAGTACATAACAATACAGAAAATATATTACGCCTAAATTGTAACATTTGAACGAGTTGGAGCAATTTCAATCCCAGGCTTCTCTATCATCTAAATAATCCGATATTTTATAGTAGGCTTTTTTATAAAGACTTTGTTTAATTACCTTTTTCAATTTGGTAATTGTCAGTTTTTGTACATCCCTTGGGAGTTTGTTATAAAAGCGTACACCTTGCTCTTTAAACGATTTACTAACTTTATGGAGTCTACAAGTGGCAACAGCGAGTTTATCTTTATTTCTAGTATTAAATCGCTATTTTTCTTAAACAAATTAATATTTTTATGAACATACATTGATTTTCAGAGATTTAACACCCCTCAATCAACTTTTGACACCCCTCTATTTACGTCTAAGGTTAAAAAACCGGTCAAGTGCGAGCCGGACTCGCGCACGAAGGGTTTTACCATTATGTACAATAAATATTACATAAATATTACAATTTTATTTATTTACCTTATTTGAGGTTGGTGTCGATTAAGCTAGTCCTTTAAATTGTATGAGCGCCCAGACCAACTCAGAGAACTATCTTAATTGGCGTCAACTATGTATGTATGGGGACACTCTTTAATTTTCAACTTTTTTATTTAAACGAATTTGAATATAGAAGCATTCTATAAAGTCTACGCTTCTTAATAATAGTGTCGCTATGGTTCATAAAACTAAACATTAAATTTTGTTTTGCCAAAACTTGGGCACTGTAACAGCGTTATCTTTGGAGGTACAAGTGTCCCTTAGAGCAGCGATTCCTAAAAGGTGGTCACAGGGTTTCCGCGGTATGTCCGACATTCAAATAAAACGTTCGTAGAAAAGACTCATAAACGCGTCGCACGGACAAAAAGTCTAATTTTAGTGCTAAAAAAATACATTCTTCACTTTAATTCCTTCTTCAAATAATTAGCTGTTTCTTCGTTACAATAAATGTTTTGCAATACTTATAATAATTATTTTTCAGTTATAATTTGTCCTTTTTTCGAGTCTAACATGAATCTATTCAAACTACAAGGTAACACTTTAGTCATCAAAATAGCCAGCCAGGGTTCCGACACAAAAAGTATGATCAATTAGGGTTCCATAGCCAAATAAAATTGGGAATGCTCTAATTGTCGTACTCTAAGGCAAATGCCTAGTCGCCAACTCTCCAATGTAGCCCCATTTCTCATATTAAGTCTGCAGCGATCCACTTGTGTTCTGAGGCGATTGAGAGATTTTCACGATGTCCGCCCTAAAGCAACATTTTTGTTCCAGGTGATGTATTGCCCACCGCCATACAACGACGGAATTGGGCGTCCTCAGCCGACGAAGACAACACGAACTGGCAACGGGAACTCCTGTCACGACATCGTGTGAGGATCAGGCAGGGGGCGGCGCGGCACGACCGCCACAGATGTGTGAACGTCCCCTTAGACTCGACGCGACGTGTTGACACGTTTTAAATTCGTAAATTTTTATTATTTGTAAATATTTTTGCGTAATTGTATATATCTCTTTATTGGTCTAGCTAATAAGCTTCTTTGTATGTAGAATAATATGTCATTATTAGAAGTAGTAATCAATATTATAGTAATGTATAGCTTTGTAGAAAAATAGGTAGATGTTTCAATAATCGTTATAATAGGGCGATTTTTTTCTTGCTCATTTCTATATTTTGAGCCCTAATGTAGAAATGAGTGACAAATATAAAAAAAATATGTAAAACTTATTATGTGTTACATCGAACTAGATAGATTTAAAACAATATTAATAAACTTTGTGTATTCTTATTATTATTAGACTTTTGTAAATATTTATGTTGTACATTTATTACAAAGACTATAAATATAATAAGGTAAACAAAATTATGTATCTAAGATACTTCGTTTAAAATTAAATTGACTATCTGTGTAATTATATAAAAAAAGTGTAAACGAATGATTATGATTTCAATAAAATTAGTATCGTGGTTCATTTAGTAAGACGGATTTTTTTAAATACCTACTATTTTTGTCTGTTTTTTACAACCTGATAATGTCTATCAAAATCCGCGATGCATGAGGTGGATAGTTGAGATTCTTGAGATACAGGAGGTTGCGGGTTCAATTCCCGCTGCGTATCAAATTATTGTATATGCTACAGATATTTGTTCCGGATTCTCTGGATTTCTCAAAAACACCTAAGTTTCTCTATTTACTTAATAATAAAAATCAAAGTCCTGACTGAAGGACATTTGTTTACACAACGCACAGCTTAAACCCCTGGTCCAGACTAGAAATTTTGAGGAAAATATGTTATTTGTGTAGAAGTGGACTAAGACTGAATTTATCAAATTAATCCCTTAAGAGGGTGAAAAGGGTTAAAAGGGGTGTTTACGTTTGTTTGGCCGTAAGTCCTTGGGTTTATAAAGATGAAACTTGTAGGAAGGGTTAAACCTGTTAATACCTTAACTCTCCAATTCTTGTTATATATCTTCAATAAACTTTGTTTCACATAACAATCTAAATAAAGTAATTCAGTTACATTAAATGTTGCATTGACAGTCAATCCAGATTCTAAAGAAACTCTTTGCTTAGTTTTTTACGTAAATAAATAAGCATTCTATGTAATGAAAGATTTACCTACTATTACTCCTCTCCAGCCAAAGGTAGAAGTACTCGTAATAGAAGCCTTTTTAGCGATAATTCAATTCAATTTATTTATTTCAAACTAGCACTAACACACAAGGGTTAGTCTATATTAACTACAATACAACAATATACAATGAAATAAATAAATAACAAAAATACACATAAAAATAACATCATTGCGCTGTGGAGACACTACACGTGCATAGTGTGCACTCTCGTCCAGTGTTCCATGAAGGGACAGTCGAAGTCCAGCCTCCTTGCAATGAGTTGCAGGTAGCTGTTGGCGGCCGCGCACCTGCAGCATCAGGGACGCTGTTCTCTTATAAGATGATAGGACTACCCATTATACATTAACCTTGTAAAGCTTGTAAGGTATACTAAAGAATTTAAATACATTCAAAGATATCCGTTTTACAAAATGTAAATATTATGAGATACGATGTATGTATCTATGACGGTATTGTATCATGCTATAGGAACTCAGATGAATAATAAATGTTTTTTTTTATATTTTATTGTTTTATTAAATACCCTACATTTTGAGGTTCCAGGTTTAAGATTTATTATTATAAGAATGTACAATTCACTTAAATGAGAACTTATTATACAAAAACATTGACAAATATAGTAATCGCATACGCGAGCGTGCTATATTATAGGTATGTTACTAGCTGACCCGGCGAACTTCGTACCGCCTTGACATGCATAAGAACTGGGCTGCCAATGTACGTCGCAGGTAGAATTGTCAATCAGCCAACATTAGCCGTATCTATTTATGAGAAAATATATTTTCTTCATAATGGTATTTTGCGTGAATTTTCCGAAGTTTTAATATTTAATCTGAGACAAATCCAACAAATCAAAGATCATCAAAATCGGTCTAGTCGTTCTTGAGTTATAAATGGTGTAACTAACCCAACTTTGTTTTATATTTATAGATAAACATACCTAATATTACCTAATAATTAACTTATTATAAAAACACATTAACGAACGAAAAACAGCACAGCACTTTACGTAAAGAAACCTTATTATTTGGGAGCTTTCAAGTAATAAATGATTTTTTTTTAGATAAAACTCTAAAGTTAAGAATTAGAATGAAAAAAATTAACAGATACATTTATTACATTATTTATTATTATTTATGTATTTTAGTCATGTAAATATTACTTATATTGGTACTTGTATTTTTTAATACAAGAATTAATATACAATTACTTACAAAACTATACAATACAAAAGAAACAGTTTTATCATTTAAAGACTGTTGCAAACGATCTCTAGATTGCTCATCTGCTCCAGATCACTACCAGACGGAAGTGTCCCCAGGACATGGCGCTGAATTGCAATGCTTATGCGTTGATCCAGAAGCGCCACAGCTCTCGGATCACACGTCGCTTTGACCAGAGGTACAACACGGAACGAGGGCCTCAACTGAACATAAATGTCATCACACTAATATTATAAATATGAATGTTTGGATGTTTGTTTGTTTGTTACTCAATTACGTAGTAACGTTACGCTAAACCGATTTCGATGAAATTTGGTATGTACGTAGATTATAAACCTGGATTAACACACAAGTTACTTTTTGTTGACAAACAACGCGTGCGAAGCCGCTGGCGGAAGCTAGTTTAATAATAATTCATATATCCTAACATCAGTTGGGCTGAATGCATGTTCCATCAATAGGTCCTAAGTAAAAAAAAAACTAAATTTTAATTAAGATAACGAGAATGAGGCCTGTTTACTTATTATTAGGTAAACAGACTTATTTCTGGTTGGTTTCGGCCCCGGTAATGACTATGTTAATAAAAGACCAGACTAAGTGAGTTGTAAAATTAATATTGGGAATCTCAATTAAAAATTAATTTATTTTTCATTATTAGGAAAGTACGTAAAGAACACTCATGGCGACTTGCGCAACGATGCCTGAACGTATTTAGCGGATATATAGACTAGCGCCCGACATTTATTTTTAAACACATTTTAAGGCTATTTTTTTACATTATGGAACATTTAGTAGGGATTCCTATTTTTTTTTAGTAATAAATATAGTCTATGTTACTCAAGAATAATGTAGCATTCTAATGGTAACATAATTTTTGAAATCGGCCCCGTAGGTTGAGTTTATTCGTTACAAAAATATAAAAATATAAACCTTTCCTGTTTATAATATTATTAGCTGACCAATCCGCAGATTCGCACGCGTAGTTTTTCAATAAAAACATTGTCCTACTTCTGCGCAGTTGGATAACGAGTAGCCTATGGTTACTCAGAGATAATGTAGCATTCTAATAAAACTAAAGAATTGTTGAAATCGGACTTAAGGGCTTAGCCAAGTTACAGTCGATTAGCGATGACGCTAGTCGATACGTCCGAAAATGTATGGGATTTGACACATGCTATAGAAATACCACGTGATTCAGCGACAACAAATGTATGTAGAAATCGAATAGATTCGTGGCGAATGTAATTTGGCTACGGGCCCAGTGGTTTTTGAGTTTATTCGTTGCAAACATACAAAAATACAAATATTGCCTCATTATAACATTAGTATTCGTATTAGAGTGTTGTCAAATAATACAAATACGTCAAATTTAAACATGTTTAGTCGCTAAATACGTTTAGGGACCGTTGTGCAAGCCGGACTAAGTTACGTCAGATTAAAAATAATAATAACAATAGTTATGTATGTATAAGGTCAAACAGACAAGGTCATTATCGGGACTAAATGAATACGTTTCAGTATTAAACCGAAATAGTAAAATATTTACAATTGCCAGTAATGATCTACAGAACACTGTTGGGGCTACCGCACAATCTGTGGAAACGGAGGCAATTCTTTTCCGCATGATTGTGTGAAAAGCAGTGGTGTAACTTTTGTCTGTCCGTCCGTCTGTGGCGCAGTGGGCGAATAGCCGGCTGAGACCCAGGAGGTTGCGGGTTCGATTCCCGCCGTGAAACATGTGTTTGCATGATCTGCAGATATTTTTTCTGGGTCTGGATGTTTCTCTATTTATTAAAGGTATGTATTTTTATCAAAAAAATATATAATTTGTATTTATATAGGTATATGTAATAAGCTTTACTCAGTTCGGGGCTAGATAGTACTGTCTGAAATGTCCAGCACTATTTATAACTATTTAACAATATTTGTTTTATAACCTACCTCAGTATCTCAATGCAGCTTTTAAAGTGGTGTTTACGATGTGTTTCTTTAAAATTATCTAGTTTTAAATAGTCAAATATTCAGTTGTGACGTCCTATGGCTGATATGATGATAATGATTATGATGTATCAGTCAACAGTCGCATAGGTCACTAACTTAAAACAAAGCCATACAGACCAAAAAAGAACCAGTTTCGCAAAACAGTATTACGGTAACGCAAGTAAACAGAACACGTTGAAAATACACTCCGACATTTCAATTTTCAATGCAAATTCAATTGCAATGGTAAATAGACTCTAATTAATTGGCTCTTGTGTGGAATGTGTAACCACAGAGTAGAACAGAAGGTTAACTTTGTACAACAAGCGATAAAAGGCGCACACAAACATAACCGCGCGCGTGCGAGGGTCTCATATCAAGTAGGTCGAACACGAGCCGCAAGTGCGAGTCTTAAATCATGATTTGTGTTATTTATTTGGTTAGCTATTATGAATTTACATGTGAAATGACTTGACAATTATTAACGTTTCTATCAAGTTATGGTGTTAGATTGTAGAATAATTATTGTAGGTGCCAGTGAAATCGTATTGTAGAGTAGAGACCCGCTCTAGTGTTACGCTCGAGCGTAGATAAATTAAAGCCAAAATCGGCCCGAGCTTGACTTCTGTACATATTTACTTTGCTGTGCTACTGGAGTCCGTGTAGTTATTAAATAATATTAATAGTAAAGGTTTCAACTCAATTAATTGTATAGTAACTCATATTACTACTCCCATTGGAGTATAACACATCATTTTATTAATCAGGACGCCCACTGCTGAACATCGTCCACTCCAAATATAGGGTGTTTGATAATATATGTACGCACAAAAATGAAAGGGGTTATTCTGATGAGCTAATAAATAAATTAGTGAAATGTTTACCATAGAAATGTGAAATTTATTTTGGCATGTAAAAACAAACATTTTATTAAACTTATGTTGTGCTATTGCATAATGCTTGCCATCTAACCACAGATACTGTAAGTATTGTTTTTGGATGTCGATTGCAAGAGTAGGCAGTAGGTAAGTTTTATATCAAGTTAATCACCTAAATTTAATCGATTTTTTTTTAAATTTTATAAAATAACTAGTAGATTTTTTTGAGAAGTTTTCTTTATGTTTTGAGAAACCTTCACTTGAATATCGGCAGTATAGTTACCAAAATACCCTGTATATGGAATATTTACAGCCACTAAAAAGTGTTAATGTTGTGTTCGCCTATAATTGCCACAAGAATTAGAACAAAACCAAACCACATAGTGTAAATAATCTATGTATCGATACTTAAGTTGTTGGCATCCCTATTTAAAATAAATAAACAGTGCCTAACTTAGGTCGTGGAATAGTCTGCCTGCCGAGATTTTTCCCTGAGACTATAGTCTCTGGGAAAAATCTCGGCAGGCAGATATATTTCAAAATAGAAATACATAGTTTCTAATATACTGTAATGTACTGTATACAGTACAGATATAACTTTTAAAACTATCATGGTTATTAACATTATTTGTACTTTATTAACTCAAGAACTCACAAATCATAGTAAATATTCCGTATTTAGTACAAATACAGAGTCTTCCAAAAACGACGTTTTAGATTATTTAAAGGGTCGGCAATGCACGAGTGATACCTAGGTGTCACAAACGTACACAGACTACGGTAAGCGCTTACATCAGTACCCAATTCCGCTAATTTATAAGAAAAAATATCAAGGAGCCATACCATTATTTAATGAACAGCGGTATGCTTCACCTAAACAGTATGCACGGTAGTAACACAAAGAATATAATAAAAAACGCTTTATTGTACACCACACTTAAATTAACAAATCATATTTTTATATATTTAAATATATAGGCGGTCTTATCGCTAAAAGTACGTAAACTGATAATTTACGAGCAGTAGTCAACCAACTTATGTCTATGTCTATAGTTGGGTTTGTAGCTTATTAACTTTATTAACTTTTGAAATAACTAGGATTCAGCCGAACTGACGACGGTACCTACGTGCCCTTCACTGTGCGTTTTTGACACGCACATAACCAATTAATTCATTTACACAAAAATTGGTATTCACTTTGTTAATGCAACTGAACAAATTAAATTAAAAAACCCTAATAGAGGAAAACGCTGAAACTTTTAACCATATTTTTCGCCTAATTTCTCTGAGAATGTTTTAATCTGCACTCAAAAACAAGTAAAATGCAGTAGTTAGGCAGCTCGTTAGCTTTATCGAGTTTTGGCGCAGCGCCAGAAGTCGTATTAAATACGAGAGGTAATAAAAATGGTGCCACATTGTAACGGGAATGCGCAGGTGCAAATGGCACCGGCTATTGTATCTTGAAGCTCTGGAAAACCAAGATAAAATGATGGGGTTATTCACTAACCCGATACAAGAGACCACTTATCACTGTAGTATCACTTATAAGAAGTGTATCACTTATTATTTCGTCACCTGGACACGCCAAGATTTGCATGCGTCTCCACATAGTGAAACTTAAATTAAATCACTTTTATGTTTACTTGTTACATTAGAGAATAAGGTAATTTTTATTTTGTGTATCAGTTAGAGTACAAGCTAACCTCGAACGGCTTTCGTTTACTGGGAAGATTGAAAGACGAAGACCATCAACTAGCGGAGCATTCCCAGTAGTGTTACTAGTAGGACTACTAATTCCTGAGTAGAGTCTAATTCATTATAATTTTCAGCCCGTGTCAAACCGCAGCTCGCAGATACCTCTTCGTTTACGCCATTTCGGCTCGTGACTGCTCGTCAGTCTCGAGCGAGCTTCAAAGAGGGTAGCATGTGCGGTTTCAGTACCTACTTAGAAGTACTTAGAATATATTCCGTATTTCCGATGATAGACGAAATTTGCCGAAGCGTCTAACTTTAACCGTAGTACTGTACAATACAACCCACAATTGCCATATATCCGAGCCACCTTGCTGGTG
Source organism: Philereme transversata (assembly GCA_963924445.1). Taxonomy (NCBI): domain Eukaryota; kingdom Metazoa; phylum Arthropoda; class Insecta; order Lepidoptera; family Geometridae; genus Philereme; species Philereme transversata. Next base: position 34,269,617 of record OZ004339.1, on the reverse strand, counting down.
GAGGTCCCCTTTTCTGTTCCATGATTATTTATTTGTATTTTCGGGTAACTTACAGCTGGGCATACAGAAAAACTAATTGTGCTAATGTGTAACTAACTTTTATACTAGTGGTCTAAGAGCCGGTGGAGATCGACCTTCACCGATCTGATAACCAGATGAGACATATTTTTTATCAAATATAATTTATAAACAAATATGCCTATAATTACTTGCCTATCTAAAAGTGTTCATTGCTATTTTTAATTAAATTAACGTTAATCGATTTTTTTTCATCACTTTCATTCTTTTGATAACCAAATGAATTTTATTTCACTGTTAGTTTTTAACACACAAAATATGCCTCAGTAGGCTTGCCTACTCATTTCTGTGTATAGCTACCTGGCAAGCCGATGTGAACAGGTAAGTCAATATAGGTGACTCCATCGTTCTGCTAACTTATCGAAAGTTATATCAAAGTTTAGATTATTTTATTACAAAATCAGTCATATAGACTTGCCTATAAAAAATCATACTTAAAGTACTGTTGCCTAGCTAAAAACTTTTAGAGTCTTAGCCATCTGATAGGTGCGAGAGAGAAAGTAGAGCGTCCGAAGTCCTTGTGGTAGAACAGGACACAACATAGCAGCTGCAAGCTACCTGACCGTTGAATGTATCCGAGTGCGCATGCTCGTGTACATGTGAGTGACAGAGACAGCATTTATTTACACTTGTCATTAATTTTGAACTCAAATTTATTATAACTAATTTCGATCACAATTTTTATATTATTTCACACTATACGTATTTACAGCTATGCAAAACCAAAAATAAATATGATTCGGAGATCTCGCTTCGCTCGATCAAATACATGCAAAAAAGACATGTATGCTCAGGGCCAATTACAAATTTCCAGAGATAGTTTGATAAGATATTAAATAAAAACACGGTGGATGAAAACCGTTTAAAACTTGAACTACGAATCATAAAACCTCTTTACATTTTACTGTTAAAAATCAACCACATTTTTTTAACAGCGCCCTAGGTAAAATCTATACATATAAAATGCTTTGTCCTGAATGACTGATTGACGGATCAACGCACAGCCTAAACCGCTGATCGTAGAGACCTGAAACTTGGAAGGTGTGTTCTTTGTATGATGTAGGCATCAGATAAGAAAGATTTTTCGAAATTTTATCCCTACGGGGGTGAAAAGGGGGGCAAACTTTGTATGGGACAACGTGATTCCTTGGTCCAATCTACTTCAAATTTTGCATAAATCTTTTTTAACAGAATTGATGGAAGACGTGTTTATTATTTTATTGAAATTCATCCCAAACCGAGGTTAAAAAGGGGTAGAAAATTATTTTGGCGGTAATTTGCTTGGAAGTTGATATCAATACTCCTTAGTGATTTTAATTTAAATTACATTTTATTTTGACACATGTTTGAAAACTCAATCCGATTTTATTCAAAAAGGTTGAACTCACTTAAAAATTTAATCAAATACTCTTTAAAATAGGAATGTCTCGAAAGTCATCGTACTATATTAGTACCTCATTTGAAGGTTTCTAAGCTTAAAGAGGTGCACTTTTAGGACACGGCCTCATAGGGACGTAGAGTTTGAAATTAGAAATGGTAAGGATGTTTGTTTATTTGTTTGTTTGTTACTCAATCACATCGTAACAGCTGCACCGATTTAAATTAAATTTAGTACGTACATAGATTATAACCTGGATTAACACATATGCTACTTTTTATCCCATAAATCAGGTCTCATTGGATAAAAATGGGGTGTCAAGTCAAGTTGCAACAGCGAGTTTAGCTTTATTTCTAGGTTACCTACCTACACATTTAGTAGTCTAACGCGTACGAAGTCGCGGGTGTTCAGCTATTTATTACCTGTAGCCCGTACAATGTCCACTGATAAACAGTCTAAGGTTAAACATATTCCCCTATAGATTTCGAAAGCGACCGATCGTGATACCTGCACCTAACGGCTCCTAACATGAACCAGCAGCCCCTTTCATTCCCAACTAATATCACCAAATTACATGAAAATTTAATAAGAAATAACGAAACGTCTGACAAGTTAGATATTAATAACAGATTACGCCTGAGTGTGATTGAACTTGATTAGAAATGAACAAAAAAAGTAATTTAGGAGCTGGCTTGCGTGTCGAGACGGTGACTTAGGCTTTCAGTGCACGAACAACTTTTACAGGAAAAGAATATTGCAGAATTTTATTAATTGGGTTTAGATTAGATTAGATAATACTTTATTGCACACCACGAAAAAAAACATATTAAAAAAAAACTACGTAAATCTATGGATACAATTGGCGGTCTTATCGCTAATTAGCGATCTCTACCAGACAACCTTTGGATGGAATGGACTGTGTAGACATTACCTGGGGTGTACCTAACATACTACATGTACATACATACATACATACTAATACTAATTATATAAAAATAAAAAATATAAAACTTACATAAATGAAAACTACATGAATCTAAATAATAACTACTCATAATAATTTATAGATACATACTTAGACTTATTTAAGAAACAAATAATTAATAATAAATACATATATATTTAGCGACAAATACTCAGATAGTGTTCTCTGAGCACACGTTTAAAAATGGCAAGTGACTTGGCACATCTGATAGCCACCGGCAGCGCGTTCCATAACCGGACAGCCTGCACTGTAAAAGACTTATCAAAGTAGGAGGAGGAGTGTACAGGTGTCCTGAGTTGGAGTGTGTCAGATGAACGCAAGGATCGAGGATTGGATTGATAGAGGAAATGGAAGCGTTCTTTAAGATAGGAAGGTGAGGAAGGGTTGAACAGGATGTTATATAAATGCTGAAGGATGTGAGTATCCCGGCGAAGGCGTATGGGAAACCACTTGAGCTTACTGCGAAATTCGGACACATGGTCATACTTCCGCAAACCGAAGATGAACCGGATGCCAAAGTTTTGCAAGCGCTCAAGTTTATCTAGTTGCTGTTCAGTGAGATCTAGATAAGAAGTTGAAGTAGTGAGTGGGTTTAGCGAATCAAAAGGCTGCAAAACATAACCATAATTCATTATACACAGACATAAAGGAGTCGTTATGACACAACAAGAAAACGAGGTATTTTAGATACGTCTCCTGGGGAAAATATAGCAAGTGGAGCTTTGAAACGAATATATCCATATACACACATCTTAAAATTATGTCTGTTGGTTCCAAATGCTTGCTGTTAGTTATAGTTAGTACTCAGAACTGTTTTGAAATTCCAAGAAGATCTTGGTAAATGGTAATTTTGTATCGGTAGGTATGTCAAATTCGTTTACTATCAAACTCGGCATAGTTTTTCTTATAGTTCTGTAACGGACGTTCAAAGACGGGGCAGGATCGAATCTAAATTTAAAATGTATTAGATAGTTATAAGATCGAATCAGATTCAAATGTAATAGGTAGATAAGATTGTAACGGTTTAAAGTTGTAACGGTCAAAAGAGTGAGATAGCTACATGTAAGCCCCCGTCTAACTTTGCTGGAAACTTCGATGTAGTAGGAATTGTATACGATGATTTGTGAAAATGTGAATTACGATCCCCGCACCATGGCTAGGGCGAGAACTATTTTTGCATAAGTAAGTATAAACCGATTTGAACGGAAAAATTGTGATCATAAAGTTCATACCTTTTCTCTGATGATCCATTTGTTTCGTAGGTACAGCATCAATATAGTATCAACTCAGTATCCAAAGAGTAGAACGCCTTGCAAGAGTCTGTGTTTCTTGATAGCTACAACCTGGATGCTTTAAGCTGCGCGTGAATAGGTTTCTTCTAGACAAGCGTGTACCATCGTAGACTGCATCATCGCTTACCATCAGGCGAGATCGTGGTCAAACGCAAGCCAATACATAAATGCATTAAAAAAATATATAAGGATTTTAAGCGTAAAAAACTATTTTCACCTGGCGCCAACGTAACTCTTCCATGAACGTTTGCGCAAATATGGTTACGAAACTCAAGCGCAGTAGTAAGCATATGCCTACTTCGCATAATGAACCGAACTTACGCACTCCTTGCTGCACAGGTGGCGCGCGGGCGGCCGCTGAAATCCCAAAAAATCATGTAGGTTACCTTGAGCACTGCTGGATAAACGCCTGTCTGTATCTGTTTTCCATGGTCCTGTGCTAGCTTCATCCAGGTGGGATCAGCGGTCATCGTACTTGACCATCAAATCATCAGCCTATAGGTTAAGACGTCTTCTCGTCCAAAATACGTCAATGCCTGAAGACGAAAGTCTTTGTGTTACCAGACATGAAATATGGCACAAAAACGTGGTCTCACACTATGCATCTCATAAGAATCAACTTAGGACGGCCGTCAACTTATATCGAAAGACGACTTGATAAATGTTGCTGGGAGCCGTTGGGTGCAGGCCGCACAAGATCAGTTGCTCTGGAAATCTATGAGGGAGGCCCTGGGGGAGCAATCGCGCTAATTTTGAACGTGTCTAACGTTGGAACTCACGTTGGTTTGACTGATGTCACGCGTGTCAGCGCGATACGAAATGTGCTTATGCACCAAAGAAAAACCAAAACAAAACATTACGTTATTGTAATGTTTTTTGGTTTTTCTTTGGTATCATCGTTCAAAATTAGCGCGATTGCCGGGGGGGGGCCTGGTCATATGACTGTAATAATGATGATGATGATGTAAAATGTTACGCAACATCAGGCAACCGAGACGTCGCAAAACAATGTTATTTACCAGAGTTCTTACAGCAACTGAATTAGTCTGAAGATTGCTATCTCTGCGACAAATAACGATCGAGCGCCAATTGCCCTTTTATTTTAGAAGTAGGTATGACGTCACGTCACGGCTATTAAACCGGCAATAATGAACGGAGAACAGTTTACAAACAAGAATAGCTTGGAATTAGATGCAGTAAAGCTATAGTGGGCCGAATAAACAGTTGCCAATAATGCACATACATAAAACCATACCTTTCAGAATTAAAACTGACAGGTGGATATTTCTTTTTTAGGGTTCGGGACCAAAATGGCGAAACGAAACGTTTCGTCCGTCCGTCTAATTACTCAACAAATACTGAAATTATCATTTTTTTTTATCGAATGGACTAATCTCGCTGTTGGCCTCTGAGGCCGTTGCAGCTTAACGGAACTTTTGGCGAGCGCAGATGACGCTCAGCCCTGTAAGTTTTTTGAAGAGGCAACTAGCGCAATGGCACCACTTAGGTACGAGCCTCGGCTTGGGCAGTTGCCAGGGTGGGGATAGGAGAAAACACCCGGGTACATGTTTGTACCTCGTATAGGCCGCGACTGAAGGGATTCGTCGACCTCGCCGGCGAGGTCGGTGTATGTGTAAAGTGTTTTTTTTGTTTTTATATATTATAGGCTTGCGTTTGACCACTGTCTCGCCTGATGGTAAGCGATGATGCAGTCTACGATGGTACACTCTTGGCTAGAAAAAACTTATTCACTCGCGACTTAAAGTCTTTGCTCTGTCTAATGAAGATGACTAAAAAATCCGCATCAGCGGAGGTGATTTCGTCTTCCGGGTCTCCAAGAACGTGTCTCGGACGACAGAGGATTTACTGAAGTTATCAACTTGAGGAATAATTATTATAAATGATATTACAAGTGTATAGGAGTGGAAGGATTAGTCAAAGATTTGTTTTTATTGAATCTGTAACTTCTGGGAAAAGTTACTGGGAAATCTTCTAGTCAAAGATTGTGAAAAATATATATTTTTTTTTGTTTTGAGACTTGCGAGATCTCAGTTCAGGGCGAACCACTAGTGTTTTAACATTTTATGGACCTCACTGTTATTTTTCAATAAACAAATTATTATTATTATTTACACATTTAAAACAGTAAGCAAAAACACATAGGTTTTTGGTAAAAATCACCATATGACCGAGTCGTAAACGGCCTTTGGTTTGTGGACTTATGCCCGTTTATAAATAAACCCTTTATAAATTTAAAATAAATGTATCTCTATGTTATAAAATGTCTATCTTAGGTGTTTGTTGAAATCTTATAAATAAACACTACTTCACTGAATTAAGCCATTTTCTTACTTCATTTACTATTCTCATTCCCTCCCTAGGGTGCAAAACGTACTTTGCTCCGACAAAATTAGTCTAAGTATATCGAGTAGAGAAAACAGCAAAACAATCTATTTCTACTAGAAAAGTGTAATAATCTACGCGTGTAGATATATTCCAAAATCTACGCGTGTAGATATAGAGTTATGCGCCCTCTTCGAATTTTACTTTTAGATAGATATAATAACTCTATCGAGTTATCATACAAACAGAAATAATACGAACTAACAAAGTTTACGAAGAACTATGAAGGATAATTTTACACATTCTTATATACGAGTATATCACACTATAAAACATTTTATTATGATCCACAAATTAACAATGAATAGAGGTTGTTTATTTTGAATAGTGGATCCCAGTTTTAGCCTAAATTAGACCTAAAATAATTTAGTTAACGCTACTGTAGTAACATAATGATTAATGCAATCGTATGGTTACCAACATTTCTAATTATTCTCTGTTTGTGAAGGAATTTAGTGCGAATTTAATTATACCTAAAGAGAACTGAATTGCCTGTATAATTTTCATATCTATCTATACTAATATTATAAAAAGGAAAGATTTGATTGATTGTTTGTTTGCATTGAATAGGCTTCGAAACTACTGCACCTATTTAAAAAAATCCTTCGCCGTTGGGAAGCAACACTATCCCTGGGTGACATAGGCGACTTTTTACCCAGCTGCGCAAAAGGAGGGTAATGTTTTTTTAGAAAAACTATGCGTGCGAAGCTGCGGATTGGTCAGCTAGACGAAGATAACTACTGTGTATTTTATTTTTAACTTTTAGCTGTTGATCTGTTGAATAAATAATAAAATAAATAGATTTTAGTTTTTGTGTAATTACCATCTACCCTTAAAACTCAACATAATGCTCCCCGCATTATGTTGAGTTTTGGCCTATTTAGGGCTGTAATACAGAATTTTGTTTCCTTTATATTTTCGCTATCACCATTTCATTCATCGGTTTATTTACTATGGATACCGCACCAACCGCCCTACCAACCGCTAAAACGCTGCGAAACTCTCCACACACAGACTGTTTTAGATGCCAACCCAAAAATCAAATTAGTTAAATTTAGTAGTGTACTAGATGCTAATTTGCATAGCAGGTGCCATAAGCGGATTGAGTACTATGTTGTCTTGTTTACTTCTTAATCAGTATTTAGATGCTTAAATGTAAATGTATATTAAATGCTTGTCTGTTTCTGGCACCTCCAAAATGATGGTGCAATGAGCTACTTAGATAAAGACATGTAATTAATTAAGTACCTACTACTCGTATGATTGACGTAACCAAGTGTTCTATTGTGTCCCTAGGGTTTCAATAAATGATTATGAGTATGTCTTGTCTAATGCTAATGTATAAAAGTTACGTATAATATCGACGCATGTGAGTATCCAGACAAACCTTGCACGGTTTTTAGGGTATAATAATTAATGTTATAATGTACTTACATTAGGGTGTCCCTTATTTTTCAAAGTTTATATTTTTTAACGCATAGGTCTTAGTTTTGTTCATTAGTACCTAAAACACTCGGGAATTAATTTTTACCTTATTTGGAGAACGGAAACCCGTGCCGACTTGCATCGAATCATGTTCATACAAGTTACGCGGAAATAGCGGCGCGTACTCGCCGTATTTGTTATTAGTTAATCTCGTGATGAACACATATTGTTTTACGTTAAAAAATGGCAGTGGAATTAAGAAGCAATAAAAAAAGTATTTTCTTAGTAGGTGACTTGAACTATCAAATAACTGGGGCAAAGTTACCGTCTAACCGTCAAGTTCTTGCAGTCCTCTTTTTTAACATTCGTGAAGTTAAATTGAGTGTTAGTGAAAGCGCAAATCTCGTCGTTCGAGAGTGTATTATATTCTGGGAAAAAGCTAGAATCCCTACCAGAGCTATTCCTAACTGCGTAAAGAAACTTGTGGATCTTCACCATGCTTGGAGAGAGTTGCAAAAAAATTCCAAAAAAACACAAGATATTTACAAGCACCGTGAGAAGGACTTTCAAAACAATTTAGATAATTTATTCGATATAGCACACGCTAATGCTTTGGAATGGATGAAAATAGAAGAAGATAAAATCTTTTTACAAAAGCAAAGAGAACCAGGGCGTCCAGGATGTTTAGCCGGTGTAGATAAAAAGTTAGCTGAGAAAGAAGAAAGATCCAGACAGAGAAAATTAAAAGAAGAGAAAAAAAGACATGATCAAATCTGTTCCGAGAGTTTATCTTTATCTTTAACTACACAAGATCTTATTGAGACACCAGGATATCCCGATCAACCTACCAGCTCTGATGAAAGCATCGACGAACCCTTACCGTCGACATCTCAAACGGTAAGTTCTGGAAGTATTACGAAAAGGGGAAGGAAAGATTTCATCACTCCTAAATTAGTTGCAGCTTTGGATAGGTTTCAATTAAGCATAAGAGATTCCGTATATATACTTCAGGCTGTAGTGGAAGCCCTAGATCTTAGTAGTGATGATTTCCCGATAAACAAGTCGTCTATTCAACGCATTCGTACAAAGACTAGAAAAGATAGAGCGGAATCTATAAAATCAGATTTTCAGAATAATTTACCTAAAAGTGTGACCGTTCATTGGGATGGAAAATTATTACCTGGACTGGACGTAAGAAGTTCTAAAGAAGAACGCCTGCCAATCCTTATATCATTTGAAGAAAAGGAACAACTTTTGGCTGTGCCTAAGCTGGAGAGCTCTTCTGGTCAAGATCAAGCTAAAGCTGTGTTAAACGCACTTTATGACTGGAACCTCGAGGACAAAGTACAAATAATGTGCTGTGATACAACTGCACCTAATACAGGGCGATTGAAAGGAGCTTGTGTACTTTTGGAACAAAAGCTAGACAGGGAATTATTACTCTTTGCTTGCCGCCATCACGTTTATGAACTGGTTTTAAAGTGTGTATTTGAAACAAAAATTCACCAAATAACAAATAGCCCTGATATCCCGATGTTTAAAAAGTTTAGAGATAGCTGGAATACTATTAATTCTGCTGCTATTGAAACACACAGCCACATCGTCACACAACATTTTTGTAATACAAAAATTAAAGAACTGTTGACATTTTATAATGAAGAACTGCAAAAATATATTGTACGTGACGATTATCGAGAACTGATTGAACTGTCTATTATTTTCTTAGGAGGCGATAGTGAGAAAAAAATTAAAATAAGACCTCCTGGAGCAATGCATCATGCAAGGTGGATGGCAAGAGCTATTTACTGTTTGAAAATATGTTTGCTGCAATCTCAATTCAAAATTAGCGCCAAAGATAAACGAGCACTCCAAGACATTTGTTTATTCATTGCAGTTGTATATGTGAAATCATGGCTGGGATGTAGTCTGGCGGTGAAGGCACCAAATCAAGATTTGTCCTTTTTAAAAAGGCTTAAGGAATACGAAACTATTAACAAAGAGATCTCACAAGCAGCTTTGAAAAAGTTTAGTCAACATCTTTGGTACTTGTCAGAAGAAATTACTGTTTTGTCACTCTTTGATGATGAAGTTGATGAAGCAACCAAGAGAAGTATCGTAGAGAACTTACAAAGAGAGAGTTTGTATGATTCTGGGAAGAGATACATTCCATCGAAGGAAGATATGTCTGATTATTTGCATGGTAAGTGGGAATACTTAATTTTATGTTAAAGTTAGCTATTAATCATTAATTTAAAAAAAAAACATGTAAAAGAATCTAACGCTAAGCTTACTTTACTATGTCTTAAATTGTTTTAATAAACTGATAATAATACTGTCTTGTCTATTGTTACAGGAAATCATTGAGTGATTTTGTGTCTATCAAGAGCAGAAAATTATTTTCTCGTTTAAAAATTGATGATAACTTCTTGGAGAAACCTGTTTCTACGTGGGAAGAAGATGTTGCCTATTTACAGGCAAAAAGAAAGGTTTTTTCTTTAAGGGCAGTGAATGATACAGCTGAAAGAGCTGTAAAACTTATGCAAGATTTTCATGGTTTAATTACTGCAAAGGAAGAACAGAAACAATTTTTACTACGCTGTGTACAAGAGCACAGAAATCTTTATCCAGACTGTAACAAAGAGACCCTTAAAAGAAAATATACTTGCTAATCTGTAATTTTATGTTCTTTTAATAAATAAATACCTATTTTCTTACTAAATTTTTATTATTGTTTTTATAAAATATAAATATTTCATTTTGTTTAGTTGAATATCGAAAAGGGTCAAAGGCAGCTATTTTCAAAATCTTTACAGCCTTGTCGGCACGGGTTAATGTTGACATAGGAAGATAAAATTTTGTATTTAAGTAGATCTGGGTAGTTTTAAAAGAATTACGGGGTATGCATTTCGATATCCGAAAAAAAAAAATTTTCACGTATATAAGGGACACCCTAACTTACATGTATGCATAAGTTAAGTATGTACCTAAGAGTAAGTTTTACTAGAAGCAGACTCCATAAACTTAATTAAAGAGCAAGGTGTACGCTTTTATAACAAACTCCCAAGTGATGTACAAAAATTGACATTTAACAAAGTTTAAAACGTAATTAAACAAAATCTTTATAAAAAAGCCTACTGTAACATATTGGATTATTTAGGTGATATTATGTTACAATTTAGGCTTAATTTATTTTCTGTATTGTTATGTATTCTAAAAGGATCGTTAAAAAAACAACCAGGCAGTAAAATTGACGTTTCAAAGTGATCCTTGTTATTTTAATGAATAATAATTACTTTGACTTTGACTTAGCCACCAAAAAACAGTTGTTTAACAAACAGTCGATGATTTTTTCAAGAAACTGCCTGCATGATTAACCATTGAAATAAAATCTTGTAGAAGGATGATTTCTAAAAAGTTTTTATTACACGTCATGTGTTTAAATAAAATCTGTATTTACAGAAACAAACTTTTTGGAAATCATCCATCTAAAAGTTGTATTTCAATCTTTAAATACGCAGGGGGTTACCAGTTAGCGACGCTATCTGTACATTTAAATTGTTGAAATATGTAACAGTATACATATACCGTTGGTGAACATATAAATAAGTAGATAGATATAGCATTTATTTGTAATATTGAACACACATACATATTATTAAAAAAGATTCATTTACAAACAATTCAGAAATATACAAAAAAAACACAAAACAGACAAAAGATATAAAAAAGAACAAAACTAATAAAAAATAATATATAATAAAATGTGTGCGTTGCAGTGTTACAAATTGGTCATAACTCAGCTAATAGTTTAGCCCGAGGAAACACTGATTTTCAGATAGAACCTTGCAATAAAACAAGTGAAACGAGATGCAATACGACAAAACAAGTGAAACGAGATGCAATACTACAAAACAAGTAATGTTTATACCTATTGATGTGTGCTGCAGTACTATTATTTCTGTTTCTAAGTGTAATATCAAGATGAGTTTGAAACAAATACAAAAAGAAGATGTTGGTTAATTCGGCAAATCAGTGGCAGTGCCAATCTAATTTATACGCATACTCATTTATTTAAACCGTAGGGACACAATAAAACACTTGGTTACGTCATTAATATGTTACTTATATATTAACAAAGGTTTCGGTGCTACCTAGTAGCTCATTTGGTAAACGAAGCGTTTAGGAATACGTACATTCTGATTTTTCAACAAAAACGTTTTAAAACATGGTTTAAAAGTGAAATACGATTAATAAAATTGTTTGTTTCCTGAAAACTGCACAGAATGCTCACAATGCTCGGGTTATGTTTATATTTTCGTACCATGCGTGCAAAGTCGCCGGCGGGAGCTTGTATTCCTATATATTCTAATATCTACATATTCTGTAGAACAGTATGGACAGGTGGAGTAGAGTTCGTTGGAAAACTCAATAAGCTAACCAACCGAAGGCTCGATGTGAATAAAGTTTTCTAATATAAGCGCTGGTATCAAATATGCCGGTCCGCTCTCTAAGTTTGTTATTTGTTTGGAAATATAATCTTTTCTTCTTATTTTTAAGGTTCCGTATCGAGGAAAACCGGAAGTGCGAGTCTGACTCGCTCGCCGAGAGTCCGTAATTCCTTTTTAAATTTGATACAATTTCTAATTAATGATTTTCAGATTGTTTCCTTTACTTGTGCTGTAAGACCTTGCTTCTTGACAAATTAACAATAACCAGAGTAGTAGAGTTCCTTGTGAAAGGGCTCGTCCGGGGAAGTACTACTACCATACCTATTTCTGCTACCAAGCAGCATTGCTGTTTCGGTTTGAAGGGTACGGTTGCCGGTGAAATTACAGGCACATGAGGCTTTACACCTGTATGCCTCAAGTTGATGGACGAAGAGCAGTGCATCGTAGGTCACGTATCTAAGGTGCGTGACATATGAGGCAATACTTTGTTATAGGCGATGGTTACCACATTTTAGAAACGTGCCCTATGATGCAATGCCTCGTGTCCATCAACTTGAGGCATACAGGTGTAAAGCCTCATGTGCCTGTAATCACTCAAATATTATAATACGAAAGTTTACATGTTTGTTTGTTACTCAATCACGTCGGAACGGCTTAATGGAATTCGATGAAATATAGTACGTACGTAGATTATTATCTGGATTAACACATAGGCTTCTTTTTATCCTCTAAATCAGGTCCCATGGGATAAAAATGGGGTGTCAAGTCAAATTGCAACAGCGAGTTTAGCTTTATTTCTAGGTTACCTACACATTTAATAGTGTAACGCGTATGAAGTCGCGGGCAACAGCTAGTTAATTATAAACTATTATAAAAATCAATTTAATCAGCTACCTCTATCTTCAAAAGTTTGCTGGAAGGAAACTCTTGTTAGGGTTAAGATATTACAAGTCCTTATGTAAGCTTTTTGTCTGTTATTTATTTGTGTACAATAGAATAAAGTACCCAAACCCTTCCAATCCAATCAATTAAATCTACTTTTATTTAAAATTGTGTACAAATATAAGAGGGCCAGTCCTATTAGAGATGTTAAGGCCTGTTATGATATAGGCGGTTTTTAGTAGCGTTGTGTAAAGTAAAAAAAAATCTAGCGAAACACTACCGTCAGTCATCCAAGGCTACTTACACGCTAAATTTATAAATAAATATTCATAATGTGAGTAGCACACGCTAAGTTTATATGAATATTTATATTAATCATATTTTTATTCATATTCTTTATACAAGGCACATATCTTGAAGAACGGACGGCCGTTGGGGTAGACATGTTCTCCAGTGGAGGCCACGCACTAGAAAGCGCAGCGTAGGACAGCCCCGCACTAGATTGAAAGACGACCTTATAAAGCTTGCTGTAAGCCCATGCTTTATGTCTTGGGTGCTTGCCGCACAAGATCGGTCACTCTGTAAATCTATGGGGGAGGCCTATGTTCAGCAGTGGACGTTCCGTGGCTATAATATGACTATAAAACGAAACTAATATGACTATAATGATGACTCTTATAACAGGGCATCACTCAGCACAGTCACTACACAACGCGCGATGTCTTCTCCTTACGTCTCTTCTGTCTGACCTGTGCCTTACAGATTACATGGCTCTAGTTAATTTGGTCTTTACAAATGAATCCAAAATCTTCAATGGCGTTTATCGTTTATCTGGTTTATAAGGAGCTTCGCTTAGTTAATTAAACGTCGGCCCCCAAGATTAATTACTTTTCATTAATGGCACACTTGCGATCGTGCCGTAGCCTGCTTGTTATGCAAGCTTCGGTATGGTCAGCAATCTGATGGGTGGCCGTTTATAGAGAGATACATAGATAATTCTTTTTTACACCCAATCACCAATAACTTAACATAGGCCTTATCGTCATCATATCAAGCATAGGGACGTTCCTGCACCCAATGGCTCCCAGCTACCTTAATTAGTTCGTATTTCTATCTTGTGCATGGTCTCTATTATTCTAACCTATTTGCTATCAGTTTTTGATGCTATGTGCCCCACCCACAGCCATTTCATCTTGCTTATCCTATGGGCTATGTCAGTGACTTTAGATGGAAGGTCATTATGGTAAATAAGTGTTTTTTTCACACTACCTGCTCAACAATGTCAAATTTTATTTCACGTAAATCTCACCGAAATCAGGGGATTAAATCACTACGGCTGAGCTGAAAGTAAAGTTATACTGAATTTCATTCGTGAATTGAATATGGAACCTCATCTGTATTAAAATTTGAACCAAAGAGAGCCACACAATAAGAACTTATTCGTAAATCGAACTAACTTCTGCACAGAATGAATCCAACTAGATTTGGTTTTTACTGTCTCGCAGAACGTGTGAGAAGTGGTGTGGCGTCATCCTCGATACACCGAGTCCGTCCCCTTAGTGCGACCCTGCGCTGCGGGGTTCGGCGCGGGACGCGACGGAGGAGATCTACGGAGCGCACTTGCGCCGGCGACGCGGACACACTCGCCTAGCGCCTCGCGACGGGGAACACGTACCGCTCTTGCTCAGCCGCTCGCGCCTTTTACTCGCTAATTCTAAAGCATAATTCATATCGCTTCGCTTCATTTAATTTGTATTGTACTGTATCGTTTCATTCTTCCTTCTAACGTCTGTAACTATCTACTATCCTCATTAAACTCCGTAAATCATACTGCTGTTTCATATTCATCGCCCGGCCTACCGGCTACCTAGCAGAACACCTAGGACAATATAAGAAACGCTTCACTGGTGACCCCGAACGAAGAAGATGAGGAAGTCTGACGAAGAACAGCCTAGACGTTCAGAAGCCGCACTTACGGGACAACAATCGGGACTATGGAGAGTGGGCGTGCGAGTACCCCCATTTTGGCCCGAGGAACCGGCCGTTTGGTTTGCACAGATTGAAGGTCAGTTCTCCATTTCAAATATTACTTCTGACCAGACCAAGTTTTACTACGTCGTTGGTCAGTTAGATCCTCAATATGCGGCGGAAGTGAAAGATGTAATTTTAAACCCGCCGGAAAGCGGTAAATACGACAAATTGAAAACCGAGCTTATAAAACGATTATCAGCTTCCCAAGAGCGTAAACTGCAGCAATTACTAACCCATGAGGAGTTGGGCGATAGGAAACCTACACAATTTATGCGACATTTGCAGAATCTAGCGGGACCGACTGTTCCAGAACATTTAATTAGGCAGATTTGGTCGAATAGGTTACCTACCCACATTCAAACGATTATTGCTTCACAGACAGAAAGCTCGCTGCAGACCGTTGCTGAGTTGGCGGACAAAATTAACGATATATCATCACCTACATGTATGCAGCAAGCGGCCGGCACATCTGCTGTATGTACAAGTGCAGGTACAGTCTCGGCTTTGGAACAGATGGTGAAACGTGTCGACGAACTCGCTAAACAGGTACAAAACCTATCTACACGTAATTCCCGATCCAGCAACAAGAACCACAACTACCGTAGCCGCTCGACCTCTAGGTACCGGTCAAGGTCACGAGAACGCCCCGACGATCATCCGCACTGCTGGTATCATTTCATCTACGGAGCTAGCGCAAACAACTGCAGGCCGCCGTGTACTTTTAAGTCGGCGGGAAATGCAAACGACAGTCACTAGTGGCGGTAGCTGACTGTCCGATATCATCTGGCCGCCTGTTCATCACTGACCGGAAATCGAAGGTGCAATACCTTATCGACACGGGTTCAGACCTATGTGTTTTTCCTAAGTCAGCCGTACGGGAGCCTCGAGCGAAGACGAAGTATGAACTTTTTGCTGCAAATGGTACACTTATATCTACATATGGCCACATTCAACTTACCTTAGATTTTGGATTACGACGACCATTCAGCTGGCGATTTACCGTAGCAGACGTCACAAAGCCTATCATTGGAGTAGACTTTTTAAGTTTTTACCATCTCCTTGTAGACTGCAGACAGCAACGCCTAATCGACGGAATCACTATGCTCGGCATCAACGCGCCGCAGCCCAAAGAAGGTATTCCTGATATCTCATCGATACGTACCACATCAGACGACACCATTTTCGACAATCTGCTACGAGAATTTCCCGAGATTACTCGCCCAGCTGGTAAGCCAACAACACCCAAGCACAGTACCGTACATCACATCCGGACGACAGATGGACCACCTGTATCAAGCCGCCCGCGACGTCTGGATCCTGAAAGGTTACAGATCGCGAAACAGGAATTTGATGAAATGCTACAATGCGGAACTGCACGAAGATCCGAGAGTCCTTGGTCATCCCCTCTTCACTTAGCGAAAAAGAAAAACAACGGTTGGAGACCCTGCGGCGATTATAGAGCGCTGAACGCGCGAACGATTCCGGATCGGTATCCTGTGCGCCATATTCACGATTTTACGAACCAGCTCACAGGTAAAACAATATTTTCCACAATTGACTTAGTTAGAGCATACAATCAGATACCAATCTTTGCTGACGACATACCGAAAAGTGCCATAACTACTCCTTTCGGTATGTACGAGTTTCCGTATATGTCCTTTGGTTTACGGAACGCTGGTCAAACCTTTCAGCGCTTCATGGATGAGGTCCTGAACGGGCTAGATTTCACATTTGGGTACTTAGACGACGTACTCATCTTTTCAGAAAATAGAGATCGACATCTTGAGCATCTTCGTATTCTCTTTAAACGCTTGAACGAATATGGCGTACTAATAAATACTTCCAAATGTATTTTTGGCGAATCCAAGGTCACTTTTCTTGGATTTAAAGTCTCTGCTCAAGGAATCAGCCCTCTCGAAACAAAAACTCAAGCAATTCTTGACTTTCCGACGCCGAAAAACACGAAAGAGCTTAGGAGATTTTTAGGAACCCTGAACTTTTATCGTCGTTTCATTCCAGAAGCAGCTAAGAAGCAGGCACCTCTGAACACGATACTGGTCGGCAAACAAGGCAAAGGTTCGAAACCAATCGCTCTTACACCTGAACAGCAGGAAGCCTTCAACGACTGTAAGTCCAGTATTTCTCTCGCGACTCTCCTAGCTCACCCAGATCCCGACGCTGAGCTTGCTATACAGACTGACGCTTCCGACGTCGCTATCGGAGCCGTGCTACAGCAGCGAAAAGGTAACGATTGGCAACCCATGGCATTTTTCTCAAGAAAATTGAATCAAGCCCAACGAAAATACAGTACCTTTGACCGCGAGCTCCTGGCAATTTATGAAGCTATCCGATACTTCCGTTTTATGGTAGAAGCGAAACCGTTCATCATACTGACCGACCATAAACCTATCACATTTGCTTTCACCACTCGAAGAGACAAATGTTCGCCGCGCCAGTTCAGATATTTAGATTTTATATCTCAATTTTCCACAGACATTACATTCATAGCAGGCAAAGACAACATAGTAGCTGATACTCTTTCACGCATCGAAGAACTTTCAA
Source organism: Philereme transversata (assembly GCA_963924445.1). Classification (NCBI taxonomy): domain Eukaryota; kingdom Metazoa; phylum Arthropoda; class Insecta; order Lepidoptera; family Geometridae; genus Philereme; species Philereme transversata. The sequence continues at coordinate 34,252,133 of OZ004339.1, read as the reverse complement.
TGCCCCTAGATTACCACTGCCTTGCCCGAGCCCAGGAGACAGACACCGAGCTACGAACGCTATTTACGGAAGGATCCAGTCTACAGCTGCAAAAGGTTTTCCTACCCGACGCTAAAACGCAAGTATACTGCGATACTTCTACACCGAATTCTCGACCATACGTGACTCCTGCATACCGCCGTCAAGTTTTCGAATCACTCCATAATTTAAGTCATCCCGGCGCTAAAGCTACAGTAAAACTAGTAACTTCTAGATTTGTTTGGCCGGGTATAAGGCGAGACTGTCGACAATGGGCTAAGGAATGTTATCAATGTCAGCGCTGCAAAGTAACGAGACATACAACTGCGCCATTCACCGCATTCAAGCCACCTTCAGCCCGTTTTCAACATGTCCATATGGATATTATAGGTCCTTTACCTCTGTCTGCTTCCTACAGGTACTGCCTCACGATAGTCGACCGCTTCACACGTTGGCCCGAGGCGTACCCACTCACTGACATCACAGCCGACACCTGTGCCTCAGCCTTCATCTCTGGTTGGGTTGCGCGGTTTGGCTGCCCCGAGCGTATCACAACCGATCGTGGCCGCCAATTCGAGTCACGCCTTTTCAAGTCCATCGCCGCTCTGATCGGGGCTACTCACCTCACGACGACCGCTTACCATCCGGCCGCCAATGGCCTGGTGGAACGCCTACACCGGCAACTCAAGGCCGCTATTACCTGCCACGAGTCATCACAGTGGACCGAAGCGCTTCCGATGGTGCTTCTGGGTATCCGTAGCGCGTGGAAAGACGACATCCAATCTTCAGCAGCCGAACTTGTCTACGGCGAGCCCCTCCGCTTGCCTGGACAGTTCTTCAACACCGTCCTTGAAGAAGAAGTCGATGTCACTAACTTCGCCGATCGCCTCCGCAGCCGAATGAGCAAACTGGCACCAAAACCAACTTCGTGGCACTCACATCGTCCTTTCTACATGCCAAAAGACCTGGGTACCGCGACGCATGTCTTCCTACGCCAAGGTCCAGTCCGTCGTTCGCTACAAGCACCTTACTCCGGCCCATACAAGGTTGTACGCCGAGGATCTAAAACATACGACATCAAGGTACAAGACAAAGTACTTACCGTTACCGTAGACCGACTGAAGCCGGCGTACAGCGCAGACGACGACTTAACGCCAACGCCACCTTCCACTCCATCACCAACGCTCACGCCAACACCAACACCGACGCCAACTGCCACTTCCACTCCTGTTCTAGGTTCCGATGACGTACCTACAAGCCCCGCTAAGAGGACGAAAAGCGGGAGGACAGTGAGATTTCCCGACTACTATCGATCGTAACAGTTACGATCTCGGCGGGGGAGTACTGTGGCGTCATCCTCGATACACCGAGTCCGTCCCCTTAGTGCGACCCTGCGCTGCGGGGTTCGGCGCGGGACGCGACGGAGGAGATCTACGGAGCGCACTTGCGCCGGCGACGCGGACACACTCGCCTAGCGCCTCGCGACGGGGAACACGTACCGCTCTTGCTCAGCCGCTCGCGCCTTTTACTCGCTAATTCTAAAGCATAATTCATATCGCATCGCTTCATTTAATTTGTATTGTACTGTATCGTTTCATTCTTCCTTCTAACGTCTGTAACTATCTACTATCCTCATTAAACTCCGTAAATCATACTGCTGTTTCATATTCATCGCCCGGCCTACCGGCTACCTAGCAGAACACCTAGGACAATATAAGAAACGCTTCAGTGGAGTATTCTGCTTGTGGATAAAGCTGTCTGCATTTTGGGCGTGCTTTTATCTGCACTTAGGATTCTACTAACTCCCTCGCTCCGTTAATCTAGAATCCTTCGTTACGTTCGGGACTTAATATAGTACCCGTGACGCAAGACACTGCTTTATCCCCTCGTTTTATAATCTACTATTGTACTTCGAATTGCACGGGCTGGACACAGAAACCTTGTAAATATAGTGACAATTAGTTGCATTTTTAACTTGAAAACACGCCGCTTACTTCCGATGGTTGGCAGCAATACGTTGAGACGGGGCATGTTTGGCCCACACAGTACAGAAGACTATTCTAACTACTTGCCTGTTTATGTATTCTTTCTCTTATATTTTGTGTTATATGTGCTTTTTTGTTTTCTATGTTCTATGTGGTTCTGTTTTGTGTGTGTCAAATAAATGTATATGCTTTATTAATTTCTTCGTAGCGCACTTTAAGATGTCGGTTCGCAGGAGGCCTTATAAATATAAAATGTTTTTACCATATACAATATTAGCTGCTGCCCGCGACTTCGTACGCGTTACACTCCTAAATGTTGCAACTTGACTTGACACCCCATTTTTATCCCATGGGAACTGATTTATGAGATAAAACGTAGCCTATGTAATCCAGGTTATAATCTACGTATATACCAAATTTCATCGAAATTGGTTAAGCCGTTGCAACGTGATTGAGTAACAAACAAATAAATAAACAAACATCCAAACTTTCATATTTATTATATTAATGTGATAAAAAAACAACCTACAATTTATTTTAATATTGATCATTATCTGTTTTTACCGGTCATGGGTACTAGCCGTGGTGAAGAACATTTAAAAAGACGTCACAGAAAACTTATAAATGGTTAATTTAATGTACAAAAATAATCGTTATTATGGTGTTTGATAATATTCGCACAAAAATGAAAGGGGTTATTTTGATGAGCATAATAAAAAAAATTGTAAAATAAGGTGCGTTGGGGTAAGCTCGGACGGTTTTTAGTTGTATTTGGAAGATGTTGGCAAAATTTATTTTGCACGAAAGTTACAATAGTTAGTACAAAAAATTATAGTTAAAATTGATCGTTAATAAATAAGCTACAGAATGTAATGTGTTTTATGTAGTTATAAATGAAGCAACTACTATTTATGAGGTGTTTAAAATATGAATAAAATTTTAAAACCTTGGGAAACATCGGACGTTCGTGGGTAAAGATCGGACTATCTTCTAAAATCGCCATTGTGGCTTAAAACACAGAGTTCATAGAAAGATAATATCCGTTCTTATACGTCCTACAAGATTATCTTTGGAAATTTTTATATTGTAAAAAAAGTCACTTGGAACAGTAATTTATTATTTTTTTTTGTTTCGGACGTCCGAACTTACCCCCTTAGACCAAATCTCAAATTGCCGTGGCTCTCAAACTTTCATGTTCCTGACCCTGATAAGCTTTTCTTTCAGTCAAAATTATTTATCTATTAGCACATTGCAGACTGGATAGGTTATACTTTTATGTGTTGGATAGGTAGGTATATAAATAAAACCTTACAATTTATTGCTGATCAAACTTTTATTAAACTGCTTATTTATATTACTAATTAGTCTTAGGTATTGTAACCAACTATTTGTCGTTAGACATTAAAATAAAATAAACTTTTTTTTTCCTTTTTTTACCCATGTTCCTTCGGGAAAGTTGTTTGTTATCATGATGCATGCATATGCTATCCTATCAGCCACTTATTAGAAATCACTCTTTAAATAATTATATTTTTCGCTTTAAAATTGTACTCTTTGGAAAATATATCGAAGTAGACTAAAAAGTAAGTATATAAAAAGTTTTTCTTGCTTACAACAACAATCTTAACATAAATTTGTACGTTGGTGCCTGGAGATAAGTAAAGATTTTTAACAAAATTGTTCATACAACTATAAGACTACAACCAACGCATTTAAAATATCAACAAAATACCAAATTGTTTTTATTATGCTAATACTCAAAACTAGACAACAATAGCACTAAGTTCAAAATTTTAACAATATTATAATTCTAAGTATCAACATTAGACAATGCTTGTTTATAAATAAATGAGTATCAAAAAACCACTATAACTAGCCTTTGTTTTGTAGCTTAACTATAACTAACTTATTTTGAAAATTGAAAGTAAATCGCGTCTTCTTCGTCAACCGGATTCTCTTTTATTTGAAGTAATTCTATTTGCTTCACAATTGAATCTTCAGGCACACATTCTTGGTCCTTACGTTTAGGTACAACACATTTTACATGGTCTTTTTTACCAACTGTTCTGTAATAGCATATCGAATAATTCTTTTTTTCTGTCTCATTATGTATGTGCTCAATAACACCGACGTAATACTTCCAAAATTTTGTGTAGTAGCGAACCAAAACTGTGTCCCCAGTGTTATATACCTTGATTTTACTCAATGATTTTTTTCATTTCCTTTTTGATCTTTGTTTCTGATAGTTCTTCATTTTTATATGCATTTCTCTTTTCTTCGTCTTTAGTTTCTTCTTTAGGGTGTTCATCGTTAAAATTCAATCGTCTAGGTATTTTTGCTGGTATATTTTCTTTATTTGTATCATCATTTGTGTCTTTGCGACGTTTATTAGTTACGTCAAAATTTAAACCAATTTCTTTTAATTGCAACTTCCCGATAAAAGCTGTATTTTCAGGTTTGTAACGAACAGAAGGTAAAATGGTGACTTTCTCTCTTTTATGAGCTATTTTGTAATCCACTTTCCCATCCGTCAGAAACTCATCCACTTTCTCATCTGTCTGCAACTCTACCATTTTCACACCTTTTTGTAACACTTCTACTATTTCATTTATCTGCAATTCCTTCAAGTCCTGATCTCTCTGCAAAATTATCTGGTTCATTTCTAGTGTTCTTGACAATTCTCGTTCCTCTTTAGAAGTTTATTTATCAAAGTCCGATACTGAAATAATATCACTAGGCACATCTATTATATCTGAGTTGCTATGGATACTAATTTCACCACTTTCAGAAGTCGTCGTGATACTGGGAGATCTTTAAATTTTTTTTCTGAAACATGTTGTTTTCGGTCTCTGTTTTTTAGATACACTTTTGGTTTTAATCCTACTAGTTTTCTGGAAACAGGTCTCCGCATTTTGTATATTCAGACTTTCGAGCATATCCGTCCGAGTGTGGCTTTCAATTCCAGTCTTAGTCTTTTTGCCCACGCCTTTTCCCTTTTTAGTAATAATTATGTTCTTTTGGTCGTTTGTCTCATCAATCGTTACTTTCTTGTCTTGAGTTCTAGTTTTTCGAGTTTCTTTCTTTTTCTTAGTTTTTTGTTTGATATGCCAGATGGACCGGGTTTTTCATTATCGTTGGGTTGAGAAGCAGATGTTTCTATTGAGTTTATATTAGTATTTTGTGTAGGTATTCTGTACCTCTTTTTCTTTTATTTTTCCAAGTATGTGCGTGTGATGACTTCGCTTCCTTTTGCAGCACGTCTTAATTTGACTGTTGTATTAGTGCCACTCTTAGAGTGTTGGGAAACTTTTTGGAGAAGTAGTTCTTCAAATGAGGTCTCGTATTGCGACTGAATCCGCGAATTGCTGATACCAATCTGAGTAGTAGAAGTAGTGTGCAAGACATGTTTTTATTTACTACTTCGAGGCACATTTCTTTCAGTGTTTTCAACTCCTTTGATTTATTCTGAGACACCTTAACTTTCCATCTTCTTAGGGCCGCTGGATCATACTTTTCTTCTGGCATAACATCTGCAACATCTGCAAGATACTCTACAGATTGCGGTTTTTTATTGACAGGTTGTGTCTTAAGCGAAATGAGATGAACCAATCTGGCTCAGGTCGGTTGTCTTTAAAAGGTGTAATAATTTTGTTTGCCCTAATGAATTCTGAGACAATGTCCAAAATTTCTGTCCTAGATAAGCCCCAGTCCCATTTTTTAAGGTTCTAAGACAAGATGCCAGCTTATTCTCCATCTCTGTAGGGATTACGGGGGGCCGACCAAGTGTTTGACTTAGTAAGCCTGTTTTTTTCTTAACAAGTGTAGAAGTAGGGATACCGTAAAGTTTTGATGCTGCATAATTAGAGAGTTCTCCGCTTTTTACTCCTACTGCCGATCTTAAATCCTCCTGCGAATACGATGTTGCCTGTAGTGACTTTCTCTCATATTGTCGCGGCATTATGACCCTACAAAGAAAATGCTTTAATGAGTACAGAGAGATATTTATAAAACGAAATCTATACATATAAAATGCTTTGTCCTGAATGACTAACTGATGGATATACGCACAGCCTAAACCGCTGATCGTAGAGACCTGAAACTTGAAGGGTGTTTTCTTTATATGACGTAGGCATCCGATAAGAAAGGATTTTCTGAAATTTTACTCCTAAGGGGGTGAAAAAGAGGGATAAAGTTTGTATGGGACAACGTGATTCCTTGGTCCAATCTACTTAAAATTTTGCATAAACCTTTTTTTAACAGAATTGATGGAAGACATGTTTCGTATTTTATTGAAATTTTTCCCCTTTTTTCCTTTTTTTCTAGTACAGTTCAGCTACATGAATATATATCCACCACTACACCACCACGAAACATCGGAGGTTGAAGTTCGGATTAAAATAAAGTTTGACAACCACATGCATTTTCACTCCAGTTTAAGATAGGATTATTTTTAGTCCGAACTTCACCTATTAATATCTGCTTGGGGAAAGTCCGGATCTCAGCCTACATCCCTATTTAGCTTATTTTAAACAGAAATATCAAAAGACACCACATATCCTGATAGCTCAAATATTTATTATTTGAAAAAATAGCTAATACTTACCAAAAAATCCAGCAAAATGTTGTTTGGGGTAAATCCGGATCTCGTTAATTATCCTATAAGGCGACACTCTCAGTATAACATGCATAACTCACACCTGATGCGTCGAAACGACCAACACGGACTGAGACGCGGGGCAATACAAAATGGTGTCTCACGCTTTGTTGCCAGATTAGAAAAATAACTACTAATTCGGAATATATTTAACAAATACGTTCTTCCCCCATTTACGATCTTACCCCAACGCACCTTATTTATCATCGAAATGTGAAATTTATTTTGTTATGTAAAACAAACACTTTATTAAACTTATGTTGTGCTATTGCGTAATGCTTGCCATCTAACCACAGATACTGTATTGGTGAGGTCTCGAGATATCTCTTGTTGTCCCTTTCTAACCCAAAACTCGCAGCCATTTCCGATATCAAATCGGCCTTTATTTTTGGATGTCGATTGCAAGATTAGGCAGTAAGTTTTATATCGAATGAATTACCTAAACATAGTCGAATTTCTTTAAAATTTGATAATATAACTAATAGTGTTTTTTTTTTCGAGAAGTCTTTTTGTATGTTTTGAGAAACCGTCATTTAAATATCGTCAGTAAGTATATTACCAAACACACTGTATGTAATTTAATTAAACCTCGAATTTTTTTAAGGTATGCACAATAAACGTGACTTCGTCTGCGTTGAAGCTATTATTGTGCACAACTAAGACTACCTACCTACAATATGCTGTGAATAAAGTGGGCTTTACAATATTCGGACCGACTAATGGCGGGTTCCTATATCCGTCGGTTACCGACAACGACTCGTTTCTCCTTGAAAAAGTGACAAACTAGTGTCAAACTTTTGACACGTTTTCAAGGAGAAACGAGTCGTAGCTGGTTACCGACGGATATAGGAACCCGCCATTAATAAAAAAGACTGAATCCAGACAAGTGTAAATTGTTTAGCCAGTTAGACACACTAATTTGACATCGGAGTCAAGTTTAGTGCACTGAATATTGAAAAGTGTAAAGTTCGCTTATGGCGGGTAATGTTTTTCTAAAGTATGTATAACAATATTATGTTCCTTTGCGATTTACAAAACAATATCAAATCACGATGCGTTTAATCATCCGTTAAAGGTTTTCCTGTTTCTTTCTTGTACTTCACCATCAGATCCTCACCATAGTTAAATGGGAACACTTTGGAGATACTCCCTGTAGAATAAAAAAAGTAACATCGATTTCGGTTGCTAATTGGCGGAGATATCGAATAACAAATTCAGGAATTTTTATAGGATACATTTTAGGGCTAACAATAACAATTAGTCACACTAATATTATAAATGTGAAAGTTTGGATGTTTGTTTATTGATTTATTTGTTTGTTTGTTTGTTACTCAATCACGTCGTAACGACTAAACCTATTTCGATAAAATTTAGTATGTACGTAGATGACCTGGATTAACCAATAGGCTACTTTTTATCCCATAAATCAGGTCCCATGGGATAAAAATCGCGTGTCAAGTCAAGTTGCAACAGCGAGTTTAGCTTTATAGGTTACCTACACATTTAGTAGTGTAATGCTTACGAAGTCGCGGGCAACAGCTAGTTTTTATATAATTTAAACTAAATTATATATTTCCTTTATTTTATTACATTGTTATTTGACATTTATCGTTGTATTTTTGTAATTTACTTGCTATATAAGGTAAAACATAATAGACCCTTACCTACATTTATAATAACGTTATTTTCAATCAAATAAACTTATCTTAATCTTTAAAAAATACATACAACATTTAGGACGACTCGCGCAACAATGCCTAATTGTATTAAGTGCCTAAATATGTTTATGAGTGTTGTCAAATAATACAAATACGAACAATCTAAAGATGTTTAGGCCGCTAGATACGTTTAGGGATCGTTGTGCAAGCCGGGCTAAATTGAGAACGTCCTCTTTTTTGAAGTCACTTAAAAATTAAACAAATTAATTAACATTTTTACTGCAATACGTACAAACATTGCTTTCTGTTGGAGATGGGCCGACACCGTGTTCCATATAAACTTTGAGAAACTAATTTAATTAATAAATATATATTACTGGACACTTCACACAGCGCTATCTAGCCCCAAACTAAGCAGTGCTTGTACTATGGGAACCAGATCCCTGATAGAATACTTATACACTTTCTTTTGTAAATACATACTTAAAACATAGAAAAAAATCCAAACCCGGAACAAATATCTGTACCTAGATCATGCAAACAATCGAACCGCTACCTCCTGCGTCTCAGCCGGCTATTCGTCCTCTGCACCACGAAGGTCGTCAAATGTACGAAATATAGTTTTAGCACCAGCAAAAAAATATTTAGATTACTAAAATGATTTTTTTTTTAAATTATATAGTATGATCGGCAATAAAATTTTACGAAACGGTACCGGATCACCCATCGGATACTAATATTAAAGTCACAGGGACAATTATAAAATAACATTTGCATCACCCATGAAAGTTAGTCATTGTAAACTCGGTAACGACTCGGTAAATTCTATTTACTGCCCGAGAGCCGTTAGTAAATTTTAAAATAGAATGAGACTCATTGCATTCATCTTCTCTACGAGTATCACACTAATATTACAAATGCAAAAGTTTGATGTTTGTTTAATTATTTATTTGTTTGTTAGTGTGTTACTCAATCACGTCGTAACGGCTGAATCGATTCCGATAAAATTTAGTATGGACGTAGATTATAACCTGGATTAACATAATAGGCTACTTTTCATCCCATAAATCAGGTCCCATGGAATAAAAAGGGGTGTCAAGTTGCAACAGCGAGTTTAGCTTTATTTCTAGGTTACCTACACATTTAATAGTGTAACGCGTACGAAGTTGCGGGCAACAGCTAGTAATATATAAAATTATCGTGTCACAGTGTTTGTAACAAAACTCCTCCGAAACGGCTTGACCAATTCTTATGATTTTTTTTGTGTATTGTTACGAGCTGAGGGTTCGGGATAAAATAATGGGAATCGGTTTAACCAAAATAACACGTTTATTCAACACGATAACGATGAATACACGAACTTGGTCACACGTAATCACAACACATTAATTCACATCACTGTTGCAGTACTTAAAGTCACCGAAATGATCGCACGTATAGCTTAATCCAGACTGACTCGCGAGACCCTTCTCCACGTCAGTCCTCCAGGGCCTCGCTGAGACTCACTCAGACTGCCTGTCCAGCCTATTTATATCGCACACATTTCGATTGTTCGAGAACGATGTAGATCCTTCCAGGAAAGGGTCGGTCCCTCGACACAATGGCCACTCCCCATTCTGCGAAACCACAAACAATAGCAACAATAACACAGCAAGACAAAATCGTTCGAGAAGGTTCGATTATTACTCATTGTTTAACAGCCTCGGCGTAACACTGCCCCCTCCTAAAACATGCTCGTCCCGAGCATTCTTAGCCCCATATCGCGGCAGCCGATCAACACGAACAATTTTAGGCGCACCTCGCGTTGAAGATGTAGCAACTAGAGGAGCCACATTGCCGTCTCCAGTACTTCAGGACACCCAGAGTCCCTTTCTCATCAGCGATCCCAATTCCAGCCTCCAAAATACGGCTCTCATGATTTCTATCTGTTCTTTCACTTCCTGGAATTCCTTTCCAGATGAACCGAACGATTCCCTCATCAGTCGAGCACGCTCTTATGGCCAACGTCGCTGATCTTCCTGTTGACGACCTGCTCTTCTTTATCCTGACGTCGCTGTTCCTCTTGCAACCGAGTCTGCTCCACCTGTTCATGTCGCTGTTCCTTCTGCAACCGAGCCTGCTCTTCCTGCTGACGACGCTTCTCTTCTTAATGCTGACGGCGTTGTTCCTCCTGCAACCGAGCCTGCTCTTCCTGTTGACAACGCTTCTCTTCTTAATGCTGATGGCGTTGTTCCTCCTGCAACCGAGCCTGCTCTTCCTGTTGGCAACGCTGTTCTTCCTGCAACCGAGCCTGCTCTTCTTGCTGACGACGCTGCTCTTCCTTATCCTGACGTCGCTGTTCTGCCTGCAACCGAGCCTGCTCTTCTTGCTGACGACGCTGCTCTTCCTTATCCTGACGTCGCTGTTCTTCCTGCAACCGAGCCTGCTCTTCTTGCAGAATACAAAGCATGGCCATAATAGCAGCAAGATCGCCTGTCACAGGAGCTTGACCCACGGGTGATGATGATGATGATGGTGCTCCAAATGATTCGGCGGCGGCTGATTCCATCTCCATCGGCTGACGACTCTGCCGAGCTTCTTGAACCGGAGAATCTCCAAACCGCCTTTCATCCATTTCCTGTTGTCGTTGACCTCTCGTCCTGACACCGTCCACGTTATCCTTTGGTAGAACCGGCATTATTTTATCCCACTTCTGACACCAAATTGTTACGAGCTGAGGGTTCGGGATAAAATAATGGGAATCGGTTTAACCAAAATAACACGTTTATTCAACACGATAACGATGAATACACGAACTTGGTCACACGTAATCACAACACATTAATTCACATCACTGTTGCAGCACTTAAAGTCACCGAAATGATCGCACGTATAGCTTAATCCAGACTGACTCGCGAGACCCTTCTCCACGTCAGTCCTCCAGGGCCTCGCTTAGACTCACTCAGACTGCCTGTCCGGCCTATTTATATCGCACACATTTCGATTGTTCGAGAACGATGTAGATCCTTCCAGGAAAGGGTCGGTCCCTCGACACAATGGCCACTCCCCATTCTGCGAAACCACAAACAATAGCAACAATAACACAGCAAGACAAAAGCGTTCGAGAAGGTTCGATTATTACTCATTGTTTAACAGCCTCGGCGTAACAGTATATTCGGTAGGTCTGAGAATAGGCCGTAAAGTATTTTCTCCCTCTTACCCCCACCCCCCACTTTTTTATCGCGATTTTAGTATTTTTGTATGAACAATAACCACATAATTATGTTTTGCAGATAAAGGATCTTTATCTTATCTTTGTATTAATGTAGCCATAGTCTTAATAGACATAAATGATGTTGATGTGACAATGACACATTAACTACCTTATGTTAGGGTTCCGTAGTCTAAGTAGGAACTCATGTTTGGCCGTTCTATCTGTCCGTTTGAAGTCCACTTCCAGAGCGCCAACCATAATCTTTTAGAAAAGCATCATGTTTCAGGAGCGTTTTGTTTCAAGCTTTTAGCAACATTACTTCGATTTGAACCACAAAACTTTTAAACATTATTTATGCTTTACTAGCCGACCCGCTCGCGGCTTTGCATGCGTTGTATTTCAGTAAAAACATTACCCTCCTTTTGCGCACTTGGATAAAAAGTAGTCTGTCTTTCCCCAAGATATAATCTATCTCCTTGCCAAATTTCATTACGATCCGTTTAGCCGTTTAGTTATGAAAAGGTAACAAACAAACGAACAAACAAACAGTTACTACGTATTATAATATATTAACTTTTCTCTTGAATCACTCTATCTATTGCTGAAAACTACTTTAAAATGCGTTGAGTAGTTTAAAAGATCTAAGGTAACAGATAGCGGAATCGACTTCATTTTATACGATGTAAAGATTGCACACAAGAAAACACATTTAAAAATACAAAAATAGAGGTCATGTACAAAGGCGACCTTAATCCTAAGAAGAGTTACTGTTATAATTCTAATAATGTTGTATATTTAGTGCTTTCTAGTGATTACACTACGTTCAATATAAAACATTGCGAAAATAAACACGATTTTGTTACTTTTTAAGATAATTTTACACTTTATTTGAGCTATAATGTGAAACTTTTTGAGTGAACGATTTATGGTGACGTCACCACAACTGCTTCGCCTTTACAATAATAAAGTATACAATAATAAGCTTATTAATTGAGGGTCATGGTACATAATGCCAATATAGTATTATTATAATATTGCTATAAGAGATAGAGGTGGGCCCCCAGTGCTGTTATTTAGCAGACAACTACTAAGCAAGATGAAGAATAACATAGTATTTTTATTTTATAGTGTTATAAAACAATTGCTATAAAAAATATTTAAAATAAGCAACGCGACATCTCCTGTCAATGTACTCAACTGCAACATTTGGCATTGAGCAGCTCAAAACACTGTCTAATTTTTCGTGTAGATGAAGATAACGGCGCTTTAGTCGTAATCTGAATTATCTCATTAATATCGACCCTGACGTGAGAAGAGCCTGTAGCACAATTGGTAGTGCATCCTCGTATCAAGAGGAAGATTGCGGGTTCAAGATCCGACTAGGATAAATAAATTGAGATAGTTTTAAAAATCAAGGAATAACATGTAAGTGTTTTTTATCTGTGCACCCCGTGATCCCACACATTAATAAACATATATTTTTACAACAACGGCAACCAACCGGCAATGGCTTATGTCCAATTATTTCCAGTCTATATAACAGTCTACATTTTCGCAACCTAAATATACCTATAGGTACAAGTATCATAGTGCGACTGAAATCGGTGTCTATGCCACGTTTTCAAACCTGTGTACCTTTAGCAAAATTAATATAACTACGGAACTCTTTACTGTGCGTGGTCCGTCACGCGCTTAGCCAATTTTCTTATACATAATTATTATTTTTTTATATCTTACTTTAAATATATAAATAACATCTAGCTACGTAAATAGTTCAGTTAAGAAGCAGATCCCATGTGCCACTAATTTAATAAAGTTACACTTCAAGTATTCGAATAATTTGTACATAAAACTCGGCGGGTAAGCTTTCCGGCCATTTGTAAGGACCATTTTGTGAATAATAAATACACAAATTAATATTTCTGGAAATTTCACACAGCGCTATCTATCTAGCCCCAAACTTAGCAGAGGAACAGGTCATTACGGAAGGAGGAATACGTTATGGGAACCAGTTAACCGATAGAATACTTATCACTTTTATTTTGTAAATACAAACTTATAATATATAGAAAAACAACCAGACCCGGAACATATATCTGTAGATCATGCAAATATTTTCCGCGACGGGAATCGAACCCACATCCTTCTGCGTCTCTGTCGGCTATTCGCTCAATAATAATTATTATTAATTCGTAACTTCTTGCCAACTGCTACCAAGGTTACGCTTGCACAGACTCTTTTACTTCCGATTCTGGACTACGCCGACGCCTGCTATCTTGACCTCTCTGAAGCCCAACTGAGCAAACTTGAGCGCCTTCAAAACTTCTGTATTCGGTTTATATTTGGCTTGCGCAAGTATGACCATGTCTCTGATTTTCGCGCAAAGCTCAAATGGCTCCCCATCCGTCTTCGCCGGAATGCACACATACTGTCCCTTTTGTATAACATCCTTTTTAACCCTTCTTCTCCCTTCTATCTTAAGGAGCGTTTTGAGTTTCTCCACCAGGCTAATGATCGCAATTTGCGTTCTTCAGATTCCCTTCAACTTAAAACTCCTGTCCATACGACAGAGTTTTATGGTCGATCGATCCTTCACTGTAACAGCCGTACGATTGTGGAACGATTTGCCCTTCTCTATAAGGACATCCAAGTCTATTAGTAATTTTAAAACAAAAGTACACACCCATTATCTGTCCCTGCGTTGAAGTTGTCGCTGCTTGTTAAATCATCATAACCATTTTTATAGTTGCTTGTTTTATTATAATTAAATTTGAGTTATTATTAGTATTTTAGGTTTATAGTATGTAGGTATGTTTTTAATTTTATATAGATGCACCGCCGTCATGTGATATGTGATAATCCTGTCCATACTAAGGTTGTCTGGAAGAGATCGCTTTTAGCGATAAGACCGCCCATTGTACTAAATTTGTTAGTAAAAATTATGTTCTGTATTTTACTTTGGTGTACAATAAAGAGTTATCTTATCTTATCTTATCTTATCTTATTATTATCTAGCCAGGTTCGGGCAATTTTTTAATCTAACAGTATGTCAAATAGCACTTTTCTTACTGACTCCAGAACCAAAGGTTGAAATTAAAAAAATATAGGTATAGAGTATGTATAAAATGCGTAAAATGCGAGTATTTATATTGAATTCTTTTTTTCTAGTATTTAAAAGACGGTAGCCATGTATTCTGCATCAGCAATGGCGTTGGTGAGCCGGATGCAGATGGGGTTCCAAATCTTACCAGCTCTACAGTTGACGGGATCCTTGTGGCCGCCGCAGGCACATGTTGAAGGTAAGCGGTCAAACCCCGAATGATCTACCTAAGTTTCTCCTACATGTCCATTGCGTAAATGACATCTAAGAACACCGGAACGGGTGTGTAATAAAAGTGTTTAGTTAATCCTAATATGCCAGTATACTATAGTGGTATACCTACCGCTGCGTATATGGTCGCCTTATGGATGCGTTAAGGACTCGCTTCACTTGACATCAAATCAAATAAAATTTCATTTCGGGCAAAAAATGCCATTTCGTTAGTAAAAAATAAATAAATGTAGGAGTTTACAGATAACAAAACTGTCAGGTACAGCAGTTGCGGCGGCAAATTCAGTTGAAGATATCAAGCGGCGCAAATATGGAAGCCTCGACAGAGCTTACGTATTTGAGCCATTTAGGGTCGAGGCCCAGGGTTCATGGAGTACCGGGTCCATCGCGTTTTCAAAATTCTTTCTGGGCGTCTGGTCGAAGCGACGAAGCGAGAGCTGGCACTTATCTGGGTAAACGCATAAGCATAGCAATTCAGCGCAATGCAGCCAGTGTCTTGGGAATACTTTCGACTGGTAGTGATCTGGAGCAGTTGAGCTATCTATAGATCATTGAAACGGTCTTTAGATGATTCAACTGTTTCTCTTCTATTATATGGTATTTTAAATAATTTTATATTCTTTCTATTAATAAAGACATTTTTCCCCAAGAAAAAACAAATAAAAATAAAAATGTTGGTTACAAATCTAACAAGTTCACCAAATAGCTAGTAGCTTGCACTTTGCAACACAGGTAGACTATATCAGTCTCTGTACAAGGTGCTTCCAAATATGAGAGGAACATCCTGAAAACAGTTGCTGAAACAACTGTTTTCAGGATGCTGTTGTGACTGCCTCGTGATCTGATCATCAGAGATGCAGCTTTGATGCAGATGATGACATAGAATCCATCAGTCCTGATCCGCGGTAACATCTCTGAGGCACTACAAACGCGCAAAAGCAAATAACAAGCCAATTTGACTTCAATTAACACGTTAAGTGCGAAGCGAGGCCAAAATCACCCCTGATGCAACTTCCCTGTGGTGCGGCAAGCAAAAAAGTGAATTTCTCTGTCGTGCGAATGGCATAGCTTTGGTTTGGTCCAGTGTAGGAAAGAGATAAATATATATTTGAGATCACAATGGTTCCGGACTCGGTGGTGTACCTACCTTGGTACCGGATGTCTTAGGCCTCGTGCCGCACTGAATTAATATAATTTTAATGCAGTGCGGAACGAGGCTAAAACGTCCCATATCTCCCCTGACCTCGTACCGCACTCAACGCGAGCTTCCCGCGACCAGTGTTGTGCATCACGTCGATTGGAGAGCACGTCCTTTTACAGCGCCGAACATGTCTAAACGATGTCGGAAGAAGTTAATTTTAAAAAACCCAGAAACAGAGCCAAAACAGGTAAGTTTTTAATGAAAAAATCTTCAGTAAGTACCTAGTTTTTTCTTATCTTGGTAGCTATGTACCTAAAGTAAGTGTAAGATATTATTACTTAAGTATATTATACCTAAAGATATTATTGGTAATAACGATTATTGACGTACCTAATACTTTGCAACATATCTAGAATTACCTATTATTCTATATCGTGATAATAATGTTATTATTATTAGGACTTAACACTTAATGGTATAGAATGGAACGCTTCGTGCGCGAGTCCGACTCGCACTTGGCCGGTTTTTTTTTCTTTATGGCGCCTTCAAGCACAATTTAGATTATTTAAAAAAATGTATCTTTTGATAGCTTTGTGTTGTTTTGCCAGGTTTTGCCTTTAAAACGATCTAATGAGATATAATTGATCAAAATCGGTCAAGTCGTTGCGTAGTTAAGACAGTTTAAAAACGTCGATATTATTTTTCCCATCACTAATCGCAGCGAAAATTTGCCCTATTTCAGTGCGTTACGAGGTGTATAAGATCCCATATTTTGTTTTGCTAATAATTCCTAAACTAGCCATCAGATCCCGGGGCGACGGTGGATTAGGGTTCATCAATTCACTGTCTATATCAATAAGGACCAAAATTCTCATTTATCTTTGATTTCGCGCCAGAAAATGGATTTTAGTCTGTAAAAGGAGGTGGGGTCTAATAGACCGCGTGTCGCCCTAACGTCTGGTCACGGTACAGGCCGATTATACCTCGTGCCGCAGGAACGGAAAGTATGCAAAAATTGGTGCCGCAGCTAACGTGTTAAAGAGGAATAAGCCTCGATAGATAATAGTAGACGGGGATTCCCTTTAATCATTAGTTATTTCTAGAAATCTTGTTGAATTACAGATGGTGCCAGCTACGACTTTATAGTGGTGGGGGCAGGCACTGCTGGTAGCGTAATTGCCAACCGACTGTCTGAAGATGGAAATACCAACGTACTCCTGATTGAGGCAGGCGGGGATCCGCCGTTAGAGTCCCATGTAAGTTGCTTTACTGAATACCGTCAGAAAACTCCTTAAGCGGTGTGAAGCATACGCCGAGTCTCATGGGCTCAGGCACAACGTGAATAAAAGTGAACTGCTGTTATTTCAATCGCGGGGTCACAAGATCACCGATGTACTACCCGTCTTTCTTGATGGTGTCGCTTTACCCAGAGTTTCACGGTTCAATTACCTGGGCCACTGGGTCACGGAGGACCTCACGGACAATGACGGCATTGTGAGGGAGTGCCAGGCGTTGGCTGTCGAAGCAACATGTTGGCTCGTAGATTTAGTAGTAGTAAAGGTAACTAACTCTCTTTAAGGCTTTCTGGCAGTCTTTTTACACGTGCAATCTATGGACCAACTTTACGCAGAAGACAATCAATGCCCTACGCGGTCAGTACAATAATGCGTTTAGGATGTTCTTGGGTCTACCGAGGTACTGCAGTGCATCAGGCATGTTTGCAGATGCTCACACGCATAAATTTCATGCCATTCTACGCAAGAGAGCCACCTCGAAGCTGTGCCGTGCCCGCGGCAGCGGTAACACTATCCTACGCGTTTTGGCTGATAAAGCTGACTGTCCGATATTGTGGCACCTAATTCAGAATAATGTTACGCCGAGGCTGTTAAACAATGAGTAATAATCGAACCTTCTCGAACGCTTTTGTCTTGCTGTGTTATTGTTGCTGTTGTTTGTGGTTTCGCAGAATGGGGAGTGACCATTGTGTCGAGGGACCGACCCTTTCCTGGAAGGATCGACATCGTTCTCGAACAATCGAAATGTGTGCGATATAAATAGGCCGGAGAGATGGCCGGTCAGTCAGTCTGAGTTAGTCTCAGTGAGTTAGTCTCAGCGAAGCCCTGGAGGACTGACGTGGGAAGGGTCTCGCGTGAAGAGTAGTTGCTCCCGAGTCAGTCTGGATTAAGCTATACGTGCGATAATTTCGGTGACTTTAAGTGGTGCAACAGTGGTGTGAATTAGTGTGTTGTGATATGTGTGACCAAGTTCGTGTATTCATCGTCATCGTGTTGAATAAAAGTGTTATTTTGGTTAGACCGATTCCCATTATTTTATACCCTCAGCTCGTAACAATAATTTCAAAACAAATATTCAGTTTTATTCATTCATATATAGGGTGTCTCAATAAGAGTGCACTTTTTAAATTTTATGTAATTTTTTTTCGTAATTTATTTTATGAATATTTTTATAAATTAAGTGTCGGGTGTGTGTGTGTGTGTGTGTGTGTCAAGTGTGTTTAAGACTACCTTAAGGTGCCATACCTTGTTTGTTTAACCTGACCTTACTGACCTTACTGAAGCTACAATAAGGCTCGGGCTATATGGCATCCGGGTGTCCCCGATCCTGCGAATCCGGACAATGTCCTGGTTGCTTCCAGGTAAAAATCGGAGTCGGATGGCCTCGGATCGTGTGTAGTCGATGCAGGAAAAATTCAAATGTTTGGTTGTACGACGGATTGGTCAAGGGCCGTTAAAAAACGGTCCCTGACAAACCCGGATGCCATATAGTCCGAGCCTAAGGGAAGCACTTAAGTAATTAAATTTGCAATGGGTTTAAAAATCTTACAATAAGATTTTAAAAATACATTGGTATTCATTTAAATATAAAATTATTAATTTAAAAATAATAATAAGTATTTGCTCTTCAAATTATAATAAAATAAAATAAATATTTCAGCTTCCAGGACTGATGCTCTTTCTGAAAAGATCGCAAGTGGACTGGAACTTAACAGCTGAAAATGACGTATACACAGAAAAATGCCATCAAAAGCCATACTTCGAAATGACAACCGGGAAGATGTTGGGTGGGACTAGCTCACTTAACTACCAGAACTACGGAAGAGGGTTCCCCAAAGATTTTGAAGCTTGGATGTCAGCTGCTGATGATGACACTTGGAAATGGGAAAATGTCCTTCCATATTACATCAAAAGTGAAAAAGTTACAGACCAGAACCTGCTTAATTCGCCAGATAAAGTATTTCATGGAACTGATGGTAACCTTGAAATATCTGTAGATGATCGTGAAGAAGATGTATTAAAACTGTTAGAAGCATACAAAGAGATGGGAAATGATATTGTAGTAGATATTAACGAAGATCATCCCCTGGGGTACACTAAGCTACCAGTCACTGTATCTAAAGGCGCAAGGCAGAGTACAGCATATTCGTATCTGAAACCTGCAAGTAAACGCACCAACTTGCATGTTTTAAAAAACACCATTGTAACAAAGATTATTTTTGACGATATCAAGAATGCTATTGGCGTGGAAGCTACATTTGGTGAAAAGAACCTATCAATAAAGGCTAAGAGAGAGGTTATAGTTTCATCAGGGGCATTCAAATCTCCAAAATTGTTAATGCTTTCTGGAATTGGTCCGAAAGAACATTTAGAAAGAATGAATATTAATGTTTTATCTGATTTACCAGTTGGACAAAACTTACAAGATCACGTTAGTGTTTTGATTGTTCATGCTACGGATAAAACTGTCACGCCTGAAGCTTTGAATCCTACAGAAACCCCAGCACCCGCTGTAGTAGGCTACGTCGCATTAGATAAGAAGAAAAACCACCCAGATTACGAAACCCTACATTTTCTCATTGACTCCAAAATTATTCTCTCCTTCTGTTCTTTCGGCTTCCGCTACAGCTACAAAGTCTGCGATGATATCTATCAAGCGACAATCGGTAGAAAAGTAATCTTTAACCAAGTTGTTAACCTTGATACTAAATCCCGCGGTCAGATCAAACTGAGAAGCAAAAATCCTTTTGACCAGGTGATAATTGAAACTAATTACTTCAAAAAGGAAGAGGATTTGGATAATCTGGTGAAATACGTGGAACATTTCGCTGGTGTTGTGAATTCTAGTTATTTCAAAAGCATAGAAGCTGCTATGTTAGATCCCTCTGGCTGTGATAGTTTTGTTCACGGTAGTTCAGAATACTGGAAATGTTATGTATCGTGTATGATGTCGGGGATGAGCAACTATTCTGGGACCTGTGCTATGGGGTCTGTGGTGGATGGAAGCCTTCTGGTCAAGGGTGTGAAGAGGCTTCGGGTGGCTGATGCGAGCGTCATGCCAGTCAGCATCAGAAGCAACCCTAGCACTACAGTGGTGATGATCGGAGAAAAAGTCGCGGATATTATTAAGAAGACATACAAATTGTAAATACGAAAATAAATTGTTATTCTCTAATATTTATATTGTTTACTCTGAACATTTTTACCGTTACTGTTTCGCTCTGAGGGAGCGTGGCACACAATTTATGTGGGCAGGCAGAAACCGGAGTGAGGTCATTACCATGTTATCTGGATTCGGCGAAGGTTGGCGTTTTTTTTTATTGTTGACAGAATAGAATAGAATAATTCTTTATTGTTCACCAGGAACAAAAAAAACTAATGTATGCTAAATAAAGTAGGTACAATGGGCGGCCTTATCGCTGAAAGCGATTTCTTCCAGGCAACCTTTGGATGTAAAGTAATTAGTGACGCAGTAATAGATAACGGTACACAGAGTATATTTACAAATGAAAGAAATATAAAAATTATATCTAATAAAAACTGTACAGGATTATATCCTAATATATAAATAAATACCTAAAGATAGAGTATACCCAACTAATAACCTAAATCTTACAAATATTCTAAAACGGGGACATTAAAATAAAAAACACAATAAATAAAATTAAAACAAATAAACAAATATGTAACTCAAATGACAAGAAAGCTAGATATTAAGGTAATGCCGTTTTAATCTCAGCTTAAGAGTTAAGCGCTTGACCACTACCTCACCTGATGGTAAGTGATGGTGTGGTCGAAGATAGAGCACTCTTGCCTAGAAAGAACCTATTCACTCTGGACTTGAAGACTCCGAGATTATACTGGTTCGGAAAAACATACGCCAGAAGTGAGTCCCACTCCTTACTTGTTTTCCACTCCTTACAAGAAAAGTTGAGATAAATTGTTTGGTACAGCAAGGTGGTATGCCGACCGGGTATGGCTGGTACTTCTCGGTACGTCCGCTTGTCCGGTGGTGGAAGGGGGAAGGAGCGATAAGGTAATGAAGATCTTGCGCACATTCACCAAAATGAATCTTGTAAAAAACTGAAAGTCTGGCTACTCGGCGCTGTGTTCTAGGCTTTGTAAATTGGCTTCCACTAGGGAGTCATCACCAATGAGTCTAGCAGCACGTCGCTCAATCAAATCTATCTATCTATGTGTCTATCTGTATTGTTATATTAGTTATATTATTATCACATATCACATAAAATATAGAGAAACACCAAGCGAACATTAGCCGTAGAGCTGTTTCTCTTAAAGATAAACAATATGGCGGCAACTAGCCCTACTTTATAAATAAACTAGCCCTTCTTTATGTAATAAAACAGTTTTTATAGGTAGTGCATAATAGTGTTACAAGCTGAGGGTTCGGGATAAAATAATGGGAATCGATCTAACCAAAATAACACTTTTATTCAACACTAAAACGATGAATACACGAACTTGGTCACACGTAATCACAACACACTAATTCACACCACTGTTGCACCACTTAAAGTCACCGAAATGTTCGCACGTATAGCAAAATCCAGACTGATCATCCGGCCATCTCTCCGGCCTATTTATATCGCACACAATTCACTACACTAGAACGATCTCGAACATTCCAGGAAAGGGTCGGTGTTTCGACAGAATGACCACTCCCCATCCTGCGCAACCGTAGACAATAGCAGGTAAGACAAAAGCGTTCGAGAAATTTCGGCTATTTCTTATTGTATAACAGCGTAACAATAGGTAGTGGTAGAAGTTTACATCATTCTAAGATACATAGTTATAACTAGGTATACCTGGATATTTACAATGCATGTCAATAAAATCACTTTCTAATACATCATATCAATTTTAACTCTAGTTAAACAATTCATAAACTAATAAATATCGGTATAATAATACAACTTACAATAAACATTCTTGTCAGATAAATAGTTAACAGAGTATTTACAGGATACCGCTCATTTCGTAGTCTGTGAGGCAGTACAAAATTGTATAATTTGATGATTATTAAATGTATTCTTGTGTATTTTAATGAATTGCTTTCCACATTTATCTCCCACACATAATTAAAGGTGTTCATAAAAAGATCAGAAGATAAAATTGAAAAACTTATGTTTGAGAATATGCTAGGAGTTGCAGCTGATTTACAAATGATGCGAAAAACATACAAACATGGTATAGGCCTCATAAGAAGGGTCAAAGTCACTCAGCGTGCTATGGAGAGGGCTATACTTGGTATTTCTCTACAAGATCGAATCAGAAATGAGGAGATTCGTAGAGAAATCAAGGTCACAGGCATAGCCCAGAGGATAAGCAAGCTAAAGTGGCAGTAGGCGGGGCACATATCTAGAAGAACTTATGGCTGTTGGGGCAGAAAGGTTCTTGAGTGGAGACCACCTGAATGGGTCTTAGCTATAGTTGGACCCGGTAGGTGGCGTAGTTGTTGAGATCCAGAAAATGGATGGACGAAGTCGCGGGCACTCAACTAGTAGGAGTATAAAAGAAAAGTATGTGCTACTGCCATTCTTATCATCGCAGGCGGGGATGTCAACATTCCAATTATTTATTTTTCAATCATTATTATAAATACGGGATTTATCACGTACCGTCTTATCGGTGTTTCGACCGACAATGTTTTGGTTCAATTCGTGAACCTTCCAGGGTGTGTGCGATCCGCTCAAAATAACGTCTCACCTCGCACTGAATTACATCCCGTATTCATAATAATGATTGAAATCAATCACGAAAGTTTTCTAAGTAAAATTTATTTTTGGTTTTTTCTTATATCTAATACCTATTATAATCTTTTTTTTAATAATGTGCAATATTACCTTACCTGTTTTACTGCATGCATTACTAATGCATAATGATTTTCTATCAGGAGAATTTTATGTTACTAAACATAAAATTCTCCTAATAGAAAATTGACATTGAAAATAATTTTCTGAGAATGGTTTTATCTGATCATATATTTCAAGCTTATTGTGTATTAAAATAACATAACTATTCAAGGTTTGTTGTGAGAATCTTCCCGGACCGGTGGTCGCGATGAACGCGCGTAAATTAACGATTTAACCACATTTTGATCAAAATAAGCAGCCATTTTATGGTGGCGTAATTTCATAGTACAGATTTTGAGATTGCATTTTTTGCAAAATGATTGCTATATTCTTTCTGCGCGTCTGGTTGAAGCGACGACGTGTGTTACGAGGGCTGGTGCTTAACTGGGTCACCGCATACGCATTGCAATTCAGCGGGGCAATGCAGCCACTTTCTTGAGGAAACTTCAGCCTGGTAATGATCTGGAGCAGTTGAGCTATTTATAGATCGTTTGAACGGTCTTTAGATGATTCATCTGTATTTTATGTACTTTATAGTAATTTAAATAGTTATATATTATTTCTATTAGCATAGCAGAAACATGCACCCTGTAAGCGCACTGTAATTAACTTCAAGCTATACATGAATGTACAATTTATTAATTTAAAGTTCTCATCTGTTTGTTATGTAATATTTTAAAAAATAATTACAATTGTGCATTTATCATTTAAATTGCAACCCCACTGATTCTTTACAACTCATCAACATAATAAATATAATTTTCTTGACATTTTCACACAGCTATGAGAAAAATGATGAAGGATAAAATACTTAAACAAACTGTTTTTGCAACTTTGTACATTTCGCAAACTAACGAGTAAGAAAAAAATGCGTTACTCAGCAAGTGCTAATGGTCGTGATTAAGCACGGGTTGCGACTTGCAACGGTTGCCGACTTAGACTCAAAAGTTTGTGGGTTCGACCCGTTGGCCCGTTGCGGGGCTGGCTGAGCACGGGTTGCAACTTGCAACGGTTGCCGATTTAGACTCAAAAGTTTGTGGGTTCGACCCGTTGGCCCGTTGCGGGGCTGGCTGAGCACGGGTTGCAACTTGCAACGGTTGCCGACTTAGACTCAAAAGTTTGTGGGTTCGACCCGTTGGCCCGTTGCGGGGCTGGCTGAGCACGGGTTGCAACTTGCAACGGTTGCCGATTTAGACTCAAAAGTTTGTGGGTTCGACCCGTTGGCCCGTTGCGGGGCTGGCTGAGCACGGGTTGCAACTTGCAACGGTTGCCGATTTAGACTCAAAAGTTTGTGGGTTCGACCCGTTGGCCCGTTGCGGGGCTGGCTGAGCACGGGTTGCAACTTGCAACGGTTGCCGACTTAGACTCAAAAGTTTGTGGGTTCGACCCGTTGGCCCGTTGCGGGGCTGGCTGAGCACGGGTTGCAACTTGCAACGGTTGCCGACTTAGACTCAAAAGTTTGTGGGTTCGACTGTGTCGCAGATACCAACGCCCTCCTCCGCGACAAGATAAGTCAGGGTTTCAATACAAGCTTAAAGATAATCACATAATATAACAACTGTCTGAGAATGTGAAAATAAATACCTATTTTACCTACAGAATAAGTATTATCTACAAGTTCCTACTTATTTGTGTTTGAAATTGTATTGTTCCTAGCTTAATTTTTTATTATACGTGTCAACTTTGGGTCTGAATTGTGATATTCTGGTAATTAACTGAAACAAAAAAATTTACAGTCAAAAATCACACTATACCTAAAGAAGACTAACATACATTTTTATGTATATAATTCGATCAGAAATTTGACGTGAACGGACAAAGTAAAATAGATACCACTTACAGTCTCTACTTTGAGCGAACAAAAACTACACAAACATTGATATTTATCTTATTATTAAACGTGTAAGACCACTAAAACACGATAAAGTTTACTTATTTGAACTCCAAGAACACTCACCAAAATTTTCGCTAAACAAAAATCAAAAAAGTTTGAAAGTGAGACGCAAATCTGCAAACAGAAAGTCAAAATTGGTGCAAATATTTTTTTGACATTGGCTATCACTGGCAGGTGAAAGTGACAAGTGTAAAGTTGCTAGCTATAGATAACAAAATTATCCCAAATTATTATTAGTACCAAATACAAGTGCTGCCAAACAATAGAAAATGATATTTTTGTTCTCAAACTGAGTGGTACATAAACGACTTTTTTTTTATTATGGGGAAGAAGGGCACGGTGTACGCTTTTATTCATAAGTTAAATACTAGAAATAAAGAAAACTCGCTGTTGCCACTTGTAGACTCCATAGATAAAGTGAGTAGATCATTTAAAGGGCAAGGTGTACGCTTTTATAACAAAGTCTCAAGTGATGTACAAAAATTGACAATTAACAAATTTATAAACGTAATTAAACAAAATCTTTATAAAAAGCCTACTATAACATATCAAAGATAACTCTATAACATTTAGATTATTTAGATGATAGAGAGAGAGAAGCCTAAGAATATTGAAATTGCTCTAACTCGGTCAAAAATGTTACAATTTGGACGTAATTTATTTTCTTTATCATCTATTCTAAAGGGATCGTTGGCTTGATTGCCAAGGAACAGGCAGTAAAATTGACGTTTCAAAGTGATCCTTGTGATTTTCATGAATCATTTTTTTAAGTTTTGTGTGTTTTTTTAACTGTAGCATTATGGTTCCCAAACAGATACGGATTTTTTTTTAAATAGAATTCTAAACTTGGGTGTTTCTTAGAAATATCTGTGATGAGAATTAGGTCAGCCGGTCCGAAGACTACCAGCACTTTTCCTTTTTGGTAAAGACATGTAAAAATATTATTTTTTTCCTTTAAGGGTTTTAAGTATACTAATTTTTTTATGTATACTAACCGCTGAATTTCGTACCGCCTTGACATGCAGAAGAATTGTCTGTAAAGGTAGAATTGTCAATTGGCTATTATTCGCTGCATCTATGTATGAGAAAATGCATTCTTCTTCATATTTTTTTTTTGCGTGAAGTTTTCCGATATTTTAATAGTAATTCTGCTTTCGGGGCGGAGGCAAATCCAACAAATAAAATACCATCAAAATCGGTCCAGCCGTTTTTGAGTTATAAATGTAACTAACCCGACTTTGTTTTATATAATACCTAATAATAAAGATGTGGGGAAACAGGCTAACAGCCCACTTGATTTTAAGGCCGGCTTGCACAACGATCCTTAAACATAATTTAGCTAAACATGTTTAAATTTAACGAATTTGTATGATTTGACCACCCCTTAAATCATATTTAGCCACTATACGTTTAGGCATCGTTGCGCAAGTCACCCTGAGTGTCGGGGCTTTATAAATTTTGTAAAGATAAACTTGTTATCATAATAAAAGTCTATTTATCTTTGCCTTATTTCGTTCGTGAAGGATATAGGTATATTAAGTAGGTATGTTCCTTATAATTATTTTATTTAAATTAAGTTTTTTCTCAAAGTAATCATATAAATAACACTGTTTTATATGACTCCTCCTGTACTTCGGTTTTAGTGGGAGACGGTTTAGAAGCAGGTAATTGAACAAAAATTATGTTTTATAATATAAATAAATTATGTATTTATTATATTTGTTTATGATGATCTGTTTACCCGTGACTTCATTCGCGTGGAACTTAATTGCCATGCATATAAAGCGTCAATTCCGAACTCTTTAGTTCTCCTGAACCAAAGATTTTGGAAAAAAACAATCTTATCGGTCAACTCACTTTTCTTTGATCCAGTCCATCTAAAGGTTAACTAGAAGAGATCGCCTTAACCGATAAAGCCACCCATTGTACTGTTATATTTATTGTCTTTAAGTTTTCTTGGTTAAATAATTGTAATTTACTGTATAATTAATTAGTTATTTATCTATCTAGTATAAAGAAGATAATGATTTCACTTGCGTAGACAAAATAGCAATCCGCCTTGACCAAGCTATTTCTTTGGTGCATAGGTGCAATCATAAAAACTTACCAATTTCAAAAATAGAGGGGTTGAAATAATAGATTATTAAACGAAGGGATAAAGCAGTGTCTTGCGTCACGGGCGCTACGAGTATATTGAATCCCGAACGTAACGAAGGAATCTACTAGAATCCTGAGTGCAGAAAGGGATATAAGCACGCCCAAGATGCTTAAGCTTTATCCATGAGGAGAATACTCTACTTTTTGACGACCTCCGTGTCGCAGTGGGCGAACAGCCGGCTGAAACGCAGGAGGTAGTGGGTTCGACTCCAGCCGCGGAACAAATGCATGATCTACAGATATTTGTTCCTAGTCTGGTTGTTTTTCTATATATTATAAGTATTTATTTACAAAAAAAAGTATGTAAGTATTATATCAGTTATCTGGTTCCCATAGTACAAGCTCTGCTTAGATTGGGGCTAGATAGCGCTGTGTGAAATATCCAGGAATATTTATTTATTTATTTATTTTACACTTTCTACGAGACAATAAAAACTAAATCTAGATTGGTGCATTCTTTGCAGAGGTCAGTTCGATTTACGAATAGGTTCTGACGATGTGGGACTTTCTGGTTCAAATTTAAATACATATGAGGTTCCAAATTCAAATCACATTATGCCCGCGCGTCATAATGAAATTCAGTACAACCTTACTCCCGGCTCAGCCGTAGGAATTTAATCACCGACTTTCGGTGAGGCTTACATGACATTTAATTTGTCATTGACGAGCAGATGGTGTGAAAATTATATTTCTGTCTCCAGCCATGAACTCACTACAAGCTGTGAAGTTCATCAAGTCCATGCAACATGCGTTCCATGTGATTGCCGCCCTACAGCTCACCGCCTACTTGTGGCCGGAACATGCTCATGTACAAGGTAAAAACGCCTATTTACTTAAAATTATATACAAAAATATAATTTAAGGCCAACAAACAAAAATGGGACTAAAAACTAATGTGACTATGGCACCTAAGCATTCAGCTTAGGTGCTTTTATGCTAAAAGTAGGCATGTATCAAACATTATAATAAATAAATAAAATGTGTTTATTGCAGACACAAAATATACGATGTTATGTATGGACTTAACTCTGACTACCTCCTTGAGGACTACCTTTGCTGGTTGAAAGTAACTTTGCATTTGATAAGCTTCAAAACTTAGCCACCAGCTAATTTCAAGTTACAGAACTGGGCTAGCCTCTTCCGCGATGCTTGCTCTCACGAACGGACTCTTATTATCATCATCATTTTCAGACCGTGTCAACCCACTACTGGGCATGCTCATTGTTAATGCCACTCGTCCTTATCCTATACCAGTCTAAACCACTTCCGAGCCACGGTTCTATTGATGTAGTCACCTCGCCGGTGGACGACCCTTATATCTGTGTTCAGTTCTCGGCCTCCACTGTGTTAGTGCATTGGTCCACCTGTCGGGCAAAGCGTCCTGCCCGCCTCCACTTAAGCCCCAATATACGTTTGCAGACTTAGTCTTTAGTCCGCTTGTGAATTTCGGTATCGGGGGCTCAATCTAAGAGTGTGATCCCGAGCATGACGCGCTCCATGGCTCTGAGTGCATTACCAATTTAAACGAACTAACTCTACGTTATTCCTCTAGATGGAGACATATTCGACTTCATAGTGGTGGGAGCAGGATCTGCCGGCAGCGTGGTGGCCAGCCGGCTGGCTGAGGATAAAAAGACCAGTGTTCTTCTCATCGAGGCTGGTGGAGACCCACCTATAGAATGCAACGTAAGTAGGTATATACATTATAGGGGGCAGGGCAGGCGATGTAGGTCATAATAATACAGGGGGTTGATGAAAAACTCATAATAGCACAAAATAATTAAAGCTGCACTCAGACAAACTTAATCCTTATTATCAAATCATCATCGACAATAAACATTTGTTCGGCAGCGGAAATCCAACATCCGCTTTATCAATTATCATCAATTATAATTTTTCGTCTCAGTCGGCAACTAAAACACTGCGCTAAATCTTAATGTTGAATTATTAATATTAAAAAAATCCTCTCTATCCAAATTTCGTCCAGAAGAAATCGCTTTTAAACAATAAGACCACGCATTGTACGACTTTGTCTGTCTGTCCGTCGGTCTGCAGACATTATGATAAAAAGTGTCACAAAAAATATAAATCCCCTAAATGTTAAAAAAATAAAACGAAGTCTATATCTAGAAACCTTAGTACTTAGCACTGATAAATCTATACTAATATTATAAAGAGAAAAAAAAAATATGTTTTTAATGAATAAACTCAAAAACTACTAGTACCATTTCAAAAATTATTTCACAATTAGAATGCTACATTATCCCTGAGTAACATAGGCATTCATTGTACCTGACTGCTGAGGGTAATATTTTATTAACAAACCATGTGTGCGAAGCCGGAGGCAGGTCAGCTAGTAATTAATATGAATTTAACACAAAAACTAGTAAGCTTAAACGCTTACTTAGTGACATTTATTTTAATATATAGATTAAGCACTTATCCGATGTCGCGTATGTGTGTGTGTATGTGTGTGTGTGTGTGTGTGTATCTATATTTCCTATGTATAATTTTTTTTCCTCTCAATTTAAGTGTCGTCTATCTTATCTGTTTATATATTGCCTATACATCTTCTACCTTACTTGCGGAAACTTTTAATTGGCCTTCTTGTAATAAGTAGCATTTACTGTTGTTTATTTCCTATTCAAATACCTTTACTGTAACCTAGCTGTAAGTTTTCCAAAAATTCAAAAAATAAAAATAAATAAATCTAGGCAGGCACGGCACGAAACCCTCAGTGCGCGAATCTTAATCGCAGTTGACCGATCTTGTTATTAAATATTTTGTTTCGCAAAAAGTTTGTTTGAATGAATGATCGCGCTAGCATGAAGATCAAACTGATAAGCAGTAAAGCAAAATAATAAAAGAGTCAGTTTAATATTTCCATAAATATTTTAATAATATTCATTTACTCACATAATGCGGCCATAAATCATTATTTTATTACTTTGTTTGTCTTTGTTATGAGATTTTTTAATAAAGTTGAGTTTTCAATTAAATATCTTGCCAGTGTTGTTTCATTACTTTATATTACTTACCTTAAGGTAAACAATTTTTCGTTTACGACTTTTGTAGATTCGATTTCTTTTTCCGAAACAACTTTCAGGTGAAACCAACCATAAAATATTATTAAATACTTTCTAAAGTCTTGAACAATACTTACTAAAAGAAAACAATAAAAGTTTCATTTTTATTTACATAATACCTACAGACGATTGGAAATATTGTATGAAAGTTTTGTTCATGATAATAATGTGACACTCCTTACAGATACCTAGTCTCATGATCTATCTGGAGAAGAGTAGTCTCGACTGGAACTACACAACGGAGGATGATGGGTATACACAACAGTGTCACAAAGGCCATGTCGCAGATCTGATGCTGGGTAAAATGCTCGGTGGAACCAGCGGGCTGAACTATCTCCTATACTCCGAAGGCAGCTACCGCGACTACGACCATTGGGCTAAATTATTAGACGACCCGTCATGGCGTTGGGATGCAGTCGACCCGTACTTCACCAAGACCCAACGATACGATGAAAATTCAGTCCTGAGAACCTTTAATAAGTCACCTTACGGCAAAAAGGGATATCTCGGTCTTTCAAAAGAAAATCGTGCTGAAAACAGCACGTATATGAACGGTTTCGTCGAACTAGGGCATAAAAATACACCAGATATCCACGGGAAACAGATACCCGGATACACGAGGTCTATGTATACCATCGCTGATGGCATCAGACAGAGCACAGCTTACTCTTATCTGAAACCTATCAAAGACTACCCAAATTTACACGTTTTAAAGGAAACTATGGCAAAAAAAATCATATTCGATGATAATAAAAATGCAGTTGGAGTCGAAATCGTGACTGAAACTGGTGAAACCATAACGGTCAAAGCGAGAAAGGAAGTCATTATATCTGCTGGTACAGTCAACTCTCCCAAATTACTGATGCTTTCGGGAATCGGTCCAAAGGAACACCTCGAGAGCAAAGGCATTGGTTGCGTTGCAGACTTACCGGTAGGACAGAACTTTCTAGATCACACATCGACGATTGTCATCACCAACATGACATATATAGACGGTCCCATCAAACCCTCAGACCCTCGTGAATACCCTGCACTAGTTTTCACCGGTTACGTGAATCTTGATAAAAGCAAGGACTATCCAGAATATTCTACTGTGAGTTTTGTCAATTACGCCAAATACCTAGTACAGTTTTGCTCTGTAACTTACGGGTTGATAGATGAAATATGTGATGCTATGTTCGCTACTCCGAATACGAATCAGATGTTATTCACAGTTGTGACGAACTTGCAGCCTAAATCTCGAGGAGAAGTGTGTCTACGAAGTGATAATTATAAAGACGCTCCAATCGTGAAACCTGGCTACTACTCTGTTGAAGAGGATCTTGATAACAAGGTGAAATACATTGAAGATTTTATTCGTGTAGTCAACACGTCACATTTCCAAAACGCAGGAGCAGTTTTGGTCGATCCAAAGTTGTCGTGTTGCGCTGATAAAGAGTTTGGAAGTACGGAGTATTGGCGTTGCTACGCCCTTTGCATGATGACCACTAGAAGACACTACGTAGGTACTTGTGCTATGGGGTCCGTTGTAGACAGTAGTCTGAGAGTTAAAGGAGTAAACAAACTCAGAGTAGTGGACGCAAGCATCATGCCAACGATTACGAGGGGAGACACAAATACACCCACTATAATGATAGGAGAGAAGGCCAGTGATATAATTAAGAAAGATAACAAAATGAAATTTTAATCCAAACTTTAGTCGATAGAATATTCATCGATGATAAGTTAATATACAAACGAAGTAAATTTAAGCAAAATATTCAAGCAAGATGAGAATGACTGAACCAAGTTTAATCGAACTTAGCTAAAAACATCTCGCAAATACCTGTTCAAATTTAAAAAATATCTATTTGAGAGCCATTTTCGGACAAGCAGACAAACAAAAGCTTCAGCCTAATTAATTATCCTCTTTTAGGGATAATGTGCCAGAATAATGTGACTAACAAACAGTGTTAAAAATATATATTGTTTATAACTACTTTTAATGGGAATTACATAATTTACAACTTGGTTAATAAATAAAATATATAAGCTTAGACATAAATAGAATGTTCTTTAACTCATTACTTCTGCATAATAAGTGCTTAGAAATGAGGAAAAATTTCAGCTGCTACGAAATCATTAAAAATTTAATCTTACTGTTAAAAAGTTTCAACTCAAAAAAGAAATTCGAAAGCACTTTACCGACAAAGTTGAGCCTTTTGTAGCACAATACTACGATTTATCCAATAAACTCTTTGTCGGCAATAAAACTGCCTAAAAGTTAGATAGGTATAGTAAAATTCTATTTTTCGGTGAAATATTGCTGGATTTAATCTAAAAGTCCGCTCACACCAGTGGACGCGCTTCTAGTTCAGCTTGCACAGCTCCAATAATGATCATCATCACCTTCATATCATCAGCATCCAATATCATTATATCGTAATAGGACTTGCGCGTGCGCCAGTCATTATCGGTCATACATAACACCGATAAAACCATACGTGATTAATCCATTATTTAATATATGGATTTAGATAAATCAGAGTATAATTCATCGTCATCATCATATTAACGTATATCGCTGAATATAGAAATTTCTTTGGATACGGGTCACTGTCCGAGATGAAAAGTTAGATTGAAGTTTGTTCGTAGAATTAATTGAACAACTCATTATGGAAATGAGTAGAAAATGCAACAAATCGTAACTTCTAAATCGTTGGTTTCAGAAAACGACAAGTCATTTGCCATATTTTCCTTCATTTTTTATTCTCACAAATAGATAATAAAAAATCTCACAAAATGGACTTGTACAAAGCTGATTTTCCTACCTCTAATATCCTACTATCTACTATCATTATCCTAAATAGGATCACTTTAAAATTATGTGCTCAAAATTTTAACCCAACAGTGCAGAAGCTGTTTCTTTGAACTAAAAAACAAGGATTTCAGCAGAATAGCATAAAAAACCAGGCCGCGGCGTGGCCATAAGATAAAATCCGCAATTTTCAAAAGGACATTTAGACGCATTTTGTATTCATGGCACGGATCCAATAGCCGGTCAGATTGCCAATATTCAGTTAAGGTACTGCTTCTTAATTATACTGTGGCTTAGCGCTATAAAGGTACACTCGGCGACAATATAGCGGATCTGAATTCAAATTTCATTTTCACGGAAATGAAGGGGTTTCATAGCTGTGGCCGTCTCAAATGAAGCTTTCTATGCCTCAATTTGACGTGTTTTATAGAGCTAAAATTCATTCTATCGTATTTCGGGCTCCACTGCTTACTAACTGTATGGACAATTTTAATTATCCAAAAAAAAATAACGTGGTTTTAATAAATAATAACGTGATTTTCGTAGATTATAATTATATAAAACCAAAAAATTGTTTTCCGTCCGGTCTAATATAGGTCTGATTGCCGAATTTTGAGTCTAACTTCCATTTAAAATAGATTACGTTGCACTGTGATGAACTGTCAATAGAAAATAAAATACATTTTGATTTTGTGACTTTGACAAAACTAAAATAAGCACAAACATTTTTTGACAGTTATTGTTAGTCAGCGCTATCTATCGAGCTTGATCAGTGCAGAAGTGCGTGCAATATATCTACATGATCTATCCACTTTTCTCGCTAACTGTATTGTTTCTTAAAATCATCCTGGTACAGACAGTACAACCAAATAGATTTGAATACAACTTTATACATATACAACGAAAATACTTTTTCCCCGACCTATTATTAAAAATTGGAACGTAACTGTATCTCTGTTTCTCAGTCTTTTTGTCTGTTTGTTACGTTTTCGCGACTAAACGTCTGGATCGATCCTGATGAAATTTAACAAGGAAATGCTACTATGTAATATGAGAAAGAAAATTGTTTTTTTCCATTTAATTTCAAAATTCAATCAAGTCTTCATCACAGATCTTTGATCGCGGCCGACCAGAGTGATCGGCTTTGAATACATTTAATTTTTCTCTTTAACCCTACAGTGGTCGCGTACTAAAACCTGACCTGATTGGTCGCGTGGAGTACTATTGTATACCATTTATAAATTCAAATAAAAATACATTTGAGTTTCAACTATGTTTAATTTTTATTGTAATAGTGTTATTAAAGTATTGTTATATTAAAAGTAATCAATAAAAACGAATCACAACCTCTTGAGTATAAAAAAATCAACAAAACAAAAAAAAAACTCTAAAGTGGCACAAAAAATCAAAAATACTAATTAGTGTTTTCTAAATAAGACAGACATAGAACCTTCGAACGATAGCGATTTTTGAGAATTTTACAATTCCGTAAGTGTGGATTACATAGGTAATCCACGCGACCACTCTAGGGTTAAGGGTCAGACATTAGACACGCAGATTTCAGATTTCACCCCCACTTCACCGCGCACCCGCCATTAGATTTACGCCAAAGCAACAACTAGAGACATTATTACAAATAAACTTCTCGGAAATTTGTGGAACTAAACGGCTACAAAGTACTGATAATTGCTCTCTATACTCGCGCCATCTGTTTAGGAATGCGGGAACTACGTTTCATTGCAAATAACGTGATGAAACGCCATCTATACATTCGCACACGATACGCTGGTTAGATGGTTGGTCAGTGTGTCACAGTAAAATAAATGTAGTAAGTCAGAAATTTATTTTTTTCATTGAAACTGTTATGTGAGCCCAAAAATAGAAAGTTTAAATAGTATAAAATATTCCGACATTAATTTATACATTCATAAGCATTTATTTACAGAAATAATATCATTGCAAGTCAATACAACAACCAAGTCAGACGTATTGAAAGAGATACCGATTTTTTTTTTCTATCAATATTACCTAATGATATCGTCCACAACATAATTTTACATGATGGACATACTCGGATTTATTACTATTCATACCCACTTTTGCGCACTGCGCAGAGTTCTCATGGTATATGTCCGTTAGTAGGTAAGTATAAAGTTAGTATTATG
Source organism: Philereme transversata (assembly GCA_963924445.1). Classification (NCBI taxonomy): domain Eukaryota; kingdom Metazoa; phylum Arthropoda; class Insecta; order Lepidoptera; family Geometridae; genus Philereme; species Philereme transversata. Next base: position 34,216,886 of record OZ004339.1, on the reverse strand, counting down.
TACAAAAATTGACAATTAACGAATCTAAAAACGAAATTTAATTTCTCCTACTTGTTTTGCATACGGTAAGCGTAACGCAAAGAAATTTATTTTACTCAAAAGAAATTAACATTTCACTTATATATCATTCATTACACGTAAGGGAAATGTTAATTTCTTTTGAGAAAAATTTTAACTCAAGAATTTTAGTGATTTATGACTGTCCAAAAATTTAACTAAAAAACATTTTAAGAATACCCGGAAATAAATATTTGTTCAAATGTCACCCTCAGTATGGTACAAGATCGCTCGGGGTGACACTGTGAGAAACCAAGAAGTCCATTCCAGATCACAAGTCTTGGAATTGTCCGTAAGTGTTCGGATAACACTATGAAAATAGAGATACTATTTGAATTTGACGTTGTGCATTTGGTGAATCATGGAGGCTAAAAGGCTTGACACTTTGAGCACGTTACTTTTCTGTATATAATAATAAATTAAAAATCCTCAAAATCTATACGGAATTCCAAGGTTTGAGAAGGTGCATTGCCAATAATTGTACTTTCACAAGTTATAATTTCATTGGTTATTTTTCGTTTCTTGTTATCATGTGACGAGGTCGTTCTCACATTTGCTTGACGTTTCCTGGGGACTGATGCACCTCGCAGAGGTAAGCTTCTTGTCTGCCTGGGATTAGTCTTCCATATATGATTTGATACATATCCGTTGAATGCTTAAAGCCTTCCACTATAATATCGGACTCCATGCCAGTGGAGGGTCCCGTGTAATTTTAGTAGCATGTGTGTACCTTTGGTTGTACACTTTTCGGCTTGGGCGCAAATGGAACAGTATTTGTTTCTCACGCCGAGAAATAACACTTCTCCGAATCTACGTCCCACTATTGCTGCCGCGCCGGATACTCGTAATGATGAATAATTTTTCTTATAAGATCTTTTCCCCCAGCATCCATCCGCTATTACATCAATAACTGCCACATCATCTTTAACTTTTCCTTCTTCAATCGCTGCTTCTCGCTCACGTTTAGCTGCTGCCTCCATTGCCACCATAGCGCTTTCTTCCCACTTTTTAGAAATAATTGTATGTGTCTTACTCTAGATGGTTTGGGACATTTGCGGCAAATTCATCGCTGCAAACAGCTCTGACAGTTGTGCTAATCCTATGCCTGTTACTGTCATGCCTGTGACAGCAGCTGTGTTCAGATCTAAAGTATTTTTAGGCTTTGGATCACATGTATCAACTTGGAATTTGATATTGCACATTTTACACAGAAACGTTATTTTCGATGATAGACCAAAACTTTTCTCTGAATGGAACTGAATACTTTCTAGTCCACAATCAAAGAATGAATGTTTTGAGATCTGATTCAATAAGTTTGATGTGTAATAATGAATATCAACGATTCGTCTTTCTTCTCCTCCATTTTCTATCCTAAAACAATAAAATTGTGTGAAACGTTGTTCAATAAAACGTTTCATCAGGGCATAAAGTAGTGATCTATACGACCTCCGTGGCACAGCGGGCGAACAGCCGGCTGAGACGCAGGAGGTAGTGGGTTCAATTTCCGCCGCGAAACAAATGTTTGCATGATCTACAGATATTTGCTCCTGGTCTGGTTGTTTTTCTAGAATGCTATTAAAACTATATATTATAAGTATGTATTTACAAAAAAAAAGTATATAAGTATTCTATTAGTTATCTGGTTCCCATAGTACAAGTTCTGCTTAGTTTGGGGCTAGATAGCGCAGTGCGAAATGTCCAGGAATATTTATTTATTTATCTCATTGGCCAAGTATTATGAGACTTAATAATAACTAGTGGTTCACTTCGAAATGAGATCTCGCGAGTCTCCTAAATAACCAAAAATAAATATTGTTCATAATCTTTGACTATAATTACTGGTGTACCCTGTGCATTTCGTCAAAGTTTAGTTTTTATTATGTTTTTATATTTATTTTATTAAATTACTCAAAAAATACAAGGATTAAACTAAAAATAAAAACGGGGTTGAAATGTACTCGTTTAGACCTTTCATTAGACGTCCCACTTGACCTAATTTTTTCATTTTGGTTTTTTATATCTTAACGACCCCCAATATTTTTAGCTCATTTAGTCACACCAGGATTGTGCCATCACTACCTACCTACGTATCAAATTTCACGATGATCAGATCAACGCTTCGAAAGTTATCTTCGGACAAATAAACATACATACAACGCCGATTTGCCCAAGTTGATTTGGAGATCTCGCTTTGCTCGATCAACCCTATTTTATTTTCAATCCCAAATTAGAAATCTGCAATGGGTAGACTACTATAAACTGCTGCTGTTGATCAAAATAAATAAATAAATAAAACTTAATAAATAATAATAATAATATTAAATAAAAAAAGTTGATTTATATTTGCCTTTTTAGTTTACATTTTTCTATTCTTTCTGTTTATTGTATTTGAATATGTACGACAGTTTATTCTGAAATAATTGTAAAAATACATTATATTATTAAAGTAAAGCAGATTTTTATAACTTGTTAATGAATGTTAAATTTAAATAGTTAACATATTAACTTGAAATAATGAGTTTTATACTGTTTTTATAGTTGATTGATAATACAAACAGGCAACAATAATGCAAACATCTAACCGTTCAAAATTTGGAGTGTCACACGGTAATGTGTCACAATTTTCATCGACTGTCGTCTCACTCAGGCCGAAGCTGAAAAGTTTTTTATAATATGTATAGGTACTTACTCCAATATATTTAATGTAAAAGTTTTTATACTCTAATATATGTACTTATTTTATAGCCAACTTAGCAATTTCAACTAACTAGGAACGTAAGTAGTTGTAACTTGGTCAACGCAAGACATGTGAACTTCGTCCTACTGTTACAAATTTTCTTATACTGTGCCACGACGCGCCATGAAGCCGCGCTGATACAAAGTAAGTAGATAATATGAATGGCTGCATGTAATAACTTACAATATCCACATACTTAGTATATACACATACCTACCTACCTAATAAATAATTATGATGGGTTTTCCTTACCTTTCGCCGGATTGTGTCAAAAGGGGCTCATTTGCATCTTTCTTCTTTGACCTTACAATAAACATAGCTTTGACTGACAAAGGTTTAAAAATCAAAAGTTATGATTTCATATTAAAATATTCACTAGGTACATGACTAAATAAAAGTATACTTGTACAAAACATAGAAACAACTAAAGGTAGAAAGAATATGAAAAAAAAAATCATCTAGGTATATTCACTAGGTACCTACATGACTAAATAAAAGTATAGGTACTTGTACAAAACATAGAAACAACTAAAGATAGAAAAAATATGAAAAAAAATCATCTAGGTACTATGAGACTTGAACTCCCTTCGCCAGATTATGTAGATAACTCTCCAGTGTAGAGAACCGCTGGGCTAACAAGACTTTTATTTTTACGTTGAAAATAAGAATATATGTCGTCAGTGCCGCGGCACAAAAAACCCTCCCTGGATGAAAGATTTTACAAAATCATACTAAATATTATCAAATGTCAATATATACGCGCAAATAAAAGGCTTACTTACCTTACTTTATCCATCATGTGTTTCGCGCGCATAATGCACAATTTTTTAAATGATTTTTTACCCATTTGTGTGGGTTTAATTTTCGTTTCATTCCTGGAAAAAAATTGCACAGGTCCATCTAGCAACGCGGATCGCCGCGGAATGAGATTGAGCGCGAAGTAAAATACGCGAGTAAAGAGTGAGAAGAGTGCGACATGATGTTGAAGTGGCTCCGAATTAAAAAACGTAAGCGACATTTATAAAAAACATAACTACTGTGCAAATAAGTCACTTATTCTAAAAAATAGGTTTATAGTTTATTTTCTAATTATTTGAAGCATATATTTGTGAAATATCATATCAAAATACCTCAATGTGTAGAATTAACTTGGGAATGTCGTAATTGTCAGAGGTGTCTTTGAAATTTTTTTTTACTGACATTTTATTAATCATTCGTGTTTTTAGATCAGCAGTTTTGTTACTTATATCCTTGAGTATCGTGTATTTAAACTTCAATACCATAAAGCAAGCAGAATAATAATTGTCAGTGTTGCAATATTGAGTCTTCTGGCTCTTAAGGCAACCCCAGAAAAAGAAATCTAGAGGGTTTAGATCTGGAGAGCGGGGAGGCCATGCAATTGGTCCAAGACTCCCAATCTATCGGTTAGGAAATTCTTAATTGAGGTGCTCTCGCACTGGACGTGCATAGTGTGCAGGGCAGCCGTCATTTTGGTACCACATTTCCCTCAAAATACTGAGTGGTGGTACATCCTCGTGTCTTGTAAATTATTTTGTCAGAAACTTAGATAACTTAGGCCATTAACTGGCGTAAGTTAAAGTATTAAGTTAAGTCTAAGTATTTTTTTATCACTCACGTTTTGTCAATCCAGTCCATCCAAAGATTGCCTGAAAGAGATCGCTTTAAGCGATAAGGCGGCCCATTGTATCACTACGTATTAGTCTTTAAGTTTTCTAGGTTAAGTTATTGTAATTTGGTGTAACAATAAAGAATGATCTATCTATCTATTAATTGTACATACATTTACTAGATTCAAAATAAACATAGATACCATTAATAACTGCCATAGGACATCCACTACTGAAGATGTCCTTTATAGACTTCCTGAGCGACTGATCTTCTGATCCCAGCAACCTTTATTAGGTCGTGTTCCACCTAGTGGAGGGGTCGCCCTTTACGTACCTGCTGCGTTTTCCAGTGCGTGGTATACACCAGGGGTCGGCAACCGGCGGCCCGCGGGCCGCATGCGGCCCGTAGACTATCTCGGTGCGGCCCGCAACCCTGAGGTCCGTAAGAAAAAAATACCGAAGCAAAAGGCCATATAAATTCACTAGAATTTATACGGCCATGCTGCTGGGCCATGAGAGTATTCTTGAAAGCTCGCTCCCACGCGGGGTGATAAAAATGTACCTCTATTTCATTTCTTAAGAACTGTTTATCAAGACTGTGATGTTATGTATTGTTTCTACCGAAAATAAATATTTGCTGTACTTATTCAATTCTTGGCAATTTCTTTTGCGTTTATCCGCCGCACGTGCGGCGGCGGGCGGCTCCTTTGAGACAATAGGCGGGGCGGCAGTCTTTGATTAGACGCAGGTGTGCGGCGGCGAAAAAATTCAAAGCGACCGGTTTTAGTTAAAATCACAGCCGCGCGCAGCTCTCGCCACATTCGGTTGTGGAAATTCGCCGGAAACTCACGTCTCATCTGGTTGCTAGCTACGCGTTTCGTTTCACCTTTCTTCCCTTCGCTGATAGCTTCTCACGCACGACGTATGAGGTAAGTTGTATGCACTCGCGAGCATTTTGTTTTATTTTATTTACTGCTTGTTAATGTGAACCTTCAGATTGATGGGTAAATGTTATAAGGACGGGGATAGTAGTTACATGACATGAAGTTAGTTACGAGTGTGTCATGTTTTAATTATTATTTGAATGTGGAGTTGAATTTGTAGGTGCTAACTGGAACATATAATTTTACAACGAATTTAATTTTTTTCATTATTGTTACAGAATAATTATATAAACATGGCTTCAAGAAAAAGGAAGATAGAAGAAGAAAAAAGAGTTTTTAACGAATTATGGACAGAATTATACTTTTTTATCGAGTTTAAAGGAAAACCGTTATGCTTGATTTGTCAAAAGAGTATTTCTGTAGTAAAGGAATATAACCTGAAGCGACATTACGACACCGAGCACAAAGCTAAATTTGACTGTCTTGAAGGAGAAATACGGAAAAGGAAAATTTCCACTTTGAAATCGTCATTACAAAATCAACAAAACATATTTAAGGTTGTGGCAGACAACAGCGAATCGAATGTTCGGGCCAGTTACAGGGTAGCAGAGATTCTTGCAAAAAGTGGACGTCCGTTTACCGATAGTGAATTAGTAAAAGAGTGTGTCTTAGCTATCGCAGAAGAAATATGCCCAGAGCAGAAAAAAATGTTTGAAAGTCTTAGTCTCTCTGCAGGAACTTGCACCCGACGTACTGAAGACTTGGGTGCTAATTTGTGTGAACAACTCAGGGATAAGGCGCAGTCTTTCGACTGCTTCTCTTTAGCGATGGATGAAAGTACGGACGTGTCGGATACAGCACAGTTACTCATATTTGTACGCGGCATTGACGAAAACTTTACTGTTTACGAAGAGCTTGTGAAAATGTGCAGTTTGAAAGGTACAACTACGGGAGAAGATTTATTTCACCATGTGGAACAAGCTCTGGATTCATTGCAATTAAGCTGGGAAAAGTTAACAAGTGTCACTACCGATGGAGGCAAGAACATGAGCGGTCAAAACAAAGGTGTTGTTGGGAGAATCATCAGCAAAGTGAAAGATTCTGGATCTACTGTGCCATTGATTTTTCACTGTATTTTCCATCAAGAGGCATTGTGCTCCAAAGTTATATCCTGGAAAGAAATAATGGATACTGTAACATCCACTGTTAATTTTATAAGAAGAAATGGGCTCACACACCGTCAGTTCCAAAAGTTTTTGGAAGATCTGGAAGCTGAACATGGTGACGTGGTTTACTACTGTGAAGTGAGGTGGCTCAGTCGAGGTGCCGTTTTGGAACGGTTTTTTGATTTGAGGAAAGAAATTGGCAACTTCATGGAGATGAAAGGAAAGCCAGTAGAAGAGCTTACTAACAAACAGTGGATTATCGATCTTGGTTTTTTGACTGATTTGACTAAGGACCTGAATCAGCTCAACAAACGCTTGCAGGGAAAAAATAAATTGATTTGCGATATGTATACAGATGTAAAGTCATTTGAAATGAAACTGAAACTGTTTATCAAGCATATTGATGAAAAAAAGCTTGACCATTTTCCTAATTGCAAGAAAGCCGTGGAAGAAGCTGGAGATAATTTTGTGTGGCAAAATATTACAATGAGAAACGTGTTAACACAACTACAAACTGAGTTTGTAAATCGATTCACCGACTTTAAAAAGAGCTCCCTTAACACGGAAATATTCCAAAACCCTTTTGCAATTGATATTAGTGAGATACCAAGCAATTTGCAAATGAACATAGTAGATTTGCAAAGTAATAGCACACTTAAAACGGCATTTAAGGAAAGCACTGACTTGATACAGTTCTACGGAGGTTTGAGTTCTGAAAACTTCAAAGAATTGAAAAAGTTTGCTCAGCAGATAATAACTATGTTTGGTAGTACATATTTGTGTGAGCAGACTTTTTCAATTCTCAACTACCGCAAAAATAAGAATTGTTCGCGGTTAACGGATGAACATTTAGACGCGATACTGCGCGTGTCTACTACTAAAATGAAAGCAGACGTTAAAAAACTTGCAAGTCAAATGCAGCCTCAAAAATCTCACTAGTTCTTACTTTTATGTTAGTATAGTAGTTCAATTAAAAAAGAGATAATTGTATGAATATATATGCGTTTTATTTCAAATATTTAAAATACATGCCCGAACATATAAATATAAGTGCGGCCCGCACTGATACTCTGGCAACATATGTGGCCCGGCTATAGCATAAGGTTGCCGACCCCTGGTATACACTAACGAATCTTTCTGCCCAACGGGTGTCAGTTCTTCGAGCCATGTGCCCCACGGCCCCGCCCTCTGCCACTTCAGTTTGCTAATCCTCTGGGATTTGTCAGTGACTTTGTTCGACGGATCTCATTTTCCATCTTAACTTTGTTTTCGCTTTTAATAAACTTCCCAAGAACAAAAGATTAACACAATAATCAGTCCATTCGGCACTCACAAACAAACACATACATCAAACGATCTTCAGATCAAAGGTTAAAAACACGATTTGCTTTACCTTGAACAAAGGTAAGCATTATGATAATAAAATAAACGGAGTTTTAGTTACTTCTCATTTTGTGTATAGAGTAGGTATTTGCGACCCAGTCGGCTATTTTTGTTCAGCGCTCACTGTATTCATTGATCGAGCAAAGCGAGATCTCTAAATCATGTAGGGCAAATCAACGTTATATGTATGTTTGTTTGCCCGAGGATAACTTTCAAAGCGTTTATTCGATCATCGTGAAATTTGATATATAGTTAGGTAGTGATTGCACAATTTTGGTGTGACCAAATGAACTAAAAATGTGGGGGGGGGGGGTCGTTGAGATATTGCGGTTCAAGTAGGGTAAAAAATAATCAAAATGAGACTATCCGGTAAAATGGCACGTCTAATAAAATGTCTTTGTGAGTACAATTCGACCCCGTTTTTATTTTTAGTATAAATCTTGTAGTTGTTAAGTTATTAGTCATATTAAAACTGAACTTTGACAAAATTCACAGGGTACACAGTGACCTCACGGTGCTGAAATTTGGTATCCGTGTAGCTTTAGTGACACAAATATAGGGAAAAGTCTGAAATCAAGAATAACTACTATTTCTACCCCGAAAATTATCCAATTAACATGAACTCCCGTTACCTGTAATTTGAATGAATCTGTAGGTCAAGTAAGTTGGTTTAAAACACATAATTAACTGATTTTAGAGATTGGTTTAATACCGGTAGCTTGAATTTTTATCCAGTAATCAATACATTTCCAATAAACCATTTTTAACGTAAATCGGCGGCGCCTTTGCACCGATACCGCTTAGTCAGTTTAACAGGTACATACTTACATGATGAATGAATATGATTTATCTACCTGTTCTATACAAGCTGTTTCATTGATATTTTAGGACCTCAAATTAAGGAATATTGAAACTTAAACAAATCCCATAGCAATGAATTTGACAAAAAGTTTTTTCAACCATACCATACCATGAGCCCTACCCGTGATTTAAATTAATGTCGTAAATGCGGTATTATGTCGAATTTTAACGGAAAATTATTTACTTTTTAGACAACAGCAGACGATTTCCTACTTGCAATTTATAGTGATACCAAACGTCAAGTAAAGTTGGTCGTAAATTATGGAAAGTTTACTTACAACGCTATTCAATTTAGGTCATTAGTGTAAATTGAAAAACTTATGTAATTACTCCTACTCGTTCCAAATGCTTTTTCTATTAACCACCAAGTCACGAAAAAAATTTTTTTAGATTAGATAAATCTTTATAACAGTCATAATATAATACATAGGCGAACTTAATGCTAATAAGCATTTTCTTCCAGCTAACCTTTGTGTAGTGTATCTCACAAAGTCTGTCTGAGTGTCTTTGTGTCTGGCTGTGTGTATCGGGGTTCCCGACGGGATAGACCGATTTGGACGCAGTTTTATAAATAGAAAGTTAGTTTAGCTGGGCTGGGTCTTAGCTGTCAGTTTTTAACATCTGAAAACGACGGGAATTGTTTTTATATTATACTTTTTATATCATGAGGTGACATCACAAGTCCTTCAACTATAGGTACCTTGTATTTGTGAACTGTCTCAGCAATTCCATGCGAAAATACGCTCAGAACGAGGACTGAGACTCAAGAGGGAAAATCAAATAAAATTGCATAAAATAATGATTTATAACAAAACTTCTGGTAAATATAAATAATCGAAACGCAGAAGCTATGCGTCTTATAAATATCGATAAGTATGTAAAATTTTCCGTACTCATTTATACTGTTGAATGCTACGCGCTTATTGTAAATTTTGGACGTGACTTTGGAATTATTTGCTATAGAGAAGATTTTAAAGAATCAGGTTTTTGGTACACAGTCATTTATTTATATCCTAAACTTTAGCTTGTATTTATTAAAAAGTAAATGATGCAGCATTACGGGTAAAAAAATAGGAATATATGAAACTATCTGAGGTGTACTCTTAACAATTGAATTACCTCGCAGCTTACGTCCAACTAAGTCTGGGCCTATTTGGTATTGTATTGCACCCTTGAGATTGACTACCTTACCTTAGGCAGAACATGTTAATAGTTCCATGTGTCCAAACCGTGTCTTCGAGTGTGAAATCCACATGGGGGATGCCACGTGCGATCTCGCGTTTGCTTTTCAATACTATCCAATTTGAAAGACCAATACAAATCATAAAATACTAGCTGACCCTCCCGCGGCTTCGCACGCGCAGTTTGCCAATAAAACAATACCCTTCTGCGCAGTCGCTATTGCATAACCTAACTTGAGGTATTATGGATTGCCCATATAAACTTACAACCCCTATTTCACCCCCTTCCCCTCAAGATTATTTTTTGAGACAAAAGTAGCCTGTGTTCTGCCCCATAATATAATTTGTCTCCTTGCCAAATTTCACTATGATCCGTTTAGTCGTGAAATACCCACTTTATAATACTTAAAACGCTTGAGGTTTAATTAAAAAAAAAATACTAAAATTAGAATTCTTATAAAATATTTTAAGTAAGCCTTTTAACGGAATATAAAGTTCTATATAAACTTACAAAAATCTTTCCTTAGTGGATGCCTACGTCATAAGAGGAATACGTGTGCGAAATTTTAAGTTTCTAGCCCTAAGGCCCTAAGGCCTGTGCGTTTATTTAAAACTTGCATCCCCTATTTTACACTCTTAGGGGTTAAATTTTAGAAAACGCTGAAATACGTAACTCATTATTTTTGCCGCACCCAATTCAAATTTTATGTATATAAATACATATATGTCCAAGGAATAAAAAGTTTCGTACAAACTTTTATCCCCTATTTCACCCTCTTGGGGGTTGAATTTTCCTTAGTGGATGCCTACGTCATATGGAAAATACGTGTGCGAAATTTCAATTTTCTAGCCTTAAGGGTTTGGGCTGTGCGTTGATACATCAATCAATCACATATGCATTTTCTATATATAGGTATAAAATAGATTAAAAACAATCAAACTTAGTATTAATTCTCGAAACAGACAAAAGGGTAAAAGAATCTACCGAAAGAAAACTACAACGAAGAACTGTTAGAAAATTTACGAGATCATCGTTATCCATATCAATTACCAAGCTAGTTAACATTTTACGAACGTGAAGTTATAACAGATTTTACCTAGCTGTGTGATCTATGGACGTAATATAGCGGTAGTAAGTATAAATGAAGCAAGCCCGCGACAATGTAAACTAGAACCAGTCGTAACTTTTAAGAGTAGTAGAGTTCCTTGCAAAAGGGCTCGCCCGGGGAAGTACTACCACCATACCTATTTCTGCCGCCAAGCAGCATTGCTGTGTTTCGGTTTGAAGCATATGGTTGCCATGTATGGGGATGGGACAAGCTTATGACCCACCTGAATTTAAGTGGTAACCATCGCCTATAACAGAGATTTGCCTCGTAGGTCACGCAAGTAAGCAATGTGCCCTACGATGCACTGCCTTGCGTCCATCAACTTCAGGCATGTGCCTGTTGTTTTACCGGCCACCATACCCTTCAAACCGAAACACAGCAATGCTGCTTGGTGGCAAAAGTAGGTATGGTGGTAGTACTTCCCCGGGCGAGCCCATAGACAAGAAACTCTAGATACTACTCTACTCTCACTCTCGACGCCAAGTGCCAACTCACTTCATACCGAAACACAGTAATGCTTATGTATTTCGTTTGTGTATGTGTACTATTATTATTGATCGAGCAAAGTGAGATCTCCAAATCAACTTGGGCAAAATATATGTATGTATGTATGTTTGTTTATCCGAGAATAACTTTCGAAGAGTTGATCCGATCATCGTGAAATTTGATATATAGGTAGGTAGTGAGGCAGAATTTTAGTGTGACTAAATAAGCTATCCTCGTAAATGTTGGGGAATTGTTGAGATAATGCCATGATAAAAACTGAACTTTGATGAAATTCACAGGGTTCGCCAGTGACCCCACAGTGATGAAATTTGGTATCCGTGTAGCTTTAGTGACACATGTATAGGAAAAAGTCTGAAATCCAGAATAATTACAATTTCTAACCCTATAAAAAAACAAATAATATGAACTCCCGTTACCTGTAATTTGAATGAAACTGAAACTCAAGTAAGTTGATCACTACTTTATTAGTCACAGATTATGAATAATTTTTTTTTTGTTTTTTGGGAGACTCGCGAGATCTTAGTTCGGGCGAACCACTAGTTATTAATTTTTGTAAGTTGATTTTATGCTACCTAAGCTAAAGCTTGTTTATCTATTTTCTGGCACTAACACTTTATCTATACTACACAAAGGTTAGCTGGAAGAAAATGCTAAGTTCGCCTATGTATTACTTTATTAGTGCAATAAAGAATTTATAATCTAATCTAATGATGTCTGGCGGCAGAAATAGGTATGGTTGTAGTAGTTCCCCAGGCGATCCCTTTTACAAGGAACTCTACTATTCTTAAAACTACTACTCTCCTATACCATCACCAGTATATTACGGCCGTTTATTGCCGCTATTTCAGAGATGCCTGCCTAAACTCACTAATATTTTATTAGGGATCTTAACCACATCTTACTGTCTTCCTAACATTTCGGAAATGTGTAGTTATGAGTCCAATAAAGGCTTTACAAGACATTAAATTTTATGTAGTTTCCTATAATATTAGGGGAACTGTTAAAGGGTAGATTTTTGCCGGTATACAAGGTGCTTTGGACAAAGAAGTCATTGTCGTGATTCTGATATTCTAAATGTAGTAGTGATATCCAGATAATCTGTTCCGACCCCCAGTGAAATAGTCCACATGCATTATGTCTTTCTCAGTATATTCACTCTAATCCCATCCGACTAATATTTTATACGAGTAAGTTTGTATGTAATGAAATTTGGTATGTACCTATGTGGATACACATAGGCTACTTTTTATTGACAAACAACGCGTGCGAAGCCACGGGCGGGGCAACTAGAATAAGTATAATTGTTATAAATGCTTATTATTTAGGTTAAAGGTAAAATGCGAAATTTTTGAGATGGTTTTAAAAAGTTCTGATTCAAGACAGTGGACTTCGAAATCAGTCAGTGAAGGCGTGCAAAAACCAGAAATAATTTTATTTTAAAAAACTGTTTTGCCCCCGGAGGCTTTTCTGTCTAGGGTTGACAACCGTGCTTTATAATGTCTCTCATCTGTGTGTTTTATATTTCTGAAAATCATTATAGTACAGTAAAATTAATACGGATATCTTCAAAGAAGGCATTTTGAAAAGGTTCGTTGCTGGAAGAAATCATTTACAGCGATAAGGCTATACACTATAATAAGGCATTGTACTATATTTAAAAATCAAATTGAATTAAATCAGACAATATTGGTTTACAAGTCCATTTGTGTTAGTATGTAGTCTTAATACTTAAACATCTAGGTAGTCACATTACACGTATTTTGTTAAAACTTTCATTCGTATCCCAACCCAATAGTCAAAAGGCTATTTGATCAGGATCCAAGAGATTGAATCACAAGCAGATCATATCTATCAGGTATGACCCGCAGAATACTGTTGGAGCTGTTAATTATTTAGCATTCATAAGATTTTTAGTATTCCTGGTGTACAATAAAGCATTATTCTATTCTATTCCTTAAAAATGTTTGTGATTCCTTTGGTAGTTCCAACGCCCATAGGCTATATACGGTAACCGTACATCAGATGGGCTTCAGTGGTATATGAAAAAAAGATCACATCTCAAAACATTTAAAAAAAAGTAAAAAGAACTAAGAAAATAATACACGGCATCAACTTAACTGAACCGATCACCTAAACTGAAACTCAATTATTATCATTTTTTTTTAATTGGGGCAAAATGCCTTTACAATAAATATTTACATGACTAAAATACAGAAGAAACAGTTGAATCATCTAAAGACCATTGCAAACGATCTACAGATAACTCAACTCACAACTCAACTCTGTTCGTATTGAACAGTTCTTGGTTAGACCGCACATAGACCGCAACCTGGAATATGACGATAGACGGGAGCGTCAATATTTCCAGCTCTAGAAAATACGGTCTCACGGAGGTATCTTGCGGTATTCTGAGCATTGCTCTCACGGTTTGCTTCTGCATGCAGAATGCACGCTGCCAGTCGGCTCCGCGCCCCCACAGTTCCACTCGCACAGCTTGAGATTTTCGGCTGAATTTGCCGCCGCACCGGCCCCAACTGCTGTACTAGAGAAATGAGATGGCGCAAGGGTATCGACGCACGTGGCGTCCCACACCAAAGGCCTACCCTTCTCCCAAGGCACAAGAGTCATACCGTCAGGTCGCTTACCATCAATGTCCGTTAAGTACCGTCAAGTATGAGACCGTTTGGTTCGAGAACAATTATTGGTTTTAATATTGATGTCAGCAGCTTTGATGAATTGATAAATCTGGTGTTTAGAGGAACAAAATATGACTAAGTATTTTTATTTTCCAATCCAAAGCCAGAAATAAGTATTTTAAAAAACAGGTGGCTGCCCTATTCAGTCCACAATGAATTCGAGTTATACAAAACTACCGGACAAAACCGGACCGCGCCAGTTATTTCCGGTTTTAAAGCGGGTTAAACGACTCATGACAAATGGTCGCATTAAGGCTTTTATTTCAGAACATGATGAGCGGCAAAAATTGTGACAAATTACGTGCTTAAGAGCGTTTTTGTCCTTTTCTAAAAGCATTTTTCTTTCTGGAGTATAAGTGATCTGGAACAGTTGAACTATCTATTTATACTAATTGCCAGTGCACAATAGGAATTTCAGGAGTAGCATGTGAAAAATCATATGATTTTAGAAATCATAAGTCTGCTATTTTCCTTCGCATATAAAATATTATCCTGTCCATACAATGGTTGTCTGGAAGGGATCGCTTTTAGCAATAAGACCGCCCATTATACTAAATCTATTTGTATTCTGTATTTTATTATGGTGTACAATAAAGAGGTGTCTTATCTCATAACCTGCTAAAAATCATTCAAATGAAATCACTTTCGGTTTTCATTGTATATCGGTCGCAGTAATTCGGGTCTGCTACAAATCACAGTCGTTCGCACTTCTTTGGAATTCATCGGCCGTTTACGTTACCCGTGATTTTTTACATGTGAAATAGCACTAACAAAAATAGAGCAAGTGTGAATTTCGGTATCATAATATTAATCATAATCATTGCCTGTGCTTTTTAACATGTGAAATAGCCGTGATAAAAAATTATCAATGTGATCATATGAAAATTGTTTAAAAATAGAAATAATTTCCATACCTAGTGCACAGCGGTCGAAATTCGACCGTAACTACTTATATAATTTTTTTTTAAGCCCATCCCCTCCTTCTTCATATAATCTATCAGTTATGTATCTGGTTCCCATAGTACAAGCTTTGGTTAGTTTGGGGCTAGATATCGCTGTATAAAATGTCCGGCATTATTTATTATTTATTTATTTATGGGCCAGGTAAAAGTCACTAGAGAGCCGACATGTCCAATATAGTAAAGTTTTCGGGATTATGTTGAACAGGTTACAGGGAGCCCATAGATTTCTATCGTGAAAGCTCTTTATCTGATATCACACTAATTGTATAAATGCGAAAGTTTGCATGTTTTTTTTATTTATTTGTTTGTTTGTTACGTAATCACGTCGTAACGGCTGAACAAATTCGATTAAATTTAGAATGTACGTAGATTATAACCTGGATTAACACATAGGCTACTTTTTATCCCATAGTCAAGCTGCAACAGCGAATTTAACTTTTTTTTTCAATCAATCAACATTTAGTATCCAGTGTAACGCCTACGAAGTCGCGGGCAACAGCTAGTTATGAATAATATTAATATAATTCACGACTATATTAATCCCCATGATGGACATCCTCGGATCTCTTACCCAGTATGCAACTCCGTGAAAATATCCCAAAAGGTGGTAGTCAGAGGCAAGTCCAAAGTCCAAACGTTAAGTTTAACACATATTTTTGGCAGGACATGCCGATTTCTTTACCATTTTGGGCACGCGTAAATGCGCGTATAAATTGTTCGAGTACAAAAGGCATTGGTCCACGACCAGTATTCAAATCCACAACCTCCGAGTCGGAAGTCATGACACATCTCACTAGGCCACTACTTCGTATGATGTCGTATGATGACTGAGCATAAAAATACAAATGACCTTACACTCGTCGTAAATCTCTAGTAATAACTTATGCTCCAGTTGAGCCATATTAGGCTGCTAATGTTTCAACCCCCCCATAAATCCTGATGATCACAGTGGTGTGAATGTGAACGTAGACCTCGATGAAATAAAATTAAATAGGTATCTACTCTGTTGCAGGAAAATTGTGTTAACAGGAATAAGATTCAATGCCTAGAAAAAACTATATTGGGTCCAATTCGGCAAAATTATATGAAAAACTATTATATAGCCATGCCATTATTTAACGATTATGATTGTTGTTCCTGTCATAAGCTGCCAAATTTCAATGTACATAGTTATCACAGCAACGGCGGTCATTGAAAAAAGATTGTGTTAATAGAATACCAAAAGGTATCTATAGTGGGCATTTTGTGACGATACCATTGTCATGGCGAAGCAATTGGTTTGGTAGAATTACACCGGCCGGTGGAAATTGATGGTGAATGCGTTGCTCTATCATTCGTTCGGGGTGGTACAGCCATGTGAATTTCATCTGACAGTTGTGGACCAGCACATTTTAGGTAAGGATAAATTTGTGTTGTATATACCGTACGTATAGACATAAAAATGTTGCCCGTGTTACAGAAAAAACAACCATAATATCAAATAATAAAAAAATAATTTTGGCGATAACTATGCGAATGAAACTCTATCCTTGATATCCTTGAGTGCTATTTTTTTTTCAGATATCAAGGATCCAGATATTTAGTAAAAAAAAAATAAACATGTCAAATGGGTTAGTTAAAAGAATAGGTATAATTAAACAAACAAACTATAAATAATAATAATAGATAAAGTTAACAAATGACCGCTGTGTGTCAACAACTAAGTAATATTTGCAGAGAATGTTATGGCATTATCCCTATTTTCTACTTCGTTTGCGACATACACATCCCTCCGATTAATTATATCGACCCTGACAAAAACAGGCCTAATCTGTATATAACAGCACCCTTTAAATCATGGTTCTCAAAATGGGGTATTTTTAAAAGGGTTCGAGAAAAATAAAACCCCATTTTCATATTTTTCTATATATATTACGAGTATATTATAACAATGTCTGAAGCCTTTTATATCAATCGATTGAAGATGATCTAGACAGCGACAAGATGCAGCAACAGTATTAATATAATATTTTTTGAGCACGAGTAATATGCACATGATTCAAGTAGAAAATCCATTGGTACGAGTATACGGCGGTATACTGCCCGGGGGGGGGGGGGGGGGGGGATGTCAAGCGCTTTTTGAAACCGATTTTTTTCTCCGATCACCCCCTGAAGTGATTCTACTATTCAAATACAAATATAAAAATAGTTATTTTGTGCAAATTTTTAAATTATAATAAATACAACAGTTAAACTTAACTAAAATTACTAGACAATAAAATAGGTTGTCACTCAGCAGTGCACCACTGCAACGTATAGCTACTGTAGCGCTGGTAATATGTGACTCCTTTAGTGCGCTTTAGTGGGTACTCCACGACTTGGTAATGAGGGGTTTTCACTGCCATGCTTTTAGAACTCCTAATACGAAGGGCACACTAAAAGTTTCCGGAATCAATAATAAAAATTACTATTAATGGTCAAAAATGAATTTATTGTTTCTCAAAATATTCTCCATTTGCGTCAATGCACTTTTTCATACGATTGAACCAATTTTGAAAACATTTGTGCCACTCCTCCGTGGTGACTTCAGATAGATGTATTTCATACTCTTCGACAGCCTCTTCTGGTGATGAAAACCGTTGATCGCGTAATTGATTCTTGATTTTTGGGAACAGAAAAAAATCACACGGTGCCAAGTCAGGACTGTATGCTGGATGACTCATTGGTTGTACGTTTTTCGCCTTCAAAAACTCATTTGTCTGTCTGGCCGTGTGGGAACTTGCATTGTCGTGGTGCAAGATGATGCGGCGTTTACAGTTATTTTTACGGAGTTTGTCAATAATTTCCGGTAAACAAATGGTCGTGTACCAGTCACTATTCACGGTACGACGATTTTTTCTCGATTGCTGCTTCGTTTTGGGATCATAGCTATAAATCCATGTTTCCTCACATGTTACTATATCCCACACCAAATTGGAAGTTCCTTCGTTGTAAGCATAGCGCGGCACCAAGTGATGCGGTCCGTTTTTTGAGCATGAGTCAAATTGAGCGGGATCCATCGAGAACACAGCTTTCTCACACCCAAATATTTGGGTATGATTGACTATATTTGACTCATGCCTATGTCCAAAGATGTCCGGATCTCATGGTAGGTCACAAGCCTGTCTGTTTCGATCATATGGCGAATAGCATCAATGTCTTTGTTGTTCACAGCGGTGCACGGGCGACCTTCACGAATTTCATCATGGAGATTGACACGACCACGTTTGAATTCTGAAAATCAGCTATAAATAGTCGTCTTGCATGGTGCTCCTCGCCAAAAGTAGATTGAAGCCGAACGACGCTCTGCTAAGCTGTCAAATTACACTTAAAATCGTAAAAAATCATGCAATGAAATTTTTCCTGAGTTATATCCATTTTATTGTAATCACGCAATTTTTAAAATGACGCCACAATGTGAAAACAATTGACAATCAGATGAAACAAATTTTATTCTACGGCTAATGAGTTTCATTTTCAAATGTAGTAATAACTTTTTAAATATTGTTCATGTAAGTGGCCAATTCCGGAAACTTTTAGTGTGACCTATGTATGTATTGTCAGGTTTTTACTATATGATTAATGTTGTTTATAAAAATTGTCAAGCGATCATTAATCAGCTTGCAAGTGTTTACCATTTTACCTGCTTATAGTAAGTACCTACCTTAGCGTTTCAAGTTTCACAGTCAATAGGTTTTGATCGTGTAAAGATAAGTGATAAGAGTGATTATTAATGATAAGATGTTCTAGAAAGAATGGATCCTGAAAAGGTATTTACGGCATTGCACTCCCGTGCGCTGCTGTGCCCCCAGATCAAAAATATGGGGATTGCGAAGCGCTTAAATGGAAAGAGAAAACCGCTGGTATGCCTTGTTCTGGTAGGAAAGTTTCACTTCCATTGCTAGGTGAGCCAAAAGAACAGCTGAAAACACTGCTTTCATACGAAGTCGATGAATCGTGACGACTTGTTAAATAAAATTATATAATACATTTCGTGCTTCAGATAATTTTTTTTGTTCTAGACAGGCAAGTCATAATGCCCCTACTTTGATAGTTTACGCTCAAATTTACAACGGGATTGTTTTTTTACTTCTTATAAATAATCAGCAACATAAGTTCTTACAGATTTATTGTATAGGGGTCGAAAATAACAAAGAAACAAAAAATAAATTTTACAATTGCTAAATGTACAAAAAATGTTTCACAAACATAATCGTCTTCGTGAATTGATACATTAAAACATTAAAACTGCTTTGAACAGAATGCCGGGAGATTATTATAAATTAGTAATGCATATAGCTAGACCATACCCCAGCTAGGGAACATGAAAGACAAATTAATACACTATTGATAAGTGAAGCCATAATCACAGGCGATCAATTCGCATCCCGTGATACCGTTGTACGTATATGGATGACTGACTGACATACATACCTACTCGTAAATATTATAACGCATTACAATATCAGATAAAATTTAGCAAAGGGCAGGAAGGGTATCCTTTTCAAATACCGCAAATCAACCTCATGACAGGCCTCTTTCCATGATGTAGACAATTGGCAAATCAGTTTTATATCGATAAATTTAGAGTACCTATCAAAGGCTGCGATTTATATTATTAAATCAAAGTCAGAGGGCAGAAAATAATATCCAGCTACCTACAGGATACTGTGCCAAATGATGCAAATGTGAGCCCTAACGATTTAGCGAAAATTATTATCCTACCCATCATCATTTGTAAACAGCCTACAGGAGTTTACGCAAGATGCTTTTGGATGCTTAATGGACGTGGTTGCAAAACCGCTTAAATATGAAACTTTTAAACAAAGAAAAAACAGGATAGACACAAGACGAAAATATCTTGAGACACCTCTTTGTCCAAGATTGAATGTTGGCAAACAATGCTCAAATTTCTAAACATGTATGAGAAAAAATAGTTAGTTTAATAAGTATGTAAGTGCAACTACGTAACGACATAGCATCAGGCCAATATTTGTATAATATTATGACCACCTCCGTGGTGCAGTGGGCGCATAGCCGCCTGAGACGCAGGAGGTAGCGGGTTCGATCCCCGCTGCGGAACAAATGTTTGCACGATCTACAGATATTTATTCCTGGTCTGGTTGTTTCTCTATATATTATAAGTATGTATTTACAAAAAAAAAATATATATAAGTATTCTATCAGTTATCTGGTTCCCATAATACAAGCTCTGCTTAATTTGGGGCTAGATAGCGCTGTGTGAAATGTCCAGCAATATTTATATTTATATTTATTTATTTAATATGCGGCTGAGCTTCACCAGTACTACCCACGATCAGAATGTCCTTATTGCAGTGAACCTCACACAATGTAGCTTTATCGCAGGTTTACAACCTGAATTTAGATCGTTTATAGTTTATTTGGTATGTATATACCTACCTTTGCTTTTTATTCTGTTGATAACTTCTGTGATATTATAATATGATCTTATATAAAATCTTATCCTTAACAGATTGGTGGCATAGTATAGACCACCCAGTAACGCTGAGATAATATTATCAGACGGTATAATGTTTATCTGAAAATTTTCAAATATATCTAGAAAGATTTTTTCAATATCTGATTGCGATACGATAGTCTTCCGGTGGAGGTTATATTATCAGACGATATATTTCATCTGACCTTTTTAAGACGGTTTTATATCTAGAAAGATATAAAACCTATAGAACGATATAGGTTCTTCACTTACCATCAGGTGAGGTAGTGGTCAAGCGCTTGGCTCAATCAATGAAAAAAAAAAGATATTTTCAATGTCTGATTACGATACGATAGTCTTCCGGTGGAGGTTAGGTTAGCCTTACCACAAAAAAGTAAAACACAAGTTGAACACGTGTTTAAAAAAATCCTTCGCAATAACTGGTAAGGATTTTTGTAAACATTTGCTTTGTATCATCTATTTTTATTACGTTTTTATTACGTACGTGAAAGCACTCAGGTATTTTCTGAATAGGTTTTTTTTTAATTCTAATGATCTTCGTTTGACCACAATCTCACCTGATTTTAAGGGATTATGTGGTCTAAGATAAAGCACGAAGACCTAGAAGAAACCTATTTACTCTTACCTTAAAGAGGCCCAATTTGTATTCTATATTCAGATTCAAATTCATTTATTCCACTCAGATACCACAGTACACTTGGAAAAGTCAATATTTTACATACTTAATAACAATTTGAATATAGCAATATAAACAAGTAAAAAGAAAGTAACTAATTTAAACTAACATAAAGCATTGTGTACGTAGTACAAATTTACATCTCAAAGAATAGCAATATCAAATAATTTAACTATATAACAAAAATATATAAAATAAATAAATTAACAGTGTACTAAGATCATCAGCAAGTGCTTCGTCAATCGTATAATATGATTTGTCCAATAACATCTTTCTAATTTTATTACTGAAGTCGGT
The DNA here is from genome assembly GCA_963924445.1 of Philereme transversata. Classification (NCBI taxonomy): domain Eukaryota; kingdom Metazoa; phylum Arthropoda; class Insecta; order Lepidoptera; family Geometridae; genus Philereme; species Philereme transversata. Next base: position 34,195,245 of record OZ004339.1, on the reverse strand, counting down.
ATGACTTGTATTCCGCAGATTATGTGATAATTTATTAAATAATTTAACACTTAGACATAAAAAACTTTTTCCAACATTAGCTAATCTGTGTGTTGGAAGACAAATATTATTTTTATTTCTAGTATTATATTTATGAATGTCACTATTCAATTCCAATTTATTTAAGTGAAATTTTACATACCTACATACGATTTTGAAATATGTACTCTCCTGTCATCATCATAATTTCTAGTTGTCTAAACTTTTGTCTACAAGATTCTAGATTTTTCATGAGTAGGATTGAACGTATTATATATGAAAAACAGACGACGGCAAAGTGTTCCATACCTTAGCTTTACGCAACAAGTACGTAGAACCAAAACGAATGGTGCGAATGGATGGTATATCAACTAAGTATGGATGGTACTGAGCCATGCGCCTGCTTGTCCTTTGATGGAAAGAAGATGGCAGGATCAGATCGTAAAGTTCCTGGGCACATTCCCCAAAATGTATTCTGTAAAAGATCGATAGGCTTGCAACTTTACGGCGGTGTACGAAACGTTGGGTCTTAGTCTCCGCCATATACTGATCACCTATAAGCCTAAAAGCTCTACGTTCTATCGAGTCTAGGGTAGCGAGCTGGTGTTTGGCCGAACCATCCCAAAGGTGGCAGCAGTACTCCATACCAGACCGAACTTGTGCTTTGTAGAGACTAAGAAGCTGTCCCGGTATAAAGTATCTCCTGAACTTGTTGGTTTTGTATTTCAGTTGTTTTAAAGAATGATCCTGGAAGCTTTTTGAAATGAATTTTGAATATTTTGAAATAAATATCCAAATCTACAAACGAAATAATATTAGTGGATATTACTTGCTATTTGTGCATATTACTATAAACTTCTCTAGTTTTGTTTATCTAAATTTTCAGAGATCGTTACACATCGTTAGGAAAATGTGAAAACTTTGAAATAACATTTGGAACAAAACATCGATAAATACTTGTAACTTTCCATATTACCACATATCTTCATTGTCGACGTGACGATACAAGTATTCCCAAGCACGAACACGTAAGCTCTTCCGAATAGAAAAGTAAATATAGTTTATCTTCGAATACTAATAAAGACATTATCTGGAGCCTGCTCCAAAATAAAATACATTATTTTTATGAAATCTTTTAAGTGCAAATCATCATAAAAATAATATTCGTCTTTATTTTGCAGATTTTACTTTTTACTTTTAAAGTTACCTCTAGGCAATTTATTCGTCACATTGGGAAATCCTCCCTGTAAGTAGTACCCGAGTTCTATCAAGTCATGGTGAATTTATCTGCGTAAGTAGCAATGATAACGTACCCATTACGTACCTACGTCTTCTATGTACCAAACAAAACACTTCAGATATCTTATCAGCCTCTTGGACAATATATAAAACAGCAGAATTAAACCGCATATCACAAACCTAATCATGTATCTACGGAGCCTCGTTATACTCTGCGTGCTCGCAGCCACGCAAGCGAAGGTGTTAAAGCAAAGCCACGCGACCAAGAAGGAGCTGGAACAGTACATAGCCAATAAGAGGCCAGAGCTCAACCTGAGGTACCGCTTGCACTACCATGTCGCCCCTCCGGTCGGCTGGATGAACGACCCAAACGGATTCTCATACTACAAAGGGGAGTATCATCTTTTCTATCAGTTCTACCCCTACGATTCCGTCTGGGGTCCCATGCACTGGGGTCACTCGTCTAGCCCCGACCTGGTTAACTGGAAAACGCTGCCGACCGCCCTTCTCCCGGAAGAAGAACAATGCTTCTCGGGCAGCGCAGTCGTTGCTGGAGACACTATGGTCCTAATGTACACCGGACACCTGAGCACAGACAAGGAACCTTACTACAATGAAACCCAGTTCCTAGCTTTTAGCGACGATGGTATAGAATTCATCAAGTATTCGGGAAACCCTGTGTTGCCTTCTGCTCCTAACGGTTCCCCCGACTTCCGTGACCCTAAAGTTTGGAAACATGGAGTCCACTGGTACGTCGTCCTCGGCAGCAAGACTGATGATCTAACAAGAGGAAGAGTGCTGCTATTTAGGTCTTTAAATTTAATCCAGTGGGAGTTCCTTCGTGTCCTTGGTGAATCGACAGGAGATCTGGGCTTTATGTGGGAATGCCCGGATTTCTTTGAGCTGGGTGGAAAGCACATCCTACTCTGGTCACCTCAAGGTATGGAACCCATTGGCGACAGATACAAGAACCTTTACCAGACCGGTTACATCATCGGTGACTTCAATTATGACAACTTCGAGTTCGTCCAAGAAACTAAATTCCAAGAGCTCGATTATGGCCATGACATCTACGCCACTCAGACCACAGAGATGGACGGCAAAAGGGTCGTGATCGCCTGGTTCAATATGTGGGAAACACCTCATCCGGAGGAGGTCGATGGCTGGGCAGGAGCGATGACTATCGTCAGAGAACTAGTCCTAGACGGCGACAGGATACTGCAAAAGCCTTTGGATGAAATGATGTCGTTGCGAGGAGAATTAGTGGTCGATGGGCTTGTTAATGAGAGGCAGGTCATCGAGTTTGGTCAGACTGGAGAGATCATCATCAGCGGTGATTTGGAGAAGAAAATTGAGTTGCTGCTTGAGGGTCGCAACGGTGGAGGCAAGGCGCTGTTGCGATGGGATCCGGAAGTGGGTAAAGTGGTGGTAGACCGGGCCGGAGACATCAGGCAGGTGGAATGGTCTCCGATCGGCTCTCACTCCTGGAGACTGTTCTTGGATGCAAGTTCTTTAGAGCTGTTCTGTGGGGAAGGCGAGGTGGTCTTCAGCACCAGGGTTTACCCCGATGGTGAATGGAACGTGACCAACCTGAGTCCTCAATCCCTTCACGTAGAAGCTTACAAACTGAAACGAAGTGTTCCTCTATAAATGATTTTGATTTGTCATTGTACAAAAATCTCAAATTATTGTTTTAAATTATTTTAAATTTTGTTTTAAATTATTGTTATGTTTGTAAAAATTGTGAGTTAAATTGACAAAGTATTATATATTTTTTTTAATTTGTTTTGCTTTGTCTTTTTTTACCCTTTTATTTTTATTTGACTTCAGATACCGCGTATTAACTTATCAAACTAAGTACCTATCTAAATACCAGTCTAAAATGTATGTAAGTATTGTATGGTAACTTTACCTGTAGGTATGCTGCAAGTTATTTTGGTGAGTTTCAGTTTAAAATATTGTTTTCTCACGACGTTAGTATGCATAAGGTAAGAACAGGTATCGTGGAGGCAATCGTTTGAATACTAATATCGAAATAACGGAGGTGGCACGCTATTATAGCACATTATTCTGTTACTAACTTTCGCACGCGGCTTCTCTCGCGTGTTTTGTCAATAAACAGTAGTCTATGTCTCAATATAGTCTATCTATATACCAAATTTGATCGAAATCGTTCAGCCGTTTAATCGTGAAAATGTAACAAACAGACCAAGGAAGAGGAGATAGATACTTTCGAATTATAGTATATTATAACTAGTAGTTCGCCCCGAACTGAGATCTCGCGAGTCTCCAACAAAAACAAAAAAATATTATTCGTAATCTTCGACTACCAAAATAGTGCCACGAAATGTATAACCACTTAATCTACAGTTTAATTCAAATTACAGGTAAATTGGTTAGCTTTTTATGGGGGTAGAAATTGCAGTTATTCTAGATTTCAGACTTTTGCCTATATTTGTGTTACTAAAGCTACACGCATTTTTAGCACTGTTGGGTCACTGGTGTAGCCTGTGAATTTAGTCAAAATTCAGTTTTTATCATGGCTAATAACTTAAAAACTTCCAGATTTAAACTAAAAATAAAAACAGGGTCGAAATGTACTTACAAAGACCTTTTATTAGAATAGTCAACCCCCCCCCCCACATACATACATTTTAGCTCATTTAGTCACACCAAAATTGTGCCATCACTCAATCAATCAATCATTTATTTTGAACATAATACATACAGGATAGCTTTATACATAGATGAAACACTGAAAAATGCAATAGTAAAAACTGAGTCGCACTTTCCAGCGGCCGACCTTATGACTAAGGAGACATTGACATTCCAGAGTATCTAGTACAGAGATTTTGATGCAAAATTAGTTGTAACAGACAGAAAAAAAAACAAGGAAAATTATTATAAATTAATATTATGAAAATGATGAATCACTACCTACCTATATAATGAATTTCACGATGATCGGATAAACGCTTCGAAAGTTATCCTCAGACAAACAAACATACATACATACATACATACTTACATACATACGTACAACGGCGATTTGACCAAGTTGATTTAGAGATCTCGTTTCGTTCGATCAATTATATTAGTGTGGATGTGGATCATCTACAGACCTTTGCAAACTATCTTTAGATAACATTATAAATACTTGTAGTACTACTATAGATGAATACTTTTTGTTGCACCTTGGACAAACCATCTGTGTTTTATAGGTGTATTTACTAAATATTGTATACTTTAAGATAAGTAAGATAGCTAACTGCTCCAGATCACTATCCAGGCGGAAGTGTCCCCAAGTTACTGGCTGCAATTCCCCGCTTAATTGCAAAGCTTATGCAATGACCAAGATAAACCCTGATATTATCATTATTAGGTAGGTTACAAAATATCAAAATGGTATTACACAAATCTTCTTGGCCTTATGATCTATCCTATAACAATAACTTCCTTGACTTATCTCCGTTGTATAAATGGTTAGGTATCCAAATCGAATGATATTTTTTTTATGATTATTTCCTTGACCTAATTATCTCTTGATATTTCAAGTGCTTACGCATGTTAGTTGGGTCACCGAATCGAATAATATGTTTTTATGTTAGACCTACGTACGCGTACGCATTGTCACGGTCGTTCATTTGACGGTTCTAGGTCAAAATTACAACTGATTATTAAATCAATTATTAATCAGACTCTTAGATCGAGTTCCAAACGTCAGAATTCATAGACGAACATAGGTTCATGACGTTGGGAATCGATTTATGCAACTCAAACGGTCTTGGGCGGGACACTTGACTTGACGTGGTGATGACAGATGGAGCAGGGCAGTGACTGAACAGTGGCCGAGGAATGGGAATGGAAAATCCAGCAGCGAGATGGGTGGAAGACATCTTAAAAGTCGCGGGCCGTCAGTGGATGAGACCAGCGCAGGGTCGTTTATGTCATCCACCATGGGTGAAGTCAGACTCTGGATAATCATGATGATGATTAAAACAAAAATCGATTGACGTAAATGGTTCATGATTAAAGCATAAAGCAAGCACGGAAAAGTGTTGCATCAAGAATTTGGGTCACAAGTTCAACTCTAACTTATCTATCTCTCAAATGAGCAGAAGTAGATTTAGATTCTGACAGTTAGTAAAGCTTTTAAAAGTTTTGCATTGTCTCATTGCATTTCAAAACTATCGAAAGCATGGTTTACACGATACGAGTGGCCTTACACCGAGTTCAGTAGCACGGCTGCTGGGACGCCTGACGCCGCCAAGAGTAGCATAATTAACTAAGTGAACTTGAACTGTGAATATCCAGGTTAAAACATTGGTTACACAATGCAAGCGAGATCGCCTGCTAGTTACTAGAGCGCAGCTACTGGCATGGGCACATCGCGTGAATTATAGGTACTTGATTTGTAAGCCTTGCTAATATTTTAAATTCGAAAGTAACTCTATTCATCTGTCTGATAGTTAAGTTTTCATGACATACCGGCGGGACCAATTTCGATGAAATTTGGTATATGGATACATTATGGCCGGGCTTGAGACATAGGCTTCTGTTTACTCTACTCCATCGAAGGATTTATTTATTGACAAACCACACGTGCGAAGCCGCAGAAGGACGGGCCAGCTATAAATTATTAAAAAAAACTGTTTATAACCAACTTCTAAAAAAGGAGGAGGTTCTCAATTAGTCGGAATCTTTTCTTTCTTTTTTTTTAATGTAAGTTCCCCGATTACTACTAAAATTATTTTTTGTATAAAAGGGTATATTTCCCAGGCACTAATTGGCACAGTCAGTCAGAAGTCAGGATCTGATGATGGAATCACAAAAAAGTCGACGGCAACCCTCAAATTTTATAGGGACACAATTCGGTTTTATGTTTGTAATTCATAATTCCTCAGAACTCCGTAATTTATCAACCGATTTAAATTATTGTTTTTTATTTGAAAGGATACTGTTACGAGCTGAGGGTTCGGGATAAAATAATGGGAATCGATCCAACCAAAATAACACTTTTATTCAACACTAAAACGATGAATACACGAACTTGGTCACACGTAATCACATCACACTAATTCACACCACTGTTGCACCACTTAAAGTCACCGAAATGTTCGCACGTATAGCAAATCCAGACTGACTCGCGAGCAATTACTGTTCACGCGAGACACTTCTCCACGTCAGTCCTCCAGGGCCTCGCTGAGACTGACTCACTCACTGACTATCTGGCCATCTCTCCGGCCTATTTATATCGTACACAATTCGATTGTTCGAGAACGATCTCGGTCGCTCCAGGAAAGGGGTCGGTGTTTCGACAGAACGACCCATCCCCATTGTGTGCAACCGTAGACAATAACAACAATAACACAGCAAGACAAAAGCGTTCGAGAAGTTTCGATTATTACTCATTGTTTAACAGCCTCGGCGTAACAATACTTTCAGATTGGTCCCACTAAAATTTCATCAAAATCGGTTAATTAGGTAGTTTGGTTAAGTCGGTTATATTTTTGTTAAAAAAAATACTTGTTATCAAACAGAACTTCACTGACTAACTGGAACTTGGTTGTTCTCACTTAACAAGTAACTGCCCAACACAGATCAGTAAGTTACTAGCCCTGTGAAAGTCAAGCTTAACGGTTATATGTGCGTTTAATTCAGGCAGCCTGTGGAGTAATGAGGCGTCACCGCGAGCGATAGTTTCACCGCTCGACTAATGACTTTGCGGATTCCAATCCAGATTCGCTTTGCCATAGGAAATTATACTGCGGCGAGGATTCCACCACGCTTCAATTAAATTCAACAGCACCTCTGTTCGTGTGCGTAAAAATATGTCTGTAGGATTCAATTATCGTCAAAATTATACTATTTTAGACGCAGTAAAAGAATTTGATATATTCTTACAGGTTTTTACATAATAAATATTATTTAATTGAAATTTAAGATTATTAAGCTGTTATATAAACTTTTTTAATTTCCTCGCTTTTTATACTGCATTTGTATTGCAGTTTTCTTATTCCGTATATCACTCCACTCTCACGTGGTAGGATGTGCATTTGCATTTTATAAGCAGCTGGCTTTACACGTACACTTTGTATTATATTCGTACGAGCCCGCGGCTTCACACGCGTGGTTTGTCAACAAAAACATTACCCTCCTCCTGCACAGTAAAGTAAAAAGTAGTCTGTCTCAAACCCGGTCTCATTCTTCTTCTAATCTGTGGACACTGGTGACCTGCAACACGGGTTCTCAACCTATCCCAGGCACCAGTCTCTCACAAAATAGTTTTAATATTAGTCCTCACAATGAATTTACCGTACATATTTAGTGAACCAAAAGTGAAGAGAAAATAAAGTTATTATTTATTAATTCTACGTTTTATTCCTAACCAAGCGTGCGAAGCTGTGGGTGTAATTAATCTATTATAATTTTTTCATGTTAACCTGTTTTGTTATGACAACATAAATTTAAAACACACATCTGGAATCGTACTAACTGATTTTTGAGGTGGGTTTAATACTGTAGCTTGAATATTTAAATTAGTATATATATAAAGAATTTAAAAAACCTATTTTACAACAATACTAGTTATTAACCAACTATCCGTGTTTTCATTTAATGTCGTACTACATAATAAAACATGTAGTATAAGTGCTTGTTGGTTTCAAAATAAATGAGATTTGTGTTGACCTTGACGACGAATTGAACATTTTAGCGGCAGGGATCTGCATTTTTCTCAGCAATTACAAAACATTCGGAACTGATATTTATGTACTTCATTAATCACGATATACCCATCATTTTTGTAATTGCTGTACATGATCGGTTATTTTTTACAGCAGAGAAAATAATATTAAAAATGGCTCTTGATTGGCTGGAACAGAGATTTTTATTTTACAGGCCAACTAGACTGATTTAAGCCTCGAAATTTTTTGTATAGATTAGTATAAACACACACTTCAAAATTGTAATTGGATTTTATAAAATAAAGGATAGTTTTTATTTAAAACGCCAATTACTATTTTGGCGCATACGACTTTACGGCACAAGCTAGCTCGCTCGCGTTTTTGTGCAGTCAGCTACTGACCATTGTCAGAGTCGGGTCTGTGCTAGTCGAGCGCTAGCTTTTCCGTACCATCAAAATATTATCTTGCAAATGACATAATATAAATACATGGGGAAAAATGCTTTTGCTGCTATAGCACACAACATACCTACCTCATATTTCAAATTAATTATTTATTACATCTATTGTTTGTTTATGTCTTGCATGTTTTCATCTTTTACATCTTAAATCATCTTTTGTTACTGTATTATGTGTGCTATTTAGCAAATAAATGATTGTCTATGTCTATCTCTAAAAAGGCTGTCAAAGTTTCTAAAAGAAAGAGGAAATTATTTAATTGAAAAATGGTTAAGAAAATGTAAGTATATACTTTATATTGTATATTTTATTTTCGCTATTCTAATGAATGGCAGATAAGCTGCGTGGACGGCCAAAAATAGCCAATTTTTTTTAAATAGTTATTATCTGGCCCGTTATTAGTTGTATTTTATTCCAATATAAATGGTAGGTATGTGAATGCTATATACCTACTAAATAAGAATAAAAACACAGAACGTAAATTTAGTTCTAGGAAAAAATCGTCAGAACAGAGTCCATAAAAATTCGTCTCTGGATTTATATGAAATGTCAGTCGACTTTTTAGAAGGGTATGCATCTAGTTCATAGAATATTTGTATTAATTTAAATGTGTACATAAGGTTCCGTTCTTTTAATTATTATTATATTAATATATATTATTTTATTTTTTAGAAAACAAGAACAAGAAATACATAATGCTGAATTACAAAATGTGTCGCCCACGTAAGATTTTATAATTACTTATCAGTGTTTATGGTGAATAATAAGATCATAAGTTTATTAATGATGTAATATTTTTAGGACAATAGAAAAGGACTTCCATTTAATGGTGAGCGCACTTCTATAGCTATGGTAAGTATTTTGTTTTTGACCATTTTTTACACGAGCTGAAACGTTCATAATCAATCATACAAATAAATGTTTTCTTTTTCATTTTTTTTCACATAATATTTTTTTATCTATGTTACAGACTGAGAAAGAATGTGAGGATAATGCCGCGCCTCTAATTATATTTGATGCGCTTCTGAGGCAATGGTAGTACCTATATTAGCTTACAAAGTTAAATAAAATAAATAATTGATGGACTTTTTTTTGATCGAACGAAGCGAGATCTCTAAATCAAGTTGGGCAAATCGGCGTTGTATGTATGGAGTCTCCCAAAACACAAAAACAAATATTCTTAGGGCGCCACGCGCAACTATGCCTAAACGTATTTAGTGGCTAATTATGATTTAAAGAGTTGTGAAATCATACAAATACGTAACACTTAAACATGTTTAGACGCTAAATACGTTTAGAGATCGTTGTGCATGCCGGCCTTAATCTTTGGCTAATAAAATAGTGCCACAAAATAAATAACCAACTAACTTGACCTACAGTTTCATTCAAATTACAGGTAACGGGAGTTTATGTAAATTGGTTAATTTTTTTTGGGGGTACAAATTGCAGTATTGCTGTATTTCAGACTTTTGCCTATATTTGTGATACTTAAGCTGCACGCATATCCAATAACAGCACTGTGGGATCACTGGTGTACCCTGTGAATGTTGTCAAAGTTCTGTTTTTGTTATGGCTAATAACACAAAAACTACAAAAACTTTACTAAAAATAAAAACGGGGTCGAAATATACTAATAAAGACCTTTCATTTGACGTTTCATTTGACTTAATAGTCTCATTTCCATTTTTTTACCCCTCTTGAACCCCAATATTTCCACCCCCCCCCCCCCCCTAATTATTATTTATTTTTTAGATTTAGTCACACCAAAATTGTGCTATCACCTACCTACGTATCAAATTTCACAATGATCGGATCAACGCTTCGAAAGTTATCCTCGGACAAACCAACATACATACGTACATACAACGCCGATTTGCCCAAATTGATTTGGAGATCTCGCTTCGGTCGATCAATCATATGTACATAATATATTATTTATGTTTCAGGCGGAAGAAAACCACTAAAAGGGAAATAATGGGACTCCAAACATAATAGAATGTACATCTAAGGAAGTTCAGATTATGTTATGGCATTTTCTGAATATTGACTTCAATATCCTCCCAAGTTATTTGTATTTTTTTATTAAATAGGCATATCATCATCATAAATTATAAGATGATAATAGTTATGATTATGACTTGCCTACCTCCTGCTTACCTTTCTTGCGAGATCTGTTATGGGTCTGGATGTTTTCTATATATGATAAGTATGTATTTACAAAAAAAAACTATATAAGTATTCTATCAGTTATTTGGTTTCCATAGTACAAGCTCTGCTTAGTTTGAGGCTAGATAGCACTGTGTGACATGCCATACTTTACATACACATTACATAATTATAATAATCAAATTGATATTACAAAAAAAAACATCAAAAAATTAGAGGAAAGGAGACTCTATGACGTCTATGTTCCAGTGCGAGACCGAGAAGCGTGCGAGTCGCGCTACGATGGTGCGGGCTGCCCCGCACCGGTCAATCGCAGGCCGCGGGATTACCGGGGTGAAGGTGGATTGGGGGGAGCGGCGGTACTCGATTTGAGATTTATTGTTTATCACTGCGTCACCATAAAGCATTGGACTGCGGTCGGAGGTGCGGCCCCGTGATAATGCGGCCTCAATTAACATCCTCTTAAACACGTACCCAGCTTAGATAAGGTAAGAGTACCCTTTCTCGTACGTACACCCAAATACGACGGCACAAAAGGAGGGTAGTGTGTTCGACAGTCTATGTAGTAGGTACATACTATTTATCATTATTATAAATACGGGATTTATCATGTACCGTCTTATCGGTGTTTCGACAATGTTTCGGTTCAATTCGTAAACCTTCATCAGGTTGAGTGCGATCCGCTGCGAATAACGTCTCGCCTCGCACTGCGCGCCGCAGCCCTCTGCGCGCGAGTAGACGATCGCGGTGGTGGGGATTGTGTCAACGATGGTCCAGCGCGTTGACAGGCTGCATCAACAGCATGCGTCATGTCTTATCGGTCAAAACACCGGTAAGACGATACGTGATAAATCCCGTAGTTATAATAATGATTGAAATAAATCACGAAAGTTTTCTGAGTAAACCCTACTATTTATGTTAGTTTTATTGCACAGAAATCACTCACAACACACTAATTACCAAAGGTGATGTGGAAGTGGAAGTCTCGACAGAACTTACGTATTTGAGTCATTTGGGGTCAAACCCTTGGGTCCATGGGGTACCGGAGCCCATCGCGTTTTCAAAATTATTCTGGGCGTCTGGACGTGTGATCCAAGAGGTGGCACTTATCTGGGTCAACGCTTAAGCATTGCAATTCAGCGGAGCAATGCAGCCAGTGTCTTAGGGACACTTCCGCCTGGTAGGGATCTAGAGCAGTTGCAAGATAGATAGATCGTTCGCAACGGTCTTTAAATTATTCTCCTGTATTATAGTCTTGTAAATAACTTTATATTCTCTCTGTTCGTTAAAGGCATTTTGCCCCGCTAAAAAAATATTTTCTAATTACCAGTAAAAGGAAACAAAACATTTATTGGTTGGCCCCGTCGCGTCGGTTATAAATCTTGTTACCTTGTAGAAAAATGATTTCCAAAATGTTTTTATTACACGTTGTGCGTTTAAATAAAATCTATATTTTAATAAACAAACTGTTGGAAAAGCATCCTTCTATGGTTAGCGACTACACTTATGCTCCAGGATTTTCCAACAAGTTCTGATAAATGATTAGCTACTAGTACTATTCAGACACTTGAGAAATGACTCGGTTCGAATGGTTTAATCTGAATAACTGACTGCATATATGACACAGCAATGCATATGATTCATTTTAGAGACTTCACTGTGGGGGCTAGCATACACTTCTGACGGTATTGATTGCTTCTGACGGTATTGATGGCTACAATACCATATTTTCTAGTCATCAATTACCTCTGGCTAATAAAACAGGCCGTTTAGCCTACACGATGCGCCAAATGAGCACACGACCTCAGTGGGCGAATAGCCGGCTGAGACGCAGGAGGTTGCGGGTTTGATTCCCACCGCGAAACAAATGTTTGCATTATGTACAGATATTTGTTCCGTGTCTAGTTGTTACTCTGTATGTATTTACAAAAAAACCTACATAAGAATTCTATCAGTTATCTGGTTCCCCTAGTACAAGCTTTGCTTAGTTTGGGGCTAGATGACGTTGTGTGAAATGTCCAGCATTATTTATTTATTTACTAGCTTCTTCCAGCGGCTACGCATGAGTTGTTTCTCAACAAAAAGTTGCCTATGTTTGAATCCAGGTCATAATTGTCTAACATAATTGAATCGAAATCGGTTCAGTCATTACGACGTGATTAAGTAATAAACAAACAAACAAACATCCAAACATTCGCATTTATAATATTAGTATGATTTAGAAAATAGAATAGAATAGAAAAACGTTTATTTTGCATCACAAGTGTACAATGGCTTAGAAAAATGGGTATAAATTAATGAATAAATTTGTGAGCAAAAACGGTCACCACTCAGCATTGTGCTATAGTAGCATATTTATACTACTATAGCGCTGGTCTTCCGTGGTGCCATTGCCGTGTGCAGGGCAGCAACTGTGTTTACAATTACCTATCGATACACATTGCCAGTACATACATATAAACTTTCGGACTCGTTTAGGTACCTCCCTACTTACGAACTATTAAAACATACAAAACATGAAAATACACAATCATAAACAGTTAACAGACATAATTAAAATAGTTTTGAAAAATTAACAATTAAAAAATAAAAATATACTATAATACAGTAAACAGGCATAATAAAAAGAGCTTTGAAAATTAAATAATCAGAATAATTAGAAATTTACTATCACCATTAGCTCATATTTTCCCATTGTTGGGCAATGGCCTCCCGCCATATCTGCCACTCACAACGGTCCAATGCCACCGTATGCCAGTCCCTCTCGGCAGCGTCCAGCTCGTCCCGCCACCTACGGCGTCGTCATTTATTTATTTATACATTTAAAACATTACCCTTTTAGTGTGCAGTTGGCTAAATAAATAGGCTCACAGGTATATTCATCTTTGGGTGAACACATGGGACGGATATAGGTCACGAAATACGGTGTTTTCCCATAACGTTTATTTGAAGGCGCTCTGACGAGTAGTTACACAATTGAGTTCACCAAGAAAGTTCACAATTAGGTATATAGAACTAGGAAAAGGATCGATTACCTATAGGTGTTGGTAGCGTAAGCCCCCACTAACAAAAAACTTATATCCGTGATTAAGCAGCCGAAAAAAGCCGATTAAAAGAAAAAAAAACAAAAAAAAAGTCCAGAGCGTCTTATTCTGCACGGCCTGCACACAACGGCTCCTAGCTACCTTTATCATGTCATTTTTCCATCTAGTGAGTAGCCGTAATATGCTGCGCTTTCCAGTGCGTGGTCTCCACTTTCATTTTTGTCCATCAACGGCCGTAAGATCTTCGAGCTATGTGCCCCACAGCCACGCTTGGTAATCCTCTAACAGATTTGCGAATCGATTACTTTAAAAACTTATGTTAATCCCACAAGTTATTAAGGCCCTTGAGAATGCAGCTACTTCTCAGCTCATCTAGCAGCTAGATTCTAGATTGAAGCTTAATCCTTATTAGCATAGATTATTATTAATCTTTGAGTTAGCTATATAATACTGTAGGTATAACTCTAGTAAATAAATAATTGCCAACATCCATTGACTAACATGATAAATTAAAAAAAAAACAATAAAACTAGTGGTTCGCCTTGAACTGATCTCGTGAGTCTAAAATAAAAACAACAAAAAGAAACTTATAGTAGCTAGAGTAATTAAGTAAGAGTAAGTAGTGTGTAAAGTACCACGAAATACATGACCAAATTACTTGATCTACAGTTTCATTCAAATTACAAGTAACGGGCGTTCATGTCAATGTCAATCGGTTCTTTTTTTGGGTAGAAATTGCAGTTATTCTGGATTTTAAACTTTTTCCTATATTTGTATCAATAAAGCTACACGAGTACCAAATTTCAGCACTGTGGGGTCACTGGTGTACCCTGTGAATTTCGTCAAAGTTTAGTTTTTAATAAGTTTTTGTTGAAAAATAAGTTTCGCAAAACAAGCTTTTATAAAATTCATAATCAGAACTGCGCGCAGATTCATATGTGCCCAAGCACTAGTAGCCCACTACAATCCATTCAGAAGTTCCGTTGTCTAGCATCCATCTCCCTCCATTATGAGTCCACCTCCATGGTACCATATTATTGCATTGTCACCAAAGTTACATAATGTATTCCAAATTTAAATGCCTTACACAAAATTTCGTTTCTGTGCTGTTGACCGTTGAGGAGTTCGTCCTTCGGAGGCCAGCCCGCTAAGTGCAGCAGCCAGGTCATGGTGAAACTTAGAACGAGCTGTCATAATTAAATGCGTACACAAAATTTTGTGTCTGTGCTGTTGGCCGTTGAGGAGTTCCTTTTCGGAAGCTAACCCTGAGTGCAGCAGCCATGTCATAGTGGAATTTAGAACAGGCTGTCATAATTAAATACGTACACAACATTTCGTGTCTATGCTATTGTCCGTTGAGGATTTCCTTTGTCTAGAGCCAATCCAGGGTGTAGAATCAGGTGATGCTTGCTTACCATAAAAATGCATCGTCATCTGATCTGAACCAACATGTCATGTTTCAATTCCATAAGTTATAAGGAAGTGGTTCTAAAACAGCTCACAAGATTTGATCAACTAACAAACAAACATTGCATTTGATTTTTTTACTTCTCTTAAAAAACCACTTATCAAAACCCCCCCAAAATTGGTGAACCGAAGTTTTATTTCAAGTTATAGGTACCGTAAGTACTTATAAGGTATCGTCACGTGTCAAACTCAATCTGACGTGCCACAAGTGAAACAAAGATGCTCCACTTTTCCACACGAATTCCCGGAAGAGGTGAGAGCTACTCAGAAATACATGAAGTGTGGATAAGGGGTGACGTGATTCCGAATCATGCGATAAGACGCAGGATTGTTAAACTTTCCTTACCTAATTATTTTATAGTAGGTAGCTAATACATTATGTATTTAAAGTACCTATAGCTAATTTTATGAAAGCCATAAGGCCACACCTACATCAACATTAAAAATACACAGCTTGGGTCCGAATTTAATGACAGTAAAAGTATTTAACAAAATACCAGAACAAATTAAAGCCCATAACAAGGATAACCTCTTTGAAAGTAGATTAAAAATATACTAATGGAAAAGAGTTACTACAAACAAGACGACTTCTTTAATGACTCAATTTGCAAATAATTCCTTACAACAATGATTTCACTAACCAATTCAAAACGTAAAATCGGCCAACTCCGATTCCATTAGATCTACCTGTTTATTTACACCCTTACCTACAGGGTACATATAAGTGCGGGACTTTTGACTAGTCAATAAGATCTGACATGTAATATTTAATCCACTTAATACACACACAATAAAATACTGAATACACTTCAAATTAAATACTTGGTAGGAAATAGAAATCCAGGTATTTGTACATTTTCTATGGGGAGGCCTATGTTCAGCAGTGGACGCCCTATGGCTGGTATAATAATAAGTAAAAAAACGTTTATTTCAGACCAGACAAGGATCTATAATTTATATTATTAAACACAGAAAAATCTTACAGTTTAAAATCGCCCCTTGTCTCGTTGTCAAGTACAAGATTTCACTAAGTTGACAGTTGCTTCAACTAAAGTTGCTACGTCTGCGTAACACCTAAACGGCCGCGTCAATTGCAATGTCATTTCAACGAGCGACGAGTAACAAGCTCAAATGTGAAAACACCATGAAATACAAAGTTCACGTCTGACACAACCATTTTTCGACGTATATATGAATTTCTGCAACACAATTTATCTTAAAAAGCTTGACTGAACATCTGTCTGTTTTCCGTCATCCGTGAAAACAACCCCTCCATTAGCAACCTCCTGTATTTATGGTTAAGCTACCCTTTTATCAAAACTTACCCCTTCTGTACGTTGAATATGTTATAACTACTAGATAATGTATAACTTCTTCTTCCTTGTGTGGCACTAGTGATAGCGACGAGCTAGGTTCACAAAATATGTACGTACATAAGTTAAATTTAGTGCAACGAGCGAAAACAGACGCTCATTTAATTATTAAATTGACATTTAATTAATATTGTCATCGATGATAATTTTTGTTTATGTATTTGTTTAGAGTGTAAACACCATCAGAGTTAGAGATGATGTTCCAAGATCTGAGCAGGGCGAGCGTCAGGGTGCTACTCAAGGTGAATATGTCCCAAATTAAGTCAAGATTATATTTAACGGAACCAGATAACTTATACAATACTTATATACTTTTTTTACATAGAAAACTTTCGTGATTTATTTCAGTTAGATATTATAAAAAAATACAGGATTTATCACGTACCGTTTTTCATACGTGTTTCGACCGACAATATTTTTACTTTTTTTTATAAATGTCTAATTAAAATATATAGGAAAACAGCCAGACTCGGAATAAACATCAGTAGATCATATAAACATTTGTTCCGCGGCGGGAATTTAACCCGCAACCTCCTGTGTCTCAGCCGTCTCTTTGGCAACTGCGCCACGGAGGTCGTCAAACTGTCGTATATGTATTTAGTGTTAGTTTTTTTTTAATATGGATTTATTCTGAAATAAATAAATTTATATTAATGAAACTTGTATAAGATTGTTTCGCTAAACGCTCTTAGCTCAACGCTGGCACTCAACCTTACGAGCTTCATGAAACAAACATCTACCGCGCACTAACCGATAGATCCTACCTTTAATTATGAACCTTATTTTATTACTTAGAGTGACTAAATTCCTTCGTGAATCAGATATCTTTTCGATTCTTCATTATTAGGTGGATGAAACTATGGGCGGTGAATAACTTTATTTAGGTAAATCTACAGAGGGCTTAGCCATGTTACAGTCGATTAGCGATGACGCTAGTCGATAAGTCCGAAAATGTATCATTTGACACTGTAACCCCCCCCCCCCAATCCCCCCCCTAAGAAACCCCCTGAAATAAATCACACACGCCGCTCCAAACCCCATGCATTTACACCCGTTTAACCCCGACAACAATCTAATCTCCCTATCTACCATATAGTCATGACCTACCTACTTTATAAATTATCAACCCTATTAACATCTGCTATAAGAGTGTATTGTGATTAATAATTTTGGCCTCATGATTTATCTAGTATTGCGGTAGGAACCCATGCGTCGCGATATCCGTAATAACTCAGTTTCTTTTAAGGAATTTGAGTCTAGTACCAAAGATCATGCTACCTACTTTATGAGAGAATTAAACCTATCTAAACACATTGACATACCCATAGAATTCTAGTTAGTGATAATTCTGATCTACCTATTGTAAGGTTGGTGCTAAAGTTATAGCCTACCCACTGGGAACGTATTGATCTACCTACAAACTGATTATCGACATTAATAATTGTGGCTAAGACACTTGTTTAAATATCTTAGGTCTACAGCCCCACCACCGCTGTGAAGACAATGAGATTCTACTACCAGACTGGACATCTCTCTTCCATAATTTAAAAGTATTATTAGGTATACTTAACCTTATATTTGAGACAACATAAAAATTGTATGTGTGTAGTCTGTTGTTCCTACTCGTTATTAAGGGAATTAGAGGTCATAATCTTTTGCAAAGTGTAGATTCTTTTTTGGTTATCTTGCGAATCAGTAAAGTTCTTAGTTTAGAACTAAACCCATTCGATTTTGGTTCTTCGTAGCCTATTCTAGAACCCTACCCTTTCCGATTCCAATCCTAAGAATAGCCGCCCCCTACTATCTATCTGCCAAAACACTCAGCCTAAACATACCTAGGCTACCTATCAATTAACCCATTCTTATATTCACTATCAGAATACACTAAAAAGTAGAACTTAGTAAAACCCCATAATGAAGCTAGACGTATTTAGTACTTTTCCGAACGGCTAGTTTGCATGAAATAGATAAGTGCTTTAATTAGCTATCGAAGTCTTTAGTTTACTGTAGTTTGACCATGAATATTACTTCAATTCATGTTTCTAGTACCTTTTCAGTTAACAATGCTGAAGAATCTTAACGGAATTTCATTTCCTTGGCTCCGTAGAATAGAAAACAGACCTTTTTCTCGCATCTGTTTCTAATTAAGCCCAGCGCTTTAGCCTTCAAAGATCCTATCAACATCAGATCAACTTACTTAGATTATTTACTTCCTTGAATCCGAGCACATTTCATTGTCAAACTTCACAAGTTCCATCTTATAATTTCAACCTTGTATTCAATCTTACAAAGTATATTTTTGAAACCACCGTCCTTAAAAGCACAATTGCCCTCTCATTTAAGTGTAGTTTATTACATGAATTTTGTTCTACATACTGATATATTTTTATACCGTATGCTACATTAAAATATTTCCTTTTCCAACGTAGAATAACAACAGATACTCATAACAAACTTAGGAATCCATTCTTCCTACCCACATTTTTTCCTTTACTAGACAACTCAATCTAAGAAATATTATACCGTCAATAGGTTACACATTCCTGTGTCTTTGTTATAACATAAGCTATGTTTTCCAATGAACCCACCGTTCTTGTTTATGACCATAGAAATAGAAATAGAATATAGAAGTAGTTAAACAAATCGCTGCCAATACAAACATCAAACGTGAAAGGTTATTTTGTATTTAGTGTAATATAATCCTGAGTCAATCATTTCTTAAAATGCAATACTGATGCTTATCTGTCCGTACATCTTTGGAATAAATAGAATATGTAAAGGGAAGTATTTCCTACCGCCCCCATCCCATCATATGATCCAAATTAATTCGATTATTAAACTATTATTGAATCCACCGTCCCTGATGCGTTTCCTACCCTACCGGTTAACAAGGTTCCTACCTACAACATTGTTAAACTAAAAGAAAATGCCACGGTAAAACGTCAATCCCCAACGTTAACTATCTTATTAAATAAGCACCCCGCAATTTAAAACAATTATTCCCAATCCAATATATGGAATCCAAATTCCACTTTCTGTATTTCAGGAACAATCACTTTAACCGTCACTAATTTTTCCTACCCTCAAGCTAAAATAAATCTCGGCTTCTAAGATTTTCCATCCAAAATTCACCCCATTTAACCTTCAATGTAAATAACACGGATATCCAACAATTACATTTAGATTAACACAAATAATTTACTCTGTTTGGATCCACTTCAATACATTCCTGCACGAATCTGATTACCAAACATTAACACAAGAACAATAATTGAAAATGGCAGTAAGTAAAAATTCCTACCCTCAAAATAAAATAAATCTTGGCTTCTAAAATTTTCCATCCAAAATTTACCCCATTTAACCCTCAATGTAAATAACACGGATGTCCAACAATTACAATTAAATTCACACAAATAAATTACTCTGTTTGGATCCTATTCAATACATTCCTGCACGAATCCGGTTATCAAACATTAACAATTAACAAGCACGTACCTTGGTATTCTCTGGGTGTCTCCGCAGGCTGCTAGCGGGAGAAGAACCACGAGGGAAAGACCACGAGGCAAAAGCCCACGAGCAAAGAGCGCGACCCAAGAGCCCACGAGCAATGTCCCCGACGAGAAGATACCGAGATATCACCACTCCCGAGAAGAACCCGAGAAAGCGCCCCGAGAAGGTGACGAGAAAACAAGAGCCAGGGAAAAGAGCACCAGGAAAAAGAGCACCCCGAGGTAAAACGTCCCGAGAAGTTCACGAGGAACCAAAGCACGAGAAAAGAGCTCCCCGCGGTAAAACGTCCCGAGAAGTTCACGAGGAACAAGAGCACGAGAAAAGAGACCCCCCGCGGTAAAATGTCCCGAGAAGTTCACGAGGAACAAGAGCACGAGAAAAGAGACCCCCCGCGGTAAAATGTCCCGAGATGTTCACGAGGAACAAGAGCACGAGAAAAGAGACCCCCCGCGGTAAAATGTCCCGAGAAGTTCACGAGGAACAAGAGCACGAGAAAAGAGCTCCCCGCGGTAAAACGTCCCGAAAAGTTCACGAGGAACAAGAGATCGAGCGTCGCCGCTCCGTCGTATTTAAGGCGTTCAGTCCCTTCCCTCCGTACTTCAGCCCTCGAACCGCCGTCTCCGACCTCTAGCGGCGAGTAGCGAAAACTATCTCCACAGATGATAAATTATTTTATACAAATACTAAATTTATTCAACAGTAAACAAATGGCTTCACGTAATTCATACAAAAAATTCACAATCAATTATTTTCTACTAATAATATTATTATTTTGTAATATCACGAAGTTTCATATTAATTCCCCCCCAAATTTATGATAGCATAGACAATATTCCGTTCTATCCAGCTTCGCCTTCTACTTGCATACCCATAATACCGTGTATTGAAACCTATTACATAGAGAACTTGATAGTCTGTCGATCCCCTACCGGTGAGCAGTGGAACTCTGCCCCTTGACAAATTGCTAGTCAGTCGACCCCCTTCCGGCGAGTAGCGCAACTCTTCCCATAGACGACAGTCCATTTTGTACAATCTCCACGTCACTTCATCTATCAGCCACTGTCATCTAGCGTCATGATAGTATGTCAATTTACAATTTATCTAGATCAAACACCGCATACAATAGATGAGTAATCCAAGAGATGGCACAAGGCGTTATAATATATTGAAGCTTTTTCCAAATCCCAGATTGATTTAAATACGTAATGACTGAATGAACAAGTATGTGCTATTCATAAATATTAATATTTTATAATATTACGAAAACGAATGTTTACTTCCGAATTTATTACTGTGGAGGAATCATTCAGGTCCGGCCCGTTACAACACATGCTACAGAAATACCACGTGATACAGCGACAACAAATGTATGTAGAAATCGAATAGATTCGCAGCGAATGTAATTTGGCTACGGGCCCAGGACGTGTTTGTAAATAGTCAATACATTTTACATTCAAGTTGTACATATCGGTAGATTACCTGAGTTGAGAGATACGCCACTTTATCTATACTTCTATACTAATATTATAAAGAGGAAAGATTTGTATGTTGATGTTTGTAATGAATAAACTCAAAACTACTGGTCCGATTTCAAAAATTCTTTCATTTATTAGAATGGTACATTATCCTTGAGTAACATAGGCTACTTTTTACCCAACTGCGCAGAAGGATTTTATAAACCACGAGTGTGACCGGAAGCTACTCGTAGTAATTTATATGCCGTCTACATCTACGAAGGACAGTGCATGGTAGGGCATGTATCTAAGATGCGTGACCTATGAGGCTATTCTTGCTAAGTCAAAGGCGACGGTAACCATTACAAAAAAAGGTCACAATGATATTTAGGTGAGCTTGCATATCAATCCCTAAACGTATTTACCGACTAAACATAGATAGATAGATGGATATCATATTTAGCCCCTAAATACGTTTAGGCATCGTTGCGCAAGTCGCCCTTTATCCATGTTAAAAGATGGTCTTTCTTACTAGTACCTAATTATTAACTGTAAGGAGAAAACCCCTCCACGCCCGCCACCCACGTAAGATAAGGTAAAGATAAAAAGATAAAAATGTTTTTTACCAAAAAAAATACATCATATGCCAGGTTACATAACCCAGGTACAATTTTTTTTTAAGATCTTGTCTTCGAGACCTAAACTAAGCATGGAGCTTCTATATTGGGCTTCTAGAGTGCAGTTAACAAAAGTAGGTAAGTTTATAAGATGTAACATTGCTATCTGGTCATTACAATGTGACACACATGGCACTAAACTGTCTCATATCCGACATTAATAATATTAGGTATATTCTACTTCTAAAAACATAATGAGTGAGCCTTACTGTCATATCTATCAAGTTATCCTCCGTAATATTAAAATAATAAAATAAAATAAAAATTGTTTATTTCAAGCCATTGACTTACTTACCCTAAATCATTTACTTAAGGAGAAACTTAAATTACTTACACTGTGAATACTAACTTACATAAAGCCACCTTCTCAAATCGCTCCCTCGACATCTTGAGTCATTTAATAAATGCTCCGTTTTCTCGAATGATTTCCCAAATGTCTCTGTATAATTTGAGCGAATTCGTCTCAACTCTTAGTTTAAACCGTAGCTGGAGATTTCATAGAGATGAAACAGAATATCTTACCTGACTAAAAATTATCTATAATTTTTAAAAACATTACAAAACCCCCCATTTAATTATTTCTTTCGACCAAGTAAGGAAGAGTTTTGGCCGAAAAATGTGCAACATCCAATTTATTTTTTAATTTTCTTGATTTTATTTTATGGTTTATAATTGGTTGGTAGTGCAGAAGTGTACATTTTCATGTATATATCCATCATGATCATTGTGAAACATCTTTTTGTTTATTTTAATGCAACTTCCATCCTGATCGTTATGCAACCATAATTTTTTTACATGCAACGTCCATCTTGATCATTTTGCAACCTCATTTTTTTTTATTATGCAACGTCCACTAAGGTCATTTTACAACATCCAATTTTTTTTTTATTCAACATTCATCCTGATCATTTTGCAACATTCAAAGTTTTTTTATGATGCAACGTCCATGATGATCATAATTATGGCATTCATTATGAGCTAGCTGTAAACTCAATTTTAACGATATTCGCACGCTGATATATGCTTCATGCAATCGTCTTAGAGTAGGTATTCATTGGCGGAAAGAAGCGCGCGCGTCTGTTTTATTGGATTAGTCACAAAGACAAAATTTTTTGAATTATAAAATCTTAGTTCCTCGGGAATATTTTAATTTTTTTAGTTCAATGTATTCATTATTTTAGGTACTTAGGTATATTCTATCATTTTTAGGGGGAACCCTCACAAAAGGGATACCCTTTTGGGTAAAACAGGACCCTATTACTAAGACTCCGCTGTCTGTCTGTCCGTATGTCACCAGACTGTATCTCATGAACCATGATAATTAGACAGTTGAAATTTTCACAGATGATGTATTTCTGTTGCCGCTATAACAACAAATACTAAAAGCAGAATAAAATAAATATTCAAGGGGGGCTTCCCATACAACAAACATGATTTTTTTGCTCGTTTATGATCGATATTGATAACGACTAACATGATAACCTGATTGTTTTGCCGTTTTTATAGATAATGGTACGGAACCCTTCGTGCAGAGTCCCACTCGCACTTGGCCGGTTTTTATTATATCTTTGCGTACGCGTCGGTCGCCAGCGGGCGCGAAAAAGTTGTACAAATCTGCACAAATCAGTCGGTCGGCCTCAGAGCCTAGCTTGACCAAACTAAGTAAATTTCTACTTTTTCGGTAAATTTTTAGGAACTTGCAACATCTGTAGAATTTCTAATTTTTTGGTATATCGATGGTATTTTTTCGAAAGAAGATGGCAACCCGTTATTATTATTATCCCTAAATTCTACATGCGTTTCTCTGTGAGTCGGAATCAAGTCTATCTCTTTCTAAACCGTGTGTTTTCACAAAGAACAAACACTCATAGCCTAACCGGGACTTCGCCCGTAAGTAATTAATTGTTCAATTTATTTTGTTTTATTACATATTTTTGTTCATTCATTAACGTCACCTGTTGTGGTTGGACTGCGTCATGAAACATAAATATATTGAAAGGTATCGCGTGGAGTGTGAGCAATATCCCTTATTCAAGCAATGGTTAAATAAATCAAGAAATAATGAAGCGAATGTATGTACACTGTAAAGCCTGTAATTGCGGCATTCTCAGTAGAGTGGTTTCTCTGAATGAACACATGGCTACATCGAAGCATGTATAGAATATGAAAGGATTTTCTGGAACCCCACAGGTAAGCAGCACCTAAATGCTGTCTTACAGCTCATTTAAATTTGTTTATAAAATAGTTTTTGTATTCGATATTTTTTGATAAGTGATTGTGACTGACGAATCCCTGAAGTTTAATTTATTTGATTTGTATGATTGTGAAGAATCTCTGATGTTTAATTTACTTTATATATTTGTTTAATTTCTCTAATTGTGATGAAAGCGATACCTAAGTGGTGGTGACAAAATTTCTGATGTTTAACCCTAGAGTGGTCGCGTGGATTACCTATGTAATCCACACTTACGGAATTGTAAAATTCTCAAAAATCGCTATCGTAAATTACGAGCGCTTCTAGGTACTTTAAGTTAAATAATTGACAAACGCACTAAGTGCTGCGCACGAGAATTTCTTGGCATTATCCAGACAGAACCACAGCGACAACATCAGCAAACACCAACTCGATCCATAGGTCGCTGCCACAACTGCGGAAGAAGCCGCAATAAAAGCACTCGAAAACTATGCAAGACGTGCAAAAAGCCTATTTGTGGCGATCATTCGAAGGTTGTATGTCTGTCTTGTTTAAAAAACACTAATTAGTATTATTGATTTTTTTGTGCCATTTTAGAGGTTTTTTTTGTTTTGTTGATTTTTTTTATATTCAGACTTTGTGATTCGTTTTTATTGATTGCTTTTAATACAACAATACTTAATAACACTATTACAATAAGAATTAAACATAGTTGAAGCTCAAATGTATTTTTATTTGAATTTATAAATGGTATACAATAGTACTCCACGCGACCAATCAGGTCAGGTTTTAGTACGCGACCACTGCAGGGTTAATTGACTGATAACCCAGTTAATTTTATAGAAGACTTTTAGTAGAATCCAGCTTATATTTAGTAAATTTTGGTAAGTTTTCACCCTATGTTACAGTAGATTTGTCAATTAAAATCTGGTCACACTGTCAGGGCCTTTTATCCTCATTACATCAGTCGGCCTCAGGGCCTCCTCGAGAGACCTGTACAACTTTTTCGCGCCCGCCGGCGACCGCCGAGCCTGTAATTAAACATAATTAATTTCAAAATAAAATATGCCCTTCTACAGAAAATGTTATCCATAGATCTACGACGTATTTATTAAGGATCAAAGAAAACTTCATTGAAATATTTTTCATAACAAACGAATTCGTGAATCGTGAATGGAACGAATCGAGCAAAGTTTAGTCAATCGTGTTTCGGTCTAGACATATCTATTATTGTTATATTCAATAATCATTATCAATTACCAATGTACATTATTATTACACATTATATTACATTATCAATGTAATTAATAATAAATGTAATAATTTATTTATTTATATGAATTTTTAATTTAAAACGTTGTAAAAGCGGATTTCTGTCAGGTCGAATTGCCTATTTTATCTACAATAGGGCCTTCATGTCGTACATAACATAACATAACACGTTTTTTTTTTACTTTCCTTACAAATTTTTAGCACTGCATGTCATGTAGCTAAGAATGAATGAGAAAGAATGAGTAGACGACCTCAGTGGGTGAATAACCGGCCGAGACGCTGGAGGTCGCGGGTTCGATTCCCGCTGTGGGACAAATTTCTGCATGGTCTATAGATATTTGTTCCGGGTTTCGGTATTTTCTATATATTATAAGTATTTATTTACAAAAAAAAAAGAGTGTGTATACTTATGTACACGCGTTAGAAGTTATACTTCTTTGGCGTATGGAAAAATAAATAATAAATTATTAGTATCACCGTCGTATATGAAGTTGATTTAATAAAAACACCAAAATAATATTTATTTATTCACACTGTTTAATTGTACCCTTACGAAACACGTGTTCTACATATAAAAATACTAGAATATACAACTTGAACATAGTTATCAATTTTCATACCACCTAGAACTAACTTCATGCTGTTAAATTTAGGTGTCGGTGTGCGCGCGTATCGTAAAAATTCACTCTCATCATTTTTCTCCATCGCGCCAAAAGAAGTATAACTTCAAAAAAAATGTATATAAGTATTCTATCAGTTATCTGATTTCCATAGCTTGAAAAAAAGCATTCAGGTGACCCATTTATGTATACAAAAAATTATCAAAAGCGATTAAGCCTGTCGTTAAGCCGTTTAGGAGAAGAATTACTAACACATTTTTTTTCCATACGTCCGCTAGCTGGTCAGCTAGTAATCATAATATTTTATGAATTATAAATTCAACCAGCTAAAATGGAACTGCTTTAAAAAAAAGACTACAAATGTAAGACTACTATAACTAGGTACCTACATGATAACATATTTATTATTTGGATTGAGAAGATTTAAAAAAGGTCAGCCAGAGGCAGCACTAGTGTTTTTATTTCCCTATTGACAGTAACGTTACACGCATGTCTTATCATATAAATAAATAATATAATATAGTGCATAAAATATATTTTAAAAAAATTATCATGTCTACCAAACATTCGCGAATTTCACTTCTGGCAGCCGATACAAGCAAGATGCTATAACATTTGTGCCGTTTGTTATCCCTCAAGTTGACACGAAAAAGTGTTTGGAGTGGACTCATTTATCGCGGAGAACGCTTATTTTATAAGTTACAGTTGCTCTAAAATAATATTTTACATCTGCTCTAAAGTAATAGCGCTTATCAGTAGCATTATCTTCCATGTTTGAAACAAAATCACTTAAACAATATTGCCTTCCTCGTTGCAATGCTTTTGAATTTCCACAGTTAGGAAGAAATTCATCATCAGCAGATAAGGTTTCATTTAGGTTCAAAGTATTATCAGCAGTACCAGAAGTTATATACTTAAACATTGTGGCATAACAGAAAGTACGAGGAATAGTCCGGGATGGGAAAATTGCCCAATTTGAAGAAGGAAAAGTGCAGGATGTCTGTGGAACTGGATTGAGTAATTTCATACATTGCTGCTTATCCTCTAAACATTTACCACCATCGATTCCGATCATAAATAAATATCATTACAATTCGCAATTAATTCATTCTTCAATTCTCAAATTAGAAGAAAAACAGTGGCACTGCGGGAGTGCCGACAGATGTGAAAACTTGAATAAAAGCAGACTACACTACAGATACTTATATACAGAGGTGTCGGTAACGGTAACAGTGACGCAAGTTCAATGGTTTTTTTCCATCTCAAATTATATTCAGAGATGTCGGTAACGGTAACAGTGTCACGAGTTCAATGGTTTTTTTCATCTCATATTATATACAGAGGTGTCGGTAACGGTAACAGTGTCACGAGTTCAATGGTTTTTTTCCATCTCAAATTATATTCAGAGATGTCGGTAACGGTAACAGTGTCGCGAGTTCAATGGTTTTTTCCATCTCATATTATATACAGAGGTGTCGGTAACGGTAACAGTGTCGCGAGTTCAATGGTTTTTTCTCTCAAAATTTAATCTCAAAAATGCCCAACGTGCCTAAAGAAGTTTTCACTTCAAAAAATAGGAAGCATTAACAAAAATATGTACATAAAACATTTAAATCTATGACAAACTGAATAAAACGAACTATCAACGACAACTAACCTTTCTACGAGTTTCTGTTACCTGAAACAGGTAAACCACGGCATGCATGATGCCATCGTTTTAAATCCCAGGCAAGATAATCTTGAATTTTTGCAAACTTCAATTTTGCTCTAGGTACATTATCTTCCATTTTTACAATGTGCGTTTGACGTTACTGTCAATAGGGAAATCAAAACATGAGTACCCCCCACTAGTGCTGCCTCTGGCGGATCTTTTTTAAATCTTCCGGGGATACAGGCTAGACAAAATATACTAAATAAAATTCAGAGCTAGATGTCGCTATTAAAAGTGTTCCGTTTCTAGATCGCGCTGACGAAAACGCACGGCCGAGAACAATGTTCGAACTCAATCCACAATTTGGATAATGGTTTTATAAGTTATTGATTGATTGGTTATTGATTATTGATTTTTGTGAAGCAGTTCCATTTGAGCTGGTTAAATAATTTATAACGTAAGGTAGCTGTAGCTACTCCAGGTCCTGGAGTCCAGGGGTGTCCACTATAAATATATTATTAACATCATTGTTCTCCCAGATGCCCCTCGTAGGGTAGAAATATTTGGTGGGATCGATCGTATAGAGGGAGTTGAAAATAAATCCTGAAGTCCCATTTCCTCCCCATTCACCTATTTCCCCCTCGTATCTCGGAAAGTGCAAGTATTACAGCGTTGGCGCCAAAACTAATGTTACTTAGGACATTTTTTTAAAACCGGATCCATAAATAAAAATGTTCTTATACAAATAAAATTGTCCCATACAAAATATTTCAGTGTGAATACCGTATATTTCGTTTACCCTATATTTAATACTGTATGCATAAACACACACGGGGCTTGTGTGTACTGTAAAATTGGATTCATACTATTGATTGGTGGTGGAAGGCATGACATAACTTTCTTAGTAACTTTTCATGTTTATGCGACATCCACCATGAACATTGTGAAACTCCTTTTTGAGTTTTTTTAATGCAGCTTTCATCTTCATCGTTATGCAGTCATCATTATTTTTACATGCAACATCCAAAAATTTTTTTCCGTTGTAATCGTTGTCTAACAACCATTTTTTTTTATTTAGGCTAAGGTCATATGAACGCGCAGTACCGCGCGCAGTAGTTTGGTCTTGTACCGCGCGGTTAGTCGTTCCGTGCGGTACCGCGCGTTCATATGAACTTAGCCTTATGGTACGTCCATCATGATGCAACAACTGCTTTTTTGACTTCGACATTCTTTTGGATTGCTTCTTCCACTTCGATAAACCCATTGATTGCTTCTTCAACATCGATACCCTCTTAGATTGCTTCTTTAACTTCGATATACTCTTCGATTGCTTCTACATCTACGATATCCTCTTTGATTGCTGCTTCGGCAAAAAGAAAAACAGGCGAGCGGCAAGCAGCTCGCGCACTACGCGACCTCTTAGTTATTCGTATTAACTTTGTTGTAAGTGTACCGATAAAACGGTACCTACCTACGTGATCAATTCCATATCACATCACATTCATAATTCATATTATTTGTATTAATCATATAAAAATGCGAAAGTTTGGAAGTTTGTTTGTTTGTTACTCAATTCATCCGCATGTAACTTAAGACTTAGTGCAAGAAACCTATGTTTTTATTTAATTTAGAAGGCACTTTTTAATTGGCTCATTCACTCAAAGCAAGGAGTTGCAGTTCTATGATTTTACCCGATGCTGGATCGAAATTTCCATGAATTTATAATTAAGTAGATTCTTTGGGCATCTGGATCATCAATCTTAGTTGTCTTCGCCGTGGCCTTGCCGTGGTTTTACCTCTCGCATATCAATCATGGTTGACTTGTTAAAGATACAAGATAGGTATTTATTTGCATAACCAATATGTACATTAAGGTCAAAGCATTGCTGGAAAAGGGTGGAAAGTAGGGTAAATATTTTCGAAGAGTGTTTGGAAAAATAAAACAAACTCGCCTGTTTCCAGGACTGAAATAAACCCACAGGAAAATGAGGAGTCCAATATTCAAACATTATTTATATACCTGGTACCTACTTATGCCAATATAGATAGATAGATAATATCTTTATTCAAAGTTCAAAGTAAACAAACAAAAAATATATATTTTTAAATCGGTACAATGGGCAGCCTTATCCTTAAAAGGCAACAGACACTGGCATGTAACAGTAGTACCTGCGGTAAGCAGCACTTATTTATATAAAGGAAAATAAATACAGGTGGCGGTAAAGGAATACAATATCTCCTAAATAGGCTTGTTCATATTTGAATGCAGTTTTGCGAGTTTGAACTACTTTTGGTAGACGGGCAGGATAACTGGCTAGGCAGGAAGATGGCAGATGAACAGGGCGGTGACTCAGTGGTGGCGCCCGCTGGTCAGATGGTGCCGTGAAAATGGTAAGTATCACTGAATTAGATAGGCACAAGATCGAAAGGAATCGTGTGCAAATGAGGCCTTTTTACCGATTCTGGGGATGATGATGTGTGTGTCATATAAATTACTAACCGCATTTTCTATAGTTAAAATCAATGTCTAAAATATCACAACAAAATAAAAACAAATGATAAATGTGTATTTATACGTAAATATCCTTTTGGAAATATTCATTCAACTTCGTGGCTCCTTGCACAAAAAAACAGCGGTGATAAGATACTGTCATTAAATTTATTTCTGAAAATAAAAGCGGATTGTGTCGTAACCGAATCATCCCGTTCATTTGAGCTTAATCTCTACAGTGGTTTGCAACGTTGCTTCATTCAGTCGTAAAGGACCTCGCCTCGGTTTCATTTTCGAAGCAATTTCGGAATTTGCTGCTTTGCTATATATTAGTTTTTAGGGTTCCAGTATAAAATGGTAAAAACGAACCCCTTATGGTGCGACTTTGTCCGTCCGTCTGTCAGATCACACCGGATTATCTCAGTAACTACTGAATTTATCCTTTAAATACTGACCTTAGAATAGAATAGAATACTCTTTATTGCACACCAATAAAATTAAAAATACAATAAAAATACACAATAATTAAGGTAAGTACAATGAGCGGTCTTATCGCTAAAAGCGATCTCTTCCAGACAACCTTTGGATGGACAGGACGAAACAAAATCAAAAAGACGGCGGTGTGTCTACGAGTATGTTCATAAACCTACATAAACTACCTATACTTACTAATAAACTAAATATAATATATACTTACAAATATTAAGTTTCTTCGCATTTTTTAAGAAAATTCATAACATTTATTAATATAGTTTAGTAGGTACTATTTTGTTCGATAACTTTTTGCCATCTTGTAGGTAGGGACATGATCCCATTGCTATAGAAATGTTGGGGCTTCTGATCAAAATACCGCGACAAGTGGTTTTGGCAGTCCTCTCGTGATGTTAACCTGACACTGCCTAAAGAATTCTGAAGAGCCCGAAACAGGTGGAAATTTGAAGATGCAAGGTCAGGACTTTACGGCGGATGTATTAACACCTCCCAGCCAAACTCTCTTAATTTTTCTGAGTGGCTAAAGATGTGTGAGGTCTAGCGTTATCATGATGAGAAACCACATCCCTTCTGTTGATTAATTCCGGCCGCTTTCTCTCAACTTCTTGCTTTAATCTCATCAGTTATTCGCAGTAGAGTTCAGATTCGATGGTCCTGCCTGGTGGTAACAGCTCATAATGAATAATGCCCTTCCAATCCCACCACACACATAGCATTACCTTGTTGCGAGTTAACCCGGGTTTCGCCACAGTCTGTGAAGCCTGACCGGCCTTTGACCACGACCTTTTTCGCACGTTTCATCACCAGTTATCAGCTTCTTTAAAAATGGTTCGGTTTCTATAATATTCTTATAATAAAGAATCACAAATGAGTACACGGTTTATTAGGTTTCTTTCAGTGAGCTCGTGGGGTACCCAAATATCAAGCTTTTTTGTGTACCCAGTTTTTTCAAATGCGCCAAAACTGTTTTGTGGTCAATTCCCAGTTCTTCAGCTACGTCGCAACTACTGATATGTCGATCTTGCTCCACTTTTTCAAAAATGGCATCAATTTTATCCGTAATAGGGCGACCAGAGCGACGTGCATCTTTGACATCATAATTTCCGGATTGAAAACGCTTAAACCAAATTTGACCTACTCTCACAGACACTGCACTAGGTCCATAAACATCGCAAATTTTTTTCGCGGGTTGCGTTGCATTTTTACCTTTTATGTAGTAAAATTTTAAAATGTACCTATCGAATTTCTTCATTAGATTCACTCACCTTTACAGTACGAAAACCAAATAAAAATCACACATTTTCCTAATTTGAATTTGGGATTATCTTCTTTAAAATTTAAACTTTGAATAATACCAAAACCAGCCAGATACAAATAGTATAGCCAAAGAGATTTTATTACAAGTTCATACATACTATAATGCGAAAAGACTTTTTCCCCAACCTATTATAATAATATATACTTATATATAAACTACAGTAAAGGAGATAAACATAACGATATACTAGCAGTGCGTAGACAAAGAAAGGAAATGGTTGTATACCTTAGCTTTCAAGATAGGAAGAGATTTAGATGATCTAATAAAGAAAGATAAAGCGTTCCACAGCCGCACAGCTTGAACTGTAAAGGAGTCACCATAAAATTGAGAACTGTGGACAGGGGTTTGGAGACTTAGAGCTTCAGATGAGCGTAGGTTTCGATCATGCGCCTGGTGCAAGAATACAAAACGCTCCTTTAGATAGGATGGTGAAGAAGGATTGAAAAGAATGTTAAAAAGAAGGGGCAGAATATGTGCATTCCGGCGAAGACGGATAGGGAGCCACTTGAGTTTTGCGCGAAATTCTGAAACATAGTCATATTTGCGCAAGCCAAATACGAACCGAATACAACGATTTTGAAGGCGTTCAAGTTTGCTCAATTGGACTTCGGAAAGGTCGAGATAACTGACTTCGGCGTAATCTAAGATAGGGAGTAGAAGGGATTGTGCAAGCGTAATTTTGGTGGTGGTTGGTAAAAAGTTGCGAAGTCTTCGCAACGAGGCTGAGGACGCAAACATTTTTCGGCTGATCTCGGCAATACACGGCACCCACGATAGCTTGGTGTCCATAATAATGCCTAAGTTTTTCACCACTGACCTTCCTCTATTGTAAGTAAAAAATACCAAAAATATTTTCATTTTGATGGCCAAAAGAACTAAAATGGGGTTTCTAGGTCAAGTGGTACAGTTTTGGAGTTATGATGAAATATGTCGAAAAAAATACCGTCACCTCCCCCTCTCCTTGTCTGTGAAGTTTCACTCATATTAGACCGTAGGCCGGGGGCGAAGTTGCTCATTGCATCCTCGTATCAGTATCACAGAATTTCAATTCTCACTTGACTAAAATGTACCAACCCCTAAATTTTTTCAGTGAAGTAGGCAGCTTTGAACAGGGGCTTCTCTGAACAAATGCATTGTTTAATACTAAGACAGTTTTTAGTGCAATCTATATATATATAAATAAATTTCTGTTCGTTAATCTCACTAAAATTCAAAAACGGCTGGACCGATTTTGATGATTTTACGTGTGTTTAAGTGGGTCCCTGGATGGTTTAAATTCACAATTGGACCCGGTTGGTGGCGCTGTTGACGAGATCCAGAAAATTTCAGACGAAGTCGCGGGCATACAACAAGTTTGGAATTAATCTCAAGTAGTGTTGCGCGCCGCGTGAGATCAGGAACCCAGAGAAATCAGGGTCGTCGGAAAGCGAGATGGGTCGTCTAACCAACGGAACCCCGTTTGAAAGTTCATAAGAGACGCATTGAATAGAGGCTGACAGAGAGTAGGGGACACCCAGCTGTGCGTAATTCCACGCTGTAATGATGATGTCTACTTTCCCCGACTATTTTTACCCATGTAAATATAATAATTTGTTATTCCAACGCCTACATTGTTACAGTGATTGACATGACGTGACCTAAATCGCGGCGTATAATATAATGTGACTTTATGTGATTCACACACAAGGCTCCGGGCCCAGGGCGACATCCTAATTTACCCTCCTTTATTAAACGTGTGGACACTCACGGGGCAGAGACGGACTTAGGATGATAATAGGACTTGAAGAAAAACAATTAAAAAAACTACGAGCCTTACAGTAGCTGCATATGATGTGTAACATCTGACCACCGCGCGCGCTCATTGTTCAAATCAAATAGTGCGCGCTTCCCCGGTTTCCTGTTACACATTTCCGTCCCTTTTACCAAAATCACTCCAAAAAACCGAGAGTAAAGATGTTACATATCAAAAATATTTAAGTGCTCTTTCATCTACAGCCTAAGGGCACTTTAAAACTAAGAAAATGAGCAAAACCAGTTTTGCATCGCATAAATTTTGCCATAATTATTCGAGGATGATGAATCAATTTTTAGATACGAAGTTAAAATCTGACTAATCAGTGAGTTAAATGACTTATCACGTTGACACGAACACCTGCGTGAAAGTTTAAGTGGGTACATTTTATCAAAAGTTAGAACGTTATCTTATAGCTTAGTCAATTGCGATGCCTTTACTTTGAGCAATAAACGATTGACTTTTGACTATAATGATTCTATTAGCAGACTTTTGTGCCCCACTTAAAAGTTATCGGGCAAAAAATGTACAGCCGATTTTAATTCCGCGCTCATGCCCCTTTGCCCCTTTTTCTGAGTGCATCCCAGGCTTTCAGTGATATATCCAGGGTGTTGACAAATGATAGATGAAGGCGAGTAGTTACCGTGCTGTTTATCCTGTTGGTATTTTTATCCTTAACCACGTAACTAAGGATAAAAGTATTTATCATTTTCATTTTCGTGTTTTTATCCAAATTAACTTTGATGAATTGGCGTTGTTTGTATGTTTGTTTTTCAGCCTTTTTTAAATATTGTTGGTTTTGAACTACATGGGGTGATAACCGACTTATCATTTGTTAATTAGCAGTCTGGGGAGTGCGAGAGTGCAATTGAAGGTCCCACTTGACACCAAAAGAATAAGTAAAACAGCTATAGGTAAGTATTTTTCTTATAATTTTTCAAAACGAAATTCTGACACTATGTTCTGGCTTCTAAGTGATAAGACCGCCCATTGTACTTTTTTCTTTGTATATATATATATATCATCATCAGCTCTTCTCATCCCACTGCTGGGCATAGGCATCTCTTCATTGTCACCATTCGCGTCTGTCCTGCGCTGTTCTAACCCATATACGACCTGCGATTTTTATAATGTCGTCGACCCATCTTGCCGGCGGACGACCTGCGTTCCTAGTTCTATCTCGGGGCTACCACTCAGTCAGCACCCTGCTCCACCAGTCATCACCACGCCTGGCCACGTGTCCTGTCCAACTCTATTTGAGTCCCAATATACGCTTACTAACGTCTTGAACTTTAGTCCGTTTGCGAGTTTTGGTTTTGGGGACTCGGATATATACATATATATTATATTATATGTGTATATAATATATACATTTGTTTTGTGATTGCACAACAAAGTGCTTCCATTAATAAATTGTGACTAATAGTGTCATTATAAAGTCCTCTTAAAACATGTATTTTGGTCGTTTGTAAGATCTTGCACCAAACTATGTATATTAACTAACAAGTTAGTATTTGAAAAATGAAACGGTAGCTATTTCCTACCAAACTTAGTTTATGATCCATCTCACAAAGTTGAACTTAGATACAAATAAAACATCCAATATATAATTCGATCCATCTATGTAAGAACTGTGGTCAGGGCAAATAGCTCGAAGAACTGACGGCCATTGGGGAAAAAGGTTTCCGAGCGGACGCCATGCACTGGAAAGTGCTAGCCCCCCACTCGATGGAAAGGTGACCTGATAAACGTTATAATATATTAATAAGTAAATAGAATAAAATAGAAAACGCTTTATTGTATTCCATACTTAAATTAACAAATCATATTTAAAACATATAACTAGATATGCGATGGTACAATTAACGGTCTTATCGCTAAAAGTGATCTCTTCCGGACAAACTTTGGATAGACTGGATTTTACGAGAACGCATAAATAGTGGTTATATCATAATATTATTTTAACTAGTAGTTAACGCCCGTAACTGAAATCACGCGAATCTCCCAAAATACAAAATAAATATCATTCTTAGGGCGATTTGCACAACGATTCCTAAACGTATTTAGTGGCTAAATATGATTTAAGGAGTGGTGAAGTCGTACAAATACGTCAAATTTAAATATGTTTAGTCACTAAATACGTTTAGTGATCTTTGTGCATGCCGGCCTTAATCTTTGACAAATAAATGAGTGCCACGAAATGCATAATCAAATTACTTGACCTACTCATTCAAATTACAAGTAACGGGAGTTCATGGACGTTGGTTTATTTTTTAGAGGTACTAATTGCAGTTTTTCTGGATTTCAGACATGATGCCTATATTTGTATTACTTAAGCTACACGAATACCTAATTTCAGCATTGTGTGGTCACTGGTGTACCCTGTGAATTTTGACAAAGTTATGTTTTTATTGTGGCTAATAACTCAAACACTACAAGGATTAAAGTAAAAATAAAAACGGGGTTAAAATGCACTACTGAAGACCTTTCATTCGACGTTACACTTGACCTAATAGTCTAATTTTTTTTTTAGCCTTTTTGTACCCCAATATCTCAACAACCCCCCAACATTTTTAGCTCATTTAGTCACATCAAAATTGTGCTATCACTACCTACCTATGTATCAAATTTCACGATGACAGGATCAACGCTTCAAAAGTTATCCTTGTACAAACATACATACATACATACAACACCGATTTGCCCAAGTTGATTTGGAGATCTCGCTTCGCTCGATCAATAAGTTTGACGCCTATGTCTATCAGTCTCTATTTTAAAAAACCACGTTTGAATCGTTCTATCATTTTGAGAACTACGATGCCACAGACAAACAGACAGACAGATATAGATGTCAAACTGATAACACTCATCAATCATCCCTCTCTTCGCGTCTTCAGAAAAATGCTTTAGTTAGACCAAAAAAGTGGCACTCCGGGAGTGCCAACAGAAGTGAATACTTGAACAATTACGAGATACATACATACAGAGGTGTCGGTAACAGTAACGGTTACAGTATCGCGAGTTCAATGGTTTTTTCCTATCTCAAAAAATGCCCAACGCGCCTAAAGAAGCTTTCACTTCAAAAAAATATGTATAAAGGTAATCGCGAGTCTATTCGGGGCAAACCATGTTTACCCTCCATTTATTTGCGTATACATTATTAACACGTTCGTGGCAGAAAAGGTCTTAAAGGTCCGATAAAAGTTCTCATGATTCCTAAAATTAAATGGTTTGGGTCTCAAGTCCCTTTTATTTGTGGCGTGTCAACAAGGGTGAAGCTGTTAAACGCGTTCAGTGACGTACCTATGAAGGGTTACGTATTTTTAATACAAATTACAGGTATTTAGGTATTTACGACAGCTTTCTCTGGGTTGGCTCTGCAGTACAATAATTATAGTGATGTCTGTAAAGCAGATTGCTACGAGATTCGTAGACAATCGTAGCTGGTGCTACGTCGTAGAAGGTAGTTGAAATTTGTCAACGTAATTTCCAGAAATTTCAAATATTATGTATAAGTAGATTGACATACATAGATAATTCATTCTTTTACTAATTCTATCTCTGACAACAAAGATATATGTAAATAAATAAATAAATATTGCTGGACATTTCACACAGCGCTATCTAGGCATCCCCAAACTAAGCAGATGTTGTATTACGGGAACCAGATAACTGACAGAATACTTATATACTTTTTTTGTGAATACATACTTATAATATATAAATAAATAAATATTGCTGGACATTTCACACAGCGCTATCAAGCCTCAAATTAAGCAGAGCTTGTACTATGGGAACCAGATAACTAATAGAATACTTATATACCTATTTTTTTTGTAAATACATACATACAATACACAGAAAAACATCCAGACCCGAAACAAATATCTGTAGATCATGTAAACATTTGTTCCGCGGCGGGAAACGGACCCGTTACCTCCTGCGTCTCAGCCTGCTATTCGCCTACTGCGCCACGGAGTTGTCACAAATTACATATAATGATATAATGATTAGCCTAAAGATACACCTGAGAATAAATAAAATATGAATAAGAATGAATGAATAACAGCCAAATCACATAGTTCATAATCCCTTGGATTCCCTCATCATATCAGCCAAAGGACTCCCCCATAGATATCCAGGGTGACCGATCTCGCGCGGCCTGGATTTGCGGGTTTTTAGGGTTCCGTACCTCAAAAGGTAAAAAAAGGAACCCTTATAAGATCAATCTCTTGTCCGTCTGTTGTCTGTGTGTCACCACAGATTTCCTCAGAAACGGGTGGACCTAGCAAGTTGAAATTAATACCAGATACTGAGAGGTCTATAGTCCCTATTAGGTGTATAGAAATCAAGGTTTCAACAAGATAAAAAGATATGGGCAAATTTAGATTTTCGCGAAAACTTGTAAGGACCAATATTTACGTTAATTTTCAACTTTTTTTTATTTTTCGGAATTTTCCCATTACTTGTGTGCTGTAAGACCTTGCTCCAAAATTAACAATTCTAGGTCAACCGGAAGTACGCTTAGGCTTCGGGTTGAAAACCTATATGGTAGTTTCCGTTGACCTAGAATCACGAAATTTGGCAAAAAGCAAGGTACAAATAAAAGAAAAATTTCAAAAATTAAAAAAGTTGAAA
The DNA here is from genome assembly GCA_963924445.1 of Philereme transversata. Taxonomy (NCBI): domain Eukaryota; kingdom Metazoa; phylum Arthropoda; class Insecta; order Lepidoptera; family Geometridae; genus Philereme; species Philereme transversata. The sequence goes on along the minus strand of OZ004339.1, from coordinate 34,156,685 downwards.
ATTAAAGGGTGTCCCCATACATAAATAGTTGACGCCATTAAGATAGTCCTCTGAGTTGTGTAGGCGCTCATACAATTTATTATAGATACGGTACGAAACCTCTCGTGCGCGACTCCAACTCGCACTTGGTCGGTTTTTTATTTGTATCTAAGCTCGACAACTAACGTGCACGTTTCTAAGGTGCGTGACCTACGAAGCATATCCTATATCGTGTTTATTAGGGACTATGAGACTTTGACAACAGCCAAACTGGGAATGTTACTGCCCTGCGTCTATCAACTGGAGGCTTATGTAAAGCCTCATGTGCCTTTAATTTCACGGGCACCCATACGCTTCAAATCGAAACATGCTGCAGCAGCATTTATGAATGTTAGAGAGCTACACGATCCCTACCCTTCTCTACTATTTTTTTTTAAATCCGTGCTTAGCACGGATTTTGGCTTTGTCTTACCTGGGCTTTGTCATATAATAGATCAATAAATATGTTATGTATAAGATACTGGACAAGTGAGTAATATAGTAATTCTCTGTAGGTCACGGGTGTAGCCAGGGGGAGGATTTTGGGGGTTAATTGCAAGACCTTAGGGACCAGCTTTTATTTGATTACTAGCTGACCCGCTCGCGGCTTCGCACGGGTGGTTTTTCAATAAAACATTACCCTTCTTTTGCGCACTTGGGTAAAAAGTAGCCTATGTCCCAGGATATAATCTATCTCCTTGACAAATTTAATAAGGCTGCCTGTCCATTGACGCGGAGATAGGAATATTAACCAATAGGATTGCATGAAATTCTATTCATGCAATCCTATTGGTTAATATTTCCTCGTTTCTCCGCTCCGCCGCCTATCTCCGCGTCAATGGACAGGCAGCCTTACGCACCGTTCAGCCGTTTAGTTATGAAAAGATAACAAACATACAGTTACTTTCGCTGTTACCATGTCTGTATTATACATTAACCTTCATCTTCAACCACTCTATCTATTGCTGAAAACTACATTAAAATCTGTTGAGTAGTTTAAAAGATCTAAGGTAACAGACAGCGGAAGCGACTTCATTTTATACTATGTAAAGAAGGTTGTGTGAAAAAGGTAGGTACGCGTATGTTTAATAGAATTTGAACACCTATAAGTATCTGTAAAGTAAAAGATTAAGTTTTAAGTTTATTGTTTTATTTATGTATTAAGGTATTTATAGATAAGGGCATTGTAATCATATTTTCTATGCGCCTAAAATAAACGTTATCGTATATAATCATTAGTTGAGTAAGACGTACCTTATACAGGGTGCGTCGTAATGATGTATGTATGAACATCAATCGGCTGTTTCCACTTCGGGTTTTGCACCTAAAAAATAACTGGATTTTCCCCAAATGCCGCAGAGATTTTACCAAGTGATTTTTCAATGAAATATATCTATTCTAATTTCGAAAGGTCTTAGAATAAATATTGTTTTTGTAAAAGAGGGCGATGCCCGCGTTTCACACATATTCGGAAGTAACCTGTATTTAAGGTGCCCTGAATTAATAAAGAACAAAGTTAATATGTGTAAAAAGCTTAGTGCTGAATCATATAATAGATAAATAATACTGTACGTACGTACAAGTCATAGGTACATAATTTTTAATGCAAATAAATACTTAGGTATAACTCGACAATCAAACACATTGACCTCAACCTACAGCGAAATAACTACCTACTCAAGGCCCCAAGTTCGGGTAATCACAGCCTTATCATTACGAGGAAGTTCAGCCAAAACTTGTTTACCAAATCCTCAAAATAAACCGAGCACTTCTAAACGCCTTAGATAAACTCTCCAAAACTTCCCTATTTAGTAACCGAGGGGCGTCTACTGCCCAAAGGTAATCTATATGATTAAATTCAGGGTCAGGGACCATATACATTTCACTACCGGAAGGCAATTTCTCATAAAGTGATCTCACATCTTTTTCGCTTGATAACAAATCGTTTTGTGACCAAAATAACTTTATAGGCAACGTTATTTTGGTCAGATCGTATGCAGGAGGTGCATCGGTTCCGTACAATTTGTTGTTGAAATGAGCACCATAGTCAAACTTCTGGAACTTTCCACCGGATTCGATCTCTTGCGCAAAATGCACCACCGTTTTCCAAGACGTGCCGGTCCCTAAATGAGACAGAAACACCGGTAGGAGGGTCTTGTTGAACTGTTTCTCATTGTATCCGCAAAAGCTGAAGACTATATTCTTACACGCTTTCCCCTCGATATTGTCCACTTTGCACGAGCCTGCTAAACCTCCTAAAGCAGAATTCTTCGGTATAAACTCGTGGGATCCGTACACCATTTCCATGTAAGCCACGTTGCTAGCGATCGGAGCGAGGGACTTGACGGGACCCTTGACATCAGACATGAACGCTACCGGAGCTAGGGCGAAACCGGCAACCAGTTTACTGTTGTATTCTGGTCTGGAAGACAGCATCGCTAAAAGAATTGTCGTTCCCATTGAATGACCAATGTAAGCGAGATAAGAATCTGATCCTCTGAGTTTCCTGATATAGTCTATGATTGCTGGAACGTCGGTAGTAGCTACGTCATGCCAAGAGAAGTTCCAGTAAGCTTTGCTGTCGGATTTCAGGAAGGTATGCTCTCTGGAATACTTGTTGCCTCTCATGTTGGGCATCCAGACATCGTAGCCGGCGTCAGAGAGCACGTAAGCCAAGCCTTTACCTGGTCCATTAAGGATCCAGTCTGCAGAGCTGGCAAATAGTCCATGATGGAGAATCACAGCGTTTTTTGGAGTTGTATTGGCATTCTTCGTTCGTGGAATCCTGTGAATGTTCAATACGTACCCTTGGGATATGATTGTATGGGTTTCACAAGTGTATCCATTCCGTTCTGCTATAGCCGGCACAGTTAGCACCATATCGGGGTTCGGGAGCTTCTCTTCCTCGCTAATTTCCCTGTTCTCCGGCTCAAAAGAAATAGTGTTTGTCAGTTTTCTTTCTTTTTCCTCAACGAAATGGTTCACTTCGTTTGCGATCTTCTTCTGTTGATTTTCTACGTATGCATTGACGGAATCCGTTACCTCGACGGCGTTATTGTAGCCGCTGGTAAAGATATTTTCGACTTTTTTCTTCTGTTCTTGGAAGAAGTCTTCGACATTGTTGCCTTGATCTTGTATGAACTTTTGGATGCCCCAGGCGTCATCTTCGGTATGATGGGTTTGTTGTGTAGTGAGCTGTGCAGCTATGAGGAGTATAGATATGTGTATGTACATTGTAGCGAGTTGGCTAAGACTGGGCGATGGCCAGCTGTTCTCGGTATTATACGAGCGGTGACCTCAGGGTTACGGGTTGACGTCGTCACCGATAACGCGCCTGCGAATGTAAAACATTTTTGTGGTATTTCCACGTGTATTTTAATAGTTTTCGATCAAAATCGTAAAAATTGAACCCTTAAGGTGCTACTTTATCCGTCTGTCTGTCTGTCACAGCTGATTATCTCAGCAACTACTGAAGCTATTTACTTGTTTGGAATAATTACAAATAATCCTATACGACTCTTTTACAATAAAAAAATCAGAAATATTTTCATTTTGATTGCCAAAACGAACAAAAAAGTGGGGGTAAAAATTATACAATAGGTCAAGCTGGGTATCATATAAAAGGGCTTAACTTACAGATTCCAAAACCTTTTTTTATGGAATTAAATTGAAAAATTTCATAAAATATCTTTGGCTGAAATGTACCTATATAGCGTTGGCTGAATTACCTATAACCTAAGTAGCTATATACATAGATACAGCGTGTTTGTTTTCACGTGGTCCTATTATTCTATAAATGTAACTATTCCTATAAGTTAATCGATATTAATGAATACTGTTTCTCTCCTATCTAATCCATCTAAGCTGACCCGTTTCAGTAACTTTATCTTTTGATAAAAGCCAATAATTATGTAACATAATTAAAATAGATATCAACTGAAGATCCGCTTTGAATCTATAGAATTTAACAGTACCTACTATGTATAAATTATTACAGTAAGTCTTGATAGTGTTTTCCACGTTTAGCACGATAATTAAGTACTAGTTAATAATTAGTATTTAAACATATAATTATATTTAATTATGGATTAACAAATAATAATTGCAGCAAAGTAAATAATTTATTGCGCATAAATAAAACCCACGATAAGCCTTGCTCAATCATCTATTTACAGAGACTTTGTCACATCCTAAATTAGCATGGGGATGTACCTAGTACCTACCTAACATCAGTAATACAGTTGACAAATAATGTTAATTTTACTTTTTTACTTGATATTGGAGTACCTATAGGTACTTATGTAACCTGCATATTATTGTAGAACCTCCAGCGGGGCTCAGGTTTTGGACAAAATACTTGTACTAAACATCTATTGATGTGTAACGTCTTTCCTCTCGGTTTGTGGGAGTGATTTTGGCAAAAGGGACTGAAATGTGACAAATGTGTGGTCCTATGATGGAAGATCATAATAGTTTCTTGGCACATTCCCCAAAATGTATTCTGTTAAAGATCGATACGTAGGTAGGTATTTGATATAAATTTGGAAGCCGTTGGGTGCAGGCCACAGAATAGGTATCGGTTTCTCTGAAAATTATAAATTACTAGCGGCCCGTCCCGACTTCACACGGGTGGGCATTTTATTTATTGATTTTTCTGTTATAAACGTTAATGATGGGGAAAAAGTTTCTTCGCATTTTTTAAGAAAACTCATAACATTTTTTAATATAGGTTATTTACATTTAACTAAAGTATGTAGGTATCATTTTGTTCGATAACTTTTTGCCATCTTATAGGTAGGGACATGATCCCACTGGTATAGAAATTTTGGGGCTTCTGATCAAAATACCGCGACAAGTGGTTTTGGCAGTCCTCTCGTGATGTTAACTGACACTCATTAAAGAATTCTGAAGAGACCGAAACAGGTGGAAATCTGAAGGTGCAAGGTCAGGACTATACGGCGGATCCATTAATACCTCCCAGCCAAACTCTCTTAATTTTTGCTGAGTGGCTAAAGATGAGGTCTAGCGTTATCATGATGAAAAATCACACCCCTTCTGTTGATTAATTCCGGCCGCTTTCTCTCAACTTCTTGCTTTAATCTCATCAGTTGTTCGCAGTAGAGTTCAGAATCGATGGTCCTGCCTGGTGGTAACAGCTCATAATGAATAATACCGGCTGAGACGCAGGAGGTAGCAGGTTCGATCCCCGCTGCGGGACAAATGTTTGCATGATCTACAGATATTTGTTCCGGGTCTGGTTGTTTCTCTATATATTATAAGTATGTATTTACAAAAAAAATGTATATAAGTATTCTATCAGTTATCTGGTTCCCATAGTACAAGCTCTGCTTAATTTGGGCTAGATAGCGCTGTGTGAAATGTCCAGCAATATTTATTTATTTATTTTATTTATTTATACCCTTCCAATCCCACCACACACACAGCATCACCTTGTTGCGAGTTAACCCGGGTTTCGCCACAGTCTGTGAAGCCTGACCGGCCTTTGACCACGACCTTTTTCGCACGTTCTTGTCGTACGTGATCCACTTTTCATCACCAGTTATCAGCTTCTTCAAAAATGGTTCGATATCATTACGTCGTAACAAAGAATTACAAATGAGTACACGGTTCATTAGGTTTATTTCAGTGAGCTCGCGGGGTACCCAAATATCGAGCTTTTTTGTGTACCCAGTTTTTTTCAAATGCGCCAAATCTGTTTTGTGGTCAATTCCCAGTTCTTCAGCTACGTCGTAACTACTGATATGCCGATCTTGCTCCACTTTTTCAAAAATGGCATCAATTTTATCCGTAATAAGGCGACCAGAGCGACGTACATCATTGACATCAAAATTTCCGGTTTGAAAACGCTTAAACCAAATTTGAACTACTCTCACAGACACTGCACTAGGTCCATAAACATCGCAAATTTTTTTGGCGGTTTGCGTTGCATTTTTATCTTTTTTGTAGTAAAATTTTAAAATGTATCGAATTTCTTCATTAGATTCACTCATCTTTACAGTACGAAAAACAAATAAAAATCACACATTTTCCTAATTTGAATTTGGAATTATCTTCTTTAAAATTTAAACTTTGAATGATACCAAAACCAGCCAGATACAAATATTATAGCCAAAGAGATTTTATTACAAGTTCATACATACGAGTATAATGCGAAAAGACTTTCCCCAACCTATATCTTTATGTAGGACATAGGAAATTAACGTAAATATATCTTTATGCAGGAAATAGCAGTTTTTTTTTTCAAATAACTATTCATATTTTTCTTATATAATCAATAGTTACCGCAGCGCATGCGATGGAAGACATTTTATGACATTTTTTTTTTTACATCTTGGGTTACATTATTGAAGTTTTAGTAGGGATCTCTAATTTTTTATAGTAATAAATATAGCTTATGTTATTTAGGGATAGTGTAGCATTCTAAAAGATTAAAGTAAAATATTTTTTGAAATCGGATCCGTAGTTTTTGAGTTTATTCGTTGCAAACATACAAATCTTTCCACTTTATAATATTAGTGTAGTTATATCGTATCAGGATAAGTAAAACACAAACCGAGGTTACATTAAGTATTTATTTGAACTAAGCTTAAAGTAGTCATTGCACTTAGTACATGTTCATTATATTGTGACGCCAGCATCAAAAATATTCGTAATCATTGCCACCTCTATACTTTCTTAAGCAATTTATATATTTCAATGCCTAATACTATATGCATGACACCTACCATCGAATTACATTATATGCATCTAACCCAATAGCTTACATACGCGATAAGTTGCCGTCTCTATTCACCACCAGCGCCATCTATCGCTTAACGCATGAACTATTTCCATAATTACTGTATATTACTTAATGGCTTACATAATAGTTCCGACTGTCACCACGCCACCGCAGCGCCATCCATATATATAGTATATATAGTTTTGGTCGAAAAGTGTGTTTCGTTTTCGCGGGCGACTAGACGACACAGCGCAAGTGCGTCACACGTCGCAGAATTTACGTGTCAGCAAATACTTTTAAGTATTCATGTATGTTAGTTACTAAGGCATATATGTATTTGGGCCGTAGAATTTAGTTTTAACATCTTGTACTTTTCTATTGTTGCCTGATATAACGATTTATTATTATTATATGAAACAAGCTTCCGCCCGTAGCTTCCCACATGTGCTTTCTCAATAAAACCATTACCCTCCTCAGACCCTAGTCAGGTAAAAGTGTGTCTCAATCCCGGTTATAATTCGAAAGTAACTCGTCTCTTTGTCTAATACAAATACAAATTCATTTAATGAGCCACAAAATGAAATCGTGCACAATATTGTAATATGGGATCAACTTCGAAATCGCGATACAAAAATCAGCTATTTCATGATTTTGGCTGGTTATATAATTTGTTAAAAACTGCCAGACCGATCCGATAGCTTTCCGACGTTTTATAATAGCCCCGGTGGTGGTTGATTGAACAGGATAACCAAAGAAACCAGTTGCGATGGCATGAGATGGAAGTGTTATTGCTGGGAGCCATTGGGTGCACAAGATCGGTCACTCCGGAAAACTATAAGGGACTATAGTTTAAAGATTATATTTTTTACGAACTATTTATGGATGTAATATCTGAAACAAAAATATAAATAACTTTTCAAACTATCATGGTTAAACACGACGTTCACTACGGGATGTTAACATGATTTGCGAGTTTTTTTGAAATATCATGAAACTCAAAAAATTATCAATATATGCCTTAGTAACTAACATTAATATTTAAAATCATCTTCATCATCCGTCGTATCGTTTTTTGTCAAATTAGTATCTTTCGATTTAGTATGTTCAGCACTGGTCGACCTATAGCTGAAATGAGTGGTTTTTGGAAATGAATAGGTGAAACTTGTCAAGCAGTTGACTCCCTTTTTTCGTTTTAGTGGCTTCAATTATTTAATTTTAAGTTTTTTAAACGCATCTTATCGCTTATATAAGATAGAAGATAAATCTTAATTAATACCTTAGGGTCAAGCAATAATACATATATCACACTTTTTCAATTTATATGTAATGCTTTCCCGACGTCATTTAATGCTTTCCCGACGACATTTAATGCTTTTCCGACGACATTTAATGCTTTTCCGACGTCATGTAATGCTTTTCCGACGTTATGTAAAAAGGCAAAAGGAGACTGGCGAAAGTCTATAACCGTGAGAAGCAGACCAAGACATCTGTCTAATCTATATTCTGGCATTATATTAATTGTATTTCAATGTAAAAATAAAAATTTAATAAAAAATGTAATCATTTATTGTAGGCGATAGTCACCATTTAGTATCAGGTGGGTCATTTGCTTGCCTCAAATAATATTTTAAATACCATAAAGATTATTATTCTAGCTATCAACCAATTTACGTTGCGTATAATCCCCGCAAGTTCATATTGCGATTGGCGGCCATCTTGGTGACGTAGTCGACGTCGCACCGTCATGTCAGTACCGTTCGCAAGGTCAGCCCGCGCTTACGTGCTTACGCTAATCGAGTACTTGTTATAGCTTTTTGTTTTTGTTATCCTGTTTTATTGTTATTTTTGAATTTTGTTGTTTAGTTTTGTTACCTGTTACCCGTTAAAATGAGTAAAGCTCAACTCACACCAAAAGAGCGTCGAAGCGGAGCGCAGTTTCAGTGTCATATGAATTTTAACTTTATTTTCATTACTACAATACTTATTATCGCATGAGAAACTAGAACGAGTCGCGCGGATGCCCGCGGCGCCGCGGGAATTCCTTCCCTCCGCCTTCTCTACCGAGCGGGTCGATGCGCTTCGCTGCCCTTCGCCGCTCTTTCGGTGTGAGTTGACCCTAAGAAATTAATTAACAGTCGTGCTCGTGAAATGATAATTAAAGTGGACAATTATTTTGTAAAAGAGAAAGAAGAAAGGGAAGCGAGACTAGCTTTGTTGACAATGCCCTTTTAATGTTTAAGGCAAACACCAAAACGGGGGATTATCACGACCAAATGAATGCGGAGAATCTTACAAAGTGGCTTACAGAAAAATTACTACCCAATATACCACGCAACTCCATAATTGTGATGGACAATGCCCCTTATCACAGTAAGGAAGAGAATAAGCCACCAAACATGAATAATAGAAAACTGGTGATGGTTGAGTGGCTATAAGCTCACAACATTGAATTTCCCAGCGAGAGTACAAAACCAGAACTATATCTATTAATTAAACAACACAAACCGCCGAAAAATTATAAAATCGACAAGTTATTAGCTGACAATGGCCATGAGGTCGTTAGATTGCCACCGTACAACTGCGACCCCAACCCTATTGAGTACATCTGGAACCTAGTCAAAATGAGGGTGTCAGAAAAGAATGTGGAGCAGTTAGAGAGTCGAATTGAATCTCTGACGTTGGAGGCGTTGGCATCAATAACTCCAGATGACTGGCGAAAAGAAGTAAACCACGTGAAAAGGCTTGAAGAGGAATATTGGAACAAAGATAGAATAACTGACGAGTTATTTATCATAAATACGGCAGACGACAGTGAATCTAAAACAACTGACACAGGAAGTAGTTCTGATTCAGAAGACAATATGAGTGGGATTGAAGAAATAGGCTAAGATTTTAAATAAACACAGATTTTTTTACATAACAACCTGGTTTAAATACAAATAAACCCATAACCCTAGCTTATTTACTTTTTATTACATTTGTTTGCTATCTGCACTTTTTTGTGACGGATGACGTCACGCAGCTGTTATTGTGACAAGGTTCCATCGCAATATCAACTTGCGGGGCTTTTATAATGATCACGATTGTTTATTGCTCGTGTCCAATTTCGCCAATCTTTATTGATTTCAATCATTAATATAAATATGAAAAAATAATAATTATAATAATAAAATATGCATTTGCAACTCTGCTGTTAATAAAATAATTCACAAATTTCAAATACAGATTTTATCACGTATTGTTTCAACACCGATCGTTACACCGATAAAGCGATACGTGATAAATCCCGTATTTATAATAATTATTCGACAATCGGCCTGACGAAGGTAAACGAAATAAACCGAAACATTGTCGGTCGTAACACCGATAAAACGGTACGTCATAAATAATGCATCTATAATGAACAATTGTGAACAATTCCCAAGTCTCGACCTAGATTCTGAGTGTTCTAACTGTGATGTAGTGCTTGCCCCCCACTCCCGATGTCTAAACCTATAATATTTTTGAAGCTGGCCAATATGTACAATAAGGGAAACAATTGTCAATTTGAGTTTCGGAAACAAAATCCGAATTTTAAAGCTCGTGTACATACAAAATAAAATAAATGAAATAAAATAATCGCATAGAGCCGACAGACGCATGCCTGAGCAATTTCACTACAATTATACTTAAATATAAACTGCGTTGCATATCATAGCTTCTCAAACATACATGTAGGACCGCGGACTGCAGGCTTAACCGGCCGATCATTCTACTCTCATACGTGTTCATTTAATACAGTAACAAGCGGTTATAGTATAGCTTGCTAAGTGCTTCAGATTAGCAACGTAAGACACGTTAAATGTTGATCCCAGAGCACTTTCTTGATTTATTTCAATATTTATTACAAATACGGAATTTATCACGAACCGTTTTATCGGTGTTTCAAACGACAATATCGCTGTGCGAAGCGAGAGCGGAGCGGATCGCACTCAATCTAGTAAAGGATCACGAATTAAACCGAAACAATGTCGATCGTACCACTGATAAAACGGTACGTGATAAATCCCGGTTAAAAATTCATAAAGACAAGTCGGAGGCCATAGGGAGCGCCTAGAGACTCCTACACTAGAGTAGGTCACTACGTATTTACTTACTTAAAGTAGGCGATAAAATGATCGGCCGATTAAAAGTCGTTAATCCACGGTCTAATATTCTTATAATTTGACTAAGGTCACCTAGATGTGTTACATACAAGTTTCAACTGTGAGTATAGCATATTAAAGTCGGATATCCTCTAACCCAATCCGAACCGGATTGCCCAAGCATACAACAGTGAATTGAGATTTCTTTACTTTACCTAGAAATCATTAGCCAGCACAACATAAAGATATTAACATAAAACGTTTTGTCACTCAAACAACACTTTATTCTTAGCACTGTAAGGTCTAATTTACACTGATAATTATGTCAATAAACTAGCCGCGAGGTCCAATCGCTGCGTTCTCACTTCATGGTTCATACCCTATTATTGCTAAGTCCTGTAGTCTCTTCGACCAATGAGGTTTACGATTTGTAATACAATATCATACAAAGTTCCATTTTAATATAAACCTAAAAGTAGCTTCATGATGCTACTACAACAGTTAAATTGCCTATTAACATTTTACAGTCCCGTTACACTAAAGGAAATCTATTACATCCGATTTGGCGTCAATTTCTATAATTTTGCATGCCGTGATAACTTTGTACGAACGCCTACACAATGAATATAATTAATAAGCACCAAGTTTTTTTATATAAAAAAATGACACTCAGTACCACTAGTTAACCCTGGATCAATATTTCGACAGGACGATATTCCAATGTTGTATCATTTGGTTATTCGTTGGTAGTTTTTTGACACCTGCCAAATCCGACCTACTAGATTTCCACGAGTTTAAACAAGGAACAGTCAGATGCTTATACAACCTTAACATGCTTATAATTAGATACATATTTGGATAATAATAATCATAGTCTGATACATTTAAATATAATATACTAAACCAGTATTTATATAATGTAACTTGAGATAATATATGGTGCATATAAAATAATACTAAACAATGTACATTTTTGTTTTTGGTCAACATACAACGGAATGGATAAATGAATGGACTCAGTGTCAATATAATATGATTTATTTTGTCTTTGCAATACCCTATTTTAAGCAATAATTTACTCATAGTACTTGATAGTACAGTTAAATGAAGTCACGCCAAAAACCATTTATAATGTCTTACTATAAGTGTTTAAAATAATTTTAAATACAACGCCTCGATATAATTTAGCTGAGTAGTCTTAAATTTCTTTCGCGACTATTAACATGTTAATCTTGGGTAAAGATCTATTGGCAAGAAAAAAATTAAGCCAGTGTGTAGTAAAATGAGCTTTACTGCGCCCGGTTAAAGTTTAATTAAATCAAATCTATCTGAACTGGAGAAACAAAAGGTAAGGGCCTCAGGTATAATTCCATTACCCCAACTTCACGGAATACATTGACCATATTTTCACCAATATTTGTTGGATGTGTGGATTTATGACAAATTTGGGTGCAAGTTAGATTTAAAATTGGGTCCAATTTTGAAGCCAAGGTAGGTAGGCTCAAAGATTATTCCATAGTGAAGTCTGTCTATTCAAGGCCACCTACTAACAAATTGAAATTACAGGCTCATGGGGCTTTTGATGTTATGAATGTGCATAGACTATGAAAACCGCTTGGTGGGCCGTATGCAAGGAACCGCATCACAAAAAACAGTCATGTCATTCAGTAAATAACCTGCCAATAAACCAGCCCATAGTGTTTTAAATATATTACATTCTTGATACTAGATTTAAATAATTCAGCCTCATTGGTCGAAGTACCTAACCTCGATGACACAGCGTCGGTACCCCTGACATAGCGAGCGCGGGGCGAGTCACACGCGCGCCCGCGTCGCGTGACAGCTGACAGGTGACAGTGACAGCTCACGGCACTACGTGGCTGAGCGGAGGGCGCGTCAATATGCGCGCCTGTCGTCCAACTCCATCTGAAATACGAAAGTTTAAAGTTACGAGTTCTGATTTTGAATTATGTGCATAAAAGAAAACCGATTACAAACACACCCCTTGTTACCAAAAAAAAAGTTAAACGCTATTTAACGTGTGTTTGAAAAATTCCATACCAATTTTTGTTCAGTGTTTAGCGGGTGTTTAACTTTTTTGTGGTAATACCCATTAATTTTGTAATATCATCATATCAGCCCTATGATGTCCACTGCTCAACATAGAACTCCCCATTTCTCAGAGCGACTGCTCTTGTGCGGTCTGCACACAACGGTTCCCAACACATTAACAGGTCGTTTCCCATCGAATAAGAGGCCGACCTAAGCTGCGTCGTCTCCACTCGGGAAACCTTTTCACATAAAAGATGATTAAAAGCTCTTGTTTTCAGTTTTAATTAAATAACAGTTATTTTTTATATAACATAAGAGACAGAACACGCAAACGGCCTGATGTGAAGTGGTAACCATCAACTATAAAAAAATATTATTATCATACTAGCTTCCGCCAGCGGCGTCGCACGTTTGTCAACATAAAGTAGCCTATGTTTGAATCCAGGTCATAATCTATCAACACATCAAATTTAATCGAAAACGGTTTAGCCATTAGGGCGTCATTGAGTAACAAACAAATATAAACAAAAATCCAAACTTACACATTTATAATATTAGTGTGATTACAGAAGACACCATCTTCCGCAAAAAATTCGCAATAATTCGCTCACGGCTTACAATTTAGAAGTAATTGACGACCTCCGTGGTGCAGTGGGCTAATAGCCGGCTGAGACGCAGGAGATAGCGGGTTCGATTCCCGCCGCGAAACAAATGTTTGCATGATCTACAGATATTTGTTCCGGGTCTGGTAGTTTCTCTATACAGGGTGTCCCAAAAAATAGTGTCAAGCGAAAGTCCAGCGATAGAACACCCCTTGGGGTACCCGAATCACCCCCATGTATGTTCCGCGATTTTTTATAGTTTCCGAGTTATGAATATTTTTCCAAATTTGAAAATTTTCGACTTGAACAACTAAACAAATTCTTTAAAAAAAAGTAGAAAATTTTCTTGAGATTTATTTTTATTATTGAATTTTTATGAGCTACGGAATTTACAATTTGAGTCGCTGTTGGGCCATGTGCATGACAAAGTGATGTGGAGGGGGTTGCGGCGCGAGGGTTGATCTATTGTGTTCTGCTAGGCCAGTCGTTTGCCTCGTATCGTAAGGCGCAAAGGCATGGCCCAACTGCGACTCAAATTGTAAATTCCGTAACTCATAAAAATTCGGTAACAAAAAAAATCTCAAGCTAGTTTTCTACTTTTTTTAAAGAATTTTTTAACTTGTTCAAGTCGAAAATTTACAAAATTTCGGAAAAAAATTATTAACTCGAAAACTACAAAAAATCGCGGAACATACATGTGGGTGTTGCGGTTACCCCAAGGGGTGTTCTATCTCTGGACTTTCGCTTGACACTATTTTTTGGGACACCCTGTATATTATAAGCATGTATTTACTAAAAGAAATGTATAAGTATTCTATCAGTTATCTGCTTCCCATAGTCCAAGCTCTGCTTAGTTTGGGGTTAGATAGCGCTGTGTGAAATGTCCAGCAATATTTATTTTATTTATTTATTTAATTTAAAGTAAATAGCCTACTCACCTAGAGTATGAATGAACAAAATGGCTTTACTTATCCACACTAATTCATATATTAGACAGTAATTCTGTGATTAGTAAATAGTGGTTGGCACATTGTCGCGTCCACGAAGTTATAGGTAAACCGTAAATCGGTTTGTCGGTCGGTATGCGAGCGCACACACCATTTTGTTTTATTGGGGATAGTTAAACGCTGGACCACTACTTCACCTGTAAGTCTAGCACAGCGATTTCCTTGTCTACTCTTCGAAGAGACGAAAAGGCTCTGACTGCAACTTGTATTTTTAAATGTTAAGTGTGGTGTACAATAAAGCATTATTCTATTGTATTCTCTGTCGATTCTTCCGAAATTGTCTTTGCCCCGAGCAAGCTCAATAAGGTTTCTTCCTAGACAAAAGAAGGAAACTCTGTCTGTAGCAACGTACGTTGTATTTAAAATTAATTAAATATCTAACCAAAAATTGTTGGCAACTTGAAAAGAGTGTTGTCTAGGCACCGCAAGACCTAGACATTTTCAAAAGAAAGTTGTCTATCCTTAAATGTCAAAGATAGAGAAAATGATGGCTATCGTGCTCGGCGTTGTAAACTACTGTCGAGGAAGTGTCGACAATGTTTCTTCCCGTTCACTCTCGCAATCGCCGTGTTCGAGACGGTCGACAAGTGTATTCTTTCTTCCGAAAAATGACTTAAGACAAAACTCTTCTCTACAGTTACTGTTCTAGGCCTATTGATAGTAAATATTTCTTTCGAATTCATAATATACACTCCGCGACAATAGTATAACCCACCCCCCTAATTTTTTCATATCTACTGAAAAACTAAATATAAGTAAATATATTACTAATGCGTCAGCATTGTTCACTTAATTCTAGTATTATGGTATGTATATAGTTACGAGCCGATGCTACTTTGTTACGCAGCGGAGAGATTCTTAGTTTCATAGCGCGACAAAAGTATAACCCATTCGTCTTATTGACTCAAGCAGCTCAGTGCACTGGACATGTCAGTTCATATTTATACCTGTTTTGAGTAACTTGTGAGTTTTTACGCATAAATAAATTGATTGAGTTAATATTTTTTTATTTTTTAATCAAAATACCACGGGGAAAATAATTAAATGAAACTGAAATTGCTATAATTAAAAAATTTCATTCTGAAAATTATTCAAAGGCCAAATTTGCAAAAATCATTAACAGAAGTCATCGTGTTGTGCGAAATTATTTAACAGATCCTGAAAATTATGGTAAGAAAAAACGGACAGGTCGACCTAGAGCAACTACACCAAGAGAAAGAAGGTCGATCCTAAGAGTTGCGTCCAATTCTACGCTTACCGCAAGACAAATTGCAGTGCAGGCTGGTGTTAACACTAATTTAAGAAATGTTCAACGTATTATACGTGAGTGTGAACATTTAAAACATAAGAAATGACGAAAAAAAACCGCCATTGTCTGATAAACATAAATTACTTAGATTGCAATTTGCAAAAGATCATGTTCAATGGAAGAAAAAGTGGCGAAAAATTGTTTTTTCTGATGAAAAAAAGTTTAATTTAGATGGACCTGATGGTTTTAATTACTATTTTCACGATTTAAGAAAAGATAATTTTATATTGAGCCGTCGGCAAGGCGGAGGTGGTGGTGTAATGATATGGTCTGGTATTGGATACTCAGGTAAAATGGATATAAAATTCTGTTCTGGAAAAATAAATAGTAAACGATATATAGAAGTGATAAATGAACAGATTACGTCTCATGCGATGCGAATTGCTGGTCCTAATTTTATTTTTCAACAAGATAATGCCAGCATTCATCGAGCAAAGATAGTAAAAGACTACTTTACTGAAAAAAATATTCAAGTTGTTGAATGGCCAGTGTATTCCCCTGACTTGAATATAATTGAAAATTGTTGGGGACATTTATCACGAGCTGTTTATCGTGGATCAAGACAATTTACTTCTGTTGAAGAGTTGAAGAAAGTGATAATTGACGAGTGGCAAAATATAAATCAAGACGTAATCAAAAAATTATATGATAGTTTACCAGATCGAATGATCGAGGTGATAAGTAAAAGTGGTGGATCTACTAAATATTAAATTATATGAATGATTATTGATTGTTGTATGTTTCTTAAATTTTTATCTAAATTTCATTACCTGGGTTATAATTTTGTCGCACCGCAAAACCCAAAATCATTTGTATTTGGTTAATTATGTATTCAATAAATAATGTATTGATAGTATTAAAAACTTATTAACGCCCAAATTTTTTGTATTAGTAATGTATCAATATAACTATAATTCTTTATTAGATATGGAAAAATTAGGGGGGTGGGTTATACTTTTGTCGCGGAGTGTAGTATCGTTTTCACGAGTAAACGCTTGAATCGATTTCGATGGAATTTGTTATATAGAAAGATTATGATCGGGAGAGACATAAGCTACCTAGGTTAACCTAGGGGTCTTCAAGTCGCGAGTGAATAGGTTTCTTCTAGGCAAGCGTGTACCATCGTAGACTGCATCATCGCGCGCTATCTGGCGAGATCGTGCTCAAAACTAAGAAACAATTAATGAAAAAAAAAAGTTTTAATAGAGATCGCATGCGCCGGAAGCTGGTTGCATTATCCGGTAGTGATGGTAGTACTGACGTTGTTGGTGCGCGCGCGCTTGTGCGGCGGGTCGTCGGGCGCCTCCTCGATCACCAGCTCGCCGCCCACCGCGCCGCAGCCCTCCTCGCCTGCGCTGCCGTAGCTTCCTCTGCAACGCACAACACAAATACTCTACAGTTCCTTTCCTACCCAGGCTCCAACATTATTTTATTTTATTTTTAGAATTTAAGGAAAACTTACAGCTAGGTTACAGAAAACGTATTTGAATAGAAAATAAACAACGATAAATGCTACTTATTATAAGAAGGCCAATTAAAAGTTTCCGCAGATAGGGTAAGAGATGAATAGGTAATATATAAACAGGTAAGGTTACTTTTTTTTTTACTTCACAATTTTGCATGAAATTTGCGCTAGTCTTAAACAAATTAGTTCCCCGGCCTAGCGCTACCGCGCAAAGCATGTAACAATTTTAGACATTTTCACAAATCAAGTATCTAAGCGTCCAAATGACCGTTAAATGCTAAACAGAGACATGTATAACTATACGACCAGCTATCTCGTTCTTGACCGTCCGTCACGATCACAATTCAATTACTTTATTTCAGACTTAGCATCTTTATATACAAAGCAGGTACATCCATACTAATATTATAAATTGAAAAGTAACTCTATTCTGTTTTCCTACTGTATTCACGACTAAGCGGCTGGACAGATTTCGATGAAATTAGGTATATAAATAGATTATGACCGGCATTGAGACAGGGTACTTTTTACCTGACTGCGCAGGAGGGTAATGTTTTTATTGACAAAAAACCACACGTGCGAAGCCGCACGTTAGCTAGTTGTCCATACTTTCACAAAAATAACATAAAAACGTAAAATAAATTTATGAGAAAAATAATAACAGTTAATCTGCAGACTATTGAGTGGAAGACAGTAATTTCTGAGACGTGTGCTGTACCAACACTAGCGGTTGGGGTGTGGCAACACTATAACCCCCCTTAACATTTCACTAACGTTAAAAGTAAAATGGAAATATTGGTCGTAGTAAAGTCTTATAACCGAGTCTGAGGGCCCTGAATCAAGTGTGATAAAGGATATGTACGTACTATGTTACTCGTAGTTATCTGGTTCCCATAGTACAAGCTCTGCTTAGTTTGGGGTATGTCATGTCAGTATATCAAAGTATACCGCTACACTACATCAACACCATACTTACAGCAAAGCTAAATTAATAACATTTATTGTAAAGAATACTGCGTGTCACCGCATTTACGACATTAATTTCAGTCACGGGTAGGGGCTGATGGCTAGTGTTGTTGTAAAATAGGTTTTTTTCAAATTCATTATACCGTGTTTTTTTTTTAATTTCACACTACCTTAATTTCCAGACCTGAAATATCAATGAAGCCTGTATAAAATAGGTAAACAAATCATAATCATTCATCCTGTAAGTAGGTACCTGTTAAACTGACGAAGCGGCATCGGCACAAAGGTGCCGCCGATTTACGTTAAAAATTGTTTATTGGAAATGTATCGATTACTGGATAAATATTCCAGCTACCGGTATTAAACCAATATCTAAAATCAGTTAATACGATTCTGCATATGTGTTATACATTCATGTCGTAAATGCGGTGACAGACTGTATGTCTTCCATTAAAACCTAACTTTTAAAAAACCTCGCAGCTATGAAATACATATTTTAGTTATTAATGACTATTATTATGTGAAGACTGGCATCGCAGATGTTGGTGACAAGACTGGCAGGCTGAAGTTGGGAGTGGGCGGGTCACGTCACTCGTATATTAACAGACAAATGGGCAACAGTCGTTACATAATGGGTGCCTGCAGATGGCCGTCGAAGCCGGGGCATTCGAGGAAGCGTTGGCGTGACGACCTCTATGCGTTGAGACGTATGCATGAGACAGTTATCAGCTAACTTCATCCTGTCGCTATATGGCTGTCGGTGTGCGCACGCATGAGACAGTTATCAGCTAACTTCATCAAGTCGCTTTTTGGCTGTCGGTGTGCGCGCGCATGTGACAGTTATCAGATAACTTCATCATATCGCTTTTTGGCTGCCGGTATGCGCGCGCATGAGACAGTTATTATTATATTGACGACCTCCGTGGTGCAGTGGGCGAATAGCCGGCTGAGACGCAGGAGGTAACGAGTTCGATTCCCGCCGCGGAACAAATGTTTGTATGTTCTATAGATATTTGTTTCGGGTATGGTTGTTTCTCTATATATTATAAGTATGTATTTACAAAAAAAAAGTATATAAGTATTCTATCAGTTATCTGGTTCCCATAGTACAAGCTCTGCTTAGTTTGGGGCTAGATAGCGCTGTGTGAAATGTCCAGCAATATTTATTTATTTATTTAGTTATCAGCTAACTTCATCATGTCGCTTTTTGGCTGTCGGTGTGCGCGCGTCGTAAAAATTTTACTCTCATTTTTGTTACCAAACGCGCCAAAAGAAATATAACTTCATAAAACATAAATAATGTGATGTGTAGAGTATACTAACGCGTAGTAAGGCTCGTGCTGGTGCAGCAGCGCGCTGGCCGGCTCGTCCTCGCGGATGGACACCAGGTTCCCGGCCGTGCTCGTGCCCACCACGTACTTCTCTGAAACACGCGCGATAGAACACTACTATACTGAAAATTTATCAATTTCGCTTTATTATCAACTTTTTTGAATAGTCAAGCACTTGACCAACCTAATCATTATTATAAATACGGTATTTATCACGTACCGTTTTATCAGTGTTAGTTTTATCGGTGAGTGCGATCCGCTCCAAATGAAGTTTGAAGATGGAGCAAGCATTTTTAAACTTTTAGTTTATTAAGTATAAGTAGGTATATAATGTATTATATTTATCTACAATGCAGGTATAGTTTATTTCATATGTATTATTTTTAGAGAGAGAGAGATAAATATTGGATTTATTATGGTATTTATTATGCACAACTGTGGTTATTTAATAGTATTTTACACCACTGTCCTTTTCTGTGCATGTACCCAACACTATTAATTAACTATCTCTATCTTCAAAGGTTTGCTGGAAGAAAACTCTTATTAGGGTTAAGCTGGCCTTTACATACGTCCACTTTGTAAGTTGTTTCTGTCTGTAATCTATTTGTGTACAATAAACAATAAATAAAGCTTGCAGAGTATCTGTTTACTCTGAACTTGAAGATCCTAAGATTAAAGCGGTCCAGAAAATGAAGACGATGGAAGCGAGTTCCACACTCTTCCACTAATAGTAGAGTTCCTTGTGATAAGGCTCGCCTGGGGAAGTACTACCACAAAGCAGCATTGTCGTGAGTATTGTTTGGTAATACGTACCTTCCCTCTCTCCGCCCGCGCCGTTAGTAACGACGGTGATCTGGTGCCCCGCCATCACGTTGTACGTCAGCCCGTGACCTACCAACAAACTCACATTCACTTGCCTGGAAACTGACATATTTTTATTTTATTTCGTTATCATCATCATCATCATCATCTCAGCTCACATCACATCCACTGCTGGGGTATAGGGCTCGTTATCACGCCACTCTCCGGTCCTGTGTCAAGCGCATCCATTGTTTTCCCGCAACTCGCGCGATGCATTTTTATTATTTAATATATGTATGTAAGAAAATCTACACACCTTCCTTATACTTAATAATTTGCATGCCTCCGTGGTACAAATCAGTTGAATTTTAAGAAGTTTGTAACTCTTATTTGAAGCATATAAATATTTGATTGATTGACAAAGCCACCAGGCATGCAGCCATCAATAGACGTTATCTTGATAGTAATACGGCGGTACCTGGGGAGCCGGGCGCGGACTGGCTGACGCCGCTGCGCTGCGGGAACAGATACTGTTGCGCACTGCTGCTGCCGCCCGACAGCCGCTGCTCACGACTCTAATATACAAATACATAAATCTTCATTGTAAACTGTTAACAAAGGTGGTAGGTTTTTTAAAATAGGTAACCCGGACATACAATAGGTAGGTACCCAATAACTAATATTGGTTCTTTCTTATATACAAAAACAAATAACAACATATCGACGGCAGAAAGCGGAAATGGCGTATCTCAAAAATTTCCGCTGTTCGATATTGAAACATCAATTGCTGTAACTAGTTAAAAATCAATGAAGCAGTAACTTTAGGACATTCCAATTAACTGTATCAAATAAAACTTAGATTGATAAAAATATTTTACAAATTTCAACGTTCTATCTTTATTAATGTACGAGTTATGATTTTTTAAATAGTTTTTTGGCTCTGGTGTAAAATTAGATATTTTGAGATACGACAAAATCGCTTTCTTCCATCGATATTAACTATTGATTCACTCCAAATTAATTAATGCATGAAAAACACTATCATATACAATACAAACAAAAAAATAGAAAACACAAAGCAAATAGTAAATGGGCGGTCTTATCGCTCAGAAGCGATCTCTTCCAGACACCTTTTGGATGGAGAACTCCGAACTGAGATGTCGCGATATTCCTACACTATTTCAAATTGATGTTCCAATTTTAAGAATATTTTTAGTTAGTATTATATGTAAAAATATCCAGTCATAAAGTTGATATAATATTGTCTATCACTACGGCCCTCATAAGAAGTAGTTAGTAGTAGTTGTTGTTAGTAGTGTTACCTGTTGGTCATGTTCCTCTCCGGTGAAGAGATCCGGCGTGGGCTCGCGCGAGAGCTCCTCCGGCGTCACGAGCCCCGACACGCCCACTTGCGACGGAGACGTCGGCGCACTCCTAGTGCGACACAACAACACACATTCATATATACCGAAATACTTTTCAGTGAAATTAATCAACTACATTAACTAAATATAATGTTTCATAATAAAAAAATCACGAAGAAACAGTGTTTCTATTCAGACTTACTAACGATATTTTCATAAAAATGAAAATTCTGTTACACAATGATTTAACATTTTTTGATTGTAAATTTACAGTTCTTACCAATTTAATTAACAAATTTGTTTTCCTGTTTTTAGTGAAAAATCTTACTCCCATAAATTTTACATTTCCACTGTATCGACTTTTTAAGCGATTTCAAAATACTTAAGCAACTATCATACGAAAATCGTGGGTCGGAATTGTCAACTTCGTGCTACTTTACGCGATTCACTTTCTACGATAAACGTTAATCATGTGATCAGTGATTTAATGGGACAGCCTAGTAATATACTGATATACTAACACTAGTACCTCTGCCGAAGCACTTTGACACATCGGGACTCTTTTTACAGGGTAATAAGCCTGAGCCTTCGTTATCTGGAAGAAACGTAAGTATTCATCCAAACTACACCATTAAATACAGAAAGCTACATGTTCCTGGAGTATGCCGCGCTTATTTTCACGTACTTAACATTTTCATTGCAATGCTTTCACTTTGTACTAGAATTTCGTAATATTTTTTGTCTCAAATGGCTATAGAGGTTTAGTGTGTGCCAACCGAACTGCCCCATGTGCCGAGTGCTAACTCATACATAACTTGGCATTTCTATACCCAAAGAAAACATTACCTGGATAAAAAACCAACTGAGACCTCAGGGTTAAAGCCATGAGAGCAAGTACTGACTAGGTTGAAATGTAATTTTGCAATAACAGGCCTTGCCAGTAAAAACCTAGTGTTGAAAGCCTGTATAATACCTGGAGGATAGTCCAAAAGGTGCTCTGAACTGCACACCGCGCGGCCGCCGCGGCCGGAAGGCGAGCTCGATGAGCTTGCCCTCGCTCTGCGGGTCGATGCGCCAGAAGCTACCCTTACCCGGCTCCTCTTGGCTGCGGGGCACTTTGATGAAATACCTGAAATATACAACAGTTTTATATAGTTGACGGCAGAACCGTCCTCGAGTGGTGACCACGTACTGGTAAACGCAGCGTAGAACGGCCCCACACAAGATAGAAAGAGCATAATAAAGGTTGCTGTCGCTCTGTAGGAAGCCTATTTTCAGCAGTGGCCGTTCTACGAATAGTGTTGTACCTAGATGCTATTTACTGATGATGTCCCCAGATTAATTTGCGATGAAAATATGTAGACTAGAAAACCACCTGTAAACTAAAAATAACTACAAAGTCTGAATAAGGATCTCACCGGTTAAGAGACAGATTGTGACGTATAGAGTTCTGCCAGCCCTTATCCGCCGTGCGATAATACGGATAGTGCTTAGTGATGTAACTGTAGATTCCGCTAAGGGTCAGCTGTTTGTCCTGCGCTGAGGCAACCGCTTGGACGATCAGCTGTGCGTAGCTGTACGGAGGCTTAGCGTCGTCGCGGGCTTCGCGCGCGTCCCGAGAGTCGCGCACGTCGCGCGAACTCACGTAGCCGGAGTCTGAGTGCGTTGAGGATACCTGGAAGGTAACAAATAGTGTGTGAATAACTTAACGGATAATAAGGAGTAACGTAGTCTTAGCTGGTTTTATCTCTGGTGCGCAGGTTTTAGACCAGCTCATACAGGATGCATTCTGGTCTCCAATACTCTTTTCCGTAGATAAGCTACCCTTGTCATGGGTATATTCGAGAATGGCAGTATAAAGTGCCATCAGAAGGGCGGAAGCAACACAACATCACCCATCTATGTTTCTCTTACTCAACATCGCTTAAATTAGTTGAAATGTGAAGCTGAATCTTCAATATATGTTATATTTGTCCCGGGGGAACGGCAGAAGGGGGAAAAAATACTCTTCGTGTATCGTAAAACTTACCCCTGTCCCATTGGACCCTTGTCGGGGTTCTCCAAGCGCGCTGTAGTGCGCCACTAGGCCGAGGTCGACGTGCCGTCGACCTGACGAGCCTGCTCCCCTGGGAGACGTTGGACAACTGTTGGCCGCACTTATTGTACCTGGAATTTGTTAGTTCAATGATAAAGAGCTTCCTTTATTCAAAACAGAAACCATTAAGCACAATACCAAGTTTCATTGTAAAGGTAGATAGATAGTAGATACAATTATTTCGAGCGACGCTGCCGTTTGCAACTGCAGGTTCCGAGCGCCAAACGTCTATCATAGACATACATACAAACCAGCAGCATCAAAGGTAGACTATAAAGTCAGTTAGGTGAGATTCGATCCGGGTGGTACAAACTAAGAGATGTCCAGACCCGATCAGTACATAAAATCACTCTGTGGATACTGATGATAAGGAACGTCGAGTTTATAATCCAAGGCATCTGTGATGTCTAACCTCCATTTTCACAAACTAACCAAGAGTCACATTTACCAGACACTTGAGACATGTATCAAATTGGCTCCTATTAGACATCCACTGCTGATTATAGGCCTCCCCCATAGCTTTCCAGAGCGACAGCACTGAATGCGGCTTGCTCGCAACGGCTCCCAGCAACCTTTATCAGATCTTTCCATCTAGTGAAGTGCCTTCCTACGCTGCACTTTCCAGTGCGTGGTCTCCACTCTAGAACCTTTCTGCTACAATGGCAGTCAGTTCTTCGATCTTTGTGCCCTGCCCACTACAACTTCAGCTTTCTAATCCTTTGTGGTATGTCGGTGACTTTAGTTCGTCTACGAATCTCCTCATTTCTGATTCGGTCTCGTAAAGAAACTCTCCATAGCACGCTGAGCTACCTTATTGTAAGGCCCTATCATCAAAATATAAACCGCTTACTCACTGCCAATTAATTTCATATTAACGTACCAGTAGGCGATGGCGCAGGGCTTCGGCCATCATTGTCTGTAGGTATGGTGATGCGGAGGGGCGGCATAGGTGCAGAACTGGCACCAGCACCGCTTTCCTCCACCAGCGACTGGAATTCCAGCCGGATGTTCGTGGAAGGGAATCGAAGTGTACATCTGGAAGTAAATATAAGTTCGGGTGAATTGATGACTCCAGTAAGCAGAAGAGCTGAAGATCCGGCACAATGGTGCACCTTGGGAGAACCTACGTCCACCAGTGGGCTGCTATAGGTTAATGATGATGACGATGATGAATCGGAAGTACTCTGATTGTTTTCTTTATTGGTGATCCATGAGATTAAGATGTTTTGTACGGTAGCCTTAAGAGAGCTATTTATTAGAATAGAATAGAATAGAATAGAATAGAAAAACGTTTATTTTGCATCACAAGTGTACAATGGCTTAGAAAAATGGGTATAAATTAATTAACAAATTTGTGAGCAAAAACGGTCACCACTCAGCATTGTGCTATAGTAGCATATTTATACTACTATAGCGCTGGTCTTCCGTGGTATTCCGTGGTATTCTATTCTATTCTATTCTATTCTAATCATGTCAGATATGTGACGATGACGATAAAATAACAAATAACTCACAAACAAGTGGTTATCGTGACTTAAAGTTTAATTTTTGTATTAAAATAACATTTTTTATGCTGTTTTTTTCCAATAAACTCCAAAAATCTTAAAATTAAGCCTATAATACTAGAAATTTTTATGACTTTTTATTATTGTCTATCATAATAGCTTTTAAATAAAATAAAAACCTACGTTCTAACATAAAAAATGTGCTGGCTCTATCTGCTCTATTGAAAATATTATATAATATTATTGTAGATTATAACCATTTTAGACTTCAAAGAAACCTTCACCTCGTTTGAAGATTCTATTTCAAGAACCTTAGCTTATGTTAAAGTTAATGATCTACGTTGAAGAAAATGTTTCTCACTACATTGTATTAAAAAGCTTTCACCGTATTTCTTAGAAACTTCGCTTCCACGTTCATGTTTATTCTAGAAAATTTTCTGTAAAGGCATTTAGCTTACTTCAGAAATAGTTATTTTGAAAGACACTAGCTAATCTAAGGTAACAATAGAAACGAGCATGACTGGCACCCAACAAGGTACAACGGCGAATATGTATATTGTAAAGGTTTTACGTTACAACCAAATGACCATGACTGGCGCCCAACGTAGTATAGCACACGACTCTATTCTATTCAAACATAATGATGTCATGCAATACGTAGCACAACTCCATAATACCGAGACGACCGGCTTGAATATCAAGATAATAAGCGCCGCCTGCAGTGCAGTAAATTCAATAAACTGCTCTACAGATAGTGGACGTGTCTGTGACGCAGGAATCACTCATAATGAACGGTCGTCATAGCGACCGTCTTAGAACCAGGCTGAATAGACATCTATAGATACAGACGGCGGAGTGCGCCCTGAATAAGCTCCTTACTCCCCCAGGAACTGAGAGGCGAAGTTATTTCCGCAATCCTCTTACTATTTAAGCGCAGTTTTTCGATCTGATATTATCTTTACTAAAGGTTAGAAGAACTCTTTACAGTCTTCTCTGGGTGGGTTCCATGTGGTTATGTTGTGTGTCTTAAATAAATAACTTTTAGTTTTTAACACGCTTTTTAAAGTGAATCTTTTATTACATCGTCTCAAACTTTTTCGTCTGTGTGTTGCATGTCTCGTGACGGTCGACCGCGGAGTAGGGATAAAGTGAAAGGCGCTCGTCAGAGCAGCTGAGGCCAATATCGCGGCGCCTATAGTTCGCATCAGTTGACCGTGTAGTGTATAGACTATACTCATTTGTGCAACGAGGAAAAATGTCTATAATGTGAAACAAAGTTTCACTTTTACCGTGGTTTCATAAAACCACACAATCCTTTTTTTCTTACTTATACGTCGGAATTAGGGTTGCTCCAAAGCTACCGCATTTCCCAGCTAACTAATTTAATTCAACATCAGGGAATAATATATACCCTGAAAATGCAATAGTACACATGCTAGTTTTACCGCAATTTCCCAAGTTTTCACACAACAAAGTGGCTCCAGTCTTCAATGAAGCTCGCAATATCCCTTTCAATAAAAACCGTTTATAGTTTAAAATAGACTTCACGAGTAAATGGAAATAAACTCGCTTACAAATTCATAATTGATGATTCTGTCAACTTCAAAGGCTGCTTCGATATTCAAAGCAATTTTCCGATAAGTTCGTTTACCCACGTGGCCTGGCAATCAGTCGTTCTAGGAATGGGGTGACCGTTGCAGGCTTAAATCACTACTATATTACATATCGGCTTCCAGTTATAAAAGCTTGTACGTCGCGCTGTCTATTCATTCAACGGGGTTTGCCGATGCTTAAATTGGGGGTGCCACCTGATCGACAAGTTTTGAAATTACAATTGAAGTGTCAGATGCTAACTGAGTTCCGTGGGAGTAAAACGTCTGGGTGTTAGCATGTACTTTATCTTCTGCGTCCGAATGAGAATACGATAAATCAATAAAGTACATTGACGCCTTGACGGTGAACAAGGTACGAGAATCTTCAATTTTACACGAAAAGATAAGTTGGAAATGTTGGAATTGAAAATGTGGAAACACAAAACGTGTTACGTGGGTCGAAAATAAAGTTATTGGATATTGAGTTGGCGCCCGCACTGAGAGAAATAAACAACACAGTGATGGCGATTCTGTTGTTTACGCTGACTAACTAAAATTGTGTCAAATACGAACGGTCCTATTTTGCTCTCACTAAAGACCAAATTAGAATTAAATTTAAAGTGACATTTCTAAATTTAAGAATTTTTAAATAAGAAGGCGTGTTAGAGGGCTAGTTTTAGTCAACACCAATTTGACTGATCACTAAAACTAGCCCTCAAAAATATCTTAATTTTAGAAATGTCACTTTAAATTCCATTCTAATTTGATCTTTAGTGTGAACAAAATAAGACCGTTCGTATTTTAAACAAATTTTAGTTAGTCAGCGTAAGCAACAGAATTGCCACCATTGAGACAAATAATATGAATTTGTTAAAACAAATGTTAACTCACAACTGTTTCGCGTAGGAAATTAACAAGAGAATTAACAACACACTAGTTACACGTGTACGAGGATCTCGGATCAAGTCGGTCGAACAAATTGACCCGAGATCTATGGCTCGTACCAAACATAACTTCTGTTCCTATTGTATTCTTTCGCCTAGTGTCAATGCAGGGTTACGTTTCATGATCATCATATCATGATCCGTTAGCCACAGGACGTCCACTGATCAACATAGGCCTCCCCTATACATTTCCAGAGCGATTGATCTCGAGCGGTCTGCACCTAACGACTCGCAACATCCTTTATAAGGTCGTCTTTCCATCTAGCGGGGGGCCGTCATACGCTGCTCTTTCCAGTGCGACTCGAGAATCTATTTGCCCCAACGACCGCCAGTTCTTCGAACATTACATTATTTTTTCACCTTGTTTACTAAGAAAGTATACAAAAATAACGGAAAATTGTGGACTGCTATAAAAATATTGTAGGTAAATAATGTATGTTATTGTAATGTACATACATTAGTATGTACAGATATTAGTATGTAGATATTTTCCACTGTAAATAGCGTCTTTTGAATGTAAGACCATATTTACGCAAATAAATCATTTCATTTCCGATACGTTTACTTGAATGGACGTTTACTCGCAATAAGAGGTTTTAAAATGATCCCCTATTAATGAAATTAATAAATATTACATTTTGATTTTTGATTTCATTTTGATTTTTAATGAGGTGGATGCACATTTTAGACTGAAAGTACTCTACAAGAATGCAGATCTATAAAGATTGCAAACCAACCTCTGCTTCTCAAATTATTGAATGAAAAACAAGCACACAACTCGGGCTTACATAGACTTTATTAAAGTAAAATTATGTTTGCATTTTCCAGGAAATATACAGCTCGAAATAGAACGAAATATTAAACCTACAACTTACGTGGCGCTCGACTTCTTTGACACAAGATATTGTAAGTTGAATTATTTTATATTCACGTTATTTCGTATACCAGTATGAAGGGTATGGTTTCCGATGAATTAAAGGTACATGAGGCTTTACTCCTGTATGCCTCAAATTGATGGACGCAGGGCAGAGCATCATGGGGCACGTTTTTTAGTTGTATTGATTAATATTCCACCACAGTACTGTGATTTATCTTACGTTTTTAAGGTGCGAGGCAATACTTTGCAATAGGCGATGGTTAACACTTAACATCATGTGAGCCATATCCTGGTTTCGTCTCAAATTAAAAAAAAATCGTGACGCCCCGTGCGTCGCTACCTGACGCTGGGCGATTCCAGCCTGATACTTATTTAGGTTATGTACAGAAAAACAAGATTTCGCCCATGGCTTTGCACGCGTGGTTTGTCAATAAATAATAATAGGTCAAGCGCGCGTCGGACCGCACAGTGAAGGGTTCTGTAGTCAGAACGGCTGTATCAATTCATTTTAAAATACTAAGTTAATTTTGCAGTCCATTTTGGTCATTTCGTATGAACAAGATATTATGTATGAACTTTTCAGAAACACGCCAATTACAGACTTGTTGACAGAAGTTGTTAGACTACGGTTCGTAAACTAGTGTGTTTTTAAGTACACAAGAATTGTTGTTTGGTTTAGCTGGTACTTTTCGCTGAAAGGCACACCTGACACAACAACTGGATCTGTATTATTCTGCCAATCAAGAAGATAACGGCATCATGAAACGGATATGAGTTTGTTGTGTTTATAGGAGTTTGAACCAAGTAATGAATGAAACACAAATCAAAACATTTTTATCTAGCAGATAATGCGTTGACGTATGTTTGTTATAGTTACCTAGTTTATCGTGCTCTAATATTCGTACATCTACAAGTTACTATAACAAATTCGAAAGTAACTCTGCCTTTCTATCTGTTTGTTACGTTTTCACGACTAAGCGGCTGGACCGATTTCGATCAAATTTGGTAGATTATAACCGGGGTTGAGACATAGGCTACTTTTTACCGGACTGCGCAGAGTTCAATGAATTATTTATTGCTTTTTTGGAGCAGCGTTTTAGTGTGGAAAAGGAGTGGAACGCCTTGCCTGAGTCTGTTTCCTGATAACTACAGCCTGGGGGTATTCAAGTCGCGAGTGAATAGGTTTCTTCTAGGCAAGCGTGTACCATCGTAGACTGCATCATCGTGCGCCATCAGGCGAGATCGTGCTCAATCGCTAGCCTATAATTTATATTTAAAAAAAAGCTAACATTGACCTACTTCAGTGCATGAGCGATGAAAAAATAAAACTGTCTGTTACATATATCATTATATCAGATATAAATGAAGTGTACCAAACCTTCACAAGGTTTTGTTTTTGTCAACTTAACACTGTGTGTACGGTACACCGGTTAGTAGGTCAGGTACCACAGAATAGGGCAACTATTTTGTGGTAGTTACTGCAAATGACGAAGGTTTGTTATCGAATGAAGCCATTTTTTTCATAACAAACAACTACCTTAGGTGCGTGCGTACACGTGTAACATTACAACAATAACAACTGGGAAATCTCTAACGAGAAATCATACAAATATACAATGTACTTCGGTTCATTCAATCAAGTGAAACCCAATTAAAAACCTATAATTACTAATGGACGCTAACGTAAACACGTGGGTACATAGTCCTTTTTCTTTGTAATAAAAATATGAACGTTAAAGATTAAAATATAAGCTAAGTCCTACTATCTAGTTTTAAGTGTTTTAAATATGAT
This sequence comes from Philereme transversata, assembly GCA_963924445.1. Taxonomy (NCBI): domain Eukaryota; kingdom Metazoa; phylum Arthropoda; class Insecta; order Lepidoptera; family Geometridae; genus Philereme; species Philereme transversata. The sequence continues at coordinate 34,126,099 of OZ004339.1, read as the reverse complement.
TTGTTCATTTAAGTGTGGTACACAATAAAGCGTTTTCTATTATATACTACTTACCAATATGAAACGAAAACACGATTCCTTAAAATTATCTAGTTAGAAAATTATTCATAAGTCACGTTACAACTTACAATAAACCCGTATTATTCAATATATACAATAAATGAGATCATGTTACTAAATACCTCTACCAAATATGCACTACCTATAATAACTGTTTGTCCGCATTGCACAAAGGTTAACTGGAAGAGAATGCTATCTAGCATTAAGTTCGCCTATGTACAGATTATTTTTATTTTGTGCAATAAAGAATTTTTCATTAATTAATTCATGTTATATTGCACAATTATTGATATTTATATGAGGCAAGTTCTGTGTTACGATTTTTCACATTAACAGCTTTGCAAACAATAGCTTTGCTATATAAACCATCAATCATCACATCAAAAAGGAGTTTGAATTTTTTGTGTAGAGTTTGGCATAGTTCCCATCGGCCATTTTTTTCTTCAATTGTTCCTCTTTATGTCCCCAAAAAGTCCCCAATACAAATATACAAGTTTCATAATGGCTTTGAATTTTTTATTTCGAAGAAAAAAAATGCGGATAAGGTTAGGAAGGACTATGCCAAAAGTTTACAAAGCCCCCCTTAAATTATTCCTTCTATTACTGCGCGTATTTTCTCATGAAGTGACAGAGACAGTTGCAAAAGGTAGTATGTTTGGGCTACGAATGTAACCTAACCTATGCAATCTTGTTTTAATGATTCAATGGAAAAGCACAAAAAATGTGGAGCACAATTTAACATACTTAAATAGAACTAAACCACTCTTAACCTTAGTGGAATTATGTATAATTCGAGATAAACGCGATTACGAGCCTTCCAGGCAATACTTTTTGCAATGTACGTTTAAAATGCAATTTAAACGGTTTCCATTAAGTGAATAAATTAATTAAAGGACAAAGTATACGCCTTTAAAATAAACTCCGAAGTGATTGTCAAATATTAATTTAAAAACTTCATTAAACTTCATAGAAAAGGTTTATTATAAAATATCAGACTAAGCGGTCATAAATCCATCGCAGAGCCATATCACATTATTGAACGCCGCCACTCAGGCAGGCAGGCAGGCAGGGGCAGGGGCAGAATAAGTCATAAGGTATTTATTTAACTATACTCTTGGTTTAGATATGTTTCTCTTATATGTAGGTACTTATTTGTAACATCACAGAGTAGTGATGCGATGAGGTCGAAATGAGCTACCTTCCGAACTAGTTTAAGACTGATTCTCATCACCTCTATGGACACGCATTGCACATGTATACAATTCTCGTTCCCTACTCCAGTGGCATACACCCATTCATTAGCGTTCTAAAGCTGTAGTCGATCAATACCTGCAGCCGGGTTCCATCCAACAGGCGGAACTTTGTTAACTTCCAACTTCCAATCCGCTTTATACTTACAAAGGAATTTCCAACAATATTTCTGTTCTGGGTATTCGGACACAAAGGGAACTATTGTTTAAATCATTTCTTCGATTTTATTGGACACTGGTGTTGTCATACAAACGGAATGTTAAGAGTATGAATAAACCATATTCCCTTTCAGTACGCTTAGCTAAATCCTGTCTCAGAATTCAACTCTACATACATATACTTTGAGAGCAGCAGTACCCCGGGTTCGATAACTTTAGCAATGAAGAATACTAAAATAAGACGAACTTTATAGTAAATCGTCCTTCAACCTATCTACGGAAACCCCAAAGAATACAGGAATACGATCAACTTTCTGTCTGAATCAATTAATTTAATTAGTTTAGTTTCAGTGGTGATTTTGAAACATATATCGAATATTGAAAACGATATCAGATAAGATTGCAAAGATCACGAATAAAAGGCATTTCCGTTCTCGCTTATCGCACTGCTCGATAGCTGGCAATAACAACCGGAACGTACGATTGTAGTGGAATAGTAGTAGCGCTGATAATGTTGACAGATAACATGCGCAATACAATTTTGCTAAACTAATTTTATAAAGCTTTATATTTACGCGAGTACGCTAAACCCTGCAACCGCATTACAGGGATTTGGCGGAGGTCCGCGTTGTATATCTGTATCATTCGTCAAATGAAAAACACATAACTTTAACAGAAAGACGAATGGCGTAGGAGATTCACGTTAGAAATTAGTCTGTTGAAATAGGAAAGAAAAACAAACAAAACCACGCTATGTTGTTCATTGAAAAGGTCACGCTTGCGTCTCCATTCGCACTTGATTACTTCAATAGAGACGCTTTCAAAAAAAAAGTAGAAAAGATTTCAGCGTAGGCTACGCTTTAAATCGTAGGGAAGCTATTGGAACCGACAGTTTTTTTTGGATACAATTTTGAATCTGAGAACGCCATTTTGTAAATTATCAACCTTAGAATCCATGTTGGAAATGTATCTTAAACATGACATGTATAATCTAATTCTTATTTTTTTTATATTTGTACAAAATGTTTTATATTGAATTATATAATTATTATTATTTAGTATTATGACTTTGTAGATTTTAATATTGCATGCCTTGGAAGGCAGAAATATATTGATTACTATTATTTATTTCTCACATCTTTGTAACATGAAATATATTTCAAGCAGTAAATACATTTGATTAGATTAGACAATGTACACCATTATAAATAAACAAATAAAAGAAAATACACTTTTAAATCATAAGTACAATGGCCGGCCCGAGCGTTTTGGTCAACCCGATATAGCTTTAAAATAGCGTTTAGATAAAAAATTGAATCCGAATAAAAATGTATAGGATCGATCGAGCTTTCCGACATTTTAAAATAGCCCCGCAGGTGATAGGCAAAGTGTTGTGATTTCTAGTACATACAAGCCCACCTGTGTATGCCTAACGCAGAAAACAGACCTTACGAAATCTCTGACTCGTCTGGATTGGAATTAATTTATATGTAATCGGACTGACAAATTTTTTTGAAAAGATAAACGAATCATTGCGCAGTGCCATTCAAACAACCGATAACGGCGTTGAAGAGGAAAATATACAAAATGTATCATTAACAAAATACATCTAAAATATTTGCAATATTATTCTTAAGAACTGTTTTTTAGTTCAAGCCAGGATTTGAAGCAACGAGAGTTTTTAGTTGTATGGATGGATATTTGTCAATCTTTCAAGCCACCGCTCCGAGGCACCGGCACCGGAGACGCCGCAACGAATTGAGATGCAATTTGGCATGACATTGTAGTTGAAGTACCATGGATGGAAAGTTAAGATGTAGTACAAAGAGTAACTTTGTTTTAATTGTGCGATTTCTGAGAGTTCCCTACCTGATCACTAGTTGACCTCTTGAAATATTTTGTTTGTTCCATATCAACAAGAGAAGTGTCAAAATAAAACCTTTATCTTTTTTTTTAATGGGCAGCAATTTTTTCTGATGACTAAATAATTTGGATATTTATTTTTATAGTGTTGTACGAACACTTACGGAAAATTTTATGATTTTTAAAACCAACTCAAATATTTTTTTGTCCTGTCTATGCTTGAAAATTTTTGAGATGGTTTAAAAAATCATGACTCAAATTGTTTTTCGAAATTTGTGCAGTAATATATTTCTCGATCAGTTAGAGCTAATCTCCTAAGTTTTCTTGTGGCTATAACATTTCTAGTATCTCCTGCCCATTAATGCCTCATCCCATCTAAACTTTCCACTCTGAATCCGTGGGCTCTTATCCGAATAGAAGCGAAGCCATACGCTATGAAACTTCATCGTGATCAGCACGATAAGGATTTATAGACTGAGTTAGTCGGATACATTAGCTAATTTGATTTCCAATCAACTCTATCAGTTCAAATACACACTGAACTAAATCCAATCAGAGCTAATAATAACACAAAACCGAATTCAAAAATAACAATTCCGGTCCATAATTCATTGGTTAAACCAACATTCAAACGAATACCTAATATAACGGTGATTTTTTCTATATCCATCCATATAATAGGTAAAATATAATATAGGTAATAGTCAATTTATTACCAGGTAACAAACTATTCAGAATCGCGGTGAAATTCTGATAAAACTTCCATTTGATGTTTATAAAGCAACACGCGTCACCGTGTGTTTGGACAAGTTCAAAAGCAATAGGTATGTACTAGCAATTAAAATACGGCAACCATTGTCTGGCGTCCCATCTATGGAGATCTACCAACATAGATATAGCCTGGTGCATAATATCGCAAACATGTCTAGAGCCTCAATATATCAATACCCCTCAGTGGACAATGGGCTCAAACAGTACACACAGATAGATTGAAAATAATTAAAACGAAACTCTCTGCCGGCAAAACAACAACAAAGGCACAGAATAGCAGATAGCTAGCAATCACAGATTGAATAACAAGTACCGTAGACTCGAATCACAACAAATCAATACTGCGCTTGTTTACGGAGTGGGAGGTGTAATTTAATAACCTTACATTCCTCTCGGAGAGATGAATTCAAAACGACCTTATATTTTGGACATTAATGACGGAAATGGAATGGCAACTGTTTGAGACACGTCATTGGTGGTTTACTTCGCTCTTGTTAGTAGATTTTCAGCAGTGAGAGAGCATAATATTATAGCGGATGATGGATTGATAATCATAGTAGCACATGATACTAATCTATCTAGGTGTCGATACTGAGTCAAAGTCAATTGTATTCATTCACCATCATATGGGTCATTTTGAATTGTAATAAAATAGATGCGAAATGCTGAAACAGTGTCACATGTCATGTTTTCCCCAGTCTCAATTTGTTCAGGAATAGCTATTCTGCAATCACGTATCTCCTACAAAATAAGCCTTCAAGCTGCTACGATAAAGGTTCAAATGTTTTAGCAAAGGTTTCGATAAAGTTGACGCTTCTCACAAAAGCAATGGACACAAATTGATGTTACAGCAGCAAATTTTGAAGTTAAAAGGCTGTTATGGAAGTAGATTAATAGTATTCTAGGAGTATCGTGACAGAAATCATTTATTGACCCAACGTAATGTGGAAAAAGGGCAGGAAGAAGGAAGAGATGATTCGAGAATAGGCCACTGTCTACTGAACTGAAGCAGTTCCATAGAAGGAATGAATAGACTACCGAAGTTTTGAGATACCTTTATCGACCTGAAGTAGAGAATTCTATCTTGAGAGTGATTTTTGTTCAATATAAGGTATTCTTATTAAATGCTGCAATAAAGCTTGCATACAACTTAAACGATGTTGCAAATCCATTGACCTAAGCGACAATATTTATTGTAATTCTGAAAGCATCAGCCCCAGGCAGACCGCAATTACGTAAACTAGTGGAAATTATTGCGGCACAATGGCTCTTAGAGTATAAATACTTGTCTGAAGGGAGCACAGTGCATAGCACCACAAAGTACCAATCCAATAGAGTGACAGCCTTATTAATATTATATTACTGTGAGATATCAATTCAATCCATTAACGAACGATAGCCTGGAAGGATACTCCAGGCTACTTCAGAGATCTCTTACAAAGACAAGGAAGTCTAAAAATAACGTTTCGGGATCTTTTTCACTTGAATAAACCATTCCATCCAAAAAGAACTTGATTATACAGACGTTCCTAGAATATAATAATAATAATAATAATAAATCTTTATTCAGACAACTTGGTTACATTTAACATTGATAACAATGATCTTCTTGTAGGTGGTAAAACAGTGTAAATGTAATTATCACTAAGTATTCTCTGGCTGCTTAAACTAGGTTGATCCTGTGCTATAAGCGCCAGTTGCATTCGCGGTTGGTCAATTTATTTTCTACTATTTGGGTTTTAATGTGGAATAAGTACATATGTATATGAGGGTTAACAAAATTGTGTTTCTTACATATAGACAAGGATGTATATTTTTAACATAAGATGATAACATAAATATATATATATATTTATATACATATATATGAATATTAGATATTAAAAATAAATAAATATTATAGTTACGATAAATATTAGATAAATGTGATATAATGAAAAGTTTGTACGAGTTACAACTTTGGTTTGAGAGTGTGTTTGTGTGCGTGTGTGTATGTAAGTGTATGTGGCTGTATGTGAGTGCGTGCGTGTGTGTGTGTGTGTGTGTGTGTGTGTGAGTGTGTGTGTGTGTGTGTGTGTGTGTGAGTGTGTGTGTGTGTGTGTGTGTGTTGTATTCATAGGTTTACTTGGGATGGTAAAGGTTTTCAGTTGCGTCATAATCTAGAGTGCGTAGATATATTTTAACTTGTTTTCTACATTTATATAGGTTGAGGTTACGCAAGTTTAATGTGCAGCTAACTTTATTGTACAGGAATGGAGCAACAACATATGGATGTCTTGCAGCAAATACCGTTCTATGTGCGATTTGTTTATAAACCCGATCCTTTCTTCTCCTTCTTTCAGTTTCGTTATCCGATGGTAGATAGGTGTGTGCATAAATAATGTTACTAAGAATGAAGAGTTGCCGAATAGTGAGGACACAACATTCTCTATACAGGTAGGTTGTTGGGTGTAAGCGTGGTTTTGAAGTCATCACTTTGAGTACTGCTCTCTGTGCTCTTTCCAATTTAAGTAGATTAGTTTTATGAGTCCAGACCGAGACACAATACCCAAGAATGGATTGACACAGCGCATAATAAATAGTTCTGAGTAACGGAAGTTCGCCTATATGCTGAATACGTCTAAAGATTGGCATGAGCTTTCTTACTCTATTAGTAAGGAGTTCTACGTGTCTATGCCAGTTCAATTCTTCGTCAACCCACACACCAAGATATTTGATGTTTGTCACTTTTTCTAGAATTATGCATTGGCACGAGTGGTTATTCGAATTTAAGCATGTATGGGCTTTAATTGAGACGGAGTTTGGTTGACCTGGCTGTGTGATGGAGAAAGTAAGGTATTTGGTTTTGTTTATGTTTATAGTTAATTTGTTGCTGCATAACCAATTTATTATTTGTTTAAGACCAGATTCTGTTTCCCTAATTGCATCACTCCAACTACACCCCTGGAAAATTACCACAGTGTCATCAGCAAACGTTACAACTCGCGCATTGTTTAGTTCCAGGTCACATAATTGGTTAATAAAAATAAGAAATAAGGTAGGCCCGAGTATGCTACCTTGCGGCACGCCGTGGGTTATATCAGCGTTATCGCTGATATAAGATGCAATCTTAACCCGTTGGGTTCTACCTGTTAAATAACTTTTAAATAATTCTAGTGTGGTACCTCTAATTCTTATCCTTTCCAGTTTGTCAATAAGGATTGGTATAGAGACAGTATCAAACGCCTTTGCCAGATCTAAAAAGACACCTATACATTTCATATTGTTATCTAGACCTTTTACCAGATATTCTGTGAGTGTTCTTAATGCGTCTTCCGTAGATTTTCCAGGCGTAAATCCAAACTGGTTTTTAGAAAGAACATGGAATTTCTGTAAGTATTTTATCAGTCTTGCGTTCATTAACTTTTCTAATATTTTAGACATCACTGGGAGAACTGATATTGGCCTATAGTTGTTGATACTGTCTCTATTACCTGCCTTGTAGATCGGATGAATGAGGCCAGTCTTAAAGTGCTTTGGGAAAACACCAGTATGGAAACTTAGATTACATATGTATGTGATTACTGGGGTCAGAATATGAGCAGCCTTTTTTATGAGTTTTGGATGGATTTCGTCAAAACCAGTAGCACAATCGTCTCTAAGCCTCATTATAGTCGAGAAAACCTCATCATCATCCGTGTCCAGAAGAACCATAGAGTTTTGAGAGGTAGTTGGTGGGTTGTGTTCGGGAGCCACTTTAGCAATATTTTCCGCTAACTTAGGGCCGACACTGGCGAAGAAGTTGTTTATATTGTTGATTGATTCTTGTCTATTCTGCGCGGGATCTAGAAGCGCTGTATTTGGGTCTTTTTGATTATTTAGTCCCGCGATGTCCTTGATGATTTTCCATGTCTTTTTAGGATTTGTTTCAGCTTTTTGCATTTCAGATTGTTCATAGGCACACTTGACTTTACGTATAATTGTATTGCAAAAGTTTCTGTAACGCAAATAGATTTTTTTAGTTTCTATATTATCTGGAGACTTTTTAACTTTGTAGTGTAGACTGTCCCTATGCCTGATGCATTTGAGCAGGCCAGGTGTTATCCACGGCTTTATTATTCGTTTCCTATGACTAGTGATTTTTAAGATAGAATATGTATTTATTGCTTCAATTATTATATTTATCAACATATCTAAGGCATTATTTACATGGTTATGTTTATATCTACACTATAATCTATTTTTTCTAAATGTTTGACAACAGCAACATAATCAATTACTTTATTTAATGTTCTATTAAATTTTTTAACAAATTTGGTTTCTAAAGATAGACACGCCGTGTAGTGATCAGTAATCGTGGTTGATATTACGTAAGTATTCGATTGTAATTGCGATTTAATCATTATATGGTCGAGACAATTGGTATCTCGTGTTGGAAACATGTGTGCTGGTAAAAGGCCATGGGATGCCATTAAGTTTAGGTAGTCATGAGATCTTGCGTCATTACTATATTCTTTAATACTGATATTTATGTCACCTATAAAAACTATACTTCTGCAAGTAGATATAGATGTAAGAAGAGTATCGGTTGATTTAAGGAAGTCTTCTATGTTGTATGAAGGAGGTCTATACACAGCGATTATGATGAGATCTGGGTTTATTTTAATTAACAGACAGTTGGCATCTTTTAGGGTCGGTTCAAAAACTTCTGTTTGTAAATTGTGTTTGTGGTATACTACTACTCCTTCATTTTGAGAGGTGTGCTGCTTAGTTTGATGGTATGTGTAATTGACTATAGCTGGAGGGTTAATAACTTTACTCAGCCAACATTCTGTAAAAATAATAATGTCAAACTGTATATTAAATCTTGATAGTAGAATTTCAAACTGAGGCATGTTACAACCAATACTACGTATATTTTGACTAATTATATTAAATTTTTGGACGTTGGCATTAAGAATAGGTATAGCTTCGTTCGTTTCACATGTCATTGATTTCGATGAGTTGAATCTATCAAGTTCGTTTCCAAGATAGTTTATAGAACCCATTGTTGGTTTAAGGGGACAAAGGTCCTTCTAGGTATCCATAATAGACAGTTAACGTTGTCTATTTTACGTATTTGTTGCTGTAAGAATATACACTTGAGAGCAATAAAATCGCACATCCGCACATTTTTACTTAAAAGTTAAAATTTTTTTTATTTGGAGCTTACAGCAAATTAAAATCAAATTAAATTAAAGTGCATAATCTAGGCATTCGCAGAACTGATAAAGGGTTGACATTTACCTTTAAAAACAACTCATTAGCAACAAAACAATAGACCCCCTTATGTCGCTCGATCCAGGTAAGGCCGGCGGCGGGATTTATCGCAGGTATAAAAGAGTGCATATTGAGGGAATGGTCACCATTTGCATACCAACGTACAGTGTGAAAGGTTCTCTATTGATATTGGCTTCAAACGGAACACGAAAATGGATACTACACCAGAAGTAGCCGCTCAAGTGGTTGCCCTTGTTGAATCGGGGCTTAAGCAAAGTCAAGTGGCTCGACAATTGAGTTTGAGCCGACTTACCGTTCGGCGTGTATACCAGAGGTATCAAGAGACTGGTGGCTACCAACGGCGACAAGGATCGGGCCGTCCCCGTGCTACAACAGAGCGTGATAACCGCTTTCTTATAACGACATCTTTAAGAAATCGTCGTTTGAACGCAGTTCAACTGGGCCAACGACTTCAAGAAGTTCGTGAAGTAGAAGTTAGCCGGTGGACAGTCAGAAGACGATTGAGAGAAGGTGGCCTGACTGCACACAGGCCAGCAAACGGGCCGAAATTGACCCCAGCCCACCGAGAAGCCCGCCTTCAGTTCGCTCGAGACCATTTGAATTGGACCGAAGAGCAGTGGAGTGCAGTCCTGTTCTCTGATGAGTGCAGGATGTGCTTGCATGGCAACGACGGACGGGGGAAGGTGTATAGAAGATCGGGAGAGCGATTTGCCCAATGCTGCATAACAGAACGTGTCGCCTATGGCGGTGGATCAATCATGTTTTGGGGAGGCATGTCTATGGAAGCAAAAACCGAGCTTGCCTTCATCACCGGACCGAATACTGGTCGCCAATCAAGAGGATTGACTTCCATACGATACATTGAGGAAGTACTCGAGAGCCACGTCGTACCTTTTGCTGGGTTTATCGGCGAAAACTTTCTGTTTATGCAAGATAATGCAAGACCGCATACTGCTGGCATAGTGATCGAGTACCTTCAAGAGGTGGATGTGACCGTTATGGAGTGGCCAGCTCGAAGCCCAGACCTCAATCCCATCGAACATCTATGGGACGAGCTGAAAAGAAGAGTTCGAGGCCGAGATGCTCCTCCATCGACTCTACAGGAGCTGTAACAGGCGATCGCAGAGGAATGGGAGGCTATTCCTCAAGACTTTATCAAAAGTCTAGTAACATCAATGAAAACACGGATGGAGTCAGTGATTCAGGCTAGGGGAGGGAACACTCGGTATTAATAACAAACTTTAAATTAATTTTATCTTTTAATTTCATAACTTTGACACCAATACTTGAATAAAGAATTTTTTACTAAACATGCATTTTTGTTATTGATCCACAAAAGCATTTTTATGTAATGATTGAAAGACAAATCAGATACCACTGGATAGGTATTAAAATAGACTATGAATCTGCATTACAGAAACATAATATTTTTTGTTTTTTTTTTAGTTATGTCAAAAAATCATGAATGTGCGATTTTTTTGCTCTCAAGTTTAGTTTTGAGGACGAAAATCTGAGCTGGAGTATTTCCATTAGTAAGTTTTTCTGTAATCTTATTGCATTTTTTGTGTGGTGTGTGGGAGGTGTATGGATGTGTGTGTGTGTGTGTGTTCTTGTGTTTTAGTTTGTACATAGAGTAAGTTGGTATCAGTTTGAAAAAAATAGATATATATGTATGTAAAAAATAACAATATAGTTAGTGTATTATAGGTATAGATTATGCATTTTTGACGCATCTCATGCGTCAAACTATTTGATTGGTCTTCTTCAGGGTCTCCAGGTGACTTTCTGATTTTACTAGTAGTTGCGATGCTCCCTCTTCCTTTCGCAGATAAATCTTGCCGTTTGCTGTCCAGCAGAACGTATATTTTACGTTTTTTGCCACTTCACGGGCCAGGAAGAACAATCGCCTGGCCTGACTAGTAAGATGCTCCGATACAAAAATTGACTTCGGATCCTTAGTAGGTCCCAGGCAGGACGTGTTTAGGGTATTAGATCTATTTTTGGTATTGTGTAACTTGACAGCCTTTACAATGGATGTTTTAAGTAGTGGTGTGGTGACATCCACAATCACAAGCGAGCCTGTTTTGTTCGGGATCCTGTAGATGTCGCGTACGTCACCCGTAGTCAAGTTGGCCTTAACCGTCTGCGATACATTAATAACAGCCTTAATCAGGTCCGCTTTTGTCTCGTTAGGTTTTTGAGGAAGGTTTCTTACCTCAAATTTAGTGAGTTTTGAAACTCGTTCCAGATCTTCGATACGGCTCTCCAACAAGCTCATTTTGTCTCCCTGTTGCTTCTGGAGTTTTTCCAAGCATTCCATCTTGTTGGTCGATAACGATCAGACTCGCCAATATTGCGACGTCAAAGTTGTCACGTCATTGCAAAACTTGCGGAACATAAATAATAAGGGCACTGTACAAAATTGGAGGCACTCGCAGTCTAAACACGTAGACGACCAACAGGTCAACAAGCTGCTCTGTATCTAAAATGTGTTCTGTGCCGTTAGAGATAGAACTGATATTTGCATAGCAGGGTTTCCGACGGAGTATCGATCGCCGATTTCCGAGCAGAAAACATGAGGCGTCCTTCACCTCGTGCCCTTTCGGCGCTATCCGACGGTTTTCGGAAGCAGTCTTAAAACTCGGGGACGCCCGTAAACTTGAAGTAAATAGTTAAGGATATCGGTTATTCAGTATTTAGCGATAAGACCGCCCATTGTACTTACTTTAATTTTTGTCTATTTTTATTGTATTTTTAATTTTGTTGGTGTGCAATAAAGAGTATTCTATTCTAGAGACATACATTTGTTGGCATCCTAACACAGATTTAAAACAATATTGTAAAGGATCTACTTTTCTATTAAAGGTAACGCTTTCCGGTAACTCTAGTTTTAGCTACGTTTGCGACTTGTCAAACCATCTTTGTAACAGCCACCTGTGCTCTGAATAAAAATAAGGTAAATGTTTTATTATCAAGCTCATCCTTGCAATGAATCAGCCCATCATCATCCAGGCAAATACAACATCGAGTGCAATTATAAATAAATAAATATGGCTGGACATTTCACACAGCGCTATCTAGTCCCAAACTAAGCAGAGCTTGTATTATGGGAACCAGATAACTGATAGAATACTTATATACTTTTTTTTTGTAAATACATACTTATAATATATAGAAAAACATCCAGACCCGGAACAAACATCTGTAAATCATACGCAGACATTTGTTCCGCGGTGGGAATCGAACCCGCTACCTCTTGCGTCTCAGCCGGCTATTCGCCCACTGCGCCACGGAGGTCCTCGTGTTTCTCTCGTCGAATTCTTTTAACCTTTGCAGAAATGTGCTATTGCATCATAAATAGTACCTACTTATAGCAAGTAATATTAAGTTTTCTTCAGTTATAGGTTGCTCGTAGTAAGTACATATAATTCGAAATAACGGATACCAATACCGTGTTATAAATAAACATTATGGACTAGGTGTGATGTGTGGAGATGTCATTTTACGTTAGATCATCATTTTGCTCGGATATAACTGGTATTTTGAGAAACCGTTTACTCAATATTTTGTTGCACTAAGTCTGCTGATCTAAATCATCTTCTAAAGAACATTATTTTGATACATTTAATTGCTGACTTTGCAAGTCAAAAGATATACGCATAAGGATTCTTCTTCTTCTTTCGAATCAACGATTTACCTCACAACCACATATGGATGAATAAACATTTGCCATTTCTATTGCGTTGTCAGTGGCTAGGTTTAAGTGGTCTTTTGTGCAGGTGGTAGGGCACAAAGGACAGATAAGAATGTGGGCCATGCTTGGGTTCCCCGCAGTCGCAGCCAGTTAATGTAGGGTCCCACATTTCCCATCCAAACAGATTCTTCCTGCACCGGCCGACCTGAGTTCGAAATCGGTTCATTGATTTCCAAGCATAAGGATTTCAATGCTACACATTTTAGCATTTTAATTCATAAATGCAAAAGTATACAAACTCAGCTTGTCAGAAAAGACAGGTATATTTTTAAACACTTTAGTTGTTACGGTTTATTTATTGAGGCAGCACTGCTTTAAAACGCTATAAACATTTAACAGTAATGTTTGCTCACAGGGACACTGGTATGTCCGTTCTATTAGGGGCTGAAATTCCCCCCTTATTTCTCTTAATAGCACCCTTTTATTTTTACAAAAGGGTGCTTTGAATATGTATGTGAGCTGTTATTGACTTATTACATTTTTTGTGTATTATTTTGTTGCAAAACGAGAGAAAGCTAATACGCTTCAGTGGATATCCTGGGTATGGTTGATTTTTATAGAAAACTTTTACTGTGTAGGTAAAGCATACAGCTGACTGCAGGGCAAGCCATCAAAACCTTGCCCCAGGCGTTTGCTCACTTTACCCAGCTGCCGTAACTTGCCACAGGAGGATAGGATATGTAATACATATTTTGTTACAAAATTTTCGAAAGAAAGCCAACGCTTCAGTTATTGGTTACGGGACTTGGAAGTTTAGAACCGGTTAAAAAATGATAAAACTCAATAAATTGCAAATCTAGAAAATGTAAGTCTATTTTGATGTAAACATTATTCTAATTCGCCAACATCACCAGGCATTGTTACATGTCTGACAGATATTTCTAGAACAGTTCATTCGGTCAACAGGCAATTAATATTCCAACAGATCGAGAATATTAATGATTAACGAGATGGAAATATCGCAAATGGGTCAGAACTCCATGCATGTGTAAAATAGGAATAGAATACGCTAGAGCAGGCTGACCCTAAGGACACAGATAATGGAGCTTTAAATAGAGGATCTAGTCTAGATTAATGCTATTGTGATTCTTAAAATGAATCATACAAGCACTAAGGCATAAAATGAACCTATGGTCAAGCAGTTAGGCAGTTTCGCGAATTTGATTATTCAGTAACAGTTTAAAGTCTATTTTTTTGTGCAAGTAATGTAGCATCCCATGAAAAAACATCTGTAGACGAACAATCAAGACTCGGCCTGGTCTTTCTTTTGAATTGATTTGGAATTACAACAATGTTCGAACCGTTCTATGGTCTTTGAAACCAAACTTGCAGTTTTTCTGCTGTTCTCTCTTTTCTGTGTGTAACTTACTCTTACTTACCGCTACTAATTGTTTTAAACATTATGATCATACCTGGAACAAATACAACATTCATTAAAAACAATCACAAATCTTATATTAGTACATATAATTATGTTAGTTGCATTAAGAGTTCATAAGCCACCCTAAGGTTCTACATACGGTATAAAAACTAGTTCAGCCTTGCGGGACTGATATGATAACATAACGTGCCCTACAAAGTTCAAATGGGACCATCAGAATACTTCTTTAATGTCTCATCTGGCAGAAAAGTAATTTAATTATCTTAAGGTAAAGGACCCAATTTTGGTCTGATAAGAACACAATTGCGAAAAAATAAGGTAGCTAATATAACTTCGCATAACATGTTTGAACATTCTTTATCTCGAACATATTCTGCCAACAGCTTTATCCGTTGAAACTAGTCATGCAAACTTAGTCCAAATGAGATCGTGCAAGCTTGCTCGGGGGTTGGCTTAGCAACAGGAAACGGGGGTACAGGCCTGGGGTATGACGTCACTCCGGTCGACGGCCCTCCAAGGTCGCAATACCAAGACACAGGGAGCGAAGCTAGGGTACCACGCAAAGGCAATTCGGGTTTGTCGTCTAAATAAGGAATATGGAATTAATATTTTATTGCTCACCAATCGTTCCGTTCTGATTGTTTCATAGCTTTGTTTGCTTTTATATTAAAATAGAATGTGTGGCCGACTATTACCTTAATTAGGTGCTTTCGTGATGTAGTTCATTAGGGTTTTGAGTATAATGTTACTGCGACAAAAGTTTCTGTAGTTCTCACAAAAGCAACACAAAAAACGTAGCGCAATTACTACCTGAATAAATGTAGGCCTTTTTTTGGTAAAAGGGTCTCGGCCATGAAAAGATCGCATCGAACTTGATCGTGAAAAAGAAAACCAGAGCAAAAATGTTTATCGACACGTCTTTTCCTTCGAACGCGGAAAAACACAGAAACTGGGGCAAGAAGCAAAATAAACATCAAAAAATACCGGGCATTTGGTGAAATTAATAGTCGGCTCGATGCGTGAGCTCGAGCTCTGGTGAATGATGTATTATGGAAAAACAATTTATTGTGAAATATAAATCTACATATTTTTTACCGACGCAATTGATTGCTGGTGATTTGGATACCGTTCTAAATAGATAGAGATACGTAGAAATCTCCTTGTGGAAAGCCTAAATTAACAAACTATTTGTTCACCCCGAACTGAGATCTCGCGAGTCTCCCATAAAAATAAAAAAATATTATTTGTACCTAATCTTTGACTATCTCCGTAGCGCAGTGGGCGTATAGCCGGCTGAGACGCAGGAGGTAGCGGGTTCGATTCCCGCCACGGAACAAATGTTTGCATGATCTATATATCATATCATGATTCTATATATTATAAGTATGTATTTACAAAAAAAAAAAGTATATAAATATACTATCAGTTATTTGGTTCCCATAGTACAAGCTCTGCTTAGTTTGGGGCTGGATAGCGCTGTGTGAAATGTCCAGCAATATTTATTTATTTATCTACATACATATATGTTTGTGCTGTGTCTGGGTGTTTCTCTATACAGTGTGTCCCTGGATAAAGTGCAACCCCGAAAGGGGGTGAAACTAGATCAAAAATTATCGACAAAAAAATAGAAAAAAAAATTAAAAAAAAATTCGTATATACTTTATTGATGTATTAAAATGAACAGGCCCAGCGACCATAATCTACAACAATATAAGTTAAAAAAGGGTCTCTACCTGAGTGGTGACGTAATCAGTGGTCAACTTTAAATGCTCCTAGCCAGCACATTTTTTTATGTTAGAACGTAGGTTTTTATTTTATTTAAAAGCTATTATGATAGACAATAATAAAAAGTCATAAAAATTTCTAGTATTATAGGCTTAATTTTAAGATTTTTGGAGTTTATTGGAAAAAAACAGCCTAAAAAATGTAATTTTAATACAAAAATTAAACTTTAAGTCACGATAGCCACTTGTTTGTGAGTTATTTGTTATTTTATCGTCATCGTCACATATCTGACATGATTATGGTTTTTATTTTAACAAAATAGACCTACTACTTTGGAAGAAATCATTTTTTTATTAAATAGAGTCATTAGTGAGCAATAAAAATTTTAATTCATCAATAAAGTATATACTAAATTTTTTTAATTTTTTTTTTTCTATTTTTTTGTCGATAATTTTTGATCTAGTTTCACCCCCTTTCGGGGTTGCACTTTATCCAGGGACACACTGTATATTATATGTATTTACAAAAAAAAGTATATACGTATTCTATCAGATATCTGGTTCCCATAGTACAAGCTCTGCTTAGTTTGGGGCTAGATAGCTCTGTGTGAAATATTCAGCAATATTTATTTATTTATATCTAAATAGTGCCACGAAATACATAACCAAATAACTTGAGTTACAGTTTCATTCAAATTACAGGTACCGGGAGTTTACGTTAGTAGGTTACTCTTTTTTGGGGAAGAAATTGCAGTTATTCTGGATTTCAGATTTTTCCCTATATTTGTGTCACTAAAGCTACCAAATTTCAGCACTGTGGGGTCACTGGTATACCCTATGAATTTTGTCAAAGTTCAGTTTTTATTATAGCTAAAGGTCGAAATGTACTTACAAATACCTTTTATAAGACGTACCACTTGACCGAATAGTCCCATTTTGGTTTTTTTATCCCTCTTAAACCCCAATATCTCAACAACCCCCCCCCCCCCCCCCCCCCCACATTTTTAACTCATTTAGTCACACCAAAATTATGCCATCACTACCTACCTATATACCAAATTTCACGTTGATCGGATAAACGCTTCGAAAGTTATTCTAGGACAAACAAACATACATACATAATACATACATACAACACCGATTTGCCCAAGTTAATTTAGAGATCTCGCTCCGCTCGATCAATTAAAATTAATTATTGTCAATTATTGGTCAACGATTTCTTTTGCTTGTCAAATCCACTGTAGTGCCTGGTATATATGTATTTTTATATAAATTAGCTTGCCTAGTACCTATTTCATCTTCTTAGCTTAGTCAGACTTAACCTGCAGGAAGGACGCACAACTAACTAAGCTAACAAAATGGTGCACTAGTACTATGGACGCCTTCAATAGTTTTTTTACAAGATAAGAGGACGGCTGTACTAACCTAATGACCACCTAGACGCCTAGTTACCACTGCCTATAAATGAGTACTAACCTACAAGGCATCGCATTAAGCACTCTCGAGACAAAGGTGAAAAGTGGCTGTTATTTCAGAACTGTCTCAGAGTCTGTCTAGGCTTTAAATAATACGTGAAAACACAGTAAAACCCAAATAGCATCGTCCAAGTAAACTAGCACATTGCGACAGCCATATAAATCTATAAGCCAGGCACAGTGGCAGTCGGGCGAAGTGGCACTATCCACTGGGTTTGTTAGCCCCGTCTGTTTACACACTTACGTAACGTGTTTGTGCCGGGACAGACGCTGGGTTATTTGAGATAGCGTGCGAGATGTTACTACCAGGACGTCGGCCAAGAGGATGGAAATGGGGTTGAATCCATCTCTCAAAATGTAGGAGCAATTTTCGTATCGTTTTTAACTTTTATACAAAGTGTACAAACAGAACAGACTATGGTGTTTCTGAAACCATGTGTATGAAATTTATTAAGCTATTTGACTCTAATAAATGGGTTATTATACCAAATAAATCATATTAGAGTCAATATAAGAGAGTTGCTACTATATTTAGAAGTATATTTCCTTTTATTTTGATTGCACTCTTCATCTTCTTTTTGCATTTTAAAAGCAAATACTGTGTTTGTTTTACGGACTTAAATACCAAATTCCTGACGTAACTATCGCTAGTATTTTCCCATAGCCGCGCGAACGTGACGCAACTTAAATAGGTATAAAATATCTAATTAGAAAAAGCCAATGCTTGCAGTGACGTGACCATGCATAGGTCACATGAGTACAAATTGTGGACGTTCGGTTGTTGTGAAGTCAAAATATTGGCAAAATTCCTATTCGATCAGAATTCGTAGTTTAAAATCTTCCGCGACAATAAAAACCATAATAGCTTGTCCACTTTGCATAAATATAAATGAAACTGGATTAAAAAACAAAATACGGCACGAGCAATTTTAGACTCTACATGCATAGATACAATGTAGATCTTCGTTCAATAGTGGGCAGCTGACATGACAACACATGAACTATTATCGCTCGTTACATAATGCGGTAACCATAAAATTATTCAATCGACAATTTATTTATAATGTAAACATTTTCTAGCGTCACATCACATCTATTTCCAGAGTTGATCACTGTGCGTTAGTGACGTCATTTTTACAGCCCACGTTATTTCACCCGACAGTGTGTCAATGTGTATCAGCTTGTTGATAATATTGTGATATGTCCCGGTTGAGTTATATACATAATATATCATACGTAAAAGTAAAATACCTCAAAGGCATAAGTAAAGTTTGTTCAGACAGGCGTCAACCACACCACAGCGACAGCGACTAAAATGTGGCCGGTCACAAAATCGTATGAAAACGTAGAGTTTCATTCATAATCAGACAATAATTGTAACTTGCAACGGAGACAGAATACACAAACACGTACACCTTATGCAAAAAAACAACTCTTTTACTGTTGTACAAGCATGCTGTAGTTTGAAATGAGGAAGAAGACTGAAAAAGGGAAAGAAAGATGGAAAAACTTTCGAAATACCTATGGAATTATAATAATGCTGGTCGAGGAAATCGTGAAATCTTGAGGAAGTTTTTTAAGTTTAAAGTTCATAGAAGCCTTGTCCTATTACATTATTTTAAGTAGGTATAGAGGCAAGTACAGATTTTTGCAATCCCTTTTAACTTTTGATTCCCGACTTTGTGGCCCCTACAAATCGTCTATATCTCTAGAATAGTGTAAGCACTTGTCAAATACGAGTTCATTATCGATCTTAAATCAATAATGAACCAGTATCGTAAATTCTTAATACAAATGTGTTTTTGTTCAGTTTCTCCAGCAACTGATCAAAGACGTCTCAAGCAGAGCTTCTACCAATTTGGATTGCCAGAAACATAAGCTATCGACAGCTTTGCTATTCAATTACTGCCTGATACTAATTAGAACGTCAAATCAAAAGGGAACTCACAAAATCCCAATCAGCAAACACCGCTCGCCAGCTACAAGGCCTACAAGCAGGAAACACGAACCACATTGATGGTTCCGACATTTCTAACATGCACAGAAATTGCCACGCAATATCAACTCTTATTCGCTTGAAAAGACATTTTTCTATGAAAATTCACACACAATGAAGCTAAACTTCCAAAACAAAGATCAAAGCCAATTCTAAAGTGATCATGTAACAAAGGGTGACCTAAATTTAACGGTTGCGCCGCAGACATACTTCGAGGTGCACGAGATTAATGCGGCGCGTGTAAAGAAAATCTACAAACAGGCGAAAATATGAGTACTTACACTAATATGAATACAATACATAGTCGGTATGTTTTCGACAGGGAAATAAAAACACTAAAAACATTCTAAGCAAATAGCCAGACGTTCGCATATCCGCAACCATTTCAGTCAAACGATACTTATTTACAAACAATATGTACTACACAGCGCCGACGCATGAATGGACGGAAGGCTGACCAAAAAAATACTATAAGAGTATTTTTACATCCTATTTTAATATAATGTGACGTCATTGATTGGAGTGATTCATAGCTCGGCGGTCGGCACGTGGGGAGAGGCTTATGTCCTGTCACTAGGACCTTGACGCATAATAGTGCGAAATTATAATGACTCATCATTTAGAAGCGCCAAAATCTTCCAGAAAATTTAAGGTATGCATAATGTAGTATGAAATTACGAATTTGTATACTATTTTCTGTACCATAAAGTGGAAATTAATAATCGCAAGGAATTTATTCCTTGAATAATTTAACGGTACTTAATCATGCGAACCCTTATGTAGACAAACCGCATTCTCGATCGATCAAAAAAACACAACTTTCTTCTACCTGACGTCGCATCGGTTGGCAAATAATCCTCAAAGTCATCAGAGGCCCATAAACTTGTCGTAAGTTTAAATGCCAAAAAAAGGCACTGCAAAAATGCCAAGTGCCCGCCAAAAGATTACGCGAGAATTCGGTCGACAGTCTCGCGCTCGCAGACAAAGATTGATAGCAAACCGTGTTGCTATCCAAAACACTTGCAAACCAAAAAGGACTCTACACCTTTACGAGGACAGTGAAAAATCAGATGCCTGCATCGGCAGAAACGAGACAGGCCTGACGTCGAAGGAAACTTTACCCAAAGGTAGAGAAGTTAAGATTGAAAATTTCGCAGATCGATGTTTGCTCCACTTCGCTTAAACTGAAGACATGATTGAACGTCAACACGCCACGAGCGAGGTGCGTTACAAACATAATTATCGATAAATGTTTGTGTAAATAAAACCAGACTGGCAGTGATTTATTCTTACTAAGATTTATACTTTCACGATTTTGAGGAAAAGCAAACTGAAGAACCGTCATCAAAATAATGTGGTCCGCAAACATTACGTGAATGAATGCCGAGAGGATTTGCCTATTAATGCATCGGAAATTATTTGAATTACATATACGATCAACATTTATAATATTATTATTACATTTATTTATAATTTGTTTTATTATGTAGCGTCAACTAAGTATAGAAACGAGAAAAAATTAAGACGAAATAAAAAGTATGTCAAATAGAGAAATAACACTTACCTATGAATAATACGGACAATCTGCAAAGTTCTTTTAATAGAACAAACTAAAATAAAATAAAACGCGAATAGTTTAATTACAGGAATAACGTCTTACAGTGTAGTGTGTGTAGTTTAAGTACAGTCAGCCATCTTTATCTTAGTATTTTAATTTTAGTTTTGAAAATCTTTACTTGATTGCCAGTACAGGTTAATAACAATAAATAAGAATATTACAAAGAATCTTTGGAATTTCTAGCATAAATCTGTCTATCTATTAGGGAGCTACAGTACCATGGACAGATAGATAAGACAGACCGCGAGATAGATAATCAGACGGTCAGACAATAACTTGAAACTTATCTTAGTTATCTAAATATATGCATATGCTTAATACGTATATGGAACTAATTTTTAAATTAAAACTTTGTAACCTTAATTATTTGGATATCTGGGAGCCGTTGGGTGCCGGCCGCACAAGATCAGTAACTCTGGAAATTTATATGGAGGCGTTGGATTGTACGCAAAAGGCGGTGGCAATACTGGCAATAAAGGCTGTGCATCGGCGTCATATAGTCTCAGGGGATCAGTGACCTCATCGTTCGCGAAAGCCATGGCTTAATGGAATGTAAGACGCTCTGAAACAGGTTACTAGGATCTGGCACATGCATGGGAATAGGATATTGAAGGAAACGATAGAAGGGGTATTTAAGGACCTGACAGAAGGGATATTGAAGGAAATGACAAAAGATATATTGAAGGGCATGACAGAAGGGATATTAAAGGATATAACAATACAGCATAATTATTAAAACACCTTCTAGAATGAAAGGAAGAATGACTGCCGTAAATAAGGTCATTGTAAATAATATAACGAGTAGGTAGGTATAGGTAACTGAATTAATTTTAATACTTACTCATTTCAAAACAGGACAATAAAATCGTCACGATAACATAACATTTAATTTATGTAAAAATGAGAATAGAGCGAATGCAACGCAAATATTATTGTTTGAATAGTATGTAGGTAGTAGGTATTCAACAACTTTTCATACTAAAATAGTATTATTGGGTGCTTCCTTTCTTCTATCTAAATATTCAAATTCAAGAAATGTAGTCTACAGCATAATTTTTAAATGAATAACCCTATCTACGTCAAAATAATTCGCAATTTACTTTCCATGAAGGAAACACCTATTCATAGTAAATAATAACATCATAATACAATGTTCCGAACAAATTAACCTTACACTCGATTGGAATCGATTATTGATATTTATAGCAGTAAGTAATATCTAAATATTGCTGAAAAATTAAAGGAAACCCTCGTGATAAATATACAGTTTTCGTAAAATAAAGAAGCTGTTCTAATTTATAAATGCGCTGTATTTTTTATATATTTAGGTTCTAAGATGAAACAGTAATAATATGTGTAGAGACACAAGACGACTAAAATATCGAAGAGAATAGAGCTAAATAAACTGACAAAGGAAGACGTTACAATGTAGACGTCCACAAGCGTATCAAAGGATGTAAGAATTCCTTTGTACGAGAACCCTTTGCAAACAAATCGAGCCGAGCATCAGAAATAGGTCGCGATGGACGAGACGCCCGGCGCATAGTCGAACACTACACACATTCGCTATGTGACAGACAGACCGAATGACGAATTGAGAAGTTAGAAACGCCCTGAGTACAAAAAATGCGGCATCATTTTAATAACGACACCATAACTTAAACATAAATTAAAGTACTAAATTTATAATTAATTAACTTAACATAAATTTTGAAACTATCATACTTATGCACATTATTTTGAAGTTAAACTGATGGCAAATAAATATTCATTTTTTATTATACACCATTTGATTGCCAGGTGACAAGAGACAATTAATTTCGATGAACCTCATTTTCAATTTTGATTTGTGAACCATCAATCCGAAACATTGTGGCGATATTTCAAGAAGCTACATCATTATCACTGCAAGAAAAATAAGCTATGATTCAAAATAAGTGATTTTAGCTTATTTGAAGTAACACAATTTTGGGGCTGTCATGGTACAAAAATACTATCAACAAAGCAACTAACTTAGAATGAGTGACCTTCAGCTCAATTATAACTGGATCAATTGGAACTAAGGTTATGAACGTAATTTTATGAGATGCTCATACTCACCATATTTCAAAACTGACAAATCTTAGTAAATATTTAATTTTAGCCTATGTTCAGCAGTGGACGTCCTGTGGCTGATATGATGATGCTGCTTATTAAAATTAACACTGATGTTATTGCGGTACTAGAGAGCGCTTCTAGACAATATCTTCTATGCACCAGACAGTATTTTTGGCAATGCACCGTTGCTAATGACAGTCGCCTGCTGCTAAACGCAGTGTGTGCGAGTGAACGTATTAATAAACTAGCCGCTACTAATAAACTCAATTGTTATGTCTGTTTTTTACATAGACGGGTATTTTCAAATCCAATCAAAAAAGACAACGGTGTAACTAGCATAACCTTACTTCCTTACTTAATAATGTGATTTTGTGTGAGAATTATGCAATATTTTGATCTAAAATTATTTAATCTGGGAGGAATCACGCATTTGCCATTTAGAGAGATTTTGTCTGCAGCGGCCGACTTGGGTCCGGAGTCTGTTGATCGACTTCTAGACTGGCTAAAATCCTTATACTGCGTGCACGCAAACGGCAAAGTGTAAGCGGTACGTTCGCCAGCTGGTCACTCGTATCATATGTGTAAACTCAGTATAAACGGTCCCTCTCGCCGACGATCCGAGTGACGAGCGCGAATATGTAATCTAAACGCCCTTTTATGATTGCAATTAATAACAAATATAAATAAAAAAAATTAAATACCCGTAATACATTTCCATTTTACAGCTGTGCTCTTCACAAAAAAATCATAATTACAGCGCCCTGTGGCGAGTTAACACCTTAACACCTATCTAAGAACCATCACCGATGAATCACAAACCATTTACAGAAAACCGTATCTAAATCGGTCGAACCGTTTTGAAGATAAATGGGAACTATCGTTTTTTGCACACATAAACAAACAACCTCTCACCCTAAACGCATACACCCCCGTTCCGTCGTGGGTAAAAATGTTGCTTAGGTGAATCGAAGACTGGAAGATGAATGCCGTCTCTGGGACGAGTTTTAGCTATCACCTAATCCTAACGCGGTAGAACTCACTAGAACGTTGAAATATTACGAAATGTTGCGGCGAATTCCAAATGCCACGTTTTCAACTGTTCATGGAGACTTGTAGGAATTTAGAGTATTTCGTTATTTGTGAGCTTGAATGAAATTATACGCATACGACTATTGATTTAGCTATCGCGTGGCTACTTATGTAAGCATTTCAGTAAAACGTGGTTTGTTCTGGATAGGACCAAAGAATAATCTTTGAAACTATCATGGGAACACAATTTCCATTAAAAAAAGATATATTTACTATGGCTTGTTAGTTTTGTCTCGATCATGGCACATGCAACTGAGCCAAAATATTGGGACTCTCATATATATACTTACAGTTTCAAAAGTTATTCTTCTCGTTTTTAGTGAAAATATAGGTCAGAGAATGTTGGATTAAGGAGTGCTGATCAGCGTCCTCAGACAGGTACAAAATCCGCGGGCATTCGTGCAGTAGCGAGATGGGCAGACGTTGTAACAAACAAAGTAGAACGACAATAGCACAAAACCTTATAAAATAATAGCACAGAGAAAGAGAAGCTTATATCCAGCAGTGGATGAAGTCAAGCTGAAATGATGATTTGTGATTGAATAGATATTCATTCATGGTCATTATTCCTGGGTTACTTACTCTGCCTCTACGCGTAACAACAACTCGTAACCTCGTTTCGTGAAAATTCGTACGCAGTCAATCACATTAAGACCCTGCTAAACTGCGTACAAACTCGGTTGGTATACGTAGTTTCATAGGCGATTTGAGAGTTGATTACAAATAGTAAATGTATTACACAGGTCCCTGCCCCCAGGTGCTGCCAGGATTGTGTGCGGTATCGCCAGATACATTGAGCGTGCTTACGACACTTTTAACATTGAAAACCGATACAAATGCGTTTTTCGTGCCAATGTTTGTGGAACGGGCTCATTCGTGCTCGAATTTACATTCCGCAATACTGTCGTACATTCGGCAATCGATAAACAGAATTGCATTAAACTCTGTCTTTATATTGACGACCTCCGTGGAGCATGATGGTTTGAGTCCCACTGCGGGACAAATGTTTGCATGATTTGCAAATATTAGTTCCGAAATATTTACATGCAGATTTGTCCCGAGTCTGGTCTTCGTAATTCCTGTTACACACGACCACGACAATAGAATCCTACTAGGATTCCTGCTGAGTGTTATTTACTTTTTTTTTATGGATGGCTATAGTTTCTACCTACGGCTTCGGTCGTAAGGTACCCTGATAAAAAGTTGCCTAGATGTTATTTTCGAACTATCTGTTCCAAATGTTATACGAATTACAGCGTAATTTAGCAACAAACGTATATGTTTGTATACATTAATTATACTTACGCTATAATTCACAATAACAACTTATCAATCACATCAACAAAATTGCAAAGTAATACAATTTACTATTTTCATTGCCTTTCCAGAGTATTTGAAACTAATAGTTAGTAAAATACATTTCGAAATGACCTGGTAAACAAACCCAAATAATGACTCGGCGGCATTTTCCTGCACATGCAACGGCGGCGCTCAGCGCTCGGCAGACGACGTTTTCAAAGAGCAAGGGGAAAGTATAGAAGGATTCTTTCAACCAACATTCGGGGCACCTCAAATTAATGACTCCTCAACACGATACAACTTGGTATTTTAACTCATTCACCATCACATAAAGAAATTCGCGGGCAACTCTTGGACGCGTGCACGTCCAAGAGCACGGACCGGGAAGGGAGGCCTACACCCAGCAGTGGGGATGATGACCATTACTGCTATTCTATTTTATTCCGCAAGAGTTTTGGCATATTTTCTCCATACACGTTTTCAGATCGAAGTGTACAAGCACTACTTCACTCTCATTAACGAAGCCTACAAAATGAACGGTATTCTGTAAATAGTCTGTTACTTATTGTGGCGGTGCCTACAAAATGTATTTCAATATTACACAAAGATTAACTGGAAGAGAATGCTTACTAGGATCGTATGTTTTTTTTCTACAACACAGAGATGGAACAATCAAATAAGAGCACCTGATCGCCTATCTATAGCGTAACATTGCCTTGTAGGTTACGCACCTTAGGAACGTTCACTGCCTTGCGTCTATCAACTTTTAGCATACAGGTGTAAAGACTCATGTGCCTGTAACTTCACCGGCACTCATACCTTTTTAACCGAAACACAGCAATGGAGCGACAGAAATAGGTATGGAGGTAGTACTTCGCTGGGCGAGCCCTTTCACAAAGAACTCTATTGAATTTGTGGAATATAGAATATTATTAAAATTATCTTCTTTTTTCGTGTGAATGGCCATAGTACCTGTACCAATAGAGCGCGACCTATGCACTCCTCTTCATTGCCTGGTTTAAGTCTATTCATGTGCTCTTTTAAAAAAGCTAAATATGAATTACCAATAGGATAGAATTACAATTTACAAAAGGACTCTTTAATGCGTGGGATTTTCCGCTACAGCGAGCAGATTTGTTCAGAAGGCGTTCACCTGAGATAGAAACCGACAAAAACCTACATGCTGACAATAAACTAATAGACATCAAATCAAATAATGACTAACGTTTCTCAAAGTTGATTGTACTGAAAGCAATACACGTGTTCGCAGTACGTTTTATGTCCTTGCGTTAACTTTACGCTCTCTGGAGGGTCGTCGACCGTCGAGTGTCTAGTCTGTTCTGTACAGTTCCTTCTAAGACTTATATTCTTTGTCTGTCAAAACGTAGCGTGTTTTGGCGTCTGCCGTTTTATTGTTCCATATATCGGTCACGGTTTCGTTTCCATTATGATTGCGCCGTATATTTTCTAATGTTTTACTTTATCTAGCTTTGCGTTGAAAGGTTGACAAATTGTAAAATATTTGCGCAGTTGCGAATTGATTCTTGGAATCAAAGTTGGGTTATTTGACGTAAATTTTACACATACCTAGATTCTGTTATGACTCGTTCAAACGTTCTGAATGAAGAAAGAATGGGAACTTACAGAATAGGAGAAAGACCTTATCCGACATGACAGCTTGATAAGAACAATCATGAAAGGAAAAATAGAAGAAAAACGAAGAAAGCTACGAATAGGCTGTATACATGAGCCCGATAAAGGAGAAGATCCATGTCATATAAGGTTAGAGACCTGAAAACGACACAAATGGTGAGAGTTTCTTATGATGCGTCGACAAGAGTGAGAGATTCTCATTGCAGTTGCTATTTTAACATATAAAATGTAAATAAATATAAAATACGCACTTATTGCGTTCATGTGCTTATTGTTAACTAAGGGTTAGGATTACATAGATAGATAGTCAATGCAAGTATTTTTTATACTGAGTAAGAGTTCCGAAGTTCCAACATTGAGAATTAATATATTTAATAGTGAAGTGAACCAATTTTACAATTTTGTTTACATTTTAAACGATTTATTTTTTCCAATGTTTTCGATAACTTTTACAATATAAAAATACAATCGCCCACAAATAAACATTGCCACATTTGCCACTTGGGTTAGCGGACTGGGCCGAAATCAGTTGGTAACACTCTTGGCAGATAAGATTACGTACAAACAAGCTGTTATCACGCAGATCTGGGTCGAGATAGGGTATTTTAGTGCACCGCGACACGGCATGCTAACATTGTTTTCATACTAATGATAACAACTTTATTGTGAGGCGATACGCTCGAGGTTAATTTGTAATTGTAATCTCTGAGCACTGATGTAAGGGGGTATTTTATGTACATCATTTGGTTACCAAATTATATGAAAAGGAGTAAAATTTAAAGAATTATTAAGTTGAGAAAAAAAAATGATGTTTAAAATTAGGCTGCGTTATTACAAATCTAAACATCTTGACGCATTGTCAAGTAGATTTGTACTTTTTAGTGAAAAAAATCATCATATTCATGAAAAGTTATGAATTTTTTATTTTGTCTATGTCAAAATATGACATAGACCTAAATAAAACCAACCTAGGCACATTATTCTAAACAAGGTTCAAGCTTAGATTTTTTTACAAAAGTTTTTGCTTGAATTCACGCCTGAACATATTGTTCAACACGAGATCCTATATGGTGTAAACGTAACATTATTCACAGTATATCAGCAAAGGCGACATCGCGATTCCAGGACCCCTTTTGTCGTGGGGAGCAAATAGACGAGACTGCATTGACTGCATTCTACAAGTCCGGTGCATCGCCCCCTATTGGACATTCGGAATCAATGCTTTACATACTGGATTTATGCCTTTATGGTATTGATTTGGATGTTTTGAATTCAAACATGAAGTGTACCAGCTACGTAACATGAACGCCAAGCCGTGCTAGCATGATCGCCCTAGAGAGTAAAAACATTCGTACGCTACGGGCTCCCGGATTTTTTTTCTTGCCACATTCTTAATGTAGATGTTGAAATTTACTACTTCTAATGTCAATATGAGAATGCAAATAGAACAGTGCGAACTGCTCGACAGAAGCCCTAGACCGGCAGTGGGATTCACTGGGCTCTCTAGAATAGATTACCTAATGGTCCGAGCGGAAGACCAGCGCTGGCTGATACAACAGCCAGCACCATCCTGAGCTAGGGTTCATTTTGCGAAATACTCATCCATTTTCTTATTTTGTTAATTGTGTATGTGACATTGTTGCAAACAAATGCGTTTTCTTTCTTTCTATACAAGCGGAAGGTTGGAGGAAGTGTTTGTTCCGCGATTAAACATTTTTGACTAACAAAAAAATATAGAGCCAGTCTTTTTAAAACTCGTTACTCGTGCATGTTTCCATGTTACTAATGAATGGGTTTTTGTAACTGCAGCCGTCTAAGATATGTCTCATTTAAGGCGAGCCTACACACTTGCGTAGGTGCTTTTAATGAAGTTGCCTTTGGCTCATTATCATTAGAAATTTTTTTGGTTCACAGACAATTTATAGCGGATTAGCTACTATAATTAAAGCCGCTGAATTCAACGAATGCAATGTTTGAATTGAAATAGTTAATTGAATAAGTGCCAACTTTAACACAAATTATGCAAATGTGAAATTGTTTTCAGAAACTGTGGTCTCAAAACAACACTGGAGTCTCAAATCTGTTGTGAACACAATAGGTACCAAACAACAGAGCGCCCACATGCTTTACTCAATTGCATTCAGGAATTGTTTTAATGATCCCTTCGAATTAGATGTGTCTTTTGATGTCAGACCGAGTGGTATCTCTTTGAAAATGCTGTCTATATATATATATATATATTCACTATATATCATTCACTAGACTATACACATTCACTATACTATATAGTCACTTGTATGATCCGGATAGCCCGGGAGGTAATGATGGCTCAGGGCCGCCGGCAGGCGGCGGGTATCCGGCGCGCGTCCCAACCTTAAGTAGATAAACTAGGGGCCGAACCCCTAGTTCGTAACACCTACAGCCCTATGAGTTGTCAACAGTTTAATGCCTATGCTTATAAAGAGCCTACACTACTTCTCTGTCTCTGTCACTCCATGCATAATTACGTACAATGCGCGCACTAATTAGAGGCGCGCAAAGAGCAACTAGGAGCTACGTGTGTGAACTACGAAACAATTCTGTTATAGGCGATGGTTACCACTTAACATCAGGTGGGCCATACATAAGCTTGTTCCATTTCCATGTAGTAAAAAATGTTACAATTTAGACGTAATTTATTTTCTGTATTGTTATGTACCTATTCTAAAAGGATCATTAAAAAAAACAACCAGCCTTGTTTTCTTGCCTTTCTTTCCTGGCTTGGTCGCGAAGGAACAGGCAGTAAAATTGACGTTTCAAAATGATCCTTGTAATTTTAATGAATAAAAATATTAAAAAAAAAATAAAAAAATAAAAGGTTATGTCGAGCATTTCCGAAGTTTCGGTCACAAACGTCATTGTTGGAAGCGAGAAACTAGTCTAATGGTTTAACTTTTAATTTTAATGGTTTAATGGTTAACTTGGATGGGCAGCTTTCTGAAAATTAGATGACATACTAAAAACCAAACGTATTTCACAATGTCTTAAACACGTCTCTATAAACAATGTGTCCTGCCAACTATGATTTATGGTGCCGAGACGTGGAGATTCACGAAGGAGACTGTGCACAAAATAAGTGTAGCACAGAGAGCCATGGAGCGCACCATGCTCGGCATCACATTCTTAGATCGAGTTCCTAATACCGAAATTCGCAAGCAGACTAAAGTACAAACGTCAGCAAGCAAATATTGGAGCTCAAGTGGAGTTGGGCAGGACACTTAGTCAGCGAGATGGCTCGACGACATCAATAAGTCCGTGGTTCATACTGGCGCAGGATCGGGAAGAATGGCAGAGACGAAGAGAGGCATATGCCCAGCAGTGGGTCGACACGGGCTGAAAATGATGATGATGATGAAGTGTCATTTTATAGTAAGTATTTAATGAATACGTGTTTATTATTATACATTTTGAACGTGACTTAGGAATTATTTTCAAACAAGAATCGTGTTTCCTCAACTTTGACATAATATTTTTATTACAAAGTGAGTGATGTATTATACCTACTCGTGAAAATATAATAGGTCGGATATGACCTGTGTCAAAATACTATCAACATGAAGAATATAAGAACAGAACCAAATGATACAACATTGGAATATAGTTCTGTCGAAATATTGATCCAGGATTTCTAGTATTTTTGAGTGTAATGTTTCAATATAAAGTGAAACTAGGAGCTTATTAATTAAACTCATTATTATAGTATATGCATAATATAATAATTATTTGGCATTATATGGTCGATTCAACTATTCCTTGTGTAAGCGTTCGTATAAAGTTATCACGGCATGCGAAATGACAGATGTCAAATCGGACCTATTAGATTTCCTTTAGTATAGTTTTACTGGGATCATAGGAAGCTAAGATAGTATATGGACCCTTAAATTTTGAGTTTCCGTAAAACTTACGGATGCGATTGCTGCGTATCGATGATGCAATAAACGCTAAAAGAATGCATAGGTTTGTTTGTCTTTAACACTTGACTGTATCTACGGTGCGGACAAGAAAAACGGCCGTGAAACGTTCCATGAGTGTGAGCGAGATAGAAAAACAATTCCAACGAATTGGTATCAATATTGAACGTACAAATTGAATTTTGGACTTTGAACGTGTTCGTTCAATGAAATAACTCGCAAAAAATTTGCTACGCAAACCTACACATACAGAACCGGTTTGACCCCACTTGAATCAAAATATAAAACAGCGTTATTATTCAAATCGAGTTTCATTCAAATTTAAATCATCAATAACTTTTAGTTTTTCAAAACCAATATCACACACTTAGTTTAGACCCTGAACTTGTGCATAAGCGCACAAAACGGCGCATGGAGACAAGGAGGGCTGACCCCAAAATAAATAGGACACAAGGCAGGACAAAGAGGAAGAACGTTCAGTTTTTTTTACCTGTCCTTAAACGGTTGAAGCTCCACACAGTAAAATCATCAGTTGTCCGGTTAGCAACGGCTGGCAAAACAAACACCATTCGCAGGTAACATTTGTTTTCCCTATACATATCTGTAGGCAACCCACAGAACGGAAAGATTTAAATGTTTATGTAAACAGATGCACTTTGAAGGATATTTAGAGCTTATTAAAATTATGTTTGTCCAATTTTATCGAGTTATGCTTAATTAAAGTATTGAATAAGTGTTCCGTAAGTTAAAGACTGAAGATATGAGCGTACAACCCACTATGGATCGAAAGTCTAAGTTAGTTTGCAAATTTGTTGTAACTATAATAAGGACTTTATCTGTCTTTGTCTAGTTAAAGCCAAATTGGTAGATGTTCCCCTCGTGTAGAGTACAGTTTACAGATAATAGACAAAAGTGCTTACAAAAAGAATATGTATGTACAAAGGCAAGCTTAACCCTAATAAAAGTTTTCTTTCAGCAAGAAAACTTCCAGAAACACCTCGTTGACCAACCCTATAAAATAAGTCATAGTTTTCAAACATAAAACATTAGCAACGCATTGCGCCTGTCTCAATCGCCAAACCAGTATAAAATGGTAAACAGAACCAAATAGTCAGATGTAAAATGTACCTTATATATCCAAGAATACGACCTAAAACTCGAGGCGTTAGATGATAAATTAGTTCTGCCGTAACCTACAGGCATTAAGACTATTATCGCCGTCAAAACAAATAAGTACTTACTGCCTGAGATTAACATACCAGGCGGACGGTAATGCGTGTTTTCTGCAACACATTTTCACACCGGTTTGTTTTTAACTTATTTATTTTAATTTTCATTCTTTACCACATACTTATTCATCGGAACCCAGAATGGGCTGAAGAAGACCGGCAGGCGCGGATCTGACACTCGTACATGGCTGCGATGCGACTGCTGTGAGGGATTTGAGTTTTTCTATGCAGCTCAACCTCTAACTCAATATACCTATTTATTTGTTTATCTAATCTATTTATTTGTAATACTATTGCTTGATCCTTGTTGGATTTTTTTAATAAAGGAGAGTTATTTAACGTACAAGAAAACAATCTTGAAATTACGAATTATGTAGGGTTATCAAAATAAAAAATAGTTGTTGATATAAATAATAATAATAAATATTGCTGGACAATTCACACAGCGCTATCTAGCCCCAAACTAAGCAGAACTTGTACTATGGGAACCAAATAACTGATAGAATACTTATATACATTTTTGTAAATACATACTTATAATATATAGAGAAACAATCAGACCCGGAACAAATATCTGTAAGTCATGCAAACATTGTGTTCCGCGGTGGGAATCGAACCCGCTACCTCCTGCGTCTCAGCCGGCTGCACCACGGAGGTCGTCAAAGATATGACACAAGTCGCAAAGGATTCAGTTTTAAAATATCTTGAACCTCATTATTTACTGTAAAATCGAGATTCGTTATATACATTATCGTATTATCGGAAGCTAGTATAGCGAAAATATATATAAAAGGCCCAATTAGGTCTCTTTAGCCATGAAAGAAAGTGCCTATCCTATCCAATCTGACGCTTACTCAAATCATCTTTTCTAGATGTAAAGGCCCATGTTGATGATGATGTTAATATAAAAGGACAAGTGACGGTACCTCGTGTATCGTATTTATTTATCAATGGATCGCGAACATCATTTCTAATTTTGCATGGAACTGAGTTCACGTGATTTACAAAAGTAAACAAACAATCGTAAATTCTATAGATATTCTGTCACAAGTCCACAACATCTTTGTTGGAAACTTTGGAAAGTTTCCAAAACATGGGCTTTTTTGAAACTTTCTGCCTCTGCCTACACGTTTCAAAAGAGTGGGTAGTCAATAATTTTACAGCATTGTAAATCTACTCGTAAATAATTATTTATATTGATTTCTCTTAATTCAATGTCATCATTCAAGTCTGATTATATTGGGAGTTTGAGTTATGAATTATGTAGATAAGAAAGTACATGAACCCTATAAGGGCACTTTAATAATAACAATAACGTCAAGACAAAAAGTAATAAATAAAATAATGAAATATTCACGATCACGAACGATAAGACAAAAATTTTATTTCCAAAAATAGAATCAACAATATAGTTTGCTAATGAGATCTGCACTAGGTGCAACAGTTATATCGCGAAGGCCGAAGAACATTACCTGTCCTTGTAAATTTTTAGGTTATTATGTATAAGTAGGTATATTATGTATAATACGTATTTTTTGTATAATGTATTATGTTTATCTGTAATGTAGGCACCTATAGTTTATAGGTATTATTTTAATATGTATAAGTATTTTATTTATTATTGTATATAGGTAAAGGAAATGAAAGGAAACGGGGGAGACCTTTGCCCAGTAGTGGGACAGTATGGGTTATTAAATGGTAGGTATATATTATGAATAACTATTAGTATTAGTATTTTACTCCAATGCCCTTTTCTGTGCAAGTACCCACCACTATAATAAACTATCTCTATCTTCAAAGGTTTGCTGAAAGAAAACTCTTATTAGAGTTAAGCTCGCCTTTGTACATGTACATTTTGTAAGCTGTTTCTTGTCTGTAAATCTATTTATGTAAGGAAAGGCTCTGTATAATTTTACAAATGTGAAACAGAGAAAACGTGCTAGACTAAACAGAAAATACATAAATAAAAAACAGATAATGGTTCTTTCTTCGTCTTATAACTGGTCCGTTATTGCTTCCAGTGATAAGGCCGTCCATTTTATATGTTTATTATTCAGCCAAAGCAAAATATGACACAGGTTGTAGAAAATCATTCTTCTCTGCCTATTTCTAAACGGCTCTAACGTGATTTGTCGTGTACGTGATAACATTGTCAATTGCTCGATCACGTCTTATACGTGAAATTTACGAAATAATACTTTCCTATTCCAGTGTTCAATTCAATTGACCATTCAACTCTCAGAGCAAGTGAGATCCAGCTTTGTATATCTTTAATATTGTAATGAGTACCTATCGGTCGCAGAGAAATAATATGCTAAGCACAATTCATGTTTCTACACTATCTTTTGATAACCACTTACCTACTCAAACAGGATGAGACGATGAGACCCACAACACAGGGTATCCTAGTGTGGGGACTAGTATTGTTTTACCTAAACTAACTACTTAATTTCTTTAAAATGCATACTAGATAAGTACATAAATATATTGTACACGATGTTATTTTGTTGCAAGTAAATAAACTTCGTATTTGCATCTAATTGACATAGAGATCCCTTTGACACCTGTCCTAAAACGATGTTTGAAGAAGCAGGAATGTCAGAGAGGTAACACTTGTTTACCAATATACATGCCATTGCGCAACGCGAACGTTGGCACTGCACTGTGGCGCATGCGTATAGTGGAAATATACGAGCAGGAAAATAGCACGTTTCCGCCCCGCTATGCCAATCTGCCGCCGGGAGGGGTCAAAAACTTTTACATCACTCATGCTCTGAAAGTAGGTTATTGTTAACTTGAAAACTGCTCCGAAAACGCGATTTCCGGTCCTAAGTTTAAAAACTAGCTGTAATATTTCTTTTATCCATCCTGGAGACGGAGAAAGCCAATAACAAAGTAGAAAAATGAGATATGGCGGCCCAAAGAATGAAGGATTCAGAGCTTCTTTATCTTTTGTGCAAAAGTAAACATAGATATTAATTTTGATTGATGGCATTTTATTCGTGGTATTATTCTCCTGAACTGGATAAGCATAATATTATTCAACTTTCGCGTTCACTGTACATTATTTCTGATTTAAACGGGTATTTATCGCATATGTAGGTACCTTTTTGGATAAGCATAATCCAACATTCAATAAAATCTCAATCTAACAAGTCAAACATTAAGTCTAGTCTACATTATCACCCAAGTAGAAATCTTATCAGCAACCTTGACGCTAGCCTAATCGTTCCATACGCGAAGACCACCCAAATGCAAATATACGCCTAACAACATTAACGTTATCAAAATTCACGGTCACTCTAGGTATGTTCGATCCGCTTTTAGCAACAATGTAGTATTTTCGCGTGATTTCTCTTTAAAATATACGAAAAAACCAAGAAAAGATGGTGAAAAATTTAACTTTCAAGACGTCTGGAAATAACTGTATTCAAAACTTAATAGATAAAGGAAAAGGATAAAGGTTAGCTCGGGCTGCTTCCAATAATTTTCCCAAATAACATACCAAGAATAAAATAATACTTCCTGTGCATGCAAAAGGAGATTTTCGTTATGCTGACATCAGCAGCGGACGAAGTGTTTGACCACATCTGATGCTAAATATGGGTGGTCTTAGATGCTACGTCGAAGTTCTGCATTCGTGAAGTCGCCCACTGTCGTCCTGTCTGAAAAACAGCGGCTACACAGGACTTCAAATTCCCCGTTAGGGATATCCTCAAGTATCTTACTCATCTTTGAACCTCCGTGGCACTGTGTGAATAGCCGGCTGAGACGCAGGAGGTCGCGAGTTCGATTCCCGCCGCGGAACAAATCTTTGCATGATCTACAGATAATTTGTACCGGGTCTGGTTGTTTCTCTATTTAATATACGCATGTATTTGAAAAAACCTGGTATATGTATTCTATCAGTTATCTGGGTTCCCATAGTACACAAGCTTTGCTTAGTTTGGGGCTAGATAGCGCTGTGTGAAATGTCAAGCATTATTTATTTATCTCTAGATCTGTGAGGATACTGCACGAAAAGGAATCAAATGCAAGTCCAACTACATTCGCCGGCCATCAATAGAAAGGAGCAGAAAATCAACAGTGCGCTAATCCTCTTGCGTTTAAAGACGCAGGCGCTCGCAATCCCACGCCGCGTGTCGCTGCCGTTATTACGTAACTAGTAAACGCACAAACAAACGATTCGTCACGACGATGTAAACACGTGCTGGGTGTAAACTTAGCTCCGGTGTCATTGTGGATAAGTACATTTGACGCCTAACCGTTTTAGTTTAACCAAACAGGATAGAACTGACTAGAAGCCGAGATTACTTTTTCAATGTCTGTATTATTGCAATAATCAAATATTATACCGCACAATTGTATTTAATTTGTATCAATATACTTCTAATTAAAATTTTATCTGCATATTCTCAATAAACAATACTAATTAGTCTTATTTATATAAAATTACTGTATTGTTATTTATATTCTACTTGAAATTAGACAGGGGTAGTGCAACTCCCTATAGGAGCCTACAGGCTTTTCAGTCTAGTTTAGGCAACTGAGGCTTAGCTAATTACATAATTGTTTCAGATTATAGCAACACATCATTTTAATTTTTGTTAAATGTATCTCTACCTAATAATACCTAATAATGATGTATTGAATTTTGTCAAATAAATATTCTTATTCATAAACTGACCACAAGCGTGAACTTTTGACAGCTTCTATAAAAATTCTGCCAAAAATCTATCCTTATGGTTGATTAATTTTTCTGGTATAACGGGCCTAAGGGCCGATTTCGACATTTTCTTCGGAAACAAAGTTTATTAAAACCACGTTTTGTTTAACTGAGTTCAAATGTTTTACTTGATCTCGGTTTTCATGAAACCGAATTCACCAGCTCCGTTTTGATTTCGTTTACTAAAACCAAGTTTATCTAGAATCATAGACATAGAATTTGCAACATCAAACAGTGTCTTGGTGCAACTAAACTTATCAATGTCGATACGATCGAAACGCAATTGTCAAACAAAACTGTCATAATCACGTTTTGTTTGTCGTTACGCCGCCCCATTCGTAGTAGATCTGATTTTATCATTAATCGACTCCAATACAGATATAACTGTTGGTTTCGTGAGACGAAATCTAGACACAAAATCCTTGTCATCAAGGGTGTCGAAGTGTTATTCTCCTTCGCGTATCCATCTTGGACGACGAACAAAGTATTCATCATCACTTTCGTCAAAAGCCAACGCTCTTTTCATTCTGGATATAAACTATATGAATAATATAAAAAAATACTTCTGTAACACTTATTTCACAAAATAAAGTCAATGACACTTCTTGACTTTTGATTGGCATCTCTCTAAACTCGTTTAGATGAGCTAAACGTCGAAAACTGGACGTTCAGAATTTGAACCGCGTTTAGCTTTAACTGCGTTTAGTTGATGTTGGTGAAATGCAAACTGTAGCCTTGAACTCAGTTAAACGCGAAAACTGAGTTTAGCTTGAACTGATCGCGTTTAGTTTCGACGGTGAATTCGGCCCTTAGACTGCTAATTGTTAAGGTTGTCAGGAAGAGATCGCTCGCAGCGATATGACAGCAGATTGTTCTTCACGATTTTTAATTTTATTTATTGTTAAGATGTTCCAAAGTTTACTTATGTATTACTATGTTGATTAAGTTTTTTGATGTGGGCAATAAGAATTTGGTAACTCTATTACCGGTTAGTAGGTCTAACTTTGATGAGGCGGATACAAGATAGTATGAAATGCAAGGACAGGCCTAGACGGGGCGCCTAGTTGCTTATAACGATTCAAGAAGCTGCCCTCTCCACTCTACCCTGTATAACAAAAGTAGAAATTCTCCAAATATTGCTACTGTATGGTAGGGCACGTTTCTAAGGTGCCTGACCTACGAGGCAATACTTTGTTATAGGCGATGGTTACCACTAACATCAGGTGGGCCATATGCTTGTTGCATCTCCAGGTACTATAAAAAAATAATTAGATTAATTATTATGTCTAGTTAGACAGAGGGTTCTAAACTATTTCTATTCTATCATGAGAAACTATGAAATAAACTCGGTAAGTAACGACACAGCAAATAAAATACTTGAGATAAACAAACGCCAATCTCAAGGCATGTATTTATGGCCGATTTCTATAAACGTCGGTAACCACCAACGACACGAATCTTCTTGAAAAAGTGCTTTTTAAAGAGAAACGAGTCGTTATCGATTACCATGTTTATAGAAACCGGCCATTAGACTATTTACTTCGACACTTTGTTATTATGTTTAGAGTACATTTGAGCTATAGGAATATTTATTTGAATGATAAATTAATAAACACTTAACCTTTCGATTATATTACAGAGTACTACGCCTTATCTAATAAGTAAATAAACAGCAGCTAAATGAGTTGTTTACTAAGAACTAATACACCTGCTACTTTTTGCATAATTCGTGGTATCATCATCATTGGCAGCTTAACTGAGAGCCAACTGCTGGGTATAAATAAGCCTCCTCCCTCAAACGCCTCTCCAACCGATCCTGTGCTATCCGCATCCAGGGGTTACCCACTCCGGCCTCTACATCGTCTACCCACCGGGCTGATGGTCTGCCACGGCCTGTTTATATTATTCTTGACATAATACTTTCTAACTTACGAAATAAAACTGCCTGACAATAAAGAGATGTTATAGACAAACAGCTGAACGTCATAATAATCTTTTAATGCGATCATCATCATCGTCAGCCCTTCTTATCCCACTGCTGAGTGCTGGGCCTATGCCACTAATCGTTGTCACCATTCGCATGTCTTGCACTGTCTTGGCCCACGTACGATAAGGGGTTTTACTATAACATCGTCGATCCATCTTGCCAGCGGACGACCTGCATTCCACGTACCATCTCGGGGCCACCACTCAGTAAAAACCTCACTCCTTCTACTACTTACTTTAGCCAACTTTCGATTGCAATACGATCTATTGAGGCAGCATAACCTTACAGCTATTGCATTGACATCGAAACTTTAATTTAACAAGATTTACCTAATTGGGAGTTAGTTTGAGGTTGAGTTGAGGTAAAGAAAGAAGAAAAGAAAGAAAAAATACGTATTAATGCCACCACAAGAAACAAAGGATACAAGAAAAAAAAACTATTGCTTATGAACTAAAATTATACCTAAGTAACTGCTAAGTGTGTGATGGCAAATGGGTCATCAGCTACGCATGTTGCCTTGCTGCAGCGCTGGTCTTCTGCTGAGGCTAGTGTTGACCTCACGGACTTAATAGTGGATCCTTTTAGGATCTGATCTCATATAGCAAAGAAACCAGTATCGTGAAAGGATACGTTAACTATAGACTCTATCCTCTAACTATCCTCGATGTTACTTGTGAATTGCAAATACGTCTTACAACATACGAGTATGTCTGTCTTCGCACATTTTTATGATGACCATTCTAGGGCACTCTCCAACTGAGTTTATCTGTTCGAATCATAACCAAGAACAGTACAATCAGGGTTCGTTCATATTGTCCGTCCGTGTACGCCTCACTGACTTCGCTGTCAGTATTCGCAACACATGCCACGATATCATGGGGTAAATGTGATCATAGGGTTCATTACTGAGGTGTCTCGGTCCTCCCCAGTTTACC
The DNA here is from genome assembly GCA_963924445.1 of Philereme transversata. NCBI lineage: Eukaryota > Metazoa > Arthropoda > Insecta > Lepidoptera > Geometridae > Philereme > Philereme transversata. Next base: position 34,085,824 of record OZ004339.1, on the reverse strand, counting down.
ATCATTATCTGTGTATAAGTTTCTGAATCATTAGTGTTTGAATCACATGGTCAGTAAATACTTCAGTAGCAAGTCCATTACAATCTTTTCTGCTGATGTTTACTATTTCCGTTTGACTTTGTTTTAGCGAAAAACGTCCATTATGCATTTAGCGTTTGGTTGTTTATTATTACCATAATTTCATTTAATAAACTCGTTTAATAATTTTCATTATTGTAATAATGTTTTATATCATACTGGCTGCCAATGTACGTCACCCCGGTAAAATTGTCAATCGGCCATCATTAGCTGCATGTATGAGTAAATTAATTTTCTTCATAATTTCTTTTTGCGTGATTTTTTCCGATATTTAAATAGTTGTTCTGCTATTCCAGGCGGAGACAAATCCAACAAATCAAAGATCATCGAAATCGGTCCAGCCGTTCTTGAGTTATAAATGGTGTAACTAACCCGACTTTGTTTTATATATAGTTATTATACCGGTGGCTGTGAACAATTATAGACAGAAGAGTCAAGATGTAAGGTTTCTTGAGGAATCATAATTGAATACAGTTGCGTAACTGCCATTGCCAATAATCAATCAAAGATCACATAGAATGAAAATTTGCGATTTCTATAGAGGACCGTTACCAAACATCTCTACAAACAAAAACACAACGTTTTTCTTTCTCTAAATAGTATTTTCTATTTACTCGAAAACAAAACGGTTTTTTACATTTGTGATTTGAGGTCTCATCTCTGAATCTGTTGCGAATATAAATAAATAATAGAAATAAAATATTAGAAAAGGTATATCAGTAGAACGTAAGAATCAGTTTCTAAACGATAAGTGTTTGTCTGAGTCACATGTCAGTCGCTTGCAAGTAGTCATAATAGAAGGTATTGAGGTCATGGGACTGTAGACACGGCTGGGTGGCGATCATAACAGCATACACCGCTAATTTATAGAGCTTGTAAAGTATATTGATTGAAAAATTTCGTAATTTCAATTGGTATAAATACGGAATTTATCAACTACCGTTTTATCGGTGATACGACCGGCAATGTTTCGATTCAATTCGTGAACCTTCATCAGGTAACACCGATAAAACGGTACGTGAAAAATCGCGTATTTATATAAAATCTTTCGATTGAAATAAACTTTAATAAGCACAAGTCGGTTAAGGTTGTACGTATAAAACACGTGGTCAAGACGTTAAAGAAAAGCATCGTAAATTCGTAAGAAAACCGGCAAGCCACTGAACCAAAATTTCTAAGGAATCGGTTAGTATTATATGCGGCAATGCGCTTACAATTCCAACCTGTCTTTTGAACGCTAACAACTATGTATATATGCAATATCTAATATAAGTACCTACATTTTGCATAGTTAGTTGTTATCACAGGGTGTTAGCCTTCACATGGAAGTAATTTTTTGACTTGCATTTGACTACACCCTTGAGAGATATCTTCGTACTGAGTAAAGTAAGTAAGTATTGAACACCGCCGTAAAGTTGCAAGCCTATCGATCTTTTACAGAATATATTTTGCAGAATGTGCCCAGGAACTATACGATCTGATCCCGCCATCTCCCTTACATCAGAGGACAAGCAGGCGCACGGCTCAGTACCATCCGTACCTAGTTGATGTACCACCCATTCGCACACACCGTTTTGGTTCTACGTTCTTGATGCGTACAGCTAAGGTAAAGAACACTTTGCCGTCTGTTTTTTCTAAAGAATACAATCCGGACCTCTTTAGGGTAGGAGTAAATAGGTTTCTTCTAGATCTTCGTGCTTCATCTTAGATCACATCATCAATTACCATCAGATGAGATTGTGGTCAAACAAAGTTATATCCAGTTGAAAAATAATTGCTCCACCATGGTGATTAATATAGTCGGGAACCTATTTTTATGAGATGAGCTAGTTAATAGCTCAGGACCGCAATGTCTGGAAGGAATGGGGGAGGCCTTTGTCCAGCAGTGGGACAATAATGGCTGATAATAATAATGATGTAGTGACTAAAGGGCTCCCACGACGAGTTTAATAAGAAATTCGTAAAATTCTAGATTCTGTTAATCGGTGGTTCCAAAACAAAATTAAAGTGTTTTGTCTTTCTTATATTTTTCGGCAGACTAGACAAAAATGCGTAGGAACGAATGATGTCCTCAGAATAACTATCTAGGTGCTAGCCTAATCAGCAAAACAGTTCGCTTCTAAGTGGGTCACCTACATGTCACCTACCAAGACCTACCACCTGCTCATGTAAACAAAGCCGATATTTGCATGCCTAAATTACTCATCTCATTTCCAAAATACATATATGTTTAAATATGGTAAATATTTTGATAATGTTGATAAAAGGTAAGCACCAACTTTAGACGGATTCCCGGTACAGGAATTTAGTTTGGACAGTTTCCAGAGAATCATTTCAGAACAGAGTGGAAACTGTTCGGGTGTTGCCGGTATCAAAAGGCGAGTGATCGCTTGCCATCCCTACAACTAAAATAAGAAAATAAAAAATCTGTTTCTGTTTTTCCTGAAGACAGCCAGCAGACAAGTTATTCGGGCCTCTTTAAGGTAAGAGTGAATTTCATTTATTCATTAAAATCACAAGGACGTCAATTTTACCGCCTGTTTCTCCGCGACGAAGCCAGGAAAGCATCAGGCAAGAAACAAGGCAGGTTATCCTTTTTAAGGGAGTGGCAAATGTTTATAGCTTTTATTATGACTTCAAAATAGAGTAGATACTACGCCTAAATTGCTGACACAGAACTAAGTATCCCGGATACCAAGCTGATATGATTATGATCATCATTATCATCATATCAGCCAAAAGACGTTCACTGCTGAACATAGCCTCCCCCATAGATTTTCAGAGCGACCGATCTTGTGTGGCCAGCACTCAACGGCTCCCAGCAACCTTTATCAGGTCTTCTTTTAATCTAGTGGGGGGCCATCCTACGCTGTGTTTTTCAGTGCGTGGTCTCCACTCGAAATCCTTTCTGGCACAACGGCCGAATAGATACTACGCACAAAGTACACTAACATATGTGTCTGGCTAATGTGTGCGGTACGGCCTTAGAGAATACTTGATGGCTACCGGCCGACGAAACGCCAGTGGGGTCAGGACAGGATTATGCAATTTATTAACATTTCCGTAGATCTTCGTAAATTCAGTACCGTGCTGTCCTCTATCATATAAGGGCCGGAACATCCTGCTACAGCCCTTGATTGTCCTCAATATTTAAAGACCAATTGAAATACTATTGCGGTTAGAATCAAGCCCTCTTAGGAGCTCTAGAATGATTACTTTTGTGTGTAACTTTTGTAAATGATTTTAGCCACATTAAGCAAAACTTGGGAGAGGTACAGACCTATAGACTATTTAATAGAAGAAGACTTTTGGCAGCTCGGAAAATCAAAAACCATGAATTTTCTGTATGTATGGACCGCTCAGCTGAAGTGGAGCAATGTCTGTCGCATGCCAAGTGAACTGTGGGCAAGGATAGCCACCGAGTTGCGTCCTGACACTCCTGACCCAGCGAGAAGGCGACACGGCAGATCGAAACGTAGATGGCGGGACGAGCTGGACAAATTCCTAACGGATGGGCCACAAACAGCTCATGACCGCGAAGTCTGGAAAGAATGGAAAGAGGCCTTTGCCCAGCAGTAGGACACGAATGGCGGATAATAATAATAATAATTAATTACCCAACAGTGGGTGATTTATTCTGTGATGATAATTAAATAAGTAACATAAAAACTGAATCATACGCTTATTTGCCTTTTACTTTTTTCCTTTCTTACATTGATAGTATGATATCATGACGTTGAAAATGACGGGGCTCATTTTGGACTGGGTGTTTCCTAGGATACGTTTTATAATTTTTGTTTTGATTGCTTGGTTAAAATAGCTTTAAGTGACAGGACCAACCATTGTGCATTTCAAGTATTTTTTGTATCCAACGTTTAGTAATTAGTCATAAGAGTAAAGAGTCATGAGTACATGTAGACATAAAAAGTTGATGTGAAAAGCATGAAGAACCCTGATGAATAACAGTTTTTAACAAAAAATTACAACACGAAAAACGAAAACAAAAAGCAGAACATTTATTAAACCGTTTTAGTCTTAATATATCAGCTCCTAAACTAATGTAAGTACCTAATTTTGAGTCAGCGCCAAACAAACAAACAAGCAAATTAATTACGTAAAGCGCTAATTACGTTCCTGTTTTTCGTCGGTTAAAAGTCAGTAGCGGTCACCCAATTAATGACCGCGTGCACGTTGCTAATCAAGCAGCAGTCACAATAAACCTGTTTACTGAACTAGAACGCTGATCAGTGCTTGCAAGCAAGTTCCGAAGGCAAGGCCGTCCCAGCCACGACAGAGCACATGTGACACAAATACGGCGACCGAACACGGCTAATGTTCATATCTACTTTTTACTAAGTACTGTATTATGTTTGCTACATAAACTAGTGGTTCGCCCCGAACTGAGATATCGCGAGTCTACCATAAAAACAATAAAAATATTATTCGTAATCTTTGACAATCAAAATAGTGCCACGATATAAATAACCAACTATCTTGACCTACAGTTTCATTCAAATTACAGGTAACGGGAGTTCATGTAAATTGGTTATACTTTTTTGGGGTACAAATTGCAGTTATTCTGGATTTCAGACTTTTGCCTATATTTGTGATACTGAAGCTACACGCATACCAAATTACAGCACTGTGGGGTTGCTGGTGTACCCTGTGAATTTTGTCAAAGTTTAGGTTTTATTATGGCTAATAACTCAAAAACTACAAAAATTAAACTAAAAACAAAAACTGGGTTCAAATGTACCAATGGAGAACTTTCATTTGACGTCCCACTTGACCTAATAGTCTCATTTTCATTTTTTTTTACCCCACTTGAACCCCAATATCTCAACAACCCCCCAATATTTTTAGCTCATTGAGTCACACCAAAATTGTGCCATCACTACCTACCTATATACCAAATATTCTTGATGATCGGATAAACGCTACGAAAGTTATCCTCGGACAAACAAACAAGGTTCGGACAACAAAGGTTGTCTGGAAGAGATCGCTTTTAGCGATAAGACCGCTCATTGTACCGTTATTTATTGTTTATTTCCTTTGTTACTTTTTTGACGGTTGAATTTCGATGAAATTTAGTAGTACGTAGATTATAACCTGGATTACCAGATAGGCTACCTTTTATCCCATAAATCAGTTCCCATGAGATAAATGGGGTGTCAAGTTGTAACAGCGAGTGTAGCTTTATTTCTAGGTTACCTACACATATAGTAGTGTAACGCGTACGAAGTCGCGGGCAACAGCTAGTTTTATATAAAATAAGATATTGTTGTACGAAACTGTGTTAAGCTGTAATACGTTGTAAACATTTATGATGAATATTTTAAAATCAAAATAAACACGGCAATCGCCGCACCATACGTAGGTAAGTAGGCAAGTACCGTGTAAGTAGTATGTAGGTTGCTTAGAGTCGCTTAGAGGCGAAAGTAAAACAAACATGAATCTAAAATCGAGTGACATAAACTTCTTGGAATTGGCTGAACCAAATTAATTTTTTTTTATGATGAGATCACGCGGTTACCGCAGACACATTACTCCAAATGTCCAATTCCGAAAGTGTACAAAGTCCAAGACGTCGGAAAACGGATTGTGAACTAAAATGGAGCTGGGAGGGATATATATATATTGCTGGACATTTCACAGAGCGCTATCTAGCCCCAAACTAAGCAGAGCTTGTACTATGGGAAATACTTTTTTTTGTAAATACGTAAGTACTTATAAGACATAGAAAAACCTCCAGACCCGGAACAAATATCTGTAAATCATGCAAACATTTGTTCCGCGGTGGGAATCGAACCCGTTACCTCCTGCGTCTTAGCCGGCTATTCGCCCACTGCGCCACGGAGGCCGTCGAATAGTGGAGTCAGGCGAAGTCCGAATGGTTACCGAGGAGCGGTTATAGTAATTTGAGGAGTTTGGTAGATGGATGGCCGACATTGTCAAAGTATTTATCTTTTTTTTTATATGGTTTGGAGATGGGGCATGTGGCCACCTGATGTTAAGTGGTAACCATTACCTATAACAAAATATTGCCTCGTAGGTCACGCACCTTAGAAACGAGCCCTACGACGCACTGCCTTGCGTCCATCAACTTGAGGCATACAGGTGTAAAGCCTCATTGGGCCAGTAATTTTACCGATAACCATACCCTTCAAACCGAAACACAGCAATGCTACTTGGCGGCAGAAATAGATAGGATTATAAACTAAAATGGTGCTCGGCGGGATACATAGCAAGGGTGATGATAGATGGAATCAGGCGAAGATAGAATGCTGGCCGAGGAGCGGTTATAGAAACGTAGGGCGTTTGGGTAGGCGACATAGTCAAAATAACGAGTCGTCGGCGTCGGTGGGACAGACTAGAGCAGTATCGAAATGGATGGCACATTAGGTAGGCCAGTGGGTGAAGTCAGGCTGTAGATAATGATGATGATGAACAAGTAGCAACAGCCACAGTTTTCGGAGTTCGAACTAGAATACCTGTGACAAAAGGCCCGACAACTCCATAGCCAATTGTTACAAGACTATAAAAAGCTAAGGCCCATTCAACTTGTGACTCATCGGTTTATTTGGTACTATCAGCAACATAAATTGATTAAAAATTGAGATATTTCATCATCATCATCTGCAGTCTGACTTCACCAACTGAGTACAGGCCTTCTTAAATTTGTGCAACGATTGTGCGCTAGTGTGACCCATCAACAGCCCGCGACTTTGTCTTATTTCGAAAACTTCAAGCCTTGAATAGGTTTTCTCTGAGCAAATATGTTACATCTTCGACCACACCATCACTTACCGTAAGGTGTTCAAAAGCAATGTCGTTTATCTATCTCGCTACCAGACGTCCTACGTTTTTGTAACCATCAATTGATTCACTAGAAGAAAAGGCTTTGATACCTGGGTAGTGCCAAGACTGATCTAATTTCCTATGACACAACTGGCCTCGTAGTAGAGTCACGGGCGAAATTAATTATAGTTTTTAGAAAAAATTCCTATAGCACTACTGATTGATTGAGCCAAGCAGTTGTGTTACAGGGGATAAACATACTCCTCGGCCACCATTCGGTCGTCGCTTTACTCCACCTATCGATTGACACAGTATATTACTTGTGTGGGTATCTATAACATATTTATTGTTTCAAATAAAGATATTTAGATTTTTTATCATGACCTTGCCATGGTAGAGGAAGGGATGCTTTAATTTCAATAAATTTTCACTCTATTACCTGCCAAGAATCATGCTAATTAATTTTTGTATGGTTGTGGTACCTGACCGATTAAGAAAATATTGTATCTTTTATCTTTACCATACTAAAAACAATGTGCGTAAAACTTGATTTTAAAATCACATATTGTTAGTTAAATTATGTTGCTGACTGTATATTTGAAGGAGAGGCCCTAATGCCAAATTTGAAGTTGTAAACTAAATCAGCATGTAATTATATGGTTCGAAAGACATTGTACTACTAGTATTATAAACTAGCTGACCTGCCCTAGCTTCGCATGGATTTTTATCAAAATAAAATATATATAGCGCTTAGGGATTGGTTCAGTTTCTAAAATTATCCCCCTAACCCATACAAACATAGAAAAATCAAGAAAACTCTTATGTAGGTTAAGTTCGCTTTTGTATCTTTTTGTATACATTAAAGAATAAAGTGCTCACATTAGTTTATGTAAAAGTAAATTTGTATGAGGTATCGGCCAACCCTGGTACCAAGCCACCAGTTCTATTAGGAATTCAATTATTATTGGAAAATTACATTAACCAAGCTGAATGAATGTGTTTTTATAGTGTAGATATTCAATATGCCTTGACAACTTCTATATTATGGACCAACATCATAAACTTATAATTAGTATTTTTGTTAATGTTTACAACCACATAGGCATAATCTGGGTCTTTCGTTGGTATTCTGTGCCATTTTGGATACCACTCAAGGAAAGTGTGGGCAAAGATGGTTATAAATAAACTTAGATATGTAATGTAATGCATTAGCAATTAAATCGTACACATTGGTACCTACTCATTATACTACATTGTATTTTTACCATGTCCTCGGACCTTTTCCTTCCTCAAAACTAATTAGTGTTTTATTATAGTTTGGTTATATATTTATTTTATCTGCTGGTTAGCGATTCGATGTAATTTCTATCCATAATAGACAAACTTTTCACAATTTTTTCTCTATCTTAATTCAATATTTTTAGTTTGGCTAATCCAATCCTACCTGAAAAAAATTGATCTTAGAAAAAGAAAATTTTGCTAATCTGAGACTTTTTACCTACCTTTTTAATATGAATTGCTGATTTTTTACTCCAACAATTGAGATGGAGCAGTAAGGCTTAATTTATGATAAAAAGTCAATTGAATTATGTAGATATAATTAATTATATAGTAGCATGTTGTCTGTAGCATCATGACTCTTAACCTAAAACACAATGAATGATTGCATCATCCAAATACCACACTCCTACCATGTTTACATCAGTTTCATTCTTATTTTGAAATCAGTTATTCAAAAACTATAAATTATTGTATTTATACAGAGCTGATACTGTTATCAGTATATTGACATGCAAAGTTATAATGAACTGGCACATAACCTCAGTTTTTGTTTGTTTACAATTCTGAGTACTCAATTTTTTATGGTTATTTCTCATGTAAAATGCACACTAGCAGAGTGACCTTGGACAGCCCTCTCAACAGTTGGAGTAGGCACAATAATAATGAGATATGGACCATATGTGTCAACAAAAATCAATTGGTAAACTAAAATTACAAAACAATAAAAAATAACAGGTGGGTAGGACATAAACAAATAAGTTTGTTTACAAACAAAAGCTAATGAGTGTAAATAGTAAAAGGCATATGGGGAGATAAGATGGGGTCAAGGAACTCACCTCTTGGGGAGCAGCATGGCCGCGGAACCCTTCCTCTGGAAGACGCCGTCGACCAGCACGCCGTTCTTGCTGTTGCATGTGAGGTAGAACTCCGGGTGGTCGTAGAACACCTCTAGATGGCGGCGCGAGATGAAGCTCGAGTGGCCCATGTTGACGTCAACCTGGCCGCGGCTCGAGTTTCGACCGATTACCACGCGCTTCTGCCGGATGAGATACTCGAAGTCGCGGCCGTCGAGCCGCGCGATGGCGAGCGGCGCCGGCTCCTGCGCCCACTGCACCTTGGACGGCGACGGCGGCGCCGACTTCAGCGAGAGGAGCGCCCATGCGTCGCTCTCCGAGCTCCGCGTGAACTGAGTCTGGGCCATGACAGGCACGCGAACAGATATCACCAACGCAGTTCGCGCTCGAGCCGCTCGTCCGCACAGTGGCACATCACAGATCTAAAGGACCGTCGCCGCCGCCTTGCGACCCGGATATCCGGAACCTGCCGAACCCGTGCCTTCACGATTTGAGGTTACGGACGGGACGCACATGCGCAAACTTGGGCCTTCTGCTTGTGCGGTAAACAAGAATTATATAAACCACCACACCACCACGTGATAGAACTGTGTACATATACCTATTCCGGTCTCCGGAACCGTCGATCGATACTGTTTCGTACCAAGATAGTAACTATGATCGAGTAGTAAACGTTTATGTCGTTGCACAACCGAGTTTTCACAATTGAACCGAAATTAGACACTAAAGTAAACACGAGGCGAGAACAAAAATAACCAAAAACGTCAGTCAAGACAGTTTGTTCGGCAACGCAGTTTACAAGTTCGCCGCGCCATCTATCAGCACAGCAACAACAAAAATAATAATGCTAACGTTTCATTTTACACAACTACGTTTATTGCTTACCAACATTTTGTGTTCGAATCTCATTAGAAAACTAATGTGCGGTATTTTAGCAAATTTAAACAATAAGAAAATGTTATGAAATTATGAAACATTATTACAAAACAGTTGATGTAACATAAATACTTTGTGAATTGGAACGTAAAACCTAGGGATTTCCGAAACGAAAAATCTACTTTTATAGAATAGAATAGAATAAATTTTATTTGACACACACAAAGAAACACAGAACGGATCACAAACAAAATAGTAGATAGACAGGAAAAATACAGTAGAATGAGATATTATAACATGGGTAGAACACAAGTACCTACCCAGCCAGTAGGTAGGTGCTTTTCATGACAAAGATCAAAGAAGAACTTAAGTGTACAATAAATAGGGTTTTTTTTAATTAAGCAATAAGGTCCTAAGGCCTAAGGTGGCAAACAAGCATACGGTGCGCCTGACTGTACACGGTTATCGTAACATGTCTACAAAGTCAAAGTCAAAAATTTTTATTCATTAAAATCACAAGGATCACTTTGAAACGGACGTTTGTAACACCAAAAACGCCCTATATCAAGTCACTTTTTAACAAAATATAACCGACTTAACCAAACTACTGAGCTGATGTTGAAAAAATTTCTATGAAACCACTAAGAAAATCCTTTCAAATAAAAAAAGAATTTTCCAAATCGGTTTGATAAATGACGGAGTTCTGAGGTAAAACCGAATTGCGTCCCTATAAAATTTGAGGGTTGTCCTCAATTTTTTTTTGATCCCATCATCAGATCCTGACTTGGGGCCAATAGAACTACCTGGGAAGTATACTGAAACAAAACAAACTGTCTCAAATTGGACCAGGCGTCTTCGAATAATCGGGGAACATACATAAAAAAAACAAAGATTCCGACGAATTGAGCAACTCCTCCTTTTTTTTAAGTCAGTTAATAAGGAACCGATTCAAATTCAAATTCAAATTCGTTTATTTACACTTAAATATAACTTTACAGAATTAATCTAATACGCTATATCTAAAACTTCTACAAGAAAAAAAAAATACAAATTATAATATACTTACCTACATTCATTATTAACTTATTTTAACAAGATACACAAAAAAAACACAACAGATATACAAATACAATAGGCACATAAAATAACTAACATAACATAGGTATACATAATTAAATACTCTCACAATAACTGAGACACACTCGCTCGATCGTCTTCCAGTCATCCGCAAACACATCAAACTGAGGATGGATGGAAATAAGCTCATTAAATACGCTATATCTAAAACTTCTACAAGAAAAAAAAAATACAAATTATAATATACTTACCTACATTCATTATTAACTTATTTTAACAAGATACACAAAAAAACACAACAGATATACAAATACAATAGGCACATAAAATAACTAACATAACATAGGTATACATAATTAAATACTCTCACAATAACTGAGACACACTCGCTCGATCGTCTTCCAGTCATCCGCAAACACATCAAACTGAGGATGGATGGAAATAAGCTCATTAGGCTGCGCTGCGCACGGGAGATGGGTGACTGTTGGCAGTGCAACGTACGTGCTCGCAGTGGTTCCAACAAGCGCACTCGGCCTGATCGAAATCTGGCACGCAAAGCCGGCTGGCTTCAGTGAGAAGAGTGGGACAATCAGTTATACCTTTCAACACACTGCAGAGAGTTATGATTTGAACATAGAGCCGCCTTGTTTCTAGGGAGTTATAACCTAAGGTACCTTGCAAAAACTTTGTAGGGTACATAAACGGATAGTATCCATAAAGCTTTTTATATAAAAAACGCAAAAATCTTTTTTGAACTTTTTCTAACATAAGTGAGTATTTGACTTCATATGGGTTCCAAACGCATGCACTAGATTCAACTTTGGACCGGATTAAAGAAGTGTATAGAAGTTTAATAGCATTAACATTGGTAAAGTTTTTACAATTACGGGATACGAAACCTAGTTTTTTAAAACAAGAGACAGTAAGTGTACGGATATGGTCGTAAAAATTTAGTTCAGTGTCGAATACTACGCCAAGATCCTTAGCCGAATAGCACCGTTTGATCGTGTCACCGCTAAGCTCATACCGTGCAACCGTATAATGTGATGACCGAGTAAAGGTTACTACTTCGCATTTGGACATGTTAAAGTGGAGTCGATTTGCGTCACTCCATACAGTCCGATACAGTCTCTGGGGAAAACCTCGCCGGAAAAGTGACTATTACACAAGCAAGCATCTTAGTTAGGGCCTATGCACACTGCGGATTTTAAACGCGTAGACGAGCTGCGCGTTTTTGATGCCACCGCGCTACCTGCGCCGAGGCAGAGGCACAGATTGCAGCATTTCTAAGGGTTATCTGTGTTTTAAAATATAAGTTCCGCTCCTAAACATTTTTGCCAAGCTGTAAAGGCCAAATAGTATGTCCAACGAAAATATAAAACTTCATAGAATTTCTGATTTATTCGAATGAATAATCGATTGTATTTTATACACTGTACTTAATCCATTTCTGTATGCAACTAGGTGACAACACTATACCAAGATTTTTTTGAGTTTGACATTTATTTCATAGAAAAGAAAATCATTCATTCATGTTTTTCGTATGATTACGCTCGTTTGTTTACTTTGAAGAATTTTATCTACCTATCTCATTTCAAAATAAGCCGATAATAATAACCCTACGAAACACTGTTATTGATACTATCGTTGTTGCTGCGTTTTAGTGAATCCTTTGCACAAGCAGGTATGTCCTAGTTCACTTCGATGAAAGCGCGAAACTTGAAATCTAGATTTTGTAAGAATTAGTAGTTATAGAAGTAGTAGATATTAGAAAATAGACTATCGTATGGGTTCAGTATGTAAATCTGGTATTTAGGATTCCAATTTTAAAGCCAAATTCTAAGATCTAGTTAGGATTTCTTATGATTTTGTGATAGTAAGTACTGTACGGAGGACATAGCAGCTAATATAGTTATTATTTTATGTTAAATCAAGGAGAAATGAAAAAAACTAATTATAATGTAAACAAATATTTATAAGCAAGTACTCAAATTAACACTTTTGACTAGATCTTTTTACAAATATCACAGTATCTGATAAAGTTAAAAAACACAAAAAGATTCCATTCTCAACGATTCTATTTTCAGTCCATAGCCTTCTTTGTGTCTACTCAAATTAAAAATAAAATACTTATAAAAGTACAATCAATAGGACTGCTATTTAAAATCTAATCATCAAGCTGTGTCAAGCTAGCTACACCGCGATTGATCCAGTGCTTCTGGGCAATATCCGAAGGCAGAGTAATATACATGACAAAGTTGCTCGAGTGGCCGGTGGTAGCCAGCACTCCCTTTCTCTCACTGGTCTTGTAAATGGGGCAGAAGTAGCAAGGTGGTGGATTGAAGTCGGTGATCATGGATGGTTGAAACCAGATTATGGGGATAGTGTCAAAGAGGATCTTGGGGTAGGACTCGTCTAGCTGCATTGTTTGCCGGTTCCATCTTGCACCTTGTAGGAATAGGCCCTGCAGAGGAATAAACAATTTAGAATCTGGTAGAACTATAATGCAATACAATACAAGATCTTATTCGTTCCACCCTAGAATTAGAATTAGAATTATGTGCTTTAGATTCAGGCAAAGGTGATTTAGTTTAGCAGAAAAACTTAACAAAATTAAAATTTATGTAAGATCATGTTTTGCTACTTAATTTATGGATACATTTTAATTAAACAGGCTTTTTCTAGTACTTGTAATAAACAAACCTAAGTATCGAAAAGGGAATACAATAACCTACGTAGATAATAGAAAGCAAATTGGTTATGCAAATAACATGTAAAATCAATCAAGTACCAACGCAATATATTGATTGGGGTGCATTAGTTTTCAAAGGTGCATATTCCACACTAATTACTGAATTAAATGGGTATTTATGTACCATTTTTAGTTGTTATCTCGACGTTTCGACTGTGTTGCAACAGCCGTGGTCTGCGTAAAAGGTACATACGCAATAAAAGCCCATTTAAATCAGTAATTATGTACAGTGATTATTCCATCACTGTTAAACCTTGGCTTTTGTAAAACATACCCATATGAACACACTGTGCTCATGATCCTGCTTGTCCACAGGATGATTTTGCTGCTTGTAAATTAACATAAATTTTTAAAAATTGCCCTATTTAGAATCTATTCTATCATAGTATATGTACATCCGAATTATGTATACAATGTATAGGTATATGGTAATGTATAGGTATGCATGTAAATTATTACATTTCATAAAGGAAAACGATTGTTGGTGTAGTACAATTTCTTCTTATTTTCCAATAAAATTTATTTATTATTTTATTATTATTTTATTCTGTAATTAGGTCAAAATTAGAAAAAAAACAAAATCAGGTTAATTGATATTAATTAGGTATAATGTGAATCTTTGACAAAACTGAAAAAAAATGGATAATGTTAATTAGTTAGATTACAGATGAGAGGTTCCTACCTAATGTCAGTAATTAAATAGTTTAATTTCAAATTATTATGACAAAAGAAGATTTCATCAAATTAATAAATTCATGTAAGTGTGTTTAGGTTATTTATACGCATGTTACAGAAAATCCTATACAGTTTAAGGTTCAATTTGATAGTTTGAGGTCACGTAACTGTTGGGTTGGATTAATTTATTTTAGCGAGAAATAGGGGTATATTATTATGTTAGTTCATCAATAGCCTCACCTTACAATACACCCCAAAGCTAGGCTCCTCTTCACATTCCGCCTCGAAGCTCGTAATAACGAACTCGAACTGGACCTGGTCTATCGGTATCTTGTTGTGTCGGGAGTAGTTCTGCAGGACACCAGTCAGGAAGGACTGGGTGAAGTAGAACCCTGAGATCCAGAAGACAATAGGAGGACCCTCGTCGATCCAGTCCTGAAGGAACTTCAACCTATAGAGACACCAAAAATCTTATAATATCTTATAATTTTATTATTATTTATGAAATTAGAACGGAACCTATTTGAATCAGCACCTAAGGCTGCCTGTCCATTGACGCGGAGAGAGGCAGCGGAGCGGAGAAACGAGGAAATATTAACCAATAGGATTGCATGAATAGAATTTCATGCAATCCATGAATGACAGGCAGCCTAATATGCCAATAATAATATCTACTATTTACAAGCAAGCTCAAACAAACGTGAAAAAAAAAATTTAAGCAATTTTATTATGTGGAGCTGATGGGAAGGACACAACACAAAAGGTAAACTTATATTAAACAGGTTTTTGAGAGAATGCCTGTGACAGCAATGTCTGGTGTACGGGCAAGTCTTCTCTGCCGGCTATCATTGCCAATACGGTGTTGACGCTGGCCCGCAGCCTGCACCAGGGACGCGGTTCGCTTGCGCATGACAAAATAGAGGACGTAGTTCACAAATCCAAAGCTTAACCATAAATAGTTCCTTCTAGCAAACTTTTCAAGGCTGGAGAGAGACAAACGCTATTTGCAGTCCTAGGTTTCAAAGCATAGAAGTTCGAGACCCTTTAGTTAGATTGTAATAGTCAGGAATGCATAATTAAAGACTCCATTTAGGTACTATTAAGTCTATAGATCGAGGTTGCGAGGAATAGGCGTAAATTCTCATAGTTCGCATGAACAAATGAAAATGACCCCTGTGATTTCAATGGATAGTGTTTTATCCATTAAAACCACAAGGCTCCTTTTGATTGATACTTTTGACCTTACTAAAATGTTAATGAAATGGCTGTGGATACGTTTTTCCCTTGTTGAGTTTTTCCCTCGTGAATCATCCGTGAATTTTCAAATATTATAAAGCTTGTATGAATGTTGTCCCGTTTCAATCAAACCAGACACAAAGGTACATTGTTTGACCTGCTTCCCACCTGTCTGCCGCATAGTTTAAGCTATTTCCGAGTAGGCGGCCCGATCGCTCGATAACATCGAATTAGATTTGCTGTATCGATGCTACTCTGCACCACTTCATATTTGAATAGGTTTTACATTGTAACAATATATTTTCAAGCACGTTTGCTGGAGATTTATGTTGAACATTTAATACCACAATACTTCAGTAACCTTCGTTTTTGTTATCTAAGAAGGTACTTCTAACCCAGTCAATATGTTTACCATATTAAATACGTTTGCACTTGTCGTTGATATATCGAAAACTGCTGTTCTAAATAGATCAGATGAGTGCATGATAGCCATTGTAATCTCAGAGTCTTCATATCCAGAATGAACAGGTTCTTTCGAGGCAAGCGTTTTCGACCACACCGTCGATTACCATTAAATAAGTAGTGCTCAAACGCTTAATATGATAACCCTAGTGACCAAACTGCATTCTAAGTGACAATACTCTTTTTGATATTCTGGTTTTTTGTTTTTATGAGTTTCTTTCTCTTTCCAGAACAATGACCGAGCAGGTCTTCACAGAGGAAGCCTGGCAACAGGAAGCTGAATCATCCATCAACGACATTCGAAAGCACGTGAAAACCGTAAACATATCCTCCAAGATGAAGAGCACCAACCAACGCGTCATCATCAACCTCACCACGTTAGAGAATAAAGACTATTGCATAGAAATGACCACGTCTGGCTTTAAAATTATCGGGAAGAAGCATGATAATATGTCGCTGGCCAGCTCTGATCAGACGAGCTACGAAACGCCATACGCTTTACTGAACAGCATCAGTCAAAAGTACAGGGAGTCGTTTGGTGGTGAGCTGATGAACAAGCTGCTCGATTTGGCTAAGAAGTCAGAGGGTTGACTGATTGGTCGTTATGCTAATTCCGTGTTGTCAATTGTAGGTTGTCAAAGATTTTATCACTGGTAATGTTCCTGCGTTTAGTAATCTCTTGTTGAAATTGCAAAATCAAATAAGTCATATATTGTGTGTTCATTTTTCTTTGAAACAAAAGAAGAGCAAAGCAAAATTGCAGAGCGGTAAAGCATTGTTGTGACTTACAGAGGATCGTTTTTCATAGTTTGGAGTTTTGTTTTCAGGAGACTTGTTCTCATTATTTTGTCGCATTCAGTATAACCACAATTAGGTAGTTTTAGTTAGAGGTAATTTAGCTTTTAGTGTTCTTATAGTGGGCTGCTGTAATATTTAATATAAGGAATGCTCTCTATTTTCTAAGAATAAGCCTATTTATCTCAAAAGAGCTTAGAAATGTATCAGCATTATTAATCGTTTGGAAATTTAATTCCTTGTTTGATTTTAGAAAATTTTATCGTAGTATTTATGCACTTGTATTAGGGGTTTTCAATGCATTTTAAATTCAATGAAACAGTTTAAACAGAACCTACTAAAAATATCAATACAAACAGTTAGCGTGAGTGTGGCCTACATGTAAGGTTTATATAGTAATTATAATGCTTATAATTAAAAGTTTTTGTAATATTTACCAGTTTTGATGACGCGAATGAATTTACAGATTTTAGGGCGTCATTTTTAACGTTTTAAGATGTATTTGAGTCCTTTTAAACGGCATATTTGTATGCGATAAATGATCTCTAGACAACCGCGTTTAAATTGTTTCATTGTAAAACTATAGACATAATGGCGGGTTTTGCACAAGCGGAGCTTATAGCGATTTGTTGAGTACTTCGTATGTGACGGTTCCCTTGTCAATACATCTATGAAAATCTAATGTATGTTCACAAAAATATTAATTTGTTTAAGAAAAATAGCGATAATCATAATTTTAATACTAGAAATAAA
This sequence comes from Philereme transversata, assembly GCA_963924445.1. Classification (NCBI taxonomy): domain Eukaryota; kingdom Metazoa; phylum Arthropoda; class Insecta; order Lepidoptera; family Geometridae; genus Philereme; species Philereme transversata. The sequence goes on along the minus strand of OZ004339.1, from coordinate 34,068,187 downwards.
GATAAACTCGCTGTTGCCACATGTAGACTCCATAAAGTTAGTAAATCGTTTAAGGGGCAAGGTGTGCGCTTTTATAACAAACTCCCAAGGGATGTACAAAAATTGACAATTAACAAATTTAAAAACGTAATTAAACAAAATCTTTATAAAAGAGCCTACTATAAAATATCGGATTCAAAAAAAAAAAAAAAAAAAAAAGTCAAAAGTCAAATATTTTATTCATTAAAATCACAAGGATCACTTTGAAACGTCAATTTTACTGCCTGTTCCTTCGCGACCAAGCCAGGAAAGAAAGGCAAGAAAACCAGGCTGGTTGTTTTTTTTTAATGATCCTTTTACAATAGGTACATAATACAGAAAAGAAATTACGTCTAAATTGTAACATTTTGAACGAGTTGGGGCAGTTTCAATCCCAAGCTTCTCTATCATCTAAATAATCCGATATTTTATAGTAGGCTCTTTTATAAAGATTTTGTTTAATTACGTTTTTAAATTTGTTAATTGTCAATTTTTGTACATCCCTTGGGAGTTTGTTATAAAAGCGCACACCTTGCCCTTTAAACGATTTACTAACTTTATGGAGTCTACATGTGGCAACAGCGAGTTTATCTTTATTTCTAGTATTAAAATTATGATTATCGCTATTTTTCTTAAACAAATTAATATTTTTGTGAACATACATTAGATTTTCATAGATGTATTGACAAGGGAATGTCATAATATCTATTTCTTTAAACTTATTGCGTAATGATTCTCTGGGGCCCATATTATAAATTGCACGAACAGCCCTCTTCTGCAGCACAAAAACGGTGTTTATATCTGCAGCACTCCCCCACAGCAGTATACCGTATGACATAATGCTGTGGAAGTAGCTGAAGTAAACTAGTCTAGCTGTGTCTACGTCTGTAAAAAGACGGATCTTTTTGACTGCGTATGCCGCAGAACTAAGTCTCTTCGACAACCCATCAATGTGAGGGCCCCATTGAAGCTTATTATCTAGGGTTATACCTAAGAATACGGTGGTGTCCATAAGAGCCAACTCCTCGTCTTTGATTTTTATGTCTGCTTTAACTTGTGTAACATTAGGTAGTATAAATCTAATACATTTTGTTTTCTTTTCATTTAGAAGTAGATTGTTTACATTGAACCATTTTACCACCTTAGAGATTGCATTGTTTACATCGTCAAAATCGGTTTGTCGTCGCTTTAATTTAAATAAAAGTGACGTGTCATCTGCAAACAATACAACCTCATGATCGTCCCGTACTAGATGGGGAAGATCATTAATATATACTAAAAACAAAAATGGTCCCAGAATTGATCCCTGTGGTACACCCATTTTAACCAGAGACCCCGGAGAACGCTTCCCATTCACGTCAACTCTTTGCACTCTGCCACTTAAATAAGAAGTGAGAAAGTCTAGAGCAACGCTCCTAATGCCATAATGGCGTAGTTTCCTGATTAATGTGTCATGGTCTACGCAATCAAATGCCTTGGACAAATCACAAAAAACACCTAAAGCGTCATGAGACTCCTCCCAGGCATCAAATATGTGCGATATTAACTCAATACCAGCATCAGTGGTTGAGCGACCCCTGGTAAATCCGAATTGTTTATGATGCAGTAAATTATGTGAATTGAAATATCTAAGCAGTTGATTTAAAATTAGTTTTTCAAATATTTTACTAAAAAGATTATTTAGATGATAGAGAAGCTTGGGATTGAAACTGCCCCAACTCGTTCAAAATGTTACAATTTAGACGTAATTTCTTTTCTGTATTATGTACCTATTGTAAAAGGATCATTAAAAAAAAACAACCAGCCTGGTTTTCTTGCCTTTCTTTCCTGGCTTGGTCGCGAAGGAACAGGCAGTAAAATTGACGTTTCAAAGTGATCCTTGTGATTTTAATGAATAAAATATTTGACTTTGACTTTGACTTTGGATAATTAGGAGGGTGAAAAATACTTTACGACCTATTGTCATACCTACCATATGCACAAAAAAAATCGATAAAATCGGTCGACCCGTTTCGGAGGATTGCGACAACGAACACCGTGACACGAGATTTTTATTTATGCAAGTAGCTGTGGCGCACTTCCGCTACTAAGTGGCCGCCTCCAGCTTCATGTTGTGGCTGTGGCGCGTGGCTCGTGTGCAGGGAGGCTAAGCAACTTGCATACATAGCGCGGACCACTTCTGTATGCGAATATATAATGTGAGCGCGATTTTCAGTAGCGCGGGGGTCTAAAATCATCATTTGTTTTATCAGCTCTGTGAGTAGGTAGATCATATTATATGTTCCTTTGTAAAGTGAAAAGTATTTATTTATTTTACCTACATGTTGTCTTGTAAACAAATTAATAATAATAAAATTTATAAGAAGCAAAGTGGCTGCTTTGGATCTCCTGGCTACAGTTCTCTTCAATTGCGATCTATCAGCTTGCATTTAGCTACTCTGTATGTTATCGGTACAAGTGTTAGGCCCGTATTCTAGAATGTGCTAGAGCGTGAATCAAGACCGAATGCGTGCGCGTGGCGTGTGCGTGACGTGAGCGTGCACGCCGTGGTTCTAATCTATGACATTCTAAGGAAGGTATCAGAAAGGACACGCACGCCACGCATTCACGACCACACACGCATCCGGTTTGCCTTCAAAGCCGTTGCACACAAGATGCGTACGCGTAGATGTGCACTTTCCACGGTAAATCGGTTGTAGCCAGTCAGGGGGGGTCAACAACGCAGTGCAACGTGCACGTCTACGCGTACGCATCTGGTGTGCAGCTACCTTTATGTGTAGATTTATATCTATTAAAGTGTATTTTCATTGATATGTTTATATTTAATGGTGTGCAATAAAGGAATGTATATTATTGACAGCTTCCAATGAAATAACTGTCATTCTTCTATGCTTGAGTTTCGATTCCGTTTTGAGTTTTGTTTTAGAATACAGAACTTACCTTACTGAGAAGGTACAAGTGTATCTACCATCTTGTGTAGCGGACACAGTGCGTGTTTACAGTGTGTTGTGATACTTTATTGTAATAAATATCATTGGGCTATTTGATGCTGTTTTTCTCTTTTGTAAATATATTTTAAGGATAAAAAAATTATGAGCCAGGCAGAGATCGGACCTCTGACCTTAGATAATGACGTATTATAGTGTGATTTTCTATAATAGAAGTGGGGCTCTGGCGCGATAAACATTGCTCCAAGTGTTATTCACGCCTAATCGAAATTATTTACAACTTATGACAGTAGATTGTTTAGTTTTATGTTATTATCTTTTGTACCTTTATCTTTTTGATGTGTAACATCTTTCCTCTCGGTTTGTGCGAGTGATTTTGGCAAAAAGGACGGAAATGTGTAACAGGAAACCGAGGAAGCGCGCGCTATTTGATTAGACCAAAGCGCGCGCGGTGGTCAGATGGTAGGTACACATCATATGCGACTACTATTTATATTAGTAGCTTTAGATTTAGATTAGGCTCGTAGATTTTTGTGTATTTACCGTGATGCAGCAAATAAAAAAATATTGGAATAAGCAAGGAATAACAACACATATACCGTAAAAACGTTACTTCTTATATGTACCTACCTACGTACCTACCTAGATATTTATCTACATAGAAGTAAAGTTACCCAACGAAGGACTACAAGACCTAGTTTTCTAAAGCTTAAAAGCTTTCATCGAAGCCATATCTACGAAATTCTGTTTACACAATTACAAAACCCCCGACCTTTTTGCGTCGAAAGTTAAAAACTGACATAGCCTTGCTATGCAGTTAAACTATCTAGAAACCGCATCCAAATCGGTCCCATCTATTTAAAAACTACCATGCCACACAGCGGCACACTATTAATACCTTTATTTTTGCGTCAAAGGGGTTCATTCAATTAATTGAACCACAAGGAAAATATCGACACAAAGAATGAAATAAAATTAATGAGGGCTTTTCATGTTCGATTTAAAAAGAAAAAACTAGTTCCAACTAACGCAATAGATGGCACTGTCCAAAGAGAATACAGGGCGTTTGGTAATATACTGACGATATTCAAGTGACGGTTTCTCAAAACATAAAAGACTTCTCTAAAAAAACTACTAGTCATATTATCAAATTTTAAAGAAAATCGACTAAGTTTAGATGATCAATTCGATATAAAACATACTGTCTACTCTTGCAATCGACACCCACAAATAAAGGCAGATTAGATATCACTTTCGGAAATGGCTGCGGGTTTTGAGAAAAAAAAGGACAACAAGAGATATCTCGAGAAGACACCAATACAGTATCTGTGATTAAATGGCAAGCATTATGCAATAGCACAACATACGTTCAATAAAGTGTTTGTTTTTACATGCCAAAATAAATTTCACATGTCTATGGTAAACTTTTCAAAAATTTATTTAAGTCATCAAAATAACCCCTTTCATTTTTGTGCGTATAATATCAAACACCCTATATAAATACTACGTGCGCTGTCTGGAGATGCACCGTCAAAAAAATGTTTAAGTATATGCCAAAATCTCAAAGACACAATACCAAAATTGGTCTAAAACAATCTCACTTCGTCAGATAAACAAACATAAATGTTTGTATTTTTATTTCATGTTCCTCGGAAAATAGTGTTGACACGGCAATTGACATTGACAGTTCGCTTTCCTTTGTTAATCAGAGCATGACAGACCAACGCCATCTGTTAGCAGTTATAAAAACGTGGCCGTGAAACCGCCATAATGAACTACAAGTAAATTGTGTAGGTACACAAGTGGTTCAATTAATTTTATAAGCCCTCTGAAGCAAAACAAAGGGTTAAAAGTTTGACCCCTGTGTCTGTCTGTGGGATAATATAACATATACCTGGATAGCAAATCAGCGACATATGAGCCCAGTGGCTTCATCGAGGGATACGACTTGGACATCCAGCCGGCGGGTACCGTGCCCTTGATGAATGCGTTGTTGCACTGCTCCAGCTCCGCGCTCATGATGGCCAGCCCCTGCGCCGCTAGGTGCACTCCCTGCAGCGTGCGGCTCACTACTGCCACCAGCCGGTTGTACCGGATTAGCTCCTGGGGAAATTATATAATGCAACATGAAAACATTGAACATTGAAAAGATAATTATAAAGGTAGCTTCTAGCCTTACTTAGCACATGCTGAGCTGACGCCATTTTGGCATGACTCAACTTTGTGATTATGATGATGGAAGTTGCGTGGGATATTCCTGTATTTTTTTATTAATCTGTAATCTTCGACTTCGGGCATTTTTGTACCTACTTATCCTTCTATTTACATCTAGGTACTTCTATGTCACCATCTTCTTTTGTATTTTATTTTGTCCATCTGTCGTCTCAAGTAAATGTTTACAAATGTTTTCATTTTCAAAATTATATAAAGTGTTATAACCTGGTATAATAAAGAAACAAATTTAAAATGGCGCAGAAAATCATTACCTCTCACGCACACTGTTCCATGCAATGCATGCATGCATAAGCCAGTGAGATGCAAATATTTTCGGCGCCAGTTTTGATTTGTTTTTTTATTAAACCAGTTTACAGGTACGCATTGCTACATATCCCTAACCTTGCTGATATTATCAATACGAAAGTAACTCTATTTGTTATGTTTCATAACTAAACGGCTGGACCGATTTCGATGAAATTGGGTATATATGTACTTAGATAGATTATGACCGAGATTAAGACAGAGGCTACTTTTTACACACAAATTTTTACTTTAAGGATCACGCCAATACTTGTTTGTATGATTGTGGTGCCTGACACATTTACGTATTACATTGCTAGATATCCCAACAAGTTTTTCACCTCCACTCTTGTCTATAAACCTTAATACTCAGTAGATAGGTACTCGCTCCTTCGGAATCCATGTCCAAATCCAATCAGTCCTTATAAGATCATTTTCTTGTCTGTCTGTCCGTGTGTCACCACCGATTTTCTCAGGAACGGGTGGACCCAGCAAGTTGAAATTTATATCAGATACTAAGGTCTATAGTACTTACCTATTAGGTGTATAAAAATCAAAGTCCTGACTCAACACGATAAAAAGATATGGGCAAATTTATATTCTCGCGAAAACTTGTACGTACTAAAATTTACCTTAATTTTCATCTTGTTTTATTTTTCGGTATTTTTCCTTTACTTGTGCTGTAATACCATGCTTTTAACAAAAATTGACAATTCTAGGTCAACCGGAAATACCAATTCAAGTCAAAGACTAAAATCTTATAATCATAAGGATCACTTTGAAACGTCAATTTTACTGCCTGTTACTCCGCGACCAAGCCAGAAAAGAAAGGCAAGAAACAAGGCTGGTCATTTTTTAATGATCCTTATAGAATACATAATACATACAGAAAATAAATTACGTCTAAATTGTAACATTTGGACGAGTTGGAGCAATTTCAATCCCAAGCTTCTCTATCATCTAAATAATCCGATATTTTATAGTAGGCTTTTTTAAATTGCGTTTTTGAATTTGTAAATTGTCAATTTTTGTACATCACTTGGGAGTTTGTAAAAGCGTACATCTTGCCCTTTAAACGATTTACTAACTTTATGGAGTTTACAAGTGGCAACAGCGAGTTTATTTTTATTTCTAGACAAATTAATATTTTTGTGACCCTATAGGGTTTGGGTGGAAAACCTATATAGTAGTTCCCGTTAACCTAGAATCACGAAATTTGGCAAAAAGCAAGCTCTTCTCAGCACAATTATAGGGAAAATCCCAAAAATAAAAAAAGTTAAAAATACTATGAGGGTGTCCCCATAGATACATAGTTGACGCCAATAAGGATAGTCCTCTGAGTTGTATGGGCGCTCATACAATTATTTAGAGGACTAGCTTAATCGGCACCAACCTCAAACAAGGTAAATAAATAAAATTGTGCTATTGTGTGAAAGAAAATATTTATTATAGATAATGGAACGGAATCCTTCGTGCTCGAGTTCGACTCGCACTTGGCCTGTTTTTTTCTTTTGATGTTCTATTTAGTTACCTGCTTGAGCACAGTATTCATGCTATTGTAGTACTGGACAGGGTATCGCTGGGAAACGTCGTAAACGTCGAACTGCGGCGGCAGGCGCGCCTTCATGTCACGCGTCATCTCCACCACGCCGCCCCCGCCCTCGCCGTCGCCGCCGCCCCCGCCCGCTATCACCGACGTCTGGGTGAGCAGGCAGCCGAATAGCAGCTGTAAGAAACATAGGTTACACATGTCTGAGTTAGCAGGCACCTGTCAGCAAAGGAACCTGAACAACAGCCGCTAGGGAATCAATCATTTGGCTTTCAAACAGCTCTAGGACAATGGGTTTCGAATTGAAACCTATGGGTTAGGGCAATTCATATTTACAAAACGCCATAATTTGTTAGAATATAGGCAAGGTACCTATATCGCTTAACACTAATAACATGGCATTAGTCCACTGCGTCTCTTAGTTCATTCGAAAAGATTTATTCCTCAGCAAATATTGTCTACCAACAGTCATTACCATGGCTTCAGAACCACATACCGCAAGCTGATCAAGAAATGGCACTCACAGCATTAGCTTCCTTATTATCCTTGGTGATATCTGCGTTCTCATGAAGGCCGAAGACCTCAGGTCGCGCGATCATCGGCAAAGCGCGTATATGCTCCAAGACACAGCCGTAGTCCATCGCCGCTGGCATACGGTAGTCTCCGCTCGGGGAAAATGAGTAGCTGGAATATAGTAGACATTTAGAATATGTAGGATCCTATGACTGACGGCCGTTGGGACAGAAAAGTTCTCAAGTGAAGACGAAGTACTGGAAAGATGGAAATACGACCCAAGCTTGCTAATAAGGGTTGTTGTGCTGGGAGCCATTGAGTGCAGGTCGCACAAAATCGCTCCCTCTAGAAATCTGGAGAGGCCTATGTTCAGCAGTGAACATGAATGATGTGGGATCCACTCACTCAGGGTTAGAGGTGACATCTTCGTTGTAGAACACGGATAGGAGAGACAATATGAGTCGTCTGTCCTTGTCGTCTGTGACTCTGCCCCCGTAGTTGCACTCTCCGGTGAGGTAATTGAGAGCATCGAATGGCGTTTCTGCGTACTCCGTCAGGAACATCTAACGAATATAGAGTAAAGTATACATAGACAATTATTTACAGAAGACATAATAGTACGTAGTAGGTAAGAGTAACTAGAGTAGTAGAGTTCCTTGTGAAAGAGCTCACCCAGAGAAGTACTCCCATCATACTTACTTCTACCTTCAAGCAGCATTGCTGTGTTTCGGTTTGAAGGGTATGGTTGCCGGTGAAATTGCAGGCACAAGAGGCTTTACACCTGTCTGCCTCAAGTTAATGGACGCAGGACAGTGCATCGTAGGGCACGTTCCTTAGGTGCGTGACCTACGAGGCAATACTTTGTTATCAGCCACTTAACATCAGGCGGGCCATATGCTTATTCTGTCTACAGGTCTTATAAAAAAAAGTATTATTCGTCATGTAACGTTATTTCAGACGTTTTTAATTCGTAACTATGCACAGATAATTTATGTTTTTCAAAGACCAATGTCGTATCTTATTTTATGTTATAAACCGTTAGTAGAATATGGTCTAAACAAAGTTTGTTCTGGGAAAAAGGTGATTTAAACACCGTGTATTTATTTAATTTAATACCTACTTTCACACATCCTGATAGTGTACCTGTCCTTAGTGTGTGTGTGTGTGTTGTAGATCTACCTGCAGCTGCAAAATGCAAATCCTGAGGTCGCTCTCATTGAACTCGTACTGTATGTTCCAGCCGAGCGGGCCGAAGGTCTTCCGCTCCTGCACGATGGCGTGGAAGAAGCACAGCGCGAAGAGCAGCCGTCGCCAATCCTCCGTCCGCGGGCACGAGATGTAAAACTCCGGGTCGCAAATCGGGTCAGATATGTACGAGCGGTAGATGTTGTTTTTGAGACCTTTGGGCGCTTCATTTGTCATTTTTACTCCTGGAATTGTTTTGTGAATAGCCTGGCTTATTGAAATGATAAGCGCAGTGAGCCACTTGAATCAAGTTTGAAAAGAGGTAAAGCAATGTGAAATAAGGGTTGTGTTAGCTTGTATCATGAATTGCGACGGATTAATGGTGAGTATTACAACAGAACACTTCATTGTAGAGAATTGTTACTTGTTACATTATGTTACTGGCCAAAGTAAGCAAAGCGAGTCATTGCGGTAAGCGAAACGAGCTTTGTGGCGTCCTGGAACTTGAATAACTTACCATTCTGTAGTACGGTGACTGGGAAAGCTTGGCTCGGGTAGCTAGTAAGCCAACACCTGCAAAAGCGTATCAAGCTGTTAAATACAGAGTCCTGTTTTTATACTGTCGTAGGTATACCAGTTAAACCTTTTCAGATGCTTAAACCTTTTAAGAATATCAATGCTCATGAGAACAAACATTTATGTTTGTACATAAATTATCCAACATTACCATGTGAAAAATGTACCATGTGATAATGTGAAAAAATAGATTCATCATCATCATATCAGCCATGGGACATCCACTGCTGAAGATAGGACACCCTCGCACCTGATTTGTATGGGGATCCTCGTGCGGCTTGCACCCAACAGCTCCCAGCAATCTTTATTAGATCATCCTTACTAATATTATAAATTCGAAAGTAACTCTGTCTCTCTGTTACGTTTTCACAACTAAACGGCTGGACCGATTTCGATAAAGTTATGACCGGGATTGGGGGTTAGACATAGTCTACTTTTTACCCGACTGCACAGAAGGAGGGTAATGTTTTTATTGAAAACCCATGTCTTTCTATATTCTAATCCTTACTTAGGGGAGAATGGTTTAGGGGATGTCCTACGCTGCGCTTTCCAGTGTATGGTCTCCGTACAGGTGGGTACCTGAAATCAGAATGGGTGACTTGCGGCACGATGACCTCCGCGCAGATTCGCTCCAGCTCGCCCATCCAGGAGTCCATCACGTGGCAGTTCTGCAGCACCACCCAGCCACCCGTGACGATCGCCTGATTTATCATGTTTGCTGCTATTGGACCCTGAAACACAGTTTTGTACAGACACCGTTGAGTTTATGTCAAGTAGTGTAATTAATTACACTGAATTACTAACTAATTAAGTATGCGTTTATGTATGCCTAGAGCTTACCTAGTTAGCTCTGCACGTATTGACTATGTCTTTCTTGTGGATTGGGCTATCTAAGCGTAGAGAATGGTTTGATGTACATACGTGGTTTAACATAATTCTTCAACATACTATAGAGCGCATATAAATAATCATTAATTGTTATGTTATGTTATGTACTTATTAGACAAACATCAGTTGAAAAAACTTTCCTTGCTGAACAAAAAGCCTCTATTAGAAATGCCACAACAAATGGTTCTTTCACCCACTGCTTCTTACTGTACCAAATGTGACGTGTAATTAAAGACATAGGATATAGACAATCATTTAATTGCTAAATAGAACACATAATACATGTAGGTACAACATGTGAGTTTGCACAAGAGGGAAAGAGAGAAAGATGATTATCCACATAACTAACCTGGCCCTGACCTAAAGAAATGGTCTCAAAACTGATGACCTTCCTCTCCATAGAGAACTTGACCAGCCCCGACATAGGATCCGAGCCGGCAGACAAAATAAAGATGAGTGGCGAGCAACAGTTGCTGTCGTTGTACGATTTCTCAAGGTCGAAGGGTGGTGGCTCTATGTAGACTTGGCCCATTTCGGCGACCACGTATTGTTGGACTAGGGGGATGAGTTTGTCAGGACGGATACATCTAGAAGAAATTAACAAAGGTCAGTATATTTTTGTTAAATAGAACATTTATTTCCCCGACTCAAGGTCTAATAAGATGAGTGATAGGCAGTTTACACATGTATGGCACAAGAGGGACTAATAGTACCAGTTATATAATCAATGATACTTTTGAGTCTAATCAGTGCTACTTGGTACTAGCTTATGGTACAATTAGTCCGGCCGTTGGGGCAAAGTTAGTACCAGTAGTTACACCATCAGTGGCTATATCAATTGATCCGGCGGGAATCAAACACCCTAAAACTATTGGTGTTAAAGACATTCCAATCGAAATGTGCGCCCCAACTCGATCTCTACGAAAACTTACCTAAATATAATAAGTTTGGCGATTCCTTTAATGTTTTCGTAAGGAGGAGGTAAGGAGTTTTCGTGTGGAGCCGCTAGATCGTAGAACTCTTTCCAAGCTTTCAAGTTCTTCTCGAAATTCTCTTTGAATCCGCGCAACCTAAAACAAAACTCCAGAAATTTGTAAATAGTTAAATAAACTGTATTCGATTAGGTATATTAACGCTTACTTATTATATTATGTAGGTATAACTGTTAGTAAAAAGAACATCATCATCATCCACTGCTGGGTATAGGCATCTCTAAGTTTGTGTCATCCATTACGATCTTGCGTTAGTCTGTACCATCCATGGCCAGCAACTTTGACTTTGTCGTCCACCCTTCTCGCTGGACGTCTAACGTTTCTGTAACTGCTTTTCGTTTGTCGCCTTACTCGACCTATCATCACTACGCATCTCCATTACATGTATCTAATCGGTAAAAAGAATCAATATGAAGAAATTATACAGTTTGCTCCGCAAGATAGCACATTGTACCTATAAAAGTTGCTATGTTCAATTATTTCGAATACTAAGTTTCACTTTTTGTTTCTCACCCGGTCAAATTGCTCGATCTTACTATTTCCGACCAGGCTTTTTCGGAGAGCCAGGAAGGAGCGGGATTCTCAAACGGGTTGTCCAACGCCAAGCCACCCGTCAGCAAGAACGCTACCAACTCATTATCAATCACACCCTGGAAATATACAAATATACGTCAAAATCAGTTAAGCCTGAACAAATTTAAAGGGAAGTTCTCGCACCTTATCGAAAAGCAATTTCATAACACTCCCTCAAATTAAGTTTGATAATGTAACTGTTCCCTACTCAAAGGTTGTGAAAAATCTGGGCATCTTCATGGATGTCGTGGGGTCCTCAGCTCGAATCTGTGAGCCGGAAGCTATTTGCCTCTGCTGGTTCGCTCAGGAGACTGCGAAACTTTCTTCCGATAGCTACTAAAATTGCGCTTGCACAATCACAAATTACGCTGATTCCTGCTATCTTGACCTCACGGAGGAACAGCTCAATAAGCTTGAGCGTCTTCAAAATTTTTGCATAAGGTTTATTTTCGGACTTCGGAAATACGACCACATCTTCGCCGGAATACTCACATCCTATCCCTCCTATTCAACATCCTTCGTAATCCTACCCCACCTTGTTATCTGAAGGAACGCTTGGAGTTCCTTCATTGCACCAATTCCCGAACACTCGTATTCTCTGAAAACCTCCTTCTCAAAACCCCAATGCATAGAACCAGTTTCTATGCAAACTCCTTTTCCATCCAAGCTGTCCGATTATGCCTTGCCGTGCCTTGCCGGTCTCCATTAAGAATTCCCCCTCACCTTCCGTATTTACAGCTAGGCTCAAAAACTTTTATCTCCATGAAGAGTCGTGATTCATTCATCTGATCTATAATATTATTATTAAATGTATATAAGTACATATTTATTTATTTTATGTATGATATTTATTTATTTACAATTATGTATAATATTACTATTGTATGTATGTATTGTATTTAAGGTTAGGTAATTTTTCTTTTTCTATTATTAAGTTTATTCTTTTGCACCTCGGCCAATCTTCCATTAAGCAATGATCCTCTCCATCCAAAGGTTGTCTAGAAGAGATCGCTTTGTTAAGCGATAAGACCGACCATTATGCTTACATTTATTTGTTTTATTTTTATATGTGTTGTGTCTAAGTTGTAAGTTATAATAAAGATATATCATTAATTCATTAAATTTTTTTGAAACGGTATGTAATCATCATTGGATGGTTTACTTGGACTTACCTTAGGCCTCAAAATTCCTAGCGTAAGAACGAGAGAGAAGATCAATTTGTCTTTTTCAAACAGACTTCTGCAGACATTCTCATAAATGCTCTTTGTGAAGTACGAATTTAAACCTTCCAGTCTCTCATCTAAGTCGGTGCTCTTAGGGGAGTTTATAATAGCCTGGTTGTAGAGGTTTATAAACCTGAAAGATTAAAAATAAACATAACATAGAGGAAAGATCCTAGTATGGGTCCCTGAGTGACCTCACAAACAAGCCAAAGCTACGCTATCTAAAATCATCCGGTACAATGGTTGCATTTTTTACTTAATACTTGCCACTAGGCCTATAAATTTTCTTCTATTGATGACGTAAAAGTCTCAGTTTTTTACTGCACAAAGAAATACAATCAATAGCAAAAAGAAAAAAAAACAGTATTGAAAAGTATACCTGAGTACAAAATATCTTGCGAGTTTTACTTAGGAAAATTTCGTGATTTATTTCAATCATTAATGTAAATTAGAATAAATTAAATATTGCGAATCTTATTTACATGAATCTTACCAATTGAGCGAATATTGATACATAGGATCAATGGCTGACAAATCCGATATACAGAAGAACAAGACAGAACTATGTTTTGACACAGGTACGTATAGCAGCCTCGCTTCATCTATCTCTACTTCTGTTACGGCGGCCGCGGCTTGCTTCGCCTCGATCTCTATTGAGAGGACCTTGGATGATGAGAGTATTCGATTTGCCGATTCATCTTCTAGGATGTTGCCGGCTGATGATAACACCTGTAGGGGTTAACATAGTTTAGAATAGAAATCAGTGCTAGAAATCAGTCTTTCAGATGTTAGCTGTTCATTTAGAGGTAAAAGTCGTCGAGGGATAAGACTATTTTAGGATCTCACAGACCTGGGAAGGCCTATAGTTAGCAGTGGTATTTTTGGTACCTCTAGGATCTGATCCTCAATCTCCTTTAGTGTCCGCTTGTTATTAGCTCCCTCTACAATCAGCTGGTTCTTTTTGAGCTCGAGTTCAGGTCGGTCCTGAGCCACCACGATACCAAGAAGCTGATCCTGTAAGCCTTGTGGAGTTATCATGAAGTTCAGCATTGTAACCTAGAAGAGAAAGACAAAAGTTCGTATAATTCTTAAGGTTCCCACGGTCTATGATATTGTAGACGGACGCAGAGTAGCTCGCGCGGGCGCACCGTGGAAAGAGTACCGTCCGTGGAAGCGCGCAGTCTGGCCTCACGCTCTACTGCGCTCGGGAGCTACTAACAAAGGCATGTTTGGACTTGCTACTGACTAGCCTTGTGAAATATCATAACTGACATGAGGATATAGTTGAGAGCCTACTATTTTTAGTAGGCTTTAGTACTATTTTTAGGGTTCCGTATTCGAACTCGGAACTCTTTTAGTTTCGCCATGTCCATGTCTGTCTGTCTGCCCGACCCTTTCCAGCCGTTTTACTCGTAAACTATTAACGCTGTAAAGCTTAAATTTGGAATTAGTGACGCCTAGCAAGTTATGAAAATAGAATAAAAGAAGTTTTTTTAGGTTCCCTTCCCTATTTTGGAAGTATATTACTTATTACTTCTTCTTACATATACATATTACTTCTATACATATATATTTATACTTATATACATATTACTTCTTCTTCTTTCTTTCATTATATCACTAAAATACAACCGTACTGACTACAGAACCAGGAAGGGTTCCGACATGCGCTTGACCAATTTTTTTAGAATTATCGAGTATTTTTTACACTGCGTACCTTAACTGCAATCTCTGGCAGGTAGTGAGGGTTGCTCAGTCTAGTCGTGATGTAAAAGCGGAAGTTGTGGTTGTATTCCAGGATATTATCTCCGAGCTTCAAGCAGTCTATACCACCGGATCTGTGGACGGTACAAATTATCACCATTATCAAATATATTTTAAGCCGAAAGCTGTGAACTTCAAAACTTAGATCTTTAGACTGTTAAGCCGCGGTTCCATTGGTGCGTAGGATGTGCACGCAGAGACTACGCACGTAATCTGCGTGGGTCTATTAATGTCCTACACTGCGCTTTTCTCCTCTCGATTTTTTTTTAATGTGTCGATGTACAAGTAGAAATACTAACCTGAAGACATTCCGCAAAAGCACAGGTTCTATCACCGCGTCCAGCTGTTCCCTGATGTTCTCCATCAGCACCGGGAAGCCGAGCTGGATGGCGTTCTCAAGGATCCTCACGTAGTTGGCGTCTGTTAATTTTATCACCTTCAGTTGGTTCTCCCGCTCCATGTTCTTGACCCATTTGTTCGCTTGTTCTGGGGAAGATATTGTTACAATTAATGGATTTTTCATTAACACAAATATTTTTGTCACTGGTCCCATGGGACAACTGGGACAGAATAGTGTCAGTTTTCCCACACGATGAAACTATACTTCAGCTAAATTCGATGTAGAATGTTTGTAAACAAAACGTCCATACTTATCTAAAAATCCCTTGTTTGGTACTGACTTTGAAACAGAATTTACATTTGATGTCGTTTTGTGATGACTTCATCATTATAAATTGGTAACAATTGTATCAAAAACTCTGCGTTATGTGTATGAATATTATGTTAAGTATAGGCGGTTTATAAACATTCTACATCGCATTTGGCTGAAGTATACTTAGTGAGATAGATCGAATCCATCAGACCTAGTAGCATGATCGCTATAGAAACCTTTTCATCTATGTAATAATATATGTAACATGACATTTATTGTAGAGTAGAAACACGATCGCACAAATGTTGACAAACATAGCTAAGAACCACCACAGTTAAAAAGGTTTTATCAAAAAAACCCGCATCCAAATCGGTCTATCAGTTTGGGAACTATGCCACAGACAGGCAACCATAGGTACACACAGACAGATAAACAGACGTATTTTGCGTTGTGGGTTAAAAAGCCGTTACCCTGAGGGTCGATCATGAGCGGCCACCGCCGGGACTGTGCCACGATGATGCCGTTCTCGATAGAGAATGTGTCCACCGGCAGCCCGGCGATGTTCCACGCGCGGATCACGACGGGCTCGCCCAGCGTCGACGGCAGAGAGTACGCTTCTGAACATGGAATATCTACAAACAAAACTTACGGTATTTTAAATAAGAAACAGAATACAAGAGCACCAATTATCATAGCATTAGTAGTGTTACGCCGAGGCTGTTAAACAATGAGTAATAATCGTAACTTCTCGAACGCTTTTGTCTTGCTGTGTTATTGTTGTTATTGTCTGCGGATGCGCACAATGGGGATTGACCATTCTGTCGAAACACCGACCCTTTCCTGGGACGATCGAGATCGTTCTCGAACAATCGAAATGTGTGCGATATAAATAGGCCGGAGAGATGGCCGGACAGTCAGTCAGTGAGTCAGTCTCAGCGAGGCCCTGGAGGACTGACGTGGAGAAGGGTCTCGCGTGAACAGTAGTTGCTCGCGAGTGAGTCTGGATTTAGCTATACGTGCGAACATTTCGGTGACTTTAAGTGGTGCAACAGTTGTGTGAATTAGTGTGTTGTGATTACGTGTGACCATGTTCGTGTATTCATCGTTTAGTGTTGAATAAAAGTGTTATTTTGGTTAGATCGATTCCCATTATTTTATCCCGAACCCTCAGCTCGTAACAGTAGCATCATGCTGTGTTGAGTGCCAATTCATGCCCACGCAGAGCTTTTAAAAGTTATTCACACCTAGTTATACAAATTTGTTAGTGCTTAAGTAAGATGTTGTGTTTTTTTTTATTTTTTTTACTATTTTGAGTAAAATGTTCTTTCTTTCTTTCAATTCTCATATTGCTGTATTTCGGTTCCGGACCGGTGAAATTGAAATACTCAGAGACAGTCTAGCTTTCTATTCCAAAAAGATTTTCAGAATTGGTTCAGTAGTTCCAGATATTATCCACTACATACAAAAACCAATTTACTCAAGTGCCGCGGGGCCTTAGTGGGATATACCCCGATTTCTGATTCGAAGCTTGTGGGTTCGAATCCCCGCCCTGCACCAATGGATTTTTCTACTCAATAAAGGTGTTTGCGAATTTAAATGTGCTCAAAACGGTAAAGGTGAACAGAGGAAACCAGCATGTCCTAGAACCAAAGCATCGACAAAATTCACAAATTTGATGTCATCGGTACAACCTCAAGAATGCTTTCTATGCAAAAATCATGCATTAAATGTAATGTTTGGACATGCCTCTGACTACCCACTTGTGAGATATCCTCACGGGTCTACGTACTCTGTAGTACATGATGGGGATTTATAGTCGTAAAATATATGACTATTTACTTACTCAAGTTCGCCGTCTTCTTGTTCCACATCTGTATAATCTCCCTTCTATAGTTGACTGTGTACGGGCCTAAATATGCGATGAACCCAGCCGACAGCAAAACATCGCCTGAAATTTGTAAATTGAAATATTTTTATGTTTGCAAAGTTTTTTATAAGATTAGATCAAACCACCTGTTCATCACAGTTTGAAGGAATACGTTCCACCAAACTGTCACGGAGATGACTTCTAAAAGAAGGTTCAACACTAAAAGACGAGCTAGAACTAAAATCACAATCAAAATCTTTTTATTCATTAAAATCACAAATTACTTTTAAACGTCAATTTTACTGCCTGTTTCTATGATTCTATCTCGTCTTCTAGACCTTTCATATGAAGAATTAATAGTTAATAGTACTCACCAATAATATTAGACAGTAGATCTTGCAATTGCCTCGCAAGTTCTGTCCACCTGGTCTTCTCACCACCCAGACCCCCGATCAGCTGCTCAGCGCGGGACAGCTTGGTGGAACATAGTTCTATCTCGTCTTCTAAACCTTTCTTCTTGCGGGTCATCTCCGCGAACTCGTCGTTTAGAGCCTGGTGAGTGAAGGAAAATTACAAAATGTATGCCAAATTGAACAGCGGCAATATTCGTATGTCGTATGAACTGGGTTCTTTAAAAATATAGGGTAAGTAATTCTAAATCCATCTAAGTATATCTGTTAATTACGTCAGGTAATTATGAGAAAATGGGCATCCTTGTACTGCCCTGATCTCGTCTTCAAGTAGCGCGTTGTATAAGTTAGGTAGGTATCATGAGAAAGTAGGTAAATGCAGTTATTTTTAATGCATGACTCCCAATCTCTAGACTGTTTTTGCCAATTTTCACTAAATTTTACACAACATTTAAAACAGAATTAAAACGCATTTTTGTGTTGGGGAATAAACTTGACATGAACCAAGATTAAACGATAATTAAAAAGGAGATGGCCATTTAAAAAAAGTTCCGTGGAAAACCTAGAATGCGATGGTGGGACGAGGTTGGCTCACACCTCACACATAAGTTAAACACACATACATTAACGTTAAATCGCGAAAAGTCAACCAAGGGAAGTGAGGCTCTTGCCCTGCAGTAGGACAATTAAGTCTCACGTGTCTAATTTCACCCATACCCTTCCAATAGGAAAACAGCAATGCGAGATTTACTTTTTGCCGTCAGAATTAGTTTTATTTTTATCATAGTCAAGCGCTTGACCACTACTTATCTGATGGTAAGTGATGGTGTGGTCGAAGATAGTGCACGCTTGCCTAAAAAGAACCTGTTCACTATAGATTTGAATACTCCGAGATTATACTGGTCTGGTAAAATATACGCCAGAAGTGAGTTCCACTTCTTAGGTACACGTGCCAATGCTAACAAGGAAAGTTGAAGCAAATCGTTTAGTACGGCAAAGTGGTATGCCGACCAGTTATGGGTGGTACTTTTCGGGACGTCTGCTTGTCTGGTGGTGGAAGTGGGAAGGAGGGATAAGGTCATGAAGATCTTGCGGATATTGACCAAAATAAATCTTGTAAAAAAACTTAATGGTGGTAACACTTCCCCGCACAAACTGTTTTACAAGAAGCTCTGCTCTACATGGTGCTTGCCTGCAACTTGTCGAGGACTCCTTGCAGCTGCGCTCGCTTCTTGTTGAGGGTGTCCATCTGCATCTGGAGCTCACCCTCGGCCTCCGCCAGCGCGGCCTTTTTGGGGGCCACCACCTGGAACGCAACAATGGTCAATAACACCACTTACTTACAACTAGTTGCCCGCACAGTGCTCGAAATTTAACCCTATATTTTTTAGTTTAATTTAACTTTCTGCACTGCTCCGTCCGTGCGCCGTATAAGCTTAAAAAGGGGTACAAAGTTCACGTACTTAGTAACGTACTAGTACTTCACTTATTAATATATTGATACCAGAAGGGGGCTACTCATAAAAATGAAAAAAGCCCGAATAACGTTATGATTGTCGGTCGTTGGTACCAGAAACACTTTCACCAGTATCCTGGAACTTTACAAAGATATTTTTAACCAGGTGCATGCAGAAGCTATGCATATAACTATAGAGTTCTAGCTTTCGGCCGCGGCTTCAAACGCATGAGTTTTCAATAAAAGTGTGTTTCAATCCAGGTCATAATCGATCTATACAGGTAGGTACCAAAATTCTTCAAATCAGTTCAACCGCTATTACGTAATTGAGTAACAAACAAATAAACGTCCTAATATCACATTTATAATATTAGTATAGAATATCACCTTGATGACTCGATCGTAGACATCCATAGCTCTGACCCAGCGGCACAGACCCTCGCAGGCTGAAGACACCTTGGCGATGACGACCGGGTCAAACTCACGGTCAGGGATGTACCTGCAATATATTTATCTGTACCTACTCACACAATAATTCCATAATGAGGTGAGACTAAATCTTAGAAACGGGTGTAAGATTTTGGCACTGCCGTCGTCAGCCGCCACATGATTTTTTCACAAACTTGAAATAAACATTCTGGTGTGATGATTCTCGAGTCTCGACCACGCACCGGAAAGCGCAGCGCAGGGTCTATCCACTAGATGAAAAGACATGATAACAATAACATTTATTTTGAGCCGCGGCGCGGGCGCAACCGGACAAGTTCGAGCACTCTGGGTATCTATTGGGAAGACCTATAATTAGCAGTGGACGTCCTATAACTGATGATAATGATGATAAAAGGCCCAAGTATTTTATGAATGAAACTGTAATAACATACTTATCCCTGATCTTCTTCATAGTAGCAACAGGTATACTGTCCTTATCGTAGTTCCGGAGGCCATCCAGGAACTTCATGTCTCCCAGCATCTTCTGCGAGGGACCCCAGAAATCTTCAAATGGCTTGCCTGGAACAAAAAACAATGTTTATTCTTATCAGCTGTTAATAAATATTATAGGGTGGCCTTTAAACTGAACAAACCCGGGTGTTGTTGGCCACTATACTAGATTAGGACTAATCCTTAACTAATTGTTCTAGACAATTATCCCATTATTGCTCATTTATCATTATTTAGTATGTACTTAGTTAATATATGTTAATATATACATAAAACAAAGTCGGGTTAGTTACACCATTTATAACTCAAGAACCGCTGGATCGATTTTGATGATCTTTGATTTGTTGGATTTGTCTTCGCCCCGAATAGTAGAATAACTATTAAAACATCGGAAAAATTTACGCAGTAAAAATTTATGTTGAAAATTCATTTTCTCATACATAGATGTAGCTAATGATAGCCGATTGACAATTCTAGTGTCATATGCAAGTCAAGGAGGTACGAAATTCGGCGAATCATCTAGTTATAAATAAAACTCACTTTTTAGGGTTCCGTACCTCAAAAGGTAAAAAAGAAACCCTTATAAGACCACTTTCTTTTCTGTCTGTCCGTCTGACCGCCAGTCCGTGATGACGAAAATCAGTGGCGACTCCACTGATTTTCTCGGAACGGGTAAACCTAGCAAATTGAAATTTATACCAGGTAATGAAGTCTATAGTCCCTATTAGGTGAATAAAAATCAAGGCCCTGAGTCAACACGATAAAAATATATGGGCAAATTTAGATTTTCGCGAAAACTTGTAAGTACCTTATTCTTATTCTGGGGGGGGGGGATAAAAGACCTGCACTGACGTCCCGCATTGAGGTGTTTTGTGCATTACCCCTCTTCTAACCTAACCCCAGCCATCCTAACTCCTTGAAGTAACGAAGTAGGACTTTGGGTTGGTGGCAGCAGCTTTCCAGGGTCCCCGTGGATTCAACTTTTTTATTTTTCCGAATTTTCCCTTTACTTGTGCTGTAAGACCTTGCTTTTATTTAAAATTTACAATTCTAGGTCAACCGGAAGTACTCTATAGGTTTTGGGTCAAACTTACATGGTACTTCCCGTTGACCTAGAATCACGAAATTTGGCAAAAAGCAAGGTCTTACTTAAAAGCAGCACAAATAAAGGAAAATTACAAAAAATAAAATAAAGTTTAAAATTAAAGGATTTCCCCATACATACATAGTTGATGCCAATTAAGATATTCCTCTGAGTTGTATGGGCGCTCATACAATTTAGAGGACAATGTTTAGGTACGGAACCCTCGACGCCCGAGTTCGACTCGCACTTGACCGGTTTTTATTTCTGTTATTTTTTTTATGCACTAGTAAAAAAGCTTTGGTCTTTATAAACTCTTATGTTATTTCTGGAGTATTAAACGACTTTTAATTTTTAATTTTGAATACCAATGACACAGATTACAACTTCTGCGAATACTATCGTGTTCCAGTATTGTTGTACCATATTTTTGTTCCAACATATAGTTAGTATGATTTTTTTTTTTTTCTTATCTAGAGCTACCAAAAAAGTATACTATCATCTCTCACTGTTGGAATCCAGTTTCGTTTCCACTGACTTCCGTCACCAGTTTGAATCCCGCTGGAGGATTCTTCACAGATGTGATTGGTGTGATATTGGCAGCCATGAGTAGCTTATAAAGTCCGCATTGGCCCCCAAAAGTAGAACAAAATCACTCAGCCTTGGGATCCATTTTACCATCACCCTTCTATCACCAGCTTGACTGCCACTAGGAGTAGTTTATGGACTTGACTTAAATAATGTATTCTGGATTAAGCAGCTTCCTTCCCCAATTCCTCAGAAGAAAGTAGACTAAGCACTCACACACACACACACACACACACACTAAGCACTAGAATAAGCACTCAACATTGGGATCCATTTTTCTATTACCCGAGATGCCCTTCATCTCACAAAAAGCTTTCATCTTTAGCTTGACTCCTATTGAAATATTCTTTTTAGATTTGACTTGTGTCATTTGGGCGTGTGCTAAATACCTTTAACACTGGTACTTATAGTTTCAATCGAAAGTAAACTATAAATACTCACCATTAGGATCCATTTTTCTGTCACCCTTAATGCCCTTCATCACACATACAGCTTCCATCACTAGCTTGACTCCAGCAGGGGGGTTTTTCATAGATTTGACTAGTGTAATATCGGCGGGTTTGAGCGTGTTTAGAGCATTGAGAGCAGCTTCCAAAGCAGGTACTGCCTCGGCAAGATCGCTCTCGCAGTCGTCCTTGATGGCTTGTGCTGCTGCGGCCGCTTCGTTGGCAAGCGCTTCGTCGGCGCCTACTATCTGTGAGAGCAAAGACGTGTGATGAAGCTCCTTAATAAATATACACTTGTCATTTACGTGCTCTATTTTTAAACGACTTCAAAAAGAGGAGGTTCTCAATTCGTCAGTTTATTTTATACTAGCTTCCGCCAGCAGCTACGCACGCGTTGTTTGTCAACAAAAACTAGCCTATGTGTATTCTAGGTTATAATCTACATTCATACCACATTTCATCGAAAATATTTCCGCCGTTACGACGTGATTCAGTAACAAACAAATAAACAAACACCCAAACCTTCGCGTTTATAATATTAGTGTGATTTGTTTAGGCATATCTATTATTCTTATTAAATTTAGTTTTTCGATGATAGAACGCTGATTAAAATAGCACGCGATAAACGCTGATTATAGACGAACTCAAAATGTATCACTATTCACTAACCACCTGTTACTATCCCATATTCACAGTAAATAAATTAATTTGATTTGATTTGATCATCAGTGTTTAAGTACCGACTTGAATAATTATTTTTGCGTTGGGCTTATTACATGTCCAAGTTCCAATTTCCAAACAAAAATATTGTTTGCGTCCAGTGTATTGTTGGAAAACTTTTTAAAAATGAACTAGACGTTTCACTAACCACTTTTCATTTTAAGAGTTACGTATTCGACTTCTTTCAAATTTCCCAAAAAGTTTTCTAAGTCCCCAATACCAAAATTAGCAAGAGTACTAAGATTCAAGACGTTAGAAGCAAATATGGGGCTCAAATGGAAATAGACAGGGCGCAAGAAATGGCGAATAGTGACAACAAAGAGAGGCGTATCCAGCAGTGGAATGAGAATGGCTGAAGAGAGGTGACGTGTCAAAAGCCAGCTTACCTCTTTCTGTTTCTCGACGACCACGGTATCCTGTTCGATTTTGATCATGAGCTTCTCCGTCTTGTCCGAAGTCTCCACCAGTAGCGGCTGCAGGTCTATCAACTGCTGCTGCATCACAGCCACCTGGCCAGCTGCGAAGTCCAGCTGTTCTAGGCCAGTCTCATAGCTGCGAGGATATAAGTATCCTAGTTATACTAAGGATCAAGGGCGATATAATTATTTAACCCGCAAAAAAAGTTCCTGATGGTGCACGCGGCGGAAATTCAAATATTGAGATGGATGTGTAGGGTAACGATAAATGATAAGATAAGGAATGAGTATATTACAGGAGGTTTATAAGTAGCGCCAGTGATAGAAAAATTGAGGAGTAAGAGGCTAGCGTTGTATGGGCATATCATGCGTAGGGACGAAAATCATGTGACGAAAAAGTGTTAGATATGAGTGTGGATGGATATAGAAGTAGAAGAAGGCCGAAGAAGAGATGGATGAACTGTGTGAAGAGTGATATGGGTAGGAGGGAAGTGACAACGGAGATGACGGCTGATAGAGAAATGTGGAGGAGGAATATTTGATGTGCCGACCCCGCGTAATGTGGGAAAAGGGCAGGAAGAAGATTTTATGTCATATTCAACTTTGAGATTAAGACCACACTAAAGACTGGAAGCTTTACACGGGGCGCCCTCGGTAACGGCTTATTGTCAAAGTAAGTTGTGTCATGGAGGAAAGACCAGAAGATAACCAACTCACTACTAAAAATTAAACGCGAGAACTTGCGGATGATGGTGGAGATCATTACAGGATACTGCGAGCTAAATCACTATCTCCTGAAGACAGAGGCCACGTACAGTGGGCTACGTCGGGGATGCCTACAGGATAAAAAGACAGTGGGACACGTGCTGCTGCACTGTACGCACACACACGAAGCCAAACTGAAAACGGGACTGCATGAACTCATCAAGTCAGCTTCAACGTCAGCAACGACCTCGGGGACTTTGAAAAACTGCTGCCATCAACCCAAAGTTTTACTCCGCTACTTTAGGGAGTTGGGATGGCTGGAGTCGGGTTAGAAGGAAGTTAATGCACAATACACCCCTATGTGGGACGCCAGTGCAGATCTTTTTTCCCCTACTCTTAGAATTAAAATAAGAAGTGTACCGGTTCCTCGAGTTGGTGATCTGGTTCACCTTCATGGCGTACAGGTTCTGGAAAGCCTTGATGAGCTCCAGGTAGCTGGTCGGCGTCACGTACACCTTCCTGCGCTGGTCTGCAAAAAATCTGTAATAGACGAGTTATCATGCCACCAGTGGATACGTTTTCGATAAAGTTCACACAATCGTTTGACCACAATCTCACCTGATGGTAAGCGATGCTGTGGTATAAGATGGAGAACGAATATCTAGAAGACACTAATTAACTCCCACCTTAAAGAAGACCAGCGCTGTGTCATATTAATATGCCGTAGCATCATGCTGAGTACCAATTCATAACCACACAGAGTGTGGTTTTTGTGTGGTTTTAAATAAAATGTTTTCTTTCTTTCTTTCTTAAAGAGTCTCAGATTGTAGTTTTCAGGAAAAAAAGTCGATGATTAAGTGTTCCATATTGTTACGCCGAGGCTGTTAAAAAATGAGTAATAATCGTAACTTCTCGAACGCTTTTGTCTTGCTGCGTTATTGTTGTTATTGTCTGCGGTTGCGCACAATGGAGTGGCCATTGTGTCGAGGGACCGACCCTTTTCCTGGAACGATCGAGATCCTTCTCGAACAATCGAAATGTGTGGATATAAATAGGCCGGAGAGATGGCCGGACAGTCAGTTGTGAGTTAGTCTCGAGTCTGAGTCTCAGTGAGTTAGTCTCAGCGAGGCCCTGGAGGACTGACGCGGAGAAGGGTCTCGCGTGAACAGTAGTTGCTCCCAAGTCAGTCTGGATTAAGCTATACGTGCGATCATTTCGGTGACTTTAAGTGGTGCAACAGTGGTGTGAATTAGTGTGTTGTGATACGTGTGACCAAGTTCGTGTATGCATCGTTTAGTGTTGAATAAACGTGTTATTTTGGTGAGACTGATTCCCATTATTTTATCCCGAACCCTCAGCTCGTAACAATTTGGTGTCAGAAGTGGGATAAAATAATGCCGGTTCTACCAAAGGATAACGTGGACGGTGTCAGGACGAGTGGTCAACGACAACAGGAAATGGATGAAAGGCGGTTTGGAGATTCTCCGGTTCAAGAAGCTCTGCAGAGTCGTCAGCCGAAGGAGATGGAATCAGCCGCCACCGAATCATTTGGAGCGTCATCATCATCATCATCCGTGGGGCAAGCTCCTGTGACAGGCGATCTTGCTGCTATTATGGCCATGCTTTGTCGTCAACAAGAAGAGCAGGCTCGGTTGCAGGCAGAACAGTGACGTCAGGATAAGGAAGAGCAGCGTCGTCAGCAAGAAGACAGGCTTGGTTGCAGGAGGAAGAACGCCGTCAGCATAAAGAAGAGAAGCGTAGTCAGCAGGAAGAGCAGGCTCGGTTGCAGAAGGAACAGCGACGTGAACAGGTAGAGCAGACTCGGTTGCAAGAGGAACAGCGACGTCAGGATAAAGAAGAGCAGCGTCGTCAACAGGAAGATCAGCGACGTTGGCCATAAGAGCGTGCTCGACTGATGAGGGAATCGTTCGGTTCATCTGGAAAGGAATTCCAGGAAGTGAAAGAACAGATAGAAATCAAGAGAGCCGTGTTTTGGAGGCTGGAATTGGGCTCGACTGATGAGGGAATCGTTCGGTTTATCTGGAAAGTAATTCCAGGAAGTGAAAGAACAGATAGAAATCATGAGAGCCGTGTTTTGGAGGCTGGAATTGGGATCGCTGATGAGAAAGGGACTCTGGGTGTCCTGAAGTACTGGAGACGGCAATGTGGCTCCTCTAGTTGCTACATCTTCAGCGCGAGGTGCGCCTAAAATTGTTCGTGTTGATCGGCTGCCGCGATATGAGGCTAAGAATGCTCGGGACGAGCATGTTTTAGGAGGGGGCAGTGTTACGCCGAGGCTGTTAAACAATGAGTAATAATCGTAACTTCTCGAACGCTTTTGTCTTGCTGCGTTATTGTTGTTATTGTCTGCGGTTGCGCACAATGGAGTGGCCATTGTGTCGAGGGACCGACCCTTTTCCTGGAACGATCGAGATCCTTCTCGAACAATCGAAATGTGTGGATATAAATAGGCCGGAGAGATGGCCGGACAGTCAGTTGTGAGTTAGTCTCGAGTCTGAGTCTCAGTGAGTTAGTCTCAGCGAGGCCCTGGAGGACTGACGCGGAGAAGGGTCTCGCGTGAACAGTAGTTGCTCCCAAGTCAGTCTGGATTAAGCTATACGTGCGATCATTTCGGTGACTTTAAGTGGTGCAACAGTGGTGTGAATTAGTGTGTTGTGATACGTGTGACCAAGTTCGTGTATGCATCGTTTAGTGTTGAATAAACGTGTTATTTTGGTCAGACTGATTCCCATTATTTTATCCCGAACCCTCAGCTCGTAACAATATCTTATCTGTACGCATTATGGACGTAGAACCAAAACTGAGTGCGAATGGCTATATCAAAAAGGTATGGATAATAATGAGCCATACGTTTATTGATTTTTTGATAAAAGAAGACCCAGTGTTCCTTGGCATATTCCTCAAAATATATGGAAATCTATTTGTATGACTGAAAGAAAGTTTCTAAGCAAGTTGAACTTAACAATTAGTCACCTAAATACGGTATATGCCTTCACCATAAGATACACACTCACCTGTCGCTGAGTGCGACCACGCTCATGTGGAACAGCTGACATATCTCGACACAAGCAATAGTTAGTTCCTCTCCTACGTTCTCCATCTTGGATATGAACATGGATGCGACTCTTTCTAAAGCTTCTGGCGGCCATGCTGTAAACCTGAAATAAGTTTAGAAGTGTCAGATTTTATAGCCTGGCCAAAGACGGCTTAATGAGGTCGCGCTATGATGTTTGTTCGGGCTGTAACCACTTGTCACAAAACACGGATAAATTACAAAATCATACTATTATACATGCGAAAGTCAGTTTGTTTGTTTCTTGTTGCGTTATTAACTTAACTTGATGGGTATTTAGGCCGGCTTTTCAAAGTGAGCTTTCAGCACGTCGTAGCGGCTGTACCGATTTCGATTAAAGTTGGTACTATTATATATAGATAGATTATGACCTGGATTAAGACATAGGCTACTTTTTAGGGTTCCGTACCTCAAAAGGTAAAAAAGCAACCCTTATAAGATTACTCTCTTGTCCGTCTGTCCGTCTGTCTGTACATGTGTCACCACCGATTTTCTCAGGAACGGGTGGACCTAGCAAGTTGAAATTTATACCAGATACTGAGGTCTATATTCCCTATTAGGTGTATAAACACTCAAGGTCCTGAGTCAACACGATAAAAAGATATGGGCAAATTTAGATTTTTGCGAAAACTTGTAAGTACCAAAATTTACCTTAATTTACCTTCATTTTCTACTTTTTTTATTTTTCGGAATTTTCCCATTACTTGTGCTGTAAGACCTTGCTTTTAACCAAAATAGACAATTCTAGGTCAAACGGAAGTACCCTGTAAGTTTTGGGTCGAAAACCTATATGGTAGTTCCCGTTGACCTAAAATCACGAAATTTGGCAAAAAGCAAGGTCTTATAGCACAAATGAAGGAAAAAATTCAAAAAATAACAAAAATTGAAAATTAAAGGGTGTCCCTATACATACATAGTGAGTTGATAAATATCAAACTGCCATAAGTCCACCTACAACAAAATTTGACTTTTTGATTTAGTTGTATCCACCTTTTAAATTTATGTTTGACAGCTCACTTCAAAAGCTCATAAGTCACAGGCATTGACTTGAATAAACGGTTAAATTTGTCAGTTTTTTTCAAATTCTAGTAAGTCCACAAAGAAATTATTTCAAATTCTCACATGCCCATTGCGACCAATCACAAAACGTCAAACTTGTCAATATGGCGTCAGTCTTCCCGAAAGTTTTGTGATTGTGGTTGCGCTTCTCGTGTTTTTTTAGAAAATGGAAGGAAATTTAAATCAAATAGATATTGTTGAGCCAGATAAAGCACGTAAAAGAAACAGATTGAAGAGTATAGCGAAGAAAGCAAGCAAAACGAAGTTAAAGTAAGTAAAATTCATGAAGAAGGTGAAGTTATTGCCGAAGTGCCGGAAGACGAAAGTGACATTATAAATAATAATACCGAAGAATACATGATGGATGAGGTGTTAGATTTTGTATAATTTAATTATGTATGGAATAAATATTTTTTCTATTTACTATGCTATTCCCTGAGTTCAGCCCATAGACTACAACAGAGGTTGGTATTTTTCAAACAACTATAAGTCCATATTATTCATATCAATATTTATCAATATACCATAAGTCCTGTATGGGCATATCAATCGGCAATAAGTCCAAACTATTTTTATCTTTTTCAAAGTATCTATGAATGTTATTGTTAAATTGTTCATTAAAATACTTAGACACAGTCCATAGTCAACACTGTATAACACTGTTAGTACAATATTCCATAACACTAATGTGTAACTAAAAACGTTAATTTCCCAAATTTTACATGTAGTGGACTTATGGCAGTTTGAAATTTATCAACTCATTGACGCCAGTTAAGATAGTCACTGAGTTGTATGGCCGCTCATACAATTTAGAGGACAATGGGTAGGTACGGAACCCTTGGCGCACAAGTTCGACTCGCACTTGACCGGTTTTTTTATTTATAAACCACGCGTGCAAAGCCGCAGGCAGCAGCTAGTATTAAATAATTAAATACTCCAACGTTGCGTGACTTATACAATTTTTTTTTGTAATATAGGCAGCTCTTTTTATATTGAGAAGCATACATTAATAACTACCTAAACAAATATAGCAAAGAGCGAAGCGAGCCATTAAAAATTAAAAAGAAAAAGGGTTAACAGTCCCTCTATCATAAAATAAGTATACTGCATTTTTTACGCTGTCTCCTTCTAAACATTATTCAGTAGCTACGTGCTTGTAAAAAACAATCATCCCCCTCCCTTTTCGTCTACATTTCATTTTAACAGCAGTCAATTTGACGCACTCCGTGGCGCAGTGGGCGAATAGCCGCCTAAGACGCAGGAGGTAGCGGGTTTGAGTCCCACTGCGGAACAAATGTTTGCATGATCTACAGATATTTGTTACGGGTCTAGATATTCTTCTATATATTATAAGTATGTATTTACAAAAAAAAGTATATGAGTATTCTCCCCGTTTTCTGGTTCCCATAGTACTGCTCTGCTCTGCTTAGTTTGGGGCTAGATAGCACTGTGTAAAATGTCCACCAATATTTATTTATTTATTTTATTTATAATTAACTCACCAATCAATAGTACAGCAGTTGATGAGTGAGGGGAACATGCGCAGACGGTTACGGAAGGAATCGCCGATTGGAGACATCGCCATCACGGTGCGGAGGTTAGCCTTCACGCGATCCACGTAGAAACCGAACATTCCTAATGGTGTTGTTTCGATTTTCATACCCTGAAACGAAATTCAGATTTAATTTAAATATGTAGCGACCTCTAGCACCAAATACACAGGGTTATCCCGAAATCATTGACCTCAGAAGAACAACGTATGTACGATGTTTCAAAATTCGATGTTTGACATTGAACCTGTTTAACAGTTTTTTTTATGTGAATAGTCAAACGTCAAACATTTGCACGTTTAAGCTAAGTTCTTGGAAGGCATAAAACAATTGATTGGAAGTAATATAAAAAGGTCCATGAAATTTCGAATGAAGTGACCTGTACTACTCCTAAAAGAGCAGAATGACACCATATAATATAATAATTTATATCAGTAGGCCTTGCACAGTAACTGTCGAGAAGGATTTAGTCATGAGTCATTTTTTTGAACAAAGAAGACACTTGTCGACCGTCTCGAGCACGGCGATTGCGACGGTGAACGGGAAGAAACGTTGTCGACACTTTTTCGACAGTAGTCTACAACGCCGAGCACGATAGCCATCATTTTCTCTATCTTTGACATTTAAGAATAGACAACTTTCGTCTGAAATTGTCTAGGTCTTGCGATACCTAGACAACACTGTCTTCTCAAGTTGTCTCTTTCGCACTCTTCTCAATCGCGCGCTTGCTAACAATTTTTGGTTAGATATTTAATTAATTGTATAATTAATTATTATATAGCAACGTACGCTGCTATAAACAGAGTACTCTTCTCTTGTCTAGGAATGAAACTTATTGAGCCTGCTCGTAGTAAAGACAATTTCGGAAGAATCGACAAAGAATGGAATAGAATAACGATTTATTGTACATCACACTCAAATTTAAAAACAATATAAAAAAACAAATAACAATACATGCAGAAATGCAAGTTATAGTCAGAGCCTTGTCGTCTCTTCGAAGAGTAGACAAGGGAATCGCTGTGCTAGCCTTAATAGCAAATTAAGGCTATGTCAGATTAAAAACATACGAAGTAATAATAATACAATACAATTTAAAATTAAAAGTAAAATGTCATATTTTTTTTTAAAACAAAGTCGGGTAACTAACACATTTATAACTCACTCACTTTGACTGCCTCCGTGGCGCAGTGGGCGTATAGCCGGCTGAGACGCAGGAGGTAGCAGGTTTGATTCCCGCCGCGGAACAAATGTTTGCATGATCTACAGATATTTGTTCCGTGTCTGGGTGTTTTTCTATTTATTATAAGTATGTATTTACAAAAAAAAGTATATAAGTTTTCTATCAGTTATCTGGTTCCCATAGTACAAGCTCCTCTTAGTTTGGGGCTAGATAGCGCTGTGTGAAATGTCCAGCAATATTTATTTTATTTTATTTATTTATTTCAAGAACGGCTTGACCGATTTTGATGATCTTTGATTTGCTGGATTTGTCTCCGCCCCGAATAGCAGAATAACTACTAAAATATCGGAAATTAAAATAAAACAGGAATACATTTCTAAATAAACTTTTTTTAAATATACAGACAGGTACTTCATAATCTATATTAAGATTGAATGTACTATAATGATTATAAAATAAAATAGCTTAATAAAATATACGTAATTACAACCAGAATCAAATTATTATATAACCTCAACATGGCTAAACAACTAATTTATGTATGGAAGGTAAAGCAGTGCCTACAGCACAAGTCCTGTACTTAGAGTAGGTACTGCACGCCAATACTCACCTGTACAAGCCATTATATAATAATTGTATTTTAATTAAGTTTAATATAAATTTGGTTTGTTTTAAATACATTGCTTGATTTGAGAAATAAATGACCTACATTAGGGTTACCAACCGTCCTGTTTTCCAAGGACATATCCTGCTTTTTGGGGTGTCCTGGATAGTTTTTAAGTAGCATCCTGGGTTTTTAAAGGGTCATGTGCTTTAAAATTCGCTCACCACTACTGTCTCCGATTGTTTTTTGACACTTGATATATTAGATTTGATATATTAACTTAATTAGTCCCGATACCTGTCTGTTTGAGCTACAATAATGTTAGTTATATCACAATTGTTATTGTTTTAATCTAAATTTGACGTAACTTAGTGTTCTATAATGTACCTACAGTGGAAAATAAATGAAATGAAATGAAATGAAACTAGGCCCGCACCTCGCAAGTGAAGGTTGTTGACACTTTTAAAACAAATAAGCGATTTGGAAAGCTTTCTGTACCTTTTGCGATAAAACCTTATATCAGCTCTCATGAGGATTGCAAACACAATAGTGCGTCCTGGTTTTAAAACGAAATGTGCTGGTATTTCTACCTTCAAATCTTGGATTTCAAAATTTGGAGATGGCAACCCTAACGTACATGAATGTTTAATCAAAAAACTCACAGACTCCCTAACAGCAGTTTGCATCTTGTCCATGATTTCCACCTTCTCATCCATCCCGTAGAGGTTGGGAATGTCTCCCGTGTTCAGCAACATGTTAATGTCTTCTACCATGCCTTCGTACATAATCTGATGATAGAAATCGTGGTAAGCATAACTTTTAAATGATGATTTTTTGATTCAATTATGTAACTGATTCTGTCTCAAAAGTGTCTGGTTAATTTGGACTGGTGGATAAAAAAAAACAAATGTGGTGAAATATTTGTTTTTTCACTTATATAATAATAGTTTGTTTGCCCTTGGTATAAATTTTCTGAAGCCATCTGCCCCCTATTTTCTATCTTGGAAATCACCCAGAGTTATAATCCGCGTACGACCGTTAGCCACCGCATGTTATACGCGAGCGGCAAGAGTCACACTCATTTCACAAATGCTGAAGGCATTTGACAATTTTTGAAAATAACTTTAAGCAGTTGATAGCCATTTTACTTGTCACAGGTTCTCACTGGGTGATTTTTAAGATACAGAATAAAGCCTCTATTATCAGTAGTTCGGTTTTTAGTCCGGTTGACTGTTCTGATCTAACTATTGCTACTAAAGGATATCGATAGTTCGGTGCTTTGTACCAACCGGACTCCACCGTAAAGTATCAGTAGTTCGGTCAACCGGACTAACAACCGAACTACTGACGCTAGAGGGAATAGAGGGAGGGACAATTGTTATTGACAATTTGATAAGGCGAGTGGCGAAGTAAATAGCGAACGCGCGTCTTTATGCGGTACACTCGTCACAGGTCTTGCTCGCGAGTAGTGAGTGATAATGTGTAAATCGGAGTTCACACATTCGCAATCTACTCAAAATTTCGAGCAACATTTCTGTGAGCAACACCACGAATACGCCGTAAAAGTTTATTTGGAAAAGATAGTAGAGTGTGCCTTATAAAGAATTAGGGGTAGTTGTATACCTGATTATCAGCAAACAAGAAGACGAGAGGTTTCCCAATGATGCCAGCCTTCATCAGCATTCTTCGTATGTCATCTCGCCACTCCGTTTGTCCGTACACTCGAGAAATCTCGATCTACAACAATAAATTACTATTATAATGAAATGTTGACAACAATTACCAGAAAAATATGTTTGCTTCAAATATCCAAAGTCACTGATAAAGCCCAGTGAGCCTAGCAAGCTGAAGTGGCAAAAACCGACGGCAGTTGAGACGGAAAGTTTTCGAGTAGAGACCACGCATTGAAAATCGTAGCGTATAGGACCACTAGATAGAAAGACAACCTGATATAATAGAAAATGAAAAATGAAAATGAAAACATTTATTTGACACGACACACTACAAAATATAACACAACAGAAGATGGTGACATTCAAGTAATGTCGAATCTTGACTTCTGGCTCTAAGAATGGGTGTAAATAGAAGGATATGTAACAAGAATGCCAGAAGTCAAAGATTACAAAATAATAAAAAAATACAGGAATATCTCACGCAACTTCCATCATAATTGCAAATTCCAGTCATGCCAAAATGGCGTCGCTCAGCATGTGCTAAGTAGGAAGGCTAGAACCTAGCTACTTAACGCTGGTATTCTGCTGACCCCAAATAGGTTGCTGAGAACAACCTACAATAACAATATATTAATTTAAATGTAAGCAAATCTTCGGCGCTTAAATAGATAAACAGATATAAACATTTTATTAATAATTTGTCAAATTATACGTCACATTATGTTACAATATTCATTAAAAAAAATCCTTCATTCTGACATTGATTGTAAAATAAAATTAATTCATTGTTATACTCTTCAAATACCTTTATACTCTTCAAATTCGAGGACACTGTAGAAGATCCTCTCAACGAGCCAGTTTTTTAATTTACCGGTGCATATCGGTGCAAGTCTTAAATTAGGGCCTGATGTGACCAAAGATGTGCTACATAGCTAAGCTACGAATGTTTTTTTTTATTACGAGTAGATCTTTGTTTGACCACAATCTCGTCTGATGGTAAGTGATGATGTGATCTAAGATGAACCACGAAGATCTAGAAGATACCTATTCACCCTTACCTTAAAGACGTCAGGATTCATCAGGATAAACAGACGACAGAAAGTGTCCCATACCTTAGCTGTACGCATTAAAAACGTAGAACCAAAACGGTGAGTGTGATTGGGTAGTATGTATATTAACGAGGTACTGAGCCATGCGTCTGCTTGTCCTTCATTTGCCTCGCATATCCCCGCTATCCTATTGATGGATTTTGACTCACTCACCGCTTAGCTTTCTCGCATAGCTTTGATGAAAAGCTACCCTTAGAGACGTGCGTTGGACGAAAATTGTCACAGAATGGTGACCAAGAAATGCTCATAGACCCGCCCGATGGTCGATGCTATTTACACAGTGGATCAATGGAAGTCTCGCGTGGAACCGGAGATAATGACGTAGGTATTACAGAGGTGGCCTATGCCCAACAGTGGGCGCAGACGGGTCATTTCATGTCAGTGAGTCGCTTTGCTTATTATGTGCCGTGAAAATATATTCATCTTTTTATGTCTGACCTGTATGACACTCATCTCCAAAATGCTGGCAGCTAGTTTGACTGCACTACTTCTGCCGCTACCACCGACACCAACAAGAAGGAGATTTCCTAGAAAATAATACGTATTTTTTATGTGTACCTAGCTATTGTACATATTAATATAAATCGATTCTAGTCAAGAAGGTAGATAGGCTTTAGACCTAGTTTTATTATACTGTTATACTGTCTCCACTTTAGTTTTTCATTTCCGATGGGACCAACATTTATAATTATGTACTTGTTTACTCGAAACTTGCTTAAAATTTAATTCAACAATCAATTGTACAATTAAGATTAGACTAATAAGATATGCTATGCACCTACAAGTACATAATTAAATGTATTTACTGATGTCTAAATAAATAATTATTAGATAAGGATGTTTGAGTTGTGATAAATAAGTGAATTGGATGTTACCGTTATCCTGCAAGAGCACGCGAGTACACCTCGATATGTGATCGAGCGCGTACCGGAACATGACCAGCGCCATCGGAGACGACGACACCACGTTGTACTCCTCGAGATAGTACTGCATCTTCACCGCCATATCATCCAGATCCATTACCTACATTTTATTTTTATTTCTTTATTGGTGATAGTCAAGCACTTGACCACCACCTCACCTGACGGCAATGTTTGGTGTGGTCGAAGATGGAGCATGCTTGCCTAAAAAGAACCTGGTGCACTCTGGACATCGTAAATAAGGTATACTCACTGATCATATCATATACCAATCTGCAGCTTCGCACGCGTAGTTTTTCATTAAAACTTTACCCTCCTTCTGCGCAGTTGGGTAATAAGTAGTCTATGCCACTCAGGGATAATGTAGCATTCTAATGGTCAAAGAATTTTTGAAATCGGACCCGTAGTTTTAGAGTTTATTCGTTACAAACATACAAAAATACAAATCTTCAATCTTTATAATATTAGTAGGTATAGATAGATATAATCAGATATAATCATATATAATCATATAATAGCGTTATTCATTACAAAACAATTTACAGATCTCTAAAACCAGCTTATCTACTCTTACATTAAATCGAATGATAAAAAAAACGCTAAGATGATGAAATAATAACAACCTGATCATAAATCTTGGGATCAGCGTCTGGCTCCATATAGTTCCCGAAGAAGATATTCGCCGCGTGTTTATTAGTCAGTTTCTCTCCCTCCTCCAGGTAGCCCGTTTCTTTCATGACCTGGTCCATGTGGACGCGGAAGTTGCTATAAACTGCTTTGTATACCACATTAAACAGTTTAGCCCTGAAAGAGTTACAATCGACAAATATTTTATATTCTTTTCCGGGGAAGTACTATCACATACCTATTTCTGCCGCCAAGCAGCATTACTATGTCGGTATGAAGGGTATGGTTTCCGGTGAAGTTACAGGCACGTAAGGCTTACACCTGTATGGCTCAAGTTGATGTACGAAGGCCAGTGCATCGTAGGGCACATTTCTAAGATGTGTGATCTACGAGGTAATACTTTGCTATAGGTTATGGTTACCACTTAACATCAGGTGGGACATATGCTTGTTCCATCTCCAGTAGTATAAAAAAATGACAAAAACGAGTTGTAAAGATTGGTTGAATATTATTTTTCAGAATATTTATTACATTACTAATAATACAACAATATATTTAGAACAGTTTTGGATGCCAAAATTATTGGCAATGTAGCGACATCTATCATCACATGAAAGAACTAATTAGACAATTTAACCGACAGAGACAGTATTTTTTATTGATGATTGTCAAGCGCTTGACCACTACCTCACCTAAGTGATAACGTATGTAAGTGATGGTGTGATCGAAAATGGAGTACGCTTGCCTAGAAAGAACCTATTTACTATGGACAGTGCCAATAAGACATTGAATGAATGAATTAGAATACTTTATTGTACACCACATAAGAAACAAACATAAAAATAAAAATTCACAAAGCAACATGTACAATGGGCGGTCTTATCGCTTAGAAGCGATTTCTTCCAGACAACCTTTGGATGGAGAGGATTTTTGTAACATTACAATAATAAATAAATAAATAAATAAATATCGCTGGACATTTCACACAGCGCTATCTAGCCCCAAATTAAGCAGAGCTTGTACTATGGAAACCAGATAACTGATAGAATACTTATGTACTTTTTTTTGTAAATACATACTTATAATATACAGGGTTACAGGAAAAATCGTGCTAGATCCGTTAAGGGCGTGGAGTACCCATCATTTCTGACTTATTTCACTATGAAACACCCTACCCTAAACTTAACCCTTTTCGAGATATTCGACTTTTAATTTTTTTATTGAAAATTGCCGATTTTTAGGCTACTAAATTTATTTTTGTTCATTAGGGTATCTTATTATTATTATTATTGCATTTTTACATGTGTAATAAGATGCTTTAGGACGTCTATCATTAAAATAGTGCATAAGTTAATTGAATAGACCGTAGTAGACAAGTGAAAGTTAAGAAATAAAAAAAAATATTAGAAAGTTTATTTTTCTCTAAGGGATATCTAAAAAAAATATTATGGCAATTGTTCGGCAGATGTTTTTTAAAATATCTACGTTTCATCAGCTATCTAACGAGGTATAATAATCTAGGGTTTTATTCAAATGCATTGAAAAAAATTTAGTTTTATAGGCGACAGTGGAGAAGAAAATTTATACTTAGCCCTAAAAAGTAAAATAAAATAATAGGTAAGCATGAAATGTCATTTATTAAAGATTTTCACACAACTTTTTCTTATTCTACAGTTCATGTTCAACATGGCCACCTCTATTTCTGATACATTGTCGCATCCTTCTACGGAGACCAGTCTTTACTACACCAGTGGTTAACGTGGTCCTCATTTTATTGGCTGCATCCACAATCCTTTCTCGTAAGTCTTCCACAGACGAAACTGGATTCGGCTTGCTGTACACAAGACTTTTCATGCACCCCCACACGTGAAAATCCATGGGGGTTAGGTCCGGACTTCTTGCTGGCCATGGCAACGGTCCACCTCGTCCTATCCATTTGTTTGGATAATTTGTGTCCAGCCAGTCTCTGACACTTCTCCTGAAATGGGCAGGGCAGCCATCGTGTTGGAACCACATGTCCCTGATCAGGTTGAGTGGCAGATCATCCAGCAAATCACTTAAGTCTGCTCTCAGGAAATTTTCGTAGCTTTCCCCATTTAGATTATCCGGGAGAAAGTAAGGTCCAATCAAATGATTGGAGATAATGCCCATCCACACATTCACGCTGAATCTTCGTTGGGACCCCTTCACTCTTTTCTTATTGAGATTCCTTAGCTCTTTTGGGGCCCAGTAATGGGCGTTGTGATAGTTAGTTATGCCATATTTATCAAATTTGGACTCATCCGTCCACAAGATATTTCTTAGAAAATCTGGGTCTTCTACGACCTAACCCCCATGGATTTTTACGTGTGGGGGTGCATGAAAAGTCTTGTGTACAGCGAGCCAAATCCAGTTTCGTCTGTGGAAGACTTACGAGAAAGGATTGTGGATGCAGCCAATAAAATGAGGACCACGTTAACCACTGGAGTAGTAAAGACTGGTCTCCGTAGAAGGATGCGACAATGTATCAGAAATAGAGGCGGCCATGTTGAACATGAACTGTAGAATAAGAAAAAGTTGTGTGAAAATCTTTAATAAATGACATTTCATGCTTACCTATTATTTTATTTTACTTTTTAGGGCTAAGTATAAATTTTCTTCTCCACTGTCGCCTATAAAACTAAATTTTTTTCAATGCATTTGAATAAAACCCTAGATTATTATACCTCGTTAGATAGCTGATGAAACGTAGATATTTTAAAAAAACATCTGCCGAACCATTGCCATAATATTTTTTTTAGATATCCCTTAGAGAAAAATAAACTTTCTAATATTTTTTTTTATTTCTTAACTTTCACTTGTCTACTACGGTCTATTCAATTAACTTATGCACTATTTTAATGATAGACGTCCTAAAGCATCTTATTACACATGTAAAAATGCAATAATAATAATAATAAGATACACAAAATAAACAAAAATAAATTTAGTAGCCTAAAAATCGGCAATTTTCAATAAAAAAATTAAAAGTCGAATATCTCGAAAAGGGTTAAGTTTAGGGTAGGGTGTTTCATAGTGAAATAAGTCAGAAATGATGGGTACTCCACGCCCTTAACGGATCTAGCACGATTTTTCCTGTAACCCTGTATAGAAAAACACCCAGACACAGAACACATATCTGTAGATCATCTAATTCATATTCATTATACCCGTGAGGTCATAATGAAATTCAGTACAACTCCCGGCTCAGCCGTAGGGATTTAATCACCTGCTTTTGGTGAGGTTTACATGACACATAATTTGACATTGTCGAGCAGGTGGTGTGAAAATAAACATAAACAGTGAAATACTAGTTTTTTTTTAATTGGAAATGTAAAGTTCTCTTTATCTCACCTATCAGCGTCATTCACAAGGCGATCGTAGAACACTCGGTACGTCTCGTGTATCCACAGCACCACCAGCTTGTTCATCTCCTTCATATGAGTCGCGGGCACGAGGAGGACGCCCTTGATGACGCGCGAGAAGTCCCGCAAGTTGAAGAGGTAGTGGCATTTACTTGGAGTTGGAAGAAACTGGTCGGTGACCGTTTTGTATACTTCCATCGTGGCCGATACTACGCTCTGGAAAAGAAGCGTGGTAAACGAATCAAGCCTTGGTTTCTTGTGGTTGAAGCGAATTAAACTGATGTTGTTATCTAATTATCTCTCAATTTCGTATCTACACGTTAAATATAAATTAGCATAATTCGAAAGTAAATTCGAAAAAAGGCATCTTTCTGTTAGGTTATCACGAGCGCTGGATCACTGGCTGGACCAATTGCAATGAAATTTTGTAAATAAGCAGATAGATATAGACTGCCGGCCAAAAGTTTGGGACCACTGTAAAAATCTTTGTCACCAACAAAATATTTCAAAGTACACATATGATAATGAGCTAATTTGAACACCTGCGTATTCTATTATTATTAAAGAATTTCTAAGAGTCATTATTTATGTTGTTGTTTAAGTTATCATCCTAAAAAGGTCTATTGTTTCAAAACATCAATGAGCGCCGCGCAAGGACCAGGTGGTAGAGTCATTGTAATATTTTTATGATCTGCTCATTACTTATTGTTTTGGGTTTGTTTCGCGTTAACCGATATCAGGGATTATGTTAGCTTCCTAAAACATATTTAGTACCTAAGTTTTTATGGAGTAAATTAATTTCTACCTTATTAGCCTGAGCTCGTCGTTGTTACAGTGAAGACATCTTAAAATGGGAA
The DNA here is from genome assembly GCA_963924445.1 of Philereme transversata. Lineage (NCBI taxonomy): Eukaryota > Metazoa > Arthropoda > Insecta > Lepidoptera > Geometridae > Philereme > Philereme transversata. The sequence continues at coordinate 34,028,105 of OZ004339.1, read as the reverse complement.
AAGTTCGCGAAATTAGCAGTGAAACTCGCTCTGCCATAGTTGTTTTATACGGCGAAGGGAAATCTGAACGTGCGATTGCCTCTCAACTTAAGTTGTCGAAGACTTGTGTTCATAACACAATAACCCGATACAAGGAGACTGGCAGTAATCAAGATCGTTCGCGTTCGGAAAGGCCGAGAACTACCACTTCTCGCGAGGATCACTTCATCGTCACTACCAGCAAGCGGAATAGACGCCTAACAGCACCAGAAATCCGCGTAGAAGTGAACAAATCCCGATCAGAACCTGTATCATTGACTACAGTAAAAAGACGTTTGAGAGATGCTAAGTTATTTGGTCGCGTCGCCGTTCGAAAACCACTACTAAGGCCACATAACAAAAAGAAACGGATGCAGTGGGCCCTTACCCATCGAGACTGGACTGAAGAAGACTTTAAACAAGTTCTTTGGTCAGATGAATCCAAATTTGAAATATTTGGTTCAAAACGACGAATTTTTGTTCGACGTAACGTCGAGGAAAAGATGATGCCAGACTGTGTGGTGCCAACAGTCAAGCATGGTGGTGGTTCCATTATGGTCTGGGGATGCTTCTCGGGCCATGGAACCGGAGATTTGGTACGAGTCGAAGGAATCATGAAAAAGGAGCAATATAAACGAATACTACAGCAAAATGCCATTCCGTCTGGTTCAAGAATAATTGGAGATGGATTTTTTTTCCAACAAGATAATGACCCAAAACATAGTTCAAAATTATGCAGGGGTTATTTAGAACACAAAGAAACAGAAGGGGTTTTAAAAAACATGGTGTGACCCCCTCAGAGTCCGGATCTCAACCCGATTGAGCTTTTGTGGGAAGAGCTTGATAGAAATGTGCGCAGTTGTTGTCCCACTTCGCAAGAAGACATGTGGAAGGCTTTACAAGAAAGCTGGAACAATATATCACAAGATACAATCGACAAATTGATTGCTCGTATGCCAAGAATAGTGAAAGTAGTAATAAAATGCAAGGGAGGGTTTTTCGACGAAAAATCTGTATAAAATATGAGCGACATTTTTAAAGTAAATGGTTGATTTTTCTTGATTTTTTTGTTTTCTTCATAATGTATGTGTATTAGGAAATAAGTATTTTAATTCATAATTAAACCTCTTGCTTTGTATTTTGAGTTTTATTTCATTTTCCTACTTTGATGTAGGTGGTCTCAAACTTTTGGCCGGCAGTGTATACATACCAGGATTGATACATAGACTACTTTTTACCCAACTGTGCAGAAGGGTAATGTTCCAATTGAAAAACCACGCGTGCGAAGTTTGTACATAATTAAACAGAAGAGCAATTGAAACACAAACAAAAGAAAAGCTAACATTCATCACGAACTTCAGTCAATAAAACTGTACATTACGGTGATGCCGGAAACAAGTGCTACGTAATAACACGCTGAAATTCACATGCACCGTAAGTTTTATGATAGTTTGACTAATAGTAGGTATTTGAATCAATTTAAAAATAAGAAATAAAATAAATAACCTTGCTACTCCTCACGAGAGTGTCTGAGAACCCTTTAGCGAAGTGCCAGTCCATGATAGTGCAGAAGATCTTGTTCAGGGTGTTGTCTTCGAACGAGTCCATGGTGATGAGAAGCATGTGCCGAGTCAGACGCGAGGTGATCAGGTTCGAGCCACCTCCGGGAGGCAGCATTGCTGACACCAATAGCTGGTGATACAAAATTATAAATGTGATCTCAGGCCGAAAATACGGTAGATTCTCCTTTTTATTGCAATTACAAAGTTTCGCACGACACAACGAGGACATGGTCCAAAACCAACCTTTTTCATATTCTTTTACAAATTATGTACCTACTTTTGTCCAAGGAGATTATGATGAACTGATGAGTTTATGGGGATCCCCTAGGAGATCCAGGTGGCCAAACCCCAAGCAATCAGTCTCTCTTGGCGCTATGAAAATAATAATATTATGCAAAAGGTTTTTGGATTGTGTAGCTCAAGTACGCAACATCGTTGTTGCGTGAATCAATTTAGATACAATTTGGGTTAAATAGTCCCGTGGCCTGAAACAACTCTCAGTCTATTCATATGGGTATCACGTCTATTCCAATATGAACAACCCTTCATCATAAACAATAATAAATAATGTTGGACATTTCACGCTATCTACCCTAAATTAAGCAAAGCTTGTACTATGTGAACCAGATAACTAAGAGTACTTACATTATATACTTTTTTTTGTAAATACGTACTTATATTAAATAAAGAAACACTCAGACCCGAAATAAATACCTATATTTCATGCAAACATTTGAATCCGCAACTCCTGCGTCGCGGGCTATTCACCAACTGCGCAACTGAGGTCATCACGACATTTTATAGAGGAGACCTAAGTCAGCATACCAGCAGTGGGCTTTAGGCTGTTGATAATGAAGATCTACGTGTAATTATTAAAATGAACATGTACCACATCAACGACCTCCTGTTTGACCATCTCCTTTAGATCGTACCAGTGCCCGTGGTCGATCCACTGCCGGAGCAACTCCAGCGGTGGTTGTGCTGCATACGTTTCCTTCTGTGGCATGCTGAGGTCATCCACGAACAGAACACACTTCGAAGTATCCAGAGTTAACATAGAAAATAAAATAATCGGAATTCAAGTTTATAGTCCTTTTTTTTATTTCAATACAACGTATAATAGTTTACAACTAGCTTCCGCCAGCGGCTTCGCACACGTTGTTTGTCAACAAAATGTAGCCAATATATTAATACAGATTATAATGTACGTTCATACCAAATTTCATCGAAATCGGTTCAGCCGTTACGACGTGATTGAGTAACAAACAAACTTTCTCATTCTTAATATTAGCGTGATTAGTGATTCTAGATGCATGTATGTACCCTGTAAGAGTGCGGCAAGGTATGGTGTAATAAAAACTTAAGAGCAATGTCTTAAAACTAGAAATCTTAAAAGTAGGAAGATATACAATTTTTTATTAAGACAAATTTCGTAACTTTGTTATTTTACTTACTAAAACTAAAAACGAATGTAAATATTAGACACATTTTAATTTTACTGTATATTCTTTTTCTTTTGACGTGTCAATGGATAAACCTAAACTACTTTCTATAAGTGTTTTGGCACATCTATAGCATTGGGAGTAGCCTTGTTGAGGTCATCCCTTGTGCTGGTGGTACGACACAGAGGACAGCATAGCATTCTGTCTACGAGGAGACACGCATTCCCCGTTTGCAGAGATTTCGTCTGCAGGAGTCTGGTTAATAAATAAAATAAATAAATATTTCTGGACATTTCACACAGCGCTATCTAGCCCCAAACTAAGCAGAGCTTGTACTATGGGAACCAGATAACTTATAGAATACTTATATACTTTTTTTTTGTAAATACATACTTATAATATATAGAAAAACAGCCAGACACGGAACAAATATCTGTAGATCATGCAAACATTTGTTCCGCTGCGGGAATCAAACCTGCTACCTCCTGCGTCTCAGCCGGCTATACGCCCACTGCGCCACGGAGGCAGTCAAAAGTGTTAATCGATTTCCATTTGGATTATACTTACCAGAGTAGTGTTGCCATAATGGGATATAACTTTCAATGGGTTCGAATCAATAACAATGCATTTTTCCGTTAAAAATATATGCGCGCATAAAACAGTGAAAAACTCGTGTCATAGTAAGCAACCATTCAATTTGTTATTTACATGTAAATCTGTGTAACCTAACTCGAGCCAGAAGTACTCGTAATGTGGAGTGAAAAAAGTTATCGAAAATGTTTTTTTAATGTCATAATGTTTTATAATATCCTGATAAAATCAGTCCTATAAGGCCCAATTCACACCGAGACGGCACGAAAAACGGCCATGCGAACCTCTCAAGCTATACATAATACACAGTGTATTAAAGTAATAATCATTGAGTTTAAAATACTGTGACAATGTTGATACCCAAACTGCTTACCGCTTCGCTGTCATCTCTGTGTGAAGCCTAGAGACAAATAACCGAACAACGGCGCACACTGACGCTCATATTCTATAACCACGCTTAAGCGTGAATCGGTGCCCAAGCGTAGATAATTTGATAGTTCAAAAATCTATGCTCAAATCTCGATTCAGTTTTGAGTTTAGTTTTAGAACAAGAGGCTGGTACCTAACACCTCCATTCCAACTTGGGTAAAAACTGTCAGCCAATAAGTTTGAACTGACCTTTTTGCCCATAGATGGACCAAAAACACCTTTGCGCCTTCGATCCATTTTCGACATTATGATATCTTGAGTCTGCAACAGTAACACAGTTTATAATAAAGTTCCTCAAAAAATTGGGTGGGGGGGGGATCTTAATATACAGGATGCTTCGAGAAAGGTAACCCAAAAGAGATGTTGTACTTACGAAAACAATTATTCTCCAACTTTTAGAAACTAAATGTTCCTCATTATACGCAGTAAAAACTGGCTGCTTATGTTTTTAAAAGGTCTTTATTAAACATAAATGTTATGAACGTATTACAGCTAAGCACAGTTTAGTATAATAATATCTTGATTTGGAATAACTCAGCAGGCTATAGCACCTTTATAAGTTTTTTATAAAATTACTATTTATAATAGAGTTGCACTTTGTAATTTTCTTAATTTTATGTATCAAACATAATACAGAAGTAATTACTTATTAAAAAGTTCATATGGGCACTTTATATAGCGCGCATTTTTAATGTCAAGAAATCAAGCTTAATCTACTTGCTTACAAGCAATAGTCCTAACTATTTTTAAGTAGATAAACCTACCATGCTCATATTGCGAGCATATTAAAACTTGGTCATAATGCAACCAAAACAACATTATTTTCTTAAACATATGGTAAATTTCAAGTCATTGCGGACGGCTAGCGATCTCACCTACCCGCGCCCGCGCGTTCAAGCGGGGTCCCGGCCGGCCGGGCACTCTATTATGTGCAAGGTTGAATGAGCAGGACATTAAGCGCAAAAAACTAACGCATCCATGTCTGCAAAATATAATTGGATAAATACTTTCTGTAATTGTTTACAGTAGATAAGGGAAAATATATATTTCATAAATTTTTATAGTAAAAACTGGCTGTTTTAGGTTAAAATTCTATCAATCAGTTGTTTTAGTTACCTAATATCGTGGTCTTAAATATTTTGCACGTTTAAGACTAGGCCTAAACACCTGAGGTAGGTCCAAGAAGCTACTGGTTTAAAGGTATGAAATATTATCTTCTAGAAAAGAGAAACCTTTATAAATAGTAACCTGATTAGCCGTAGTCCTGGCTGAGAAGGTGATGTTAGTCGTGATGTACTTCTCCTTCGGTAGACTGAGGAGGAAGTTCAGCACGAGCGAGGACTTGCCGGTGCCGGTAGGCCCGACCAGCAGGATCGGTATGGTGGACTTCACCATCTTGGAGACGAAGTAGCGCAGGCAGGCGTTCTCGTTGGTCAGAATTATCAGGTCATTTACCTGGATAGGTAAATGACGATGTTATAGACATTTATAATCGGAGTTTTTTTAACTTAATATCATCATCATCATCATTAATGTCAGCCCGTCTGCATCCACAGTTGGATATAGGCCAACTAACTTAATATACCTTTTTGAAATCGTCTCACTAAGATTTCGATTTTCGTTAAGATTTTCATTCGTATCGTTACATCATCATCATCATATCAGAAATAGGATGTCCACTACTGAACATAGGTTTCCCCTCAACAAAAAGATATCAAGTCAGTTTTGGTAACATATTGAAAACCAGTTTAAACATACATTGGCATTAGGCGATAAAGGAACTTCCTTTTCCAGCTCCACCCAGGGTATCCAGGAGCCATTGTTTCTCTTGTCATAGACGAAATCGAAGACGGTGTCCTTGTCTTGGAAGAGCTGGTTCTTCGTCAGCTTAAACGACTTCGGCTTTGGGTAATTTGCGATGTTTCCATCCAGAAGCTTACGGAAGAATGAATCGAAAAATTTACGACTGTCTCCTGAAATGTCAATAAGTTGTTCAATTTTAAAGAAGCCTTCAACAATTCAGCGGGTCAATGCAGCCAGTGTCTTGGGGACACTTCTGCCTGGTAGTGATCTGGAGCAGTTGAGCTAGATCGTCTGCAACGGCCTTTGAATGATTCAACTGTTTTTTCTTTAAATAATTGTGTATTATTTCTGTTAATAAATGTATTTTCAATGAAGAAGTCTTAAATAATTTAAGTATTTAGGTATTTCAACAAGGAGGTCTCCTAAATACAGGTTAACCTAGTTTGGTTTAGTGAGATGAAAAGAAAACAAAGTGTATTAGATTTATATTACCTAATGTTACACAAGTTAAAGCAGATATAAAACACAGGAGTTGGCTCTTGTGGACACCACCGTATTCTTAGGTATAACCCTAGATAATAAGCTTCAATGGGGCCCTCACATTGATGGGTTGTCAAAGAGACTTAGTTCTGCGGCATACGCAGTCAAAAAGATCCGTCTTTTTACAGATGCAGACACAGCTAGACTAGTTTACTTCAGCTATTTCCACAGCATTATGTCATACGGTATACTGCTGTGGGGGAGTGCTGCAGATATAAACACCGTTTTTGTGCTGCAGAAGAGGGCTGTTCGTGCAATTTATAATATGGGCCCCAGAGAATCATTACGCAATAAGTTTAAAGAAATAAATATTATGACATTCCCTTGTCAATACATCTATGAAAATCTAATGTATGTTCACAAAACTATTAATTTGTTTAAGAAAAATAGCGATAATCATAATTTTAATACTAGAAATAAAGATAAACTTGCTGTTGCCACTTGTAGACTCCATAAAGTTAGTAAATCGTTTAAAGGGCAAGGTGTACGCTTTTATAACAAACTCCAAAGGGATGTACAAAAATTGCCAATTAACAAATTTAAAAACGTAATTAAACAAAATCTTTATAAAAGAGCCTACTATAAAATATCGGATTATTTAGATGATAGAGAAGCTTGGGATTGAAATTGCTCCAACTCGTTCAAAATGTAACAATTTAGACGTAATTTATTTTCTGTATTATGTATTGTAAAAGGATCATTAAAAAACAACCAGCCTTGTTTCTTGCCTTTCTTTCCTGGCTTGGTCGCGAAGGAACAGGCAGTAAAATTGACGTTTCAAAGTGATCCTTGTGATTTTAATGAATAAAAATATTTGACTTTTGGTGTCAATATTGTTCCATCTATGTAACCATGCTTTGTTCAATAATAACATGTATTTCTAATATAACCTAGTTTTTGTTGAATTCCATAAATTCCATTATTTTGAAAATCATGATACCTATATTAATTTCTAAGCAGAGGATTGACGAAACAAACAACTAATATTCGGGTATGGGATTTATTACATATTTACCGAACACTGCTGAACAAAGGCCTGCCCTATAGATTTCCAGAGCCACCGATCTTGTGTGGCACACATTGACTCCCAGCAACTTTTATAAGGACGTCTTTCCACATAATAACGTCTCCGCCAACTGTTGTCAATTCCTCAAGCTTCAACTTGCTAATCCTTTGGTCTATGTCAGGGGTGTGGGTAAACTTACCTACTTATAAATTAATTAAAATCTTTTAGTTAAGAGCCTACTGAACAAAGGTCCAAGATGTCGGATATCTTATTATGGAACTGCTATGGAGCTGGGTAGGACGCATGACGAGGCGTGGTGAAGATAGGTGGAGTAAAGCGTGGAGTAAAGCGATGACTGCTATTAAAACATAGGTCATCTGGCAACGAGATGGGTAATCGTCATAGTTAAAGTCGATGGGTGAGACTAACGCAGGATTGCGATGGATGGCACAAGAGAGGCATAAGGCGTTTGCAGCCCCGGATCTAGAATGTTTCCTCACTGGGGCAGAAACTAATCAAATGAACAGCCAGGTGAACTATCTAGGTGGACCACGGGCAGGGAGTGGAACAATCGATAGCACGACGTGCGCTAAATGCGAAGCGCTTATTGAAACGTGAAAAAGTTTTTTTCTAACATATTTTTTATTCTCCTTCCAAAACCGCCAAGACACAGAAATCAATCGTCGCATTGAAAACGCTTGGAGGAGCTACTGGTCCATGAAGCAGCTTATGAAGGGTTCCCTTCCACTGACACTGAAGCGAAAACTCATCGACATGTGTATCCTGCCCATATTGACTTACGGAGCTCAGACTTGGTCCTTGACAGAAGCACAAAAGTCCCAACTCAAGATTTGCCAGAGAGCGATGGAGAGAAGCATCCTTGGAGTGAAGCGAATCGATCGAGTCAGAAATACCGACCTACGAGCCAAAACCGGCATAGCCGATGTAGGCATTAAGACCGCCCGCTTAAAATGGGATTGGGCAGGCCATGTGGTTCGAATGCATCCAGAACGATGGGCGAATCTAGTCACCCAGTGGATACCGAACGGACGACGCAGCCGTGGTAGGCCCAGAAAAAGATGGAGAGACGACCTGGATGCATTCAAACCAGATTGGTCAGATCTGGCTGTGGACCGTGATGGATGGAGGGGAGATGGGGAGACCTTTGCCCAGCAGTGGGACAATATAGGTTAGTAAAAAAAAAAAAAAAATTTTTTATTCAAGTTTTTGGCGCCACTTCGTCGCCACCCGGGCAGGTGCCCCGGTTTGCCCCGCCCCTAGATCCGGGGCTTGTCCACCGCCGCCATTACCGGGACGTCACCGAGAACCGCGATTATTTAATTTCATTTATTCATTGCATTCATTTTACAATACAATATTATTTTGTTAGTAGTACAGGTGCTCTTCATATTTATGTTGGTAATGAACCCCGTTAGGGTGCTACGAGTATAAATTTAGTTATAATTATTTGATTGATCGCAGTTTATACAATACATTTGTCAAATCAAATTGGATAGGTATTATTAATTTTACTACTGACCTATCTGACGAATCCGCAGCTTCGCACGCGTAGTTTTTAATAAAAACATTACCCTCCTTCTGCGCAGTTGGGTAAAAAGCATATGTTACTCAGGAATAATGTACCATTCTAATGGTGAAAGAATTTTTGAAACCGATTTCTTCCGATTCTTGATAGTAACCCGTAGTTTTTGAGCAAGTTTATTCGTTACAAACATACAAAAATACAAATCTTTCCTCTTTATTACAAAATTCAATCGAAGATGTCATTCTTACGTCTACGTGCATGCATTTCTGGTCAGGTAGGTATGTCCAATGTTAATGTCAATAAAAATAAAAAACAAACAAATAGGCAATAGGAATATTCGAACCGAATGTGACGTCGCGGTGTTCGGCCATAGTAAATGTACATAGGTGTTGCTACTTCGGCGCCGTCATCTCATTCTCGCTCAGGTCCTAGAGACGGCGGCAGTGGACAAACGCCTTTATATATTTAGCTTTTTATATTTTTTTATTAATTAGTGGGTGAATTTTAGCTGTTAAACCAAAATAAAAAAAATATGTAAAATTAAGAGGAGTCTACTTCGAGTATCTAAACAGTTACCTGTTTAACTTCATTGTACTTAATCAATTAAAAACAATCGTCCTTCACAACAATATAGCGAATAAATAAACAGAATCTAAAAAAGTATAATTAACAATTATAATCCGATAACTGATCACCTTCAATTCGATTACCACTAAATGATTACAGATTGCAATACTACGAACCGATTACTGATTATAGGTTTATTGCATATTCTTAAAAATAATTTATCAAAACAACTTTAAAATCAAATTATCTTTTGATTTCCAAACTTAATTGATATGAATAAGGCTGGGAACACACGTCAGATTTGGTTTCTAATTGTCTGATCAAGCTATCTGATCGTATTCAATCGATTTTTTCTGAACTCCAGTCGTTCCAGAGCTAATCGTGAGCGTATTACTTGCATACGGAGCAGAAAGAAAAGATGGACAACGAAGTTACTTATCGCTTATCGCATATTTACTTGTTTTGACGCGAAAGAATAAAAAACGTCGCTATTGTTCCATACTTGGCGCTGTTTCCGACTCGGATATCGTATCGACGAGTATTGAGTGTTGAAACAAAAATTCACGAACGCCCTTCGGTAGTCGGCTTAGACTACCGGAACAGAATATCATATGGAGAAATCGGGCGTCTTCCCAGCCTGGTCGGTGTAATTTGTATTTAGTAGGTTTACTTAGAAAACTTTCCTGATATATTGCAATCATTATTATAAATTCGGGATTTATCAAGTACCGTTTTATCGGTTTTATTTCGTGTGTTTTTTGAATGTTGCAAGTGTGAACTCACCCGTAAGAGTAGCACAGAGGCCCCACAGCAGCGCGAACACGAACGTGCATTGAAGCCAAACTGTGCTGAACTGAGCCTCACCTTCCAGCAGGCACGTGAACAGGCGAGTGAACGACTGAAATAACATCAAATAACATCTCTATCTACTTACAAATAATATATGACGTTTTTCAATTTCAAATTCTGAAAATTCAGAACGATTTCTAAAACACTCTGGCAAAATGCACAGGCATACAGCATTTGCACTTTGTCAGTGTTTTCATAATATATAGGTATTTTATTTACCACATTGCAAACTTTATATTTATAAAAAGAATACATTATGTAACGGCTGTAAAAATATTTAATAATTTACCAAAACATTCAAGAACTGCCACTTCTTTTTAGGCACAAATTAAAATTATGGCTTTTAGATAGGACCTTTTATACATTAGAAGAATACTTTAATAAATAGTGACATGATTCCTTTGACAGAGAATTATTATAATTGAATACTAAATCATTGACATAAATAGTGTAAAGTAACTAATAATATCTCTATAAGTGAACAAAATATAAGTGCCCCTGAGTGGGGTAGAGTATACTGAAACGAATTTAAATTAAATGTGACATCTTTCTGTATAACCTATGTTGTGGCAATAAATGATTATGATTATTATGAATTTCAATTACAAATAATGACGGAGTATATTTTTCAGTCCATAAAAAATTAATGTTAATTTTTAATTCTAACTACTTTATTTTTAACTTTTTGTACATACAGGGTTACAGGAAAAATCGTGCTAGATCCGTTAAGGGCGTGGAGTACCCATCATTTCTGACTTATTTCACTATGAAACACCCTACCCTAAACTTAACCCTTTTCGAGATATTCGACTTTTAATTTTTTTATTGAAAATTGCCGATTTTTAGGCTACTAAATTTATTTTTGTTTATTTTGTGTATCTTATTATTATTATTATTGCATTTTTACATGTGTAATAAGATGCTTTAGGACGTC